>MU269990.1:87922294-88587354 GCA_021432705.1 Caranx ignobilis | reverse complement strand
ATCGCTGTGATGATTAATTAAATGGCCGGTCCCTTGATTATGTAACGAAGCTGCAGAAAGACTTTGATGAGTATAAAAGAACAAACGACTGGTTCTGAGCTTTTCTTCCATCTCATAACCAGATTTGTGTGAATCAATGACTGGGAGGAAACCTGCACATGAAACAGTAATTTCCTTTAACGTCCCACGTCGCTCTTAATTTAGTTTGCAAGAGGGACGATAGTCAATGAGTACAAATACTGTAATTTGCCAGTGTGAAATAATTAGTCATCATTAGATACTTCCCCTCACTCTTAGAGACTGCATTGTGCACACACACACACACACACACACACACAAACACACACACACTATCTCTCCCTCCTCTCCTTATCTTTAATGAACACCACAGTATGACACTGATAATTACAAAACAGCTCGGGTGTATTTTTACATAGTTACATAATTTCAAGGTCTGGCAACTTCTTTCATGTTATTTACATGACGGCAAAGCAGCACAATGAGAGCGTCTCAGGAGGGAGGGGGCGGGTGAGGAGAGGAGAGGAGGAGGGGAGGAGAAGGGGAGGTGAAGTATGGAAGTATGTTAGTCTCCTGTAAGTCGAGTGTCATTCTGAAGGTTTTCTTAAGCAAACTTGAGCCAAATGACCCCCAGGTCTAAAAATAGAGCCTCGTCCCCTCCGCCCCAGAGAGGAGAGCATCCAGCCAAAGAGATGACACCTCTGAACATGGGAGGGAGGGAGGGAGGGAGGGGTGGGGGGAGGACTCCTGCAGCCTGATGCACAGTGGTGGTTATGGATGGAGATACATGCGGAATATGTAAAAAGAGATTTCAGCACATGAGCTAATCTACAGATATAGATGCACTATGAGCGCTTCAGACGCAGGGATAACACAGAAATATGGATAAGCACACACGGACAAATAACCCCCCCACCTCCACCCCCCCCACTGCAAACAATCAGTGAGCCGAGAGCAGAGAGACAAAGGGAGTGCCTGCTTCCTGGCTGCAGCGCCAGACTTCTCCTAATAAATATGATTAATACAGCACCAGCGGGCGACATTGGAAATCAAAAGCCAGCCATTACATATTAAAGATGTACCCGACTTACTCGACATAGTAGCTGCCGTAAATGGGGTCATCGATTTTCTCCCAGCCGTATGGAAGCTCTGCAACGACAAAAAACACACAACAGCAGTGAGACGACAACAATGAAAGTCTTTTTTTATTCAGCAAACTTGCAGCAGCGTATTGATCTTTGTGGAAGAATTAGTCACTTCCTGTCAGTGATTACCAGGACTTCTGATGGTGCTGTAACATGCTGCTCTCTCTGTGCAGGGCGCATGTTCAGACTTTACTCATTACTACGAAATCTTATTTTTCAAAATACAAAATTAGATGGTGACAAGAAAAAAACCCAGACCCTGACTGTGTGTTTTCTCTGCAGCTTGTCACATTGATTGATTTAAAGAGGCTACTGGCTCTTTAATGCTGTGCATCAAATGCATCCATCTCCAAGAAAAAAAAAAAATAAAGTTGCAAAATAACTCCAAATATTGATAGATCTAGTGGCTGAATTTAAAATCGGTTAAATATTTATGCCCCTGCATCTTCTCCGTGCTGTAAATATTGTGTTTTGATGTGGGAACTTTGCATAGATTAACAGCCTGAACTAGAACGAGCACAACCCCTCAGGGTGTTGAACCTTCGCAGTATCAATTGGTAGATATTTCAGTCAGTGTATAACTGCTTGACTCCAAATGCTACAAGCCAAAGACTGAGCACAATTACCGACAAATAGCACATGACAGTCAATTACTGACAAATGACAGACAGATCAAGCGCTGCTGCTGTTGTGAGAGGAATTTGGATGACACATAACAAAGTGTGAGTGTCAGTGCTCGAACTCTGCTTTCAAATCGCTTTTTAAAGGACAAAATTGTCAAGCGCACAATGATGTGAAGCACAGAGAAGCTGTTTTCGCTGTTACCTGTGAGGGTCTCATATTATACTCTTTACCTTTGTTTTGTTTTGAAGTTTCGGTATCAACAAGAAGATTTAAAGTGGTTTAAAGAACCAAAATCCATCTCTGTCAGAGCTCTAGGAAACAACAGGTCAGTGTCAGCCAATCAGATGAAAGGAGGCTCTGAGTCTCTCCTCTGATTGGTTGACTGTTTTTGGAGTCGTTTAATAGAAATAGAGCAGATTTCGGAATAAAACACTCAGAAAAACCAAATCCTGCAAGTTGTGAGAGAAAGTCCTGACGGCTGGTTTTAAGGCTCAGTCTCTGAAAACAGGCCGCGTGCATTTCTCTGTGGACTGAGGCTTTGATACTTTCACTGTATTAATATAGAACCTAGAGCTGATCTATAATTAAAAATATGCATATAAATCTCACTTTACACAGCGTGGGACCTTTAAAGAAACTTGATTAGACTTACATAATGAGGTCGTTTTGTTGGTCCCTATTACATTAACCAGTGCTCCTTCAGTATTTCTGTTGAGCACATCAAATACCTTCTGCTTAGGATATTTATAATGAAGTATCAACATCTGAACACTTAAGTCCCAAACTGCCACACAGGTCAGGTGACTGTCTGTGGATAACCATAATAAACAGCCTGCGTCTCTGTGTGACTCATGGTCAATTAGTCCCTCCTTTATGGAGCTGAGGTAATTAGGGTTTACAGCGTGAGTTAGGAAAGACATGAGCTTGATGTTTACAGTTACATATCCAGCGGTCTTAACACATGTATGAGCTTGAACCATGTGAGGATTCAGAGGGTTTAAAATGCCCCTGTATGCCCCTTTAGAGGACAGCCTCAGAGAGATTTGCAGCACTGCTGGTTGAAAATGTTGACTGCGCTGCTCATCACTCTTCTCCTCGATGCATCGAACATCAATAAAATGCTTCAGCTTAAGACATCTGAGTCTCCCGGACCTTATTCCAGAGGCTCATAAGCTTTTTTCCATCTCAAATTGGCATTGACAGCAGCGTCCCAGCAGAGCCACGACTGGTTAGAGTAAATTTAAAGTTTTTATTTTTTTCCTTTTGCTGTGTCTGTGTCTGACAGGACCATAGAAAAACTGTGTACTTTCTGTGTGTTTCCTAAAATTTTGACCATGGACCTCTTAGTCAATCAAAATAGATAAATGATTAAAGTAGGCAAAAACAGCAGCGAGCTTGAACGTGGTTTGTAATATCATAAAGATGGCGTTGGTTTCCAGGGTCATTTAGGACACAACTAATATGAATATTAAGAAAATATATGTGTTACAACATGTTGGCCTGAACACTGGTATGCTAACAGGCTCATATCTAGCAGCAACAACCCATTAGTTTACCCTGTTAGCATGCTAATTAGCTCCAGACATAAAGTGACAGTGAGATTGATGGGGATCCAGCTGTAACAGGATGAAAAGTCAGGAGTTTACTTTACTTTCATACTCGTCTTGACAAGGGCACGAGTGTCTGCACCAGATTTTTTTGGCGATCCATCAAACAGATGTTCAGTCTGGACCGACAGCTTCGACTTAAAATATTCAAAGCGGCCTCTAACTTTTCAACAGTTTTGTACAAACACAAAGTCACATATATACATTTCTGCTCTCGCAGCCTCTTCCTGTTTGTGGATCGTGATGAAAGACATGCTTCTTTGTTTTTTTAATCCAATGAACATGATCCTTGTTTGGAAAAGACTTTTGACTAAAGTTTTCACACAACAAATCCTAAAAACACGCCTTGAAGGAATTCCCCCTTTGCTTTTCAGGATATGAACAATTAGCATTTAAACCATATTCCCACATGCAGACTCTAGTGTTTTTAGCATAATAGCGTGATCATTCAAAATCAAGTTGGGTACATAGAGAGAGCGGCTCTCGTTAAAACGGCACGAATCTAGCTGAATCTAGCACAGAGCTTGGGGACAGTGTGTTCCAGTACAGCTCTGCTGAGACTCACACAAGCTTTGATTAGTGACAATGCGAAGTTAATCAGGATGAGAGCGGAGATAACAGCAGAGAAAAATGCTTCCTAATCAGAAGAGGAAGCAACCAGAGGGAGCGCTACATCGCCTCGTGCTCCCCGAGACCCTGCGGCTGGTTGAGGGCACGGCTGCAGCTCGAGAGAAACGCATTTCGAGAGCTGCACATTATGGATACTCCTCTGTATGGTCATTACATATATGTATATAACATTATTCCTTGGCCTAGTTTACAGACTGAACTCAGTGCTGTGCATACTCCCATCCCTCCCAGTCCTCCCACGCAGAGCAGAATTATCCAAACAATGCTGGCGCAGTGCTCATGCACGTGCCATATGCTTCCCTCAACCCCTGCCCCCATCCCCTCAAAACAAATTATAAAATTTTCAGTAGGATGCACTATTTTTTGCCTGCAACACTCACTGAAATGCCTACTTTCCACACACACACATGGTTGTGAGTGATATAACAGAGTGCTGTGAGCAGGTTGACAGCCCACGGGAATACCTCCTGTGAACACTGCAACATTTCTTAGCCCCATCTCCACTCATTAAATATGAAAGACAGCGTTTCATGTTCTCACCTTTACACACATGCACACACACACACACATTATGATACTTACTTTACAGACAGACACACACACCCTGTATCATTTTGCATATGCACAAACACACACAAATACAGGAGATCAAAGGGCTGTCATGAATCTCAGCAGTCTTCTAATTAAAAGCTTTTCTACTACAATGTCCGCTGAAAAGAGCCGCAGGAAGCCAGAAATGACTCCGCTTTCAATAACAGCAGAAGAAGAAGAAAAGACAAACTCTACAAATCAAGCACACTTGAAAGATAATTGTGTGATTTCAGCCGTCATCACCATCATCATCATCATCATGAGAGCAGTCAGACGATCTGACGAGCTGGGCGGGAGCCAATAGTTGAGCCACACGATTTAACATCTCTAATTGGAGGTGAAACCACAAAGTCAGCTTCACCTGAAACGGCTGCTACAGCGGCACTGGTATTTCTGTCTCCGCTGGGCTCCTTTAAAACCACATCGCTCTGTTCCTCGATAATCATTTTGAGAAATATGCTTAGTCGCTTTTCTGGCGAGAGTCAGATGAGAGGATTGATATCACGCTCATATCTGACTGTTAAATATGGAGCTTTAGCCGAAATGTGATTAGCTAAACCCAGAAAAAAAAAGATTGGAAGCAGCAAAGCTAGAAAATGTGCCTACAAGCATCTCAAATGCTATGACTTCATGAACTTTACAGACTCTGGTGGGTTGATTGTGTTTTAAAACGGACTAGCTGCTTCTCCCTGCTTGCAGACGGTCTGCTAAGCTAGGCTAACTCTAGCTACATGCCTATATAACAGCTAGCATTAAATGTTAAAACGTAAAACGTGTCACAGAGGTGGCACCACCAGAGACAAAACAGTGAATGAAATATCACATCACTTACTTGTCAGCTAACTTGACAAAGTTGCTGTTATCTTATAAGCTAACTTTAACCTTTCTTAAATTAACTAACAATGTCAAAGCAATTAGCAAGTAGCTAGTAGCTGACCCATTGTAATGTAAGATAGCTCACTTTACAGTGTTATCAGTCTTTATCGGCTAACTTTGTAAAGTTATCTTACTTTTTGTGCCACCTTTGTAGGTGACTCTTTAAGCTAACTTTGTAAATTTTGTTAACTTTTTCATCTAGCCTCGCAAAGTTAGCTTACCTTCTAAGCTAACTTTGTTTTTTTTTTTACTGAAACCAACTAACACCTCGATAAGACAAGTAACAATTAGGATGAATTAGACGTGTCACACACATCAGTACTTTGTATTGTGAGTTAACTTATCAAAATTAGCTTATTTTCCTTTAAATAACTTGCTAACTAAAAGCTGTAATCATACATGCAGCAAGTAGCATGACTTTTTTTTGTGCACGTATGAATGTACATGAATTAAATATTTTCTAACTCCAATGTACAGCCATTAAAGTCAATCTTTTCATTTAACTCTTGCAAATAAGTGATGGACAGTGATTATCTCATTAATTCAGAGGCAGCGTTGGTTATGGTGGCTAATGCTAATGTTAGTGAACATTAGGCTACATAGATATTTCTGTGTATGACACATTAGTGCTAATTGATTTTCTGTCTCTCCACTTGTGGCCACAGTTGTTGTTATTCAGCAGAAGTTTTTCTTGTGTCTGCAGTGCCCCACATGAATACACAAACACAGACACACACACTCAAGTGCTGTTACTTTCACTGAGCCGAGCAGCGTGATGCTGATAAATGCTGAACTTGGGCGGATTGTCTCTTTGCTCGCTCTTTTGTCTGGCTCCGCTGAGTGCCATCTATAACCTCTCTGTCAGCAGCCTGCAATGGAGTGCTAACTCCCTGGGACAGGGAGGGAGAGGGAGTGTAACTGTGTGTATGCCATATTGTATAAAGCCTGCCCTGCTTATCGCTGCTGTCCTGCATGCGTCCAGGGAGGAAATATCAAGCTGGTGTGAAATGTTCAGGTAGGAGCTCTTGTGATGGAGACCTGAGGTGAGTGGAACAATGTTTGCAACCTCTTGTCATGCCCCAACATCCATTCCTCCAATTCACAGGTGGAGGGCCACTTACTACCAGCAGGAGGCATCCTGGCATCTTCCCCTTATTTCCTCACCTACGTGTACCAGTTGGTAATACTTCTCTCTTTCTGCTTCACCTTATTTCCCCCCTCCTCTCCTTCCACTTCTTCCTTCCTCCAGTATCCTCTCATCTCATCTCATGTTCTTGCACTCTGGAAAAAAAAAAGTGCTCCTTTTTTGAAGTGAACTTTCTTGCGCACAAGCTTGTACATTTTTTATTCAGCTTTTTCTGATTTGGCCTGTGGAACATGGGAAGCAAACCGCACACCCCGGAGATTTACACATGTCCTCATTCCTTTCTCTATTCTTTCTTGTCTTCGTTCTTTTGAGGAGCAAACCCGGCTGAACTGAAGCGTTTTCAACGCCTTCAGCCTTTTAGTAGTCACCAAAAATTAAAGTCCTTTCCTGCTGGATGCTGCACTGTACCGGCCTTCATTTGACATCTCACCTTTGAGGCTGATGAGATGAACGTTTCTGCCGGTCAGTGTGGGAACATCGGAGAACACACAATTAGCAGCAAATACACAGTATATGTGTGAACTTCAGTTTGCAGAGGTGGACTTAAGGTAAAACCTCAATTATCTAAACCTTAAACCTTAGCTGGAAACTCTCTGAAATGCCACCACGGACAGAGCCACCTTAACGGCTCTCCACTCTGAAAGGTCAGATATATATTCAAATGAAATGATTTTAACCCATGAGATAAAATGACCTTTAACTTATACATTTTCATTTCTAAAACTCAACCTCTGAAAGGAAAGAAAAGCAGAGGGCACGACGACTACATGACTCCCACTCATATGAACTTTTGTACAGTTAGTTTATAGCGGAGCCAAACAAACTGACTTCCTGTTGTCTTTTCCACACAGTTACCTTCGTCAGGTTTGTTTTCCTTGCTCAGTTAATCTTTGCATCCTCTATTGTCTTGTTAAAAATTAGCTCACAGGACTCTTGTCTTGTTATGTAGATGCATTATTTGGAGATGCGTTCACAAGAGCCAATTTCTTGTGCTTCAGTGGAGGACTCCACCATTATCAATCAAAGCAAGTATCTGAAGAGGTAATTACTGATTTGATTTCAGAGCAAGAACATGGATTAAACCTTGACAATCTTTATCTCTTGTTGATTGTGACTGTGACGTTAGACTTATTCTCGTCCTGAAATCCTCATAAGGTGCTGAATTAAAGATGGAAAACAAAACAAAAACAACACCAGCATTTATTATGTGGAAGATGGATTTAGTTTCTGTCACTTACAGTTATAATCTGTCCTGTTTGATCCTCTGACTGTGGAGCGGTTATCATGAAACAAACAGTCCTCCCTTTGTGGGATGAAGTGTTCGATGATGTGTTGCGGTGGCAGGGACACATCCTTCTGCCCAGATCATCATTAATACATCTGCACCACCTCTGAATTCACTTCCCACCATATTCAACAAATGATGGAGCCATTTATTCAGTAACTTTCCAGGTCCACGGTGAAGTTTAGGAGATTGTGTGCAGTGGTGGAAACCTCTGCTAACCTTGTGAGCATCATTCAACACAGTGTTTGAAGATGCTCTTTGTGAATCTTCTCAGTGTTGTTATTTTTTCTCAGGAACCAACTCTAACATACAAACAGACCTGAAATAACAGGAAATGTTTGTGACTCTATATTAAAAGGAGACCAGAGCATACTGATGAACTCAGCCTCAAGGTTTCCTCAACCTGTAATTCATAAACTCAGCAGGGAAAACACTCTTCCAGCGTTTTGTACTGATAATCACGACCCCGCCTGTCACAATCAAACACAACAGTCCACTAAGTTGTATAAAGAAAAGGCTGCTGTGCCTCGGGGGGGGGGGGAGCTCGCTGGCCCTCGTCTGATACAATATTTTTTTTAAAGTCTAGCCGGGCTGGGCGATGGGTAAACATAACTCGGCAGAGAAAATCTCGAGATGGATAATTTAGCTGCATCATCCTCACAGATGAGGGAGGTGGGGTGACAGTTGCAGGCAGTTTAAGCAACAGCCTGGACCAGCAGGGCACTGTTATCCTGTGTCAGAGTCACCGGGCTGCTGTTGACAAATGCTGCTCCCGAAAACCAGGAGGTGTGATCCACACTAATAAGCGCAGGGTAAAGCACAGAGTGTCGACTTGAAACCTGCTGCCTACAGTAAGATGCACGGCCCTTATACAACTTATTCAGTAAGTTGAGTCTATAAAATCTACAACACACAACTATGATGTAAAATATGGAGAGTGCCAGAGCACAAGTTGAAAGTCTCATAGATAATATGGATGTGTCTTTGAGTATTAACCAAAAAAACTCAACCAAAACCGCATATTAATGCCTCAGAAATAAAAATCTAACTAAAATGACTCATGCACTGAAACAAAAACCACCGAAACAGAGACGCCAACAGAGATGAGACAACTCATTCATTCATTTTTTTGAAAATAAAAAATTGTGGGGACCAAAATGTTTCAGCTGTCCTCTTTAACTCAATGACAAACAAACAAACAACTATTGTATCCATGACAACAAATCCTAACCTCAGCAGCAGTCATTTCAACCCAGTCCTTTACACTGTCTATCACATAATAAAACTCAAACTATTCTTTCTATTGTAACAGTGATTTTGAAGGGAACAGATCAAGGTCGCCAGCAGAATCGTACTGATGTTGTAATTTGCTTTTCAAAGTGAAGCTTTTGTTGAATCTGGGGCTTAAAGACTTGACCTCAGACTTTAAGGACAAAACATTTAACTCTCAGTTTATTTCAGTGGTGAAATGTCAGAAAAATAAAAAAGTAAGGTGGACTAACTTGCAGCTTCCTCATGAAGACTCCTAATACCTCTGAGGTAACATGATCACACTCACTATGTGTGTAATGTTACTGCAGCTACATAATTAACATGTTAAAGACCCCTGAGGACAGAAGTTATGTAATGGAGTCGTATGATAATGAGCTTTGACACCATGATTTACTGTTATATTTCTACACACTTCTTCCCATTGTGGAAAATGATCTTGATTCAGGTCTTTTAGAAGGTTATTAACAAACCAATACATCTCCGCTGCGACAGGAAAAGTCAATGCTGCACCCCTCTGGCTTTGACAACAAATCAGTTAACTGTGTCACTTGCTGGCAACAGTTTTCTCCTCTCTGGTGTATGAGGCTCCATTTCAATGAGCCACAACTTGTTTTGCTGTTTAAAGCACCTGCGGAGAAACGCATGTCCTTAAATTCCCTCTGCTGCAAAGTCCCACTGGTCTTGTTTTCTTCTTCTCCCCTGTTATAGTACGTCTACACAACCTTCCTCTTCTTCTTCTTCTTCTTCTTCTACTGCTCTATTACACGGCCCTGGCCTCCACTCGTCTCTCAGGGGTCAGGAGGATGTGCTACTTCTCTGGGACCTTTTTGTCCCGAGCTCTTTCTTATCTATGAAAGCTTTTATTTCTGTTTGAATTTTAATGTTAATTGTACAGTTACGGCCATTTTTACTGTTTTATTGCCCTTTTGATGTTTGTTTTTATCCTTTTGCAAATTACTTTGTGACCTTGTTAAGAAAAGTTCTTATAAATAAAGATTATTATTATGGTTGTTATAATTATTATTTATTTAGCAACAACACTACACTGACTTATTGCTCAGCTCTACTTTGAGGTTGATACACACACACACACACACACACACACACACACACTCTCACACACTCACACTGACAGCTAATTCACCATGCACATGTCACATACTCTCTCACACACACCTGCCACACACTCTTTTGAATTCTCCTTCCAATCTCCAGGCCTCAGGCGTGCTCTGCTGGGGATGTTCTCAAAATACACCCATCAATCACCCTGCAGACAGCTACACCTGCCCCTCCTTCCCTCTAACCACCCCCCCCCCCCACCCCCCGCCTGCTGCCTGCAGGAGTCTTGAGGTGAAGGAGGGCGCTGTGCCTCTCTGTCTGTAATAACTCACCTGTGGGACTGGAGCGAAGAGTGTGTGCTCACATTCAGTGTCCCCTAACAACAACGCCAACGAAGACAGGAGGAAGAAAAAAAACAAAACAAAAAACTTCCTGTGTCCCACAAAAATCTACCTGAGTGGGGACAGGAAGGGCGGCAGAGCGGCAGAGATGACATTTCCCAGGCTGATCTGGACGTAAGAGATGAGGTGTCACTTGTACACACACACACACACACTCAAACCCAGAGGATGTGAGGAAAGCAAATAAAAACGAATAAAACAGCAGAGAGGAGGAAAGAAAGAGGGAGAGAGAGAGAGAGAGAGAGAGCTCGGCTGCGACAGACGATAAGAACTTTGTCTCTTTGTCCGTGAAGCTCCTCACGTGACCAGAATCTAATTCCACGTCTGGGTTTGCAGCTCTCGAGCGTCGTCTGCTGGGATCCACAGAGGTGAGAGACAAAGAGTCGCACTAACACGATTACAATCCTTCAAACCTGAGCGCCATCGACATTATAATCCCCCCCACACACACACACACACATCTCCCCACCCCACCTCACCCCCCTTCTCTCTCCCTCTCACTCTTTATCTGTCTATTTTCATATACTGTACAACCTGTGTTGTGTGTGCTCAGCCTCTGTGAACAGGACACGCTGTCGTCTGATGAAACACGCTGAAATGGAGACGAGCAGCAGCTCACAGTTTTGTCTTCTTTGCCTTTTTAATTCACCTGTCAGGGGGATTCTGTGTGTGCTATACCTGCGCCGGCACACCTGAGGCGAGAAAACCACACTGAATACGTAAAGAATCGAGTGAGACAACAGTGGGACCACTCCTCCTCCTCCTCCTCCTCCTCCTCCTGCTCCTTCTCCTCCTCCTCCTCCTCTCTTCTTCTTTTTTTTACATTTTTCCCAGCCAACAAATATTTGGCAGGATGGGAAAACAAAAAAAAACTTTAAGAGGGTGAGTGTGTTTTAAAGCAAACAGCGAGGTTGTCCTAGTTCTTTCGTCTATCAAAACAAAACGAGGAGACAGCAGGACAGGAGGGAGTGTGGGAGGCAGGGAAGGAAGGAGGGAGGAGGGGGGGGGCCAGAGATGGATACGGAGGTAGAGAGAGGAGGTGAGAAAGATAGAGACAAATACAGAGTGAGTTATGTAACTACAAGGCGCCTGTGATGTCAACAGCTCAGTCTTCAGTGGAGCCGACGCCTCTTTGAACGAGCGCAGCTAAAGCGAAACACACACATCCCTCTGCATATTCTGACAGGATGTGGTTGTATGTGTTGCAGCTGACTTTAGACATAAGAGGGAACAAGCTGTCTTTAGCAGCCGTGAAAACATTTACTCACACCATAAGAAAGTATTCCTCTCTCTCTCTCTCTCTCTCTCTTTTTTATTTCTTAATGTCGCTCTATACGTCGGCTGCGACACTGAAACACCAAACACACCATCAAACCCCTGGAGATTAAACCAATCAACAGTGTACAAAGGTAATAATGAACTGGATGTTATGTGTTCAAACAAGTGGATAAGATTCGCTTAAATTCACTTTCATGTATCAATAAATACAACGAAATCACCCCGAGGATCATTTTCATGAAGCGATCAATCATTTCTATCAATTATACATGTGTAATGTAGGTATATTTATACTTATAACATGTGGTATATGCTGCGTTAGATAATTATGGCTCATGCATTTTGTAAGAGATGCAATGAGATAATACACAAAGCAGCCATCGTCACACACACACACACAGAAACACAAATTCCCTCTTATTTTTGCAAACACCAGTAAGTAGAACTTTTGTGTCCCTCAGTGGGACGAGTGTCTCCAGCTTCACTTTGTTTGGTTCAGTTCAGTCCAGTTCACAGAAGCAGAAACTGGAGCTGATCTGATGAAACATTTAAATTTAACTGTGTTAAACTCTGAAGATTCACCGTCCTGATTATTCACGTCTTGGGGAAAGATACTGAACCCCAAACCACCTCTGACGGCTGCTCCACCACAGTGAGAGCGTCATTTACCATCCGTTTACAGACAGTAAAGGCCTTTTAAATGAAAACACAATGTCTTCCAGATGTCTTCCAGGTTCAGGTGGACTAACTTCCTGTTCCTGTTTCACCTTCAGTTTAAGAGTAGTGGAAATAATCACAATAAATAAAGTGTTGAGGACACCGGGTTTGTTCGATCTCAATTAGCAGATAGTGATTAACTTGTAGAAAATAAGACGTGAGCTGTAATAAACCGGAACAATTCTGCTCCAGGAGCTTTAATTAAAGGTTTCAAGAGAAATTCAGTGTGATTTAGGAAGTGAATACAAGTAACTTTACTTTGTGGTGTTGCCACTTTTACTTAAGTCTAAACATGTGTGTGTGTGTGTGTGTGTTTCCCTCTATTCACTATATAGTCCCACATAATACTGTCCTCCTCTTCCTCCTCCTCTCAGCCTGTTGTCCCGTCACAGCTCACAGATTCCCCCTCGCGATCCTGTTAGCGCTTATCAGAGCATGGTTCAGGTCCAAAACGTGCACACACAGGCACTTATATCTACCCTCACACACACACACACACACACACACACACACACACACTCCTACCTTTTCCACCAATCAATAACAAATTTACAGAGGCAGCTTTTCTCGCCTGCACTGAGCTCAGCTCCCTGGGGTTGGCGGGTGCCACCGGGCTGCGGACGTTTGGAGTGAAAAACACACAAACCCTTCTCCTTACGCTGGAAACAAACAAAATATCTGAAACCTAAAAAACACCTCAGTCACTTTTTGACCATTTCTCTCGGCCCTGACTGTCAAAACGCAACACACTCGAGAACAGCCAGAACCAGAATATAAAACAGGCAGCACAAAAATATGGAGCGACCGGGTCAAACCGACAACAATTTGAACCCTCGAACGCCTCACGATGTAATATTTTATGATTTGGTCCCCGTGGTCCAACTCAGTGCCACAGTCGGAGTCACCACCATGATCCGCTCTGCTGGGTTTAACTAACTAGATGAGTCGCCCCAACAAGATCAATATCAGTCCTTACAAACATCAGCACATCTCCTCCTAAGTGGATAAACAGGATTAGAAGTGCCGGAGGTAAAAGCGCAATTGCATTTTGACAAACTCCTTGCAGGGACATCTCTGTCTCTGTCCCTGAGACGTCTCATCCTCTTAGAGATGTTTAATGGAAACACAGAGAGGGAAGGGGGACGTTACAGGAGACGTATCATTTGAGTTTAATGCAACATCAGGACGGTCCTTTCTGCAGGACGGATGAAATGTGCCAGAAACAGCCTCCATCAACATTTACTTCACCCACACCAAGCTAGCAAACTCTTCCTCTGCTAGTTTAGCTTTAGCTTCAGGCTCACTGTATTTCTCTTTTTGTTGAATCTTCTATTCACAACAAGGATCAGCTTCTCACTGATTCATGGAAAATTAATGTAAAAAAAAAAAAAAAAGAAAAAGAAAAAGATAAATGTCGTTCAATCCAAATTGAACGACAACAAAAAAGGCTGCAGCCATGCTAGCCTCTCTGTGAGCTGAACATGGAGCTAAATGCTAACAATAACAACGCTAACATGCTGAGTTTTAGCAGGTAGCTCCACTGCTGTTTACATTATGCACTGGTCATGATTTTAGATGGCTCATTAGCACTACATACCCATGATAGATATCATGTAGAAGTTGAGAGTTATTACACAAAATCACAAATGTTAGCTTCATCCAAGCTCTACAGGTAAAAATCAGGGGCATCATGAGGATTCGTTCACAGTTTCAAGACATCAGCTTCACCTTCAGTCTGGGAACTTATGATGGACATTTCATTTTCCAGGCCTAACAAGTCATAAAAGCTATCTAGACAGATTAATTGATGATAGAAACAATATTCGTCGCAGCCCTACTCACCACACTCTTCTAACGTCCCACACAACTGTCTCACAAATCAGGTAAAATCAAATCCAGCGAGTGAAACTGAAAACACAGTTTGACCTGACAGTGCACTGGTCTGTCTGCGTCTCCGTCTGCATGCGTACGTGTCTGAGTGCTGGATGTATTTTTAGAGAAACTCTATATCCCTGTGGTTGTGTGATCACCAGGAATATACGTGCACAAACACCCCTCTGCCATCCATGAACATAAACCAGCAAGGAAAAGAAAAAAAAGGAAAAATAAAAAGTGACAGTCATTTCTCATTTGTTGTCTGTGTCCATCTCCAACTTCAGTCCTTCTCCTCAGCTCCTCTGCCTCCCTGTCTATAACTCGGACGATAAATCTCCTCTCAGCTGCACACACACATAAAGAGAAGACGGATGGGGAAGTTGGGAGGGAGGGTGAGGCCGAAAGAGATAGATGACACACTCCAATATATGTATGCTCGTCTATAAAACGCCTGCTGCATTGACATTCACCCCTCTCCTTTTCTTTTTGCTGTGCGAGTATGTGAAAGTGTGTGAAAGTGTGTGAATGTGAGTGTATATGTGTGTGTGTGTGTGTGTGTGTGGGCGGGTGAAGGACACTCCACATCTCTCTCAGTGGAGAATAAAGAAGTCTTTGTAACCTCCAGTCCCTGTGGACCTGGGCTTTTAAGCACACATCACGGGACTTCCTATTCACAGCAGCGGCGGCCTGACACACATATGAGCGTTGCCATCGTGTAAGTTAACTCCTCCTTAATGAAAAAAAAAAAAAAAACCAAAATCCAAAAACACAATATTCAATACATCACTACATCCTCCTTCCTCTTTGGATGATTGGATGAAACCATCTTACTCTGCTTCTCCTTGGATCAACAGGCGAGCCCTGAAATCTTCATAAATGAACAAAAACGCTGCTGGCAACTTAAGGAAATCAACCTGACGGAGCGACGGAGGAGGAGGAGGAGGAGGAGGAGGAGGAGAAAACAGGAGATAGAGATGCAGCACTCACCATCCTCTTTGCATTCCTCGGGCGGCTTCGCCTTCTTGGCTAGCCTCGGGTCCAGCCACGATGTTGTCTTGGTGTTGTGGCTGTGAAGAGACGACACAGAGAGAGAGAGAGAGTGAGAGTGAGAGAGGGAGTGTGAGAGAGGGAGTGTGATGGAAGACGAGAGAGAGAGAGAGAGAGAGGAGACTTGGCAGAAAGAGAGAAGGAGGTTGGTGGATTCTTAATTCAGCTGGGGAATGATTTCAGAAAGGATGAGACTCCCCTGTGTGCCTGACTCTCTCTCTCTCTCTCTCTCTCTCTCTCCTCTCTCTCTCTCTCTCTCTCTCTCTCTCTCTCTCACTCTCTCTCTCTCTCTCTCTTAAAAAAAAAGCTTTAGGTGAACAAAATGGCAATCAATACTTTTAATTTGCTTACTGTCTCTCATTAGCAGGTGGAGGAGTGACAAAAAAAGAGGGTGGGGTGGGGGGGGGTAAAAAGGAGGAGGTGAGGGAGCAGTGATGGAGGGGAACAGCTGTGGGCTTGGCACATTGATCCCGAGCCTGAGACGCCGAGCTGGATCTGGATCAGATATGATGATGTGCCAGAGAAAAGTCGACGCTTCATCTCGCCGGCTCGTCTGAAGCTCTGCAGCCACAATGGCCTCCCTTCATGATGACGGAGGGGGGAGGAGGGGTGGGAGAGAGAGGGAGGGAGGGTGCTGTGCAAAGCGCCTACAGTAAAGAAGAGGAGGTCGACCTCCTCGTGTCCTCTTTTCAGCACTTTCTGGTTCTTGTGTCAACAGCAGAGAGACGCACCCGAGGTCACGTCGTCAATAACGTACAATACACACGTGATAAAGCTGCGTTCAATGGTTTGTTTCCATTTTGTTGCCGTATAAAGTTGTTAAGTTGCATTTTCAACACATCCTGCAGCACAACGATGTCCTGTTCTGCTTATCCCAGGAGAGTCATGTGGGGTGGAGCCATCACAGGTGATGCAGGATGAGGGCGGAGTCAACATATCAAGACAAACAACCTCAAACAACTTAAGTTGCCAGTCAACCCAATGTGTCTTTGAAGAATCCACGGAAAACTCACACCGACAGTGCAAACCACTGCACCACTGTGCCACAGCCCGTTAATACAGGTGCAACATTTGAGGAGAAGGGTTGAGCTCTCCGTCTAATTGTTGTTGAGACGTTTCAGTCTGGACCGTCCAACGCTGCCGCCCCTGGAGCTGCAAACAGACGACGGAGCAGACGCAGATAAAAGTGGGAGCTTCAGGCCCACGCCAAACCACACACCGAGTTAAAAAATAAAGTGCAGCTCAAGGTAAGTTAAATTCTCTTTGGCTCTGCTTTTGATTCTTCTCCATCATCCCTGTTTCCTCCTCCTCTTCCTCTCCCGTCCTCTGTTGACTTCCAGGAGTATTTATAGTAGGAAAATCTACTACTCCACCCTCCTTCATGCCCTCCCTCTCACCTTCTCTTTTTTCAGTCCTTACTATTTTTAATCACTGTCACTCTGCCTCCTCCTCCTCCTCCTCCTCTCTCTCTCTTCCTCTCCTTGGCCGCCTCACTACAAGAGGCTGCAGGTAAACGAACTGATCTTGTATGGAGGCCAATCAAAGGCTATAGCATCCTCTTGGCAACCGCTACCACTTTGGCACAGCATCACTTAGGCCTAGGAAAAAAAAACAAAAAACACTAGAAGCTGCTAATTCTGTGGGCTAACTGCATTAGCTGTGTACTGTGCTTGATGGATGGGGGAGCAGGAGGTTTCTCTGTGTGAGGTGTGGGGGGGGGTGGGGGGACATATGGTGATTCGTCTGCAGTGGAGGGAATTAAAAGTCTGCCTGTGTGGCTAATAGACATGAAGAGGCAACATGTGCCTGGCTGCATGACAACACCACCTCATTTCTTAGGCTGGTGTTGCTGTGCAGCTCCTGGCAGCTGATGATGATGCGTTCGAGCGCGCCTGGGTTCACTCGACGCTGTGCAGAAATTTTGCCTAATGACTGAAATGATTAAATGACGCAGTAAAAAAAAAAGAAAGAAAATAATTGCCTCTCATTAGTTGATGGTATTGAACCTGTGTCCACATGCGTGCACATACGATCCCTCTGCACAACACTGGAAAAAAACACTCGCAGAAACTCCATCATCCAGATATAATGAAGACTCAACGCTGTGGATTTACTGCAGCTGTAAAAAGCGCTAACAACTCCAGTGACTTTAACTTGGAGCCTGTATAACAGAAAGCATTTCTCTAAATCTCATTAAACCACCGAGCATCAGTTACAGTCCCTGTGTGAGTTAGTGCATGTACAGGAGAGAAGATACACAAGTGCATTCAGATGTTACGCAGCTCTAATCTGCTCACTCAGCTCCTCCTTATTTAAGTCAGAGGAGAGAGAAGTTACTGTGACTTCTTATCATTACAGCATTTATCACTATTATTTTGTATTCTCCATTGTTTTGTGTTTAAAGTTTTCTCTCTCTGGTTGCCTCTAAGTTTGTGATTTTTTCCTGGGAAATCATTGATCGTAAATACTTACCAGATAATAATCAATCTTCTTAACAGAAAAAAAAATCATCAAGTGGATGAAAAGTGACAAAAAAACTGAATTTAATCAGAATTAGCCGAGCTAGCGCTACTGTAAAGTAGCTAATCTGCTAGCATGTTTACTGCAAGCTACAGAAGAAGCTAATTAGCTGACGGTTTGACAGTGCTACATGTTCTAATATTATCGTGCTTTGTTTCCGAGGGAAGCAAAACCTCGTAATTGTTTTTCTGTTTCTGTGTTGCTAACATCTTTGACTCACAGTAATGAGCTCCTGCTTTGTCAGAACCAACCGGAGGTGAAAATGTGCTGTTTAATTAGAGATTTACAAATTCTCCGACACATGCTGTACGTGTCGGACACTTCTTCACCACTGTGTGAAACTGAACATGGAGCCGTGGCTCGTTCTTTGCTCCAGTTGCTCGTCTCCAGATATTTTTTTGTAAGACCTTATGAAGGAAATCTATTTCCTGGGCTTTTGCAGCAGTGAAATCAACCTGCAGGTGTTTCATATTCTTGGGAACTTCTGCAACAGTGTTGAACTTTGATTAATCTCCAACGTCACGAGTGAGTTCAGCGGCTCAAAGTTTAGATTAAATCTAGGATTTAAGATCCCATGATTCCTTTCTTTAATTGGAAAAAATGGAGGCGGCGTTATCATCAGCTTTAATCAGTCTGCTGCACTGTTCCTTTCCTTAAAGTAGATATTTGTACTTTTTTTTTTTTTACAGCACTAAAGTTAATTTTTTCACCTATAAATCTCTACAAACATTTCCCACCATCTTGTACTTCAACATTCACTTTAAGGGATCTGTGTTAGAGACACACAAATGTCTGGACTGTTGCACTTACTCGATGAAGTAGACCTCTCCTTTCTCAGTGTAAGCCATCTCCCAGTTGTCTGGCAGGGGCCCTAGCTCGTCGTTCTCCTCCGGTTTGGGTGCCGTGATCTTCGGGGACTGTCCGTCATCTTTGTGCTCCTCGGCGGGAGCCTCTGCTGGGATGCTCTGCGGGACGATGTCCCCCGAAGCGTCTGTGCTCTTGTCCTCATGCTCGCTCGACTCTGAGGTGACAACAGGGTAAGAAGAGTCAGACACGGCATTATCGCTCAGGGAGGTGAGGAGGGGCGGGGGGTGGGGGGAGTCAAAGACAGGGGAGGTGAAGCGAGGAAAAAGGGACGTAGGAGGTCGGGGGAAGAGATTGATTGGGACTCAGGGATGAGGGGGAGGCAAAAAAAAAAAAAAGAGGACAGTGATTAGAAAAAGGTGAGAGAGAGCAGTGACTCAGGGAAAAGCAGAGAGGAAGAAAGGGAATGATGGAGGGTAAGAGGATAGAAAGAGGAATAAAGCGGGGGAGACATTGGAGGCTGAGAGCGGAGCAGGCTGAGATGATGCCCCAGTTTGACTTGTGGCAGAGTGTGAATGTGCTAAAGAGAGAAAAAAATGGTGTGTATGGAAGAAGAGAGAAAGAAATTGCAAGTGTGTGTGTCCCAGAGGAGAGAGGTGGTGGAGGGGAGAGGAGAGAGGGACAAACGAGAGCAGGGGATTGAGAGATAATCTATGGGAAGGGAAGGAGCTGGGCAGCTATCTGCTTAGATCACAGAGCCTGCTGTGCTCTATTGATCCCCCTTAGCTCTCCTGGTCGGCCCACACTCTGTCCGTCCACACACACACGCACCAAACTCCCTCTGAGCTCAGAGCAGCTCCACCACCTCAGCCTCCAACCACGGTGCAGCGAGCAGCGCCGAGCCGGGACTTATCGAGCGTCTCAGCCTCATCACCCGATCGCAATCAGTTAAAAATGTTTCCTGTCCCTGGATCCTCGTGTGTCCTCGTCTGAGATGGAGATAAGTCAAACTATACGGTGGCCCGGAGAGGTCAAGGAAACACATGCAAAGATGCAGGAAAACATCTTTGACATTTTGACAAAACGTGCTGCTAAAGAAACTACACACACACACACAAACACACAACAGGAAGTTGGCTTTGAATCCACCCTTTTCAGGTTGGACTTGAACCTCTGACACCTGCAGCTTGGACTAATCCCAATCCCAAATGTCAGTCAGGTGCATCACTTTAAAATGTCCCCTGGAAACACTTTGCCGTAGATTATACAGCCGGATGTTTTTAGGCCTTAAACAGTTTAGTTATTTACAGTGTGTCTTTCCCATCAGGACAGTTTTGTAATAAGCTTCATTTTATCACCGTGATGCATCATAACCAACTAAGTGTTTTAAAATTAGCCCTGTTTGGAGACCACTACATCTGAATACAGTGGATTCTCATTAATCACTATTCTTTCACAGGCAGAGACAAATAACATGAAAAAATCCAGCTGAATTGCTTCTTTGATTAACTTTATATAACTTCATTCTGTTGTTGGTGTCCTTATAATTACTTTAATTTAATATTATGTTTATGTTTTACCTTTGCATTTATGATAGAGCTTGTTATTTTCCTACTTTATTTCCTTCACTGAAATAGATTTTTTTATGACTCTTACACTTTACAGACTTAAAGAAAGCCACATGTTCATCTAAAGCTGACATTCTGGTTTAGTTTTACATTTAAAACATATCTTACTTTTCCATTTCTTGCATTTAATGTCTTTCCTCTTATCCTGCGAAGAAATTAAGGAGGTTAAGAAAACAGGATCTTGAAGTTAAGTGTTAAATGTGTCGTCGGAGGAAAGTTTGAACGATTGTATTTCTGTCACAAATGAAGAATCCTACCTTGTTTGAGCTCCATGTGATAGGAAAACCAAAATCTCATCCTCTTACCAAACCTCCTCTCTCAAAGCACCACGGCCCGGTAAATGTAACCAAAAAAAAAACAACAACAACTGAACGGTGTCTGAGAGTAACTGCAGGCGCTGACTGGGATCAGTGACTCACGTTGTGTTGCTGTTAAGTGTGGTGCCCAGCTGCCAGAGCCTCCACTGTCCTGAGGCCATAAAACCAGCTTAGAAAGTCACAGGACCCGAGCGTGGTTTTGGATTTGGAATCACAAAAATCAAACTCATAATGCCTCTTTTATGATCGTCCTTTCATGTGACCATGGGATGCATTCAAAGGGGTTTGTGTGTGAGTGTGTGACTATGTGACTGTGTGTGTGTGTGTGTGTGTGTACTTGTGTTTGAATATATATGTACACAATGTCGACATCAGAGGTATGTTGGGATGTTTCGCAGCTGCTGAAGGCAAAACTGCAGAAATGTCTTTGTTGCACTATGTTATGAATAATAACGGCCTCCAGAGGTTCGGCCTCGTTTGGTGCTGTGTTAAATGTCACTTCTGCCTATTTTCAGAATTGAGAGAAGCTCTTACTCTGGTTTGGACGAGGCTGATTCTCCGTGAGGGAAAAACACTTAAAAATGTCTTTGTTGATGTTGGAGAGGCTGCAGGCTCATGTGCATGCCCTCTGGCTATCTGGGCTGAGACGCTGCTCCGTAACGACACCTGATGAATGATCTCAAATTCTCTAATTGTTTAATCATCCACAGTCTGGACGGCAGAGAGAAGCTCTCCGACTGTCAGAGTGAGTTATAATTTAAACATCGGCTTGTTATAAAAATATTTATGTAACCAATTAAATGTGATTATTTGCCATAAAATCATCTCCCAAGGAGTCCATGTAAAAGCAATCTGTTATTGTCTCTGTTGCCGGGCAACCGACCTAGATGAGACCGTTGCTATGACTGAAACAAGACCATCAACTCCTGCAGATCAGGGCGACCCCACCGAGCACGACCTGCGGCCCTCTCTGTCAGCGAAGGTCGCTGTCGGGAGGCTGACCTGGGGTGACTGTGACTCCGTTGCCGTTGACGACGGGTCTCTCCTCCTCCTCCTCCTCGGGGGGCTCGATGCTGGCTTTCTCCATGTTGCTGACCGACTTGTTCCGCTTCCTCTTGCCCTCGGAGCTGGGTCTGGCGCCCGGCAGCAGCTGGTCCGTTACATTTAGCAGCAGAGCGCTGGGCTCGGCCGGAGGCTTCGGAGTCCCGTAAAAGTTGTCTGGAGGAGAGAGGAGGAAGAGGAGGGAGAGGAGGGAGAGGAAGGAGACAGTCAGACCATGATACATATTTACATGTGTATACCGCTTATCAGTGCAGCATCGTGGGGGGAGCTGGAGTCCTGACACAGGGTAAGGGGGGGGCCACCCTGGACAGATTGTCAGTCTATCACACGATTGACACATTCACAGTCAAACGTCCAATTTAGAGTCACTAGTTAACCTCCAGTGTTTAAATCCAGATCCCTCCTGCTCTGTACCACCGTGCCGCTCATAGCTGCTTCACACCAGCATGTTAGCATACTGATGTTAGCAAGCAGCTCTCACCTCATCCTGAACTAATTCCTCTCTTGTGTTTTTTTCTAGGGAACATTTGTTGTTTCCAAACTCGTCCATCTTTTCATCTGCACATCACTCACTTATCGGTCCATGCCTGGATTTCCCTGGCTCTCTGTGTGACTGTGTGTTTCTAGCTCTGACTGAATAATCACCACATCTCTGTCTGAGTTTCGGCCTCTGGTCGGAGCCAACCACTCACCTCTGGGAGCGGCAGTTTTTCACTTGGCTCTGACTCAGCAGCCCCCACCCCCCCACCCCTTGCCTTCCTCTAACGTTGATTTTACATTTTCACTGTCTTTCAGTTTGTCTGCTGGCAGCAGCCGAGGCCCTCTGACAGCCTCCATCAGTCACTGAGAAAACCTCATAACTTCTTGTTTAGGGATTAGAAATTTCTCTTCTTTACTTTAAGGGTCACTGTCAAGAGTTTCTTTTTGGGACTTTTTAGAGCCCACGGGAGAAAATGATGCAACAAAAAAAAAAAAAAGCTGCCAGTGAGTCGAAGCAGAGGAAATCTCAAAATAAATCCGGGTTTGGACCTGTTCAGATCTGGTATGAGAGGTCCCATGTCGTATACAGGTAGATGTCCATGTGTTGATTAATTATAGATCAGCTCTCGGTTCTGTGTTAATACCGTGAAAGTGTCAAATGATGGTCAGGCCAGGTGAGTGTTTTATCTGAAATCTGCTTTATTTTGAATATTCAATCACTTTTAAAGCAGTGAGCCAATCAGAGGACAGTGTCAGAGCCTCCTCTCCTCTGATTGGCTGACACTGCCCTGTTGTTTCTAGAGGTCTAGAAAGACGCTGAGAGAGGAGATACTTAAAACCACAAACATGTCTTCTTATGAATCAGCACTTCAAAATAAGACACAGGAAGTGTAAAATAAGAGACCTTTCAAGTGTGAACGCACCCAAGACGCATTGAGGCTATTAGATGAAAACATCAATGCATTGCAGGTGTGAAGCGACGTCCTTCCAGGTGGGTGTCCACTTGTGTCCTGAATGGAGTGAAGTTGGCCTCTAGCTGCTTTAACGGTGACTTTATCCTTCATATTGAAAGGTCACACGCTCCTCCGTGGCTTCTTCAAAGTCAAGTGAAGTAAGTGGAGGAGAAGACGACGTTGTCAAGTCGAACACTCGACTTATTTTTAACTTCTGAAATCTGACATTTGGGTCGAGGGGGTTTTCAGTTTTTTTTATGTAACAACAGCAAATTCTTTTGTGCTTGAGACACGGCTGTCGAGTCGTGTTGGTCCAACGTCTGAGGGATTTTTTTTTTTTTTCTTTTTTAAAACAGATCAGACACCACTTTCCTCCGAGGCTTTTTTCTTAAAACCTGGAGAATGAAAGACAGCTGAAGATCTTTGTAGTTACGGCGCAGGACATCATCAGCCCTCAGTTTAGGCTGCGAAGGTTTGCTCTCAGATTAGTTCACAGCTCCGCGGCTCGGCTCTGCTCTGGTGTCCCCGACAGGTCGTCAGACATTAGCAGGCGATGTGTGAGAGAATCCACAGAGATTATTTTAATGCACTGGGCTTGAGCGTTTGAGACAAACTCTGACTGCCAGGGAACAAGAAGAACGGCCAAAGAGATTTTAAAAAACCATAAGTTGGTGTCTTCTTCCTGCACGTCGTAGAGAACGATTGAAAACTCATGTTCACATCCTGGGGAACACGAGGGCCGCAATGAAAAATGGAGGAGAGGAGCTGTAAAAAGATTAGGAGGACTGTCGGGATTAGACCCCCCCCCCCAAAGAAAAAAAACCCCTGAACCACAGACACTAAAAATCCTGAAGCTTTAACGAGCAGCAGAAAGAGAGAGAGAGAGCTGAGGGAAGAGTTCGCTCCTCGTGAACTTAAATAACCTGCAGCGTCACACAAACCTGGACTTTGAAGTTTGATTAAGAGGACGCACTGATTTCTGATCACACACCGATATCAACGTCTGAAGAAAGAAACGAATGAAAACCTCCATGAATAAATTCACCGAACTGATTTTGGTCAGAACTTGATTAAAGTGACCGAACAGATTTTCTTTGATGGTTTGAATGAGATTTTCTTTTGATTTTTTCCATCCAGACAATGAGAAGAGGAACACGCTGGACTCATGGTGGACGCTCTTGGTTTTTGTTTCTGTGAACACGTCAGTGAGCTCGAATGCAGACGTTCAAAACAACACAGCTCACTCTCCTGTGATACATGTTTTTGTTAAGTTTTACGTATATATTCATCTTGTAAATGAGTATATGTATGTATTTACCTTGATCTTTATTCTCTGTATAGTGTTTATCACTGGAGCAGCCATTACGTAACATAATGAGTGACAGAAAACAAACAAGAGATGTGACTTCTCGATGTCGACGCATCATCCGGCCTTTAGCAGGTGATTGACATTTAAAAGAATATGTACCATGGGTTTGTTCATTTGTAGACTTAATGTGGAATGAGTTCATATCATGGCTTTAACTACTGGAGAGGAAAATCTGCCTTTCTGATAAAGAAACCTTGAACGTGATGCAGAAGAACTGAGATCAAGCTGAATGAGCATGAAAGTAGCTGTTAAAGTATCAGCAGAGAAGACGAGCAGCTGTGTTAGAAAACATCTGCTTCTTTGATTAAAAAAAAAAAAAATGTACGACTGCCCACGTAAAAACTTAAGAGGAGTCGACTCTGGACCAACACATTCACAAAATCTGCTGTTTGGTGCCAGATGAACTCATCGCTGCCGGTTTTGGGTCTGAATTTCTACTTTTCTAAAGCAACAAGCTTCAGTTTCAAACGAGCGCGTCTGTGATTTTTTATTTTTCCAGTTTAAAGTTCCTTTTTATTTTGTAGTAAAATCTGCATCACAGTCACAAAACACAGATCCAAGAGGGAGGAGAGAGATTTGGTTTGTGTTTGGACTGTTTCCTCTCATCGGCTGAGAGTTTAACTACAGTTTTATCTCTTCACGAGTTGATTCCAGGTCTCAGCAGAGCTAGTAACAGAGAGAAGTCCTCAGCTGATTGTCTTCCTCTCCTCATCCTCATCCTCACTACAGCCCTCCATTTAAATTTCACTCCATCTCGCTGCCTTCCACATCTAATTGGCCATTAAATGATTAAAATGTATAAAAACGCTGAACGACGGTCGAGCGCCCGAGCAGGAGAAGCTCTGTCTCCCTCTCCCCCCGTGGAAAGCAGCTCCCATCGGCCGGAGGATCTAACACCGCTCCTGGCAACCGACCGTTAAATTGGCCATCTGCAATTTTTTTTTTTTTTCTTCCCACAGCAACGACGGCGGCCGACAGAGACAGGAGTCAGGTGGGAAAGGAGGAAGTGGGCTGCTGGGTGTTATCTATATAATGACAGGGCTCTCCTGGGTGTTTGAGGGGGGAGGAGGAGGAGGAGGAGGAGGAGGAGGAGGAAGAGGAGGAGGAGCTGCTTTAAAATCCAAGCCTCAGGCTGGTTTGACCACAGGAGAGAGAGTCTGTTTGTTTTGATTAGGCGACTGAAGAGCGGCTGCAGCTCAGACTCAAGGGCCGAGCCAAGAGAGAGAGGCAACATGAAGGTACTGTGTGTGTGTGTGTGTGTGTGTGTGTGTGTGTGTGCGCGTGTGCTGGCGTCTCTTCATTCAGAATTTACAGAAGATTCCTCTCACTGTCCTTCATGAGCGATGACACTCGTATCTCTGCAGAACCAAAAGATGGATGGATGGAAAACTTGTGCATGTGTGTGTGTGTGCATGTGCATGTGTGTGTGCGTGTGCACGATGAGCTCCATCTCATCATTCATTCAGACTGCTGTCACTCACAGAGAAAAAAAGAGCTGCATACTGATGCAAGAAGAAGAAGAAGAAGAAGAAGAAGAAGAGACATGACACAGAGCGATGGCCACATCCACAGGCGGCGTGGAGTGTGACCTGGCCTTGGATCCTCACCTTCATACGTCCCGCTCTCTAACAGGGCTCCACTTTTCTCCAGTTCCATAAACCGGTCAACGGTCACAAAATTATAATCCACCCCCGGGACCTCTCCTTCCTTGGGCTGCCTGGTCGTGCCTGCAGGAGATAAGAGAGAGAGAGAGGAGTCAGAGTTAGAGACCGCTGGACGCCCACTCAACCCGCCGCTGAACCAGAGGAGCCTGGGTAATCTCTGTCAGTGTTTCAGAGGAAGATCAGAACAAACTGGAGCTGAAACACGCCGGCCCTGACCGTCTCTGTTCATTAAGTGCCCTCTTTATTCCTTTTTGTCCCTCTCTGCATGGCCGAGACGAAGCGAGCTCTCTATGTGGGGGGGGGGGGGGGGGGGGGGGCAGGAGGAGGAGGTGGGGGGATCATTTCAGGAGCTAAATGATGCAATATGGACACTAAGAGGAGAAATCAAGTCCATCTGCATGGAGCAGCCAACAGGAGGGCGAGGAAACCAGTGTGAGCACACGTCAGATGTTTATGATGTCACACCGAGGTTCAAACCACTTCCTGTTCACCTCCCTCTCGTCACTGTGTGCTAATTACACCCGTTCAAACGGATCCCGAACACGCAGCCTCTCTGGCCTCGAGGTGCAGGATGGGTCGTAAAACACATGTTTAAGCAGTGTGTATGAAGCATCTGTGTGTGTTACCAGAGGAACCACTGTGCCACCGCGCCGCCGCTTTAGGCCGAGCTGACTTCATCACCACACACCAGGCCGCAGAGAAGTTTGTGTGATTATCTCACTTTTAACTTGACAATCAGACTCGGTGAGACGAGCTGCAGCTCAGACGTCCCACTGAGCACAGCAAGGAAGAGGAGGAAGAGGAGGAGGAGGAGGAGACAGGATCAAATCATTAACTCACTTCAAAACAACAAATACACCGACGCACGTCCTCATCTCACCGTCCCTTAAAGTGAACATCAGTGAAGGGAACAGGAATCGCTCAGCTCGACCTGTCGTCATGTCTACGTTTAAATTCAGTTGAAAAAGCTTCTTTTCGTTCTCAGCAGCTCGTCCTCCATCTAAACTCTCATTTCAGTTTATCTGAAGAGACACAAGAATGTTTTTTACAACACGTCTCTGAACCGCCGTCCTCGGGTTGAGGCGCCAACCGTGAACTGTGATGTTGGTCTGTTTGTTATTCCCCCGGTGCCTCCACTGGCGCCATCACAGAGGAGTAAATAACAGAGATACAGTAAGAGACAAAAGTGAACTTTCTCTTTCTTGAATCACAACTGCGTCTCACCAGTGGAACGAACAGAGAATGAATCCTGATGAGGTCTTTAAGCTGCTCTCAGGTCGTCTCATTAACTGGCCTTTAAATGAAGACACGTTCACGTTCGGCTCCTCTGCAGCAGTTTCTCCTGTGTTTACTCCGGACTCTGTCATTTTCCCGTCTCCACTGGTCACGTGCAACAAAACCAAAGAGCTCAGAGGAGAGAAATCTACAGCCGACGACCTTCAGAGCTCAAAGTGATGGAGGAACCTCTGAGAGCGCCTGAAAAGCAGACGAGCAGCGGAGAAACGTGGTGATTTACTGGAGTGAGCGCATGTGTTATTGTGTGTGTGTGTGGGTGTGTATGTGTGTGTGTGCGCTTTGTGTGTCGCACCTTCACAGTGGAGAGTTTCTTGATTGTGTCTGTCTGCATGGGGGCATGTGTACCCGACAGATTAGCCTCCCTCGCAGGCACAGCTAACACACCCACACACACACACACACACACACATTTCAAAGAGGACCTTTGATGTCGCAGAACTATATTTAGCAGCATCTTCTGGTGGAGGGGACTCTCTCTCTCTCTCTCTCTCTCTCTCTCTCCCTGGGTTGACAATATCCAAAAGCAGGCACCCACAATGCCTCTGGTTTTTCCCGGCCTTTGTATGTAGGTCATGATCCTATAGAGCGAATCCACCGCTCTCAGATTAGTGCGACCTCTCTGAGGCGCAGGTGGACTGAGATATTTTTAGAGGGGGAGCGACGTCATCTATATCTACACCGTCATGGATTTACTGGAAAATTGGGAAACACATTAAGGTCTAAATGCTGCGTCCGTTCACCGCGTCATCCTACGGTGGCCTGGAGCCTCCAAACCGCTCAGGTGAGGTGTGTGGATACGAGCCAGGTTGTCGAGAGCAGGCGCTCACTGTGAACCACACGGATCACCTTCAGATAATAGGGCAGATAATAGAATATGGGGGGGCAGAGTACGGATATTAAAGAGATGCTGCGTCACTTTTACTTTAATCTGTTTTTCTTTATGACTCATTGAACTGAACTGTGGAGAGTTTTCTTTTCAGGGAATGATGGAGCTGCTGTACGTGTTGGTTTGTGTTGGTTGTTGTGTGTCATTGCCTCATTATAAGTAAAGATGTGACGTGTGTGTTGTTGTGTTTGTTTTTTCATATATTGAAGTTGAAGATAAAAAAATAAAAGGTTAAAATAAATAAAGAAGTGATGATGATGATGATGATGATGATGATGATGATGATGATTTTACATTGTGACACTTTTTCACCTTTATCAAAAACCTGCAGCTCCTGCGTCGGCCATATTGTGGTTTTGATAATATTTCAATTAACTGGTCAGAACCAGTTTACAGCTGCTCCTCATTTCCAGCTCTCGTTTTTACAGCAGCACAGTCATAATTAAAAGTTTGATTGTCACAAAAACAAAAACACTAAATACAGTACAGATATGTGAGTGACTGTGATGAGCAGCTGCAGCGGAGACGACAACGACAACAAAACAAAAACACACAACGTGAAAGATGATGGAGTCTAAAGAGACAACACAACACAACAAAACCAAATCAGCAGCTCCGCTCTGTGTTGATCCAACTTTATGAAGACGGATTCACAACAAGCTCACGTCCTCAGGTAGGACACAACACTCAGTCTCTACAGACACCACGGAGACTGAGTGGACTCTTCAGTTGTTGATATTAGTCACCAAACTAGTGAGGAAGCTGGAAAAAAGCTTTAAAATCCCAAACAGCAGAAAACCAGAACGTGCAGAAACACAAACACGATCACTTCATGTCGGATCAGATCAGAAAAAGTTTGTTTAAAGCAAATGAATCCCAAATATCAACATATAAAACTCCCGGTGCTCTGGGTTAAAGTCCAGCTTGTCTGTGACTGTCTCTGCTCCTGTAGCCAACAAACACATTTATATTCATAAGCTCTGCTCTGCTGTTTCTTACCCAGGATTCAAATGACATGTGAGCACATCAGGGATTCACAGTAAACAACAACAACACGCTCACGTTGCATATAGACCCACACAAACACACACACACACACTCACTGCACCATGCATCATGCATTGGGTTTTTTTTTTCTGTTTTTTTTGGAGGAAGCACATTTGTGTGAAAACGACTTCATGTTCTCAGTGATTTATAAAGAAGAAACGGTTTCGACAACAAACACAGCAGCGGCTCAGAGTCTGTTCTCCTGCAGCTGCTGATTGATGAGTGTGTCACTTTGACCTGAACACTCAGGCTCCGGGACACACACACACACACACACACACACAAGAACAACAAACAGTCCTTTGGTCCTGATGATGATTTTGAAGTAAAATTAAAACCTGAAATTCAAATCTTGGTCTGAGTCACTCTCTTATGATTGGTTCAGTTATTAATGACTGCGGGGTTTTACTCTCGCAGCAACTTCCCCATCAACTCCAAATATGTAAACACAATTACTCCAGGCTACACTGTAGGGGAGAGCGGGCAGGATGAATGAAACACACACACGCAGATAAAGTCGTTATGAAATTGTCTGACGTTTTTCTTTCTCGACGCGTCGCTGCAAAAACTCATTCTGTGATTTATCTCCATGGGAAAAAAATAAAAATAAACTTCATCCAACAGCTAAACGAGGTGCATTTGGATTTTAGTTTCTCTGTGGTGTTCCCACTCTGTTCTGTCAGACACATGTTGTGATAAATAACTCCACAGTGTTTATTAAAACCAACTGTGCTGACTGATTGAGATGATCTGCTTCTCCACCGACATCACTCACTTCTACATTAAAGTACAAATGAATCTGTCATGACATCGTCTCATACTCAGACATAACACTTACTATGCAAAAGACATATAAGGACTGTGTGTGTGTTTATGTCTGTTATCTGCATTTTACTGTTGTGACTCTGTTTATTGCTGTTGGTTTTATCATTTTGTGAAGCAACTTTGTAAAATACATTTAATAATGTTATTAATATGTACACTGTCGATTCATGTAATGTAAACATAGATCTATCTTAAAGTCACTATTACACCTTCTCACAGAAAAGTTTACTATGGGCACGTCATATATAGTATAAACTTACAATATATCTTCATATATATCAATAGAGGTGATACATGTAGTATCAGTCTTGATATGAGGATATGTCTTTATATATGTCAGAGATATGTTATATCAAAGATATATCACATATCACAACGGGAGTCGTCATTCAGAAACGCTGTAGTGAACTTACTGACTGTAACTCCACACAGGTCTGATGTATCCACACAACATGTAGTGGACCTGATGCAGTTTGACAGACCTGACTCAGAGAGAACAGATCATGTCGGTGAACAGTCAACCGGTGACAAACAGGACGTTTATCTCTTGTCGCAGCAGTGTAAGAAATGTTAGAGGAGAAAAGGAGACAGAGGCAGAAAATGTAGTGGAGGGAAGTGAAGGGAACGAGGGATGTATGAGAAGAGGCAGCATGTGTGATGGATGAGGAAGCAGCGTGGGCTGCAGCCACTCTGACGTCCTCCAGCCACGCTCGACTCCACCGCCGCCGCCGCCGCCACCACCGCCGGGCCACAAGTCCAACTCTCACTTGTGCTGCTGAGCATCATCACCGGCCGATCCGGTCACAGCTCACACACCTGTAGTGGTTTTACACACCGACACTAGTGCTGCTACAGATTACATTAACGCTGCTCTGAGCTGCGCGTGTGTTCATAAAACTGACTTCATGAAACGTGCGACCTCGGCGTTCTTCACATTCACACGCTGCTCAGTTTAAACACAGCTGAACCCCAGATGAGTATCATCTTTATGAAAAAGCTTCCGCGTGGATCTGGACGGTGGCAGGTTTTCAACGTAAACAGTCGTCTTATTAAACAGAGAGGCAGAGAGTGAAGCACATGATGTAAGTGCTCTGTCACACTGTTTTAGGGAGATTAACAAAGTGAGAGGCAGAGATGGGACTGAATGTGCCTCATCTCTCTCGGGTCGCCACGTCCTGTCCTGAGGTTTGTTAAAGACGAGATGCTGCCGCCGCTGCTGCCACTTCCTCACAACCTGATGCAGCTAAGTCTGGTCAACACACACACACACACTGCATTTCAATCCATTAGTGGGATAAGGTGTAATCATTAAAGTAGGGAGAGTGGTTCAAACTCACAAGTGCAAAAAAACCCAAAGAGGAGGAGGAGGAGGAGGAGGAGGAAGAGGAGGAAGAGGAGGAGGAGGAGGAGAGGAGGAGGAGGAGGAAGAGGAGGAACCTCTTAAGGTTTCAGCAAGTATTTGGATCATTTCTGAAGGTTTCCATAGCTCCATAGAAATATCTGTGCAGCTACATCTCTGGACTCTGGGGTATTTACTGCAGTGGTATGTGTTTGCAGATGTCGCAGGTTTGATTCCCAGACTATTTGCCACACATCATTCATTATCTCTTTATCCCTGCATTTCCTGTCCATCACCACTGTCCTCTCACTCACATTTGTCCAATACCTGAGTTTATAACCTGCGAAACTAACCATGTTCCCATCAGGCCTGGGTTCAGTACTGTAAACGAGCAACGTGCAAAGTAAGTGAATACATCAGAAGATAAACATAAGCTCGTTAGCATGGCTAACCTCTGAGTAGCACTGAGCTGAAGTCACCTCATCACCTCCATCAGGTCACTATAAGATGAGACCTTAGCAGTGGTTAGCATTCAGCAGAGCTCAGCACCAGGTGACTGTTGTGCAGGGAACTTAAATTACCTGACAACAAGAGCATTGCATATATTTTACTATTATTACTGTGGCTCGGGGTGGGAATAAACGCCAGGCAGCTTGTTGGCATCATTAAAGTAATGTGTCCATCTTCTTCCCCTTGGTTTAAAACACACAATAAAGCTCAGGCCTTGTTAATCATTCATTGAGAGCTTGTGTTGAACGACTTCTTGTGTGAGTTTGTAAGTGGTTTTTGAGCAGATATGTAGTGTAGGTAGCAGCCACAGTGAGGTGACAGAGTCTGCCCGTCTGTCTGCTGAAGCCTCCTCTCTCCTCTCTTTCCCTCCCCCGGCTTGTTTCTTTTCATCTTCGACTCCAGACACATTTCAAATGCACACAGAAACAGCAATTTCATTTGGCTATTGAGTTGCAGGCTCCTCCGACACAAGCTGAGCAGTGTTGAATTTTGAAAACTCTCCTGTTTGGGGTTCGGCGCTCGTCTGCTCAGATTCGTGTTTGACTTTTTCACAGCAGCTCAGATTCAGGTGCATCAGGCCTGGCCATGTTCTGTGGATCACACAGCTTTAATATTACACACATATCGTGCAGCCAGGGGAGAGGTGAGGCCAGGGGTTGCAGACGGGATCGACTAGCCTATAGCCTCCAGCCGTGTGCACCCTCCCTCTCTGTGCTGTGGACAATAGCCCTGGCCGGACATGTGAGGCAGGCCTTGGCCTTTTCACCCTGAACCTTCTGTTATGACTGGGCAAGACGGTGTCAGCACGGCCCATTGTAGCCACCCTAATCTCGCCATTAGCCAATTAGGAAGTGACGGGCAGCTGTAATGCCCTTGCATTAGAGGGATGGATTAGTTTGCCATTCAGCGGCTGCCTGCCGCCTGCGGGCAAATGGACTGATGGAGGACAGAGGAGCGCTCGCTGCAGCTCGCCCACCCAAAAGCTGCTTTCGCTGCACTTTGCCGTCACAGACAGCAAGTGTGGCGATGTGGTTATCCACTGTTTTCACTGATGATCTGGAGCGGGGTCTTAATCAGCCATGATTACATATCATTTAAGCAGTAATAAAGTCTATTGAGCAGGGAGTGCGGAGGAGGAGGCGGCTGCTGAAAGTTAATATATTGCTTTGTGATCTAATCACATTGACTGGGACTGTTTGGCAGCACCTGGCAAAGCAGGGATACAAACCCTCACCCCTGGTTCTTGACCAAGGATCAGACGTTTTTGTGCCTTCTAGCCCACTTAATGAGATTTCAGGTTCACTCGAGTTCAGTCAAGTTCAGCGAGAATGACTGTGTTGCTCTGCTGCTTATTGACAGCCAGTAATGTGGGATAGATTGGAGAAAGCCAGGCACTGAACCGTTCTCCCCTGCCTGTTGGCCCCGTGCCGCCCTCCCCTGAATTCCATTAATAGCTCTGCCCTCCAGGAGGTGCTGGGTGGACCGCCTGTAACACAGCCAGAGATATTGATGACTGCATCCTCCTCCCATAGGGGGAGAGGAGCGAGTGGAGAGGGCCTGATAAAGAGATAAAAAGGTGGTAAAACGGGAAACGCATAGGGAGAATCGTGATGGAGGACGGTATCATAAAGGGGATTAATCTCTTGGTCTGTTCACTTTTACCTACAAAGGACAAAAACACCAGGTGGTTCATATAATGACTCATTTTTATGGACATTAAAGAGACAAACAAACGAGATCAACCCAGTTGTTGAGCAGTAAACACCATGACTGAGGGTTTCACCCTAAAACCTGCAGTGACAACAATCACACACTCATTAAAGCCAAAACCGTAGGAACCAATGGTGAAACAAGCTAAATGCGCTAACTGTTCCAATACATCGGCTAATGGCTAACTGAAGAAAACAGTCCGAGCTAACAAACCATGTAAACAAAACCAAACCATGCTAACGTCGTCTTGCCACAAACAAACCCATGAATCTGTTTCTGCTAATGCTAACCATCTTGCTAGTCACCATTTTGCTTTATTCTTTCACCTGTCACCGTAGCGACAGCAGCAGTGGTAGGCGGGGCAAAGGCCCTGACCTATATTTCTCAGTTAGTTACTACGTTAGCATAGATGTGTGTACAGTGTACAATCAAAGCAACATGCAACATGTCTGTGGGGGAAATTTAAGCAACAATTTCCACAGTAGCCAACATTTAAACCCTCTCAATAGACTGAATTAATACAGGTCACATATCCAGAGGTGAGTTAAATCGATTAGATGGTGCAAACACAGCTCCAGAGCTGCCTGCACATATGCTAACAGTTTGAAGAAAGGAAAAAAAAAAAAATCACAGTGACAGTGTTGCTGCAAGCTTGTGTAAGAAGATCAAGAGGGTCTGCTCCAAAATCTAATTTATTCAAACACACATGTCGGTGTGAAGCTTGAAGCAGGAGCCTCCAAAATCCTGGCAAACTACATGGAGCGAGGACAGGTTGTAACATCTGATAATGTAATACCCTGTCGAAATGTGATAAGGCTCCCCCTGTAAATGGGGCTGAAAACATATTAGTGCTGTTGAGTCATGTGACGCGTTCATACGGCAAGCAGCGAGTTCAACTTTGTAATATTTTCACAAGATGAAGATGTGGATTTCAGAACATGCAGGAATAACCTGAGCCTCAGAAATATTAGTCACACGACTGGGGAAAAAGTTAATACAATGTTTGATCACATAAAGGTTTTTACATTGAAAACCAGCTGCTTCGATTATATGTATTAGATTTAACGAACGTCCTCAGGATTAAAACATTGTTTACATACATGTTTACTAGATTATGTTTTGAATTCTTCACAGCTGCGACTGCTTTTAGCACATTAGCACATTGCTGCCATCGTCCCAGATCCATAGGGTCTGGGTGTGTAGTGTCAAAACACTACACAGAGAACATTTAATTACCAATTAGTACGTAAACAGTGCGTCGAGAGAGCTGAAGCTTCGGCTCATGTGAAATCACTGCAGAGGTGAAGGTCTGCAGAGGGACAGAGTGATTATTTTGAAAAGCAGGAAGACGTATTTTCTTCGTAACTTGTGACTTATGTGAATGACCCGACGCTCTCGATGACGTCAGGAGGCTGTCACAGCCCACAGAGTGTTAATCTGCACCTATTACGACAATTGATGAATGGTTGAAGCCTTTGTTCAAACAGGAAAGCTCAATATGAGGATCAGGATTTGTCCTGTGTGATAATAAATTCAACACATCCGAACATCACCGGCAGTTTAAAAAGGGTCTGATGGACATTTTCCACCTTTTTTCGAATCAAGACAATTAAGAAAACATCAGCACACTATTACTCTCCAGCTGGAGCTCGGCGTCTGATGCAGATGACGAGGCAGGAGGATAAAAAACATCTTATCCTCTGGTTAATGGTCAGCGGTGACACCTTCATCTTAATGTGCTGATGCAGAGTGAATACCAAGCTCTGATCTGAGTGCAGATGTTACTCTGGAGCCCATGCGCAGCAGTCAAACACTTAAAGGAGTGATAAACTACCACAGAGTCCGTGACAGTGACGGATCGGCTCGTCATTGCACGGACCTCTCTCTGTATTGATTAAGTGTTGCATCAAACACATTTGGGACAGGATGTGGCTGTGAATCCTGAAAGTTGGCAGCAACAAGTCTGAGCCTGACGCTCGCGACGCAGCTCATTCGCTTAAATTACGCAGCCGTAGGCCCTCCTGTCCACACACACACACACACACACACACATGCAGAGATAAATATACACAGTGTAAAAACGACCTACCCCTACACAGGGATGTCATCATGATATCTGTTATCATTGAGAATTGGATCAGAACGAGCTCCTCTATTCTGGTTTCCGTGTCTCTCGTAGGAAGATGTGAATGGCTCCTTTCATCACGTCTCAAGCCTGCCTCTGTTTCTTCTCGCTCCTGCAGCATGCCACTAAAAGAGATCGCCTTTGGTCTTGCTCCGCATCTCAACTTCCACGGGAATCAAAGCCGTCATGTTTGCAGGGAGGAGGAGAAGAGGAAGAAGAGGAAGAAGAAGAAGGAGAAGAAAAAAAAAAAAGAGGAACACACCCTAAAAATAATTCAAAGCTGTGGAGGACCGGCTTGACAGGCAGCAGCTGAGCAAGCGTTCACGCCACCCAACTTTAATCTGGAGAGATCCCACCAAAAAGAAGAAGAAGAAGAAAAAATCATAGAAAATATAAGATGGCCGTTTCATTTTCTCTGCAGCTACTCCATTTCTTCTCTGAATGCACAGAGCTGTGCGTCGCAGGCCACACAATCTCTCACACACACTGAGCCGACAATGGGCAGGTGTAAAGAGAGCAGAAGAAGAAGAGGGACGAGAAAGAGAGAGGGCAGAGATATAGAGAGATTAAGGGAAAGCTGATGTCATCCGTTTGGATGTGTGGCCCTGGGGTGGGAGTTTTTCAGGGTGTGTGTGTGTGTGTGGTGATCAGGGATGTGAACGTGCTGCTGTGTCAGCCTAATCCCCCCCCAGCCAGGGCCACAGTGGCTCGAGCACATTACCACCCAGTGACACAATCTGTTTGTCAGGACGGCCCGCTCCGCTTTTATCCATTCATAACGCCCCGTCACGACGCCGGAGCCTCGAGGCTCAGACTGACCGCTCTACCAGAACAACAACCCGACACGTATCCCATCAGCCCCCTCTCTCCTCTCCTCCCCTGTCCCAACCCTGCCCTCCATCACCGTCCTCCCTCCCCAGACCTCCAGTGTCAACAACTGCAACATCAGAGGAGCCAACTTTGGTGTGTTTCTTGTAGCCTCCACTGATCGAGTGAGGGATTTGAACCGACAGCCCCGGTGGGTCACCGAGGCTAGAATAATCATCACACTCGGCGTGGTGGTAATCATCTCATACTGAGACCTCTTGGCCCTTTAATACCAGAGGCTAAGCTGTCTCATACTGCCATCACCTCTGCCCTGCTGCTGCTTGTGGACCTACAGCGCTCTGCATGTGAGAGGTGTGTGTGAAGGCTGTCGCTCCACTGTGAGAACAACAGGGGAGCTCCTGTCACGAGCGCAGGGACATGCAGTCATGCCTGCAGTTTGTGGTGCGTGCACACTTTGCCCTTTGAGCCACAGGTTTTGGCTGTTTGCTCTGTTTTCGCTGCCTTTACATTCACAGGCTTGTACAGTAGCACACAGTCACGACATGTCCTCGTTCGGCACGCCATGTATTTTCACAGGGACTCAGGCTACACGGCGTCGTCGTGGAAGTCGGCGGCGTAACTTCGTTCAGAGAGTGACAGAAGCTCCCTTTAGCTCCATCACAGGAAAAAACTCCTGCTCTGTAATTACACAGTGAGAGTGACAACAGGACGACGTCTGGTGCTGGGACGCTGCTTTCTAACAGGAGGTGGAGGAAGTTGTTTAACCTGACCTTGTTGTCTTGGTTACAGTCGTGAAGAAGCAGACGGTGTTCCTACCTTCATTGTCATGATTGATAGAAAAACAGTCACGGCTTTGTTTGGTTTATGAGAATATTGTGATTCATTGTTATTAACAAGCTTTTGTTTATTTTCAGCTTAATAATAATGTGACTAATATAACTGCTACTGTTATAGTGACTTTGACCACTAGGTGTCGCCTGACAACAAAATCTAACCCTGGGCTCGTTTTCTGTTTTCGACCAGCTGCTAATGTTGTTGTTTATGGAGAACAAAGTCATCAAGTCATCAGAGGTTTTTCAGGCTTTGACTAAAATCCGCTCAGAAGTCGAAGGTCTGAGTGATTTTAATTCAAGCTAATACACAGCTATGAATAATGAAAGGAAACATTTAAAAAGTGACTGCAGATTATTTATGATTTCAACCGTCCTGCTTCCCGTTCGCTGCTCAAGGTGAAAAAATAAAACTGGCTGAGTTTTTGATGCTTTGCTTTGAGTAAATAATAATGTTTCCATAAATAATAATGGTTGTGTTTAAACAGACTTGACTCCTCTGAAGGAGGATGGGGAGGAGAGAGGAGGTGCTCAGGGGTTTTCACATGAGGATACGCTTTCCCCTCCATATTTCCACTCACTGTGACAGAGCGAGAGGGAAACTAAAGTTGGCTTTAATTATCTTAGAAAACAATGGACTGCTGGCTGCTGGCGATGTGTCTGTGGTTTCCCGGCTCCTGGTGGGAGCTGTCAGAAAAATCCAGAGTTTTTCTAGTTGTAATTAGGACTTGAAATGTTGACGTAAACGCTATTTACAAGCTGGAAACTGATACGAGCATAAGCTGAACTAAACCCTCTCCTGGCTCCGGATCCCTCCACAGACTCTCGTCTACAAATAAAACCCATATTGTAATAAACCGGGATCAGATTTCCATCTCTTTCTGTCCTCCGTCTCTCACGTTTGTGTTGTTTCTGTGGATGGAAACCCCGGCTCTGGATTACCACCAAAAACTACAGTTTTTCTTTGGCCCCAATCTGTCGACTAAATTTCATGCTAATCCGTTTGTAAGCAGGGCGGGAAACACAAGTCAAACATCACTTCCTCTGCAGCGACGTTACAGTATCTCCTCCTCAATAAACTGAAGCTGCAGCCCTCGCCGCTCTCCACTCTTTCTCTCTCTCTTTCTCCTCTCTTTGATACAAGTGTCCATTAATTCAGGATCCAATTACTGGGACAGCTCCCAAGCCCCGCCCACTCGCCATCCATCTGGCGGACAGGCTCGGTCCAATGGACGACTCTCTCCGAGCAACAGATCAAATTCCACCTCCACAAATAATCCCTCACCAGAATGCCGCTGCCAGCGCCGCACAAACTTTAATTGGATCCTTTTAATAGCGCTCACTTTGGCCACTTTCAGCCATGTAATTAGGTTCCTCTTCCTATAGAGTTTAATGGTTGTGGGGCGGGCGAGTCAAGCGAGAGAGAGAGAGAGGGAGAGAGAGAGAGAGGGGGGAAAAAAGGCCAGACTCTTCGTTTTACACTAGGCTTAATCCAATTTCACCCACAGAGAAATCATCTCATGCCATATATACTTTTTCAATGGGGTTTTTATGGGCCACCATAAAAACCATAGACTAGTGTTGAATATCCAGCCTCATTGATTTTTTGGCTGTGAGAAAAGCGGGCCCTCCTTCGCTCCCGGCGTCTCTCTGTTTGACCCTTTACCAACCGGGGGCCCCTGGAGGAGGGGAAAAACAACCCCGGATTCGTCGGACGCCGGCGGTGACGCAACTAACTGAACTCCCTCGGACGGAAGAAAATGCAAATGACGGGATTTCTGCAATGATTAATTTCCACCACTTGTGAGGCGATTAGAGGGAGTCAATCAAATGAATAATGTATGTATAAGCGCTCTATCAGGAGGCAGCGGCACAGTCGCAGGGATGAATGGATGAATGGATGATGGGAGAAGAGTAAGCAGCTTAATGACAGTAAATACAAAGGGACACTCCCCCCACCCCGAGGGTTAAAGAGAGAGGACTGATGGAGAGAGCGGAGGCACAATGACACCGCGGACGTACGGTAGATTAATGGGTCACTCACTCGTCCAGGTGAGAGAGGACACTCAGCCTGCTCTGACACTTCATAGCTCAGCAGTAAAAAGAGAAAAGTATTTGTTTACACCTGAAAGTTGATTCCTAACTGTGTTTGTCCTGGAGACTGATCATCTCGTCCTTAAAGAGAGAAGCAGCCGGGGCGGTCCATCACCACCCACAAGGCCAGAAAGATGTCCGTTGTTGCCTTCAAGTCATCACGAGCTTCTGACGTGTAAATTCAGATATTTACTGCTGGATGTCTGCCTCAGATGATCCAGGAAAGTGCCTCTTTTTTTCATGTTTGTTGTCGTGTTTTGTGACTCGTTCTTTTTGTTTTATGTTGCCTGCCTCCAGACTACGGAGGCACATTTGCATTTTTGCTCCAATCTGCCATGTTTACATTGTGTATTTTGTTCTGATGCTCATTAACATGCATTGCACCTATCAAACGAACTAACAAATGGTTGACATCAACGTCTCAGCCAAGTTCACCGTAGTATAAACCATGCACATTTTGAGATCCATTAACACACTGTTCAGATCTGCAGCTGAAAGGATAAAGACAACGTATCAGAAACTTGATAATGATCATAATAATAAAGCCACACTGTCAGATTATTCCCTTTTTTTAAGATTATTGGCTGCAGAAATCTGCTGCTTGTCTATGTCGTGTGTGTCAGTGGACTGAACACAGTGCTGAAGTGTGGAGCGGAGAAAAAAGCAATCAACATCACCATGGAAACTCATTATTCACTATTTTCTAGGATTACTGAGAAAACTGACAAATCAGTGAGGAAGTATGGCCCAGATTCATTTTTAGGGCAGAAAAGAAGAAGATCTGCTTCCAATAACAAAGTGTTTTTTTTGTTTTTTCCAACAAATTAGTCCAATTAATAATAAGTTTGAAATTTTGTCAAATCTAAAAATTCAAAAAAACAACATGTCTCCTTCTCAAAGTGCATTGGTTGATCATAATTGGTTTGTGATGTCACATCTGTTGGTGATTAATGATGTCATTCTGCACAGTGAAGGTCAAACATCCAAGTGAAGTGACCGTAAACCTTCACATTCGCCCCGCCGCCTCAACGCCGACGCATTATAAGGTTATAATCTATACTATAATACATACGGCCGCATAAAAATCACCGGCAGGACCATCTGGCTGCTGCGTAATTAAATACACTTAATCACATTGGAACATATGCGACACATTCATATGCTGCGGCGCTTTGGGCTGGGAGGGAGAGTCGAAATCCAAATCAATTTTGATTAAGAATAAAGGACAATTTCTGAGTGGCACAAAAACATCATTACGACCACAATGGGCAGACCGTTACGAAACAATGGCGCTCAAAGTGATTCATTCATCACTTGTGCTATGTTAACCTTTCCCTCAGCGTGCCCACCTGCTGGAAACCTCCCACATTAATCTGCCTGCTTGTGTTGGCGTTTCGGGAGAGCGTGGGCTGAGCGGCAGGGCGGCAGGACGAACGTACACACAGGTCAGAGAGGTGAGTCTGTGTCTGGGAGGTGATACAAAGTGTTTTGCATATTGTGTACATCAAAGTATTCCTTTCATAGAGTTGGTATTTCACTGAAGCCCCTCTGGCAGCAGGTAGAGCTCCAGACATCTGAGGTGAGTCTCTTTGAGCTTTGAACACCTGTTTTTTTTTCTCAAGCTCTGTCACATCCTCATGTCTCTGAAGTTTAAGTCTGGGCCACTCGAGGACTGTCAGAGATTTGTCCCAGACTCTTCTGCGGCGTCGCCTCGGCCGTTCGCTCCAGGTCAGGGTTGTGCTGAAAGGTGAGCTGTCGCCTCGGTCTCAGGTCGAGTGCTCTCTCTGTTTGGCTGCATTTCCCTCCCTCTCCCTCTCAACACTAAGATGATGCTGCAGCCACCATGTTTCAACAGAAGGGAGGTGTTCCTCGGGGGAAGAGCAGTGCCTGGTGTTCACCTGACATGGTCCCTAGAGCTTCCTTTGAGTGCCACATGGAGAAGTCATATACCTGGCTTCAATAAGGGCCTGATTGGTGGAGATGTTGCTGAGATTATTCTTTGTCTTCTCTACTAAAGACCTCTGAAGCTGTTTGTGTAAATGTTAGGCTCTTAGTCACGTCCCTGACCAAAGCCCTCACTGCCTGAACAACCAGCTCTAGATGAAGTAGGAGTGTATTTACATAGGTGTGTAAATTATGTCTAACAAGACTCCAGTCAAACTCCAGATGCATCTCCAGGCAGGTAAGAGGATGCACCTGTCCACAGTCTGGAGTATTTATGTAAACAGGAGATTCACAATTTACTAAAATGTCTGAAATCATGTTTACACTTCAGGTTATTGAACATGGGTAAAAAAAAAACAACAACAACTCACTGTAGGTTCATTATCTGCTGCACTTCCTCACCACTGATGTGTAAACACATCTTCAGCTCATTTGCAAAGTGAAATGAATAAATAAATAAATAAATAAATAGATGCACCAGTACATACAGTAACAATGGAAGAAGAGGCATTGCTGAAGAGCTTGGAGCTAGTTTCACTTGCCAAACAAAGCAACACTGAGGAACATAAAGAACAGGATGTATAGGAGAGTCTCCATACAAACGTCTGCGGTTTACACTTAATGAGGTCACAGAGCAGAAAGTGCTTCAGGCTACGAAATGTTTTTGTCAAAAAAAGTGAAAGTTTTGTGAAAATTTTAAAACAAACAACAATACATGTCCTCGTTTAAAACAAGCTCTTATTCAATGCATTAAATTATACGTCTGAGGGAAAATACATGTGTGCACTGAAGTGTGTATGTGTTTACTTGTGTATGTAAACTAGGCCCCAGTGTGTGTGTGTGTGTGTGTGTGTGTGTGTGCTGGCAGATAACCATGCAGCGTGCAGCTTAGTATTCACCTATCTAGCCAGTCCCTGCGTGGAGCCGATGGAAGCCCCTTATCACGGACCCTCAGAGTCCCACATCCCTCAACTCAAACCGCCTGCAGAAAAGTCAGGCAGAAATAAATAAAATATGCAGAGAAGGAAGAAGGAGGAGAAAAAAAAGCTCCAGAAACTGGTGTGTGTGTGTGTGTGTTCATGTGTGTGTGTGTGTGTCTCTCTGGATATGTGGCGTGCATTCTTGTTTGTTAATGAGTGTGGCTGCCTGGACCTTAATGTCCTGGATACGTAAAAATGAAAGGAGGTTGTAGAGAGACTTGAGGGATTATAGAGGGATGATACTCTGGAGCCGAGTGGGAGAGGGACTTGAAAAGTGACTGAATAAAACAAGCCAAGTTCTTCTGAAAGAAATGGAGGGAATTGAGAGAGAGATAGAGAGAGAGAGAGAGAGAGAGAGAGAGAGACGGTGACAAATGCCCGTTGTGGGAAAGTAAAAAAAAATAAAAATAAAAAAATAAAAAAAACACTTACTGTCTTAACGCAAGAGTGAGGCCTGAGCACAATCAAGAGAGGGATGATGCAGCTACGTGCTCATGTGTGTAAGTGTCAGAAATAAAGACGGGGTCATAGAGCTGAACATCATGAAGTCTCCAGAGACGGGACGCCTCATTTCCACCAGAGCCGGACTGACTTGGTGAAAAGACAGGGAGAGGATGCTAACAGAGGGAGGAGGCTAACATGAAGGGAAGGCTAACAGGGAGAGGACAGGAGACAATGCTGCTGTTTGACAAACATAAAATGATGACTTGTGTTCAGTGGACACAGTGTCAGTGTTTGTGACATTGAAAGCAGAGACAGAGTTTGAGGGACAGAGAAGACAGGGACAGAAGGACGGAGACGATGCACCGAATGTTAACAACTGAGAGCTTCTCTGCTCTTTGTGAAACTCTGGTGATTATACGAACTAATTAGCTTCGTCTAAAATATTGTTAAGTGATTCATGCATAAGTCATTCATTAACCTTTCAGGAACATGCCTTTTCAATTATTTTCAGAGATTCAGATGAAAACATTGACTCGACTCTCATGTTTTTATGCTAAATAGGAAGCTGCTGGAGAGACATGGTGGGGCGGTGGTTAGCACCATCGCTTCACAGCAACTAAGGTCTTTATTAGCTTAGCTTAGCCTAGCATAAAGACTGGAAACAGGGTGCAACAGCTAGCCTAAAGCTAACAATACATCTACATCCAAAAGCTAACTCATCCTCCCTAATATCAATCTTTATGCTATGCTAAGCTAACACTCTTGTGGCTCCAGCTTCTTTAAAGCAGCCACTTAACCTGCTGAAAATGATTTTTTTCCTCAGATCATCTGCTCAGCAGTCGACTTCTACACGTCTCCAAAATGATGCTGGAGTGAGAATAAACTAAAGCACAGTGTCATCACTTCTGCAGATGCCAGGACGCTCCTTCGTCGCTGCCAAATCTATCGTGATGGGTGCAGGAAAGTGATGGAGAGATGGTGGCAGGGTGTGAAAATACAACATCCCGCACACCTGGACTGATTATCCAGAGAATATAAACCGGGTCGGGGGAAAAGAGTGACAGCGCATCGTGATGGGTGGCTGTCTGCTTGAGTGACAGATGGGAATGGCCTTATAAAAAAAAAGGATAGATAGGTGGGAAAAATAGCTGAACAGTCGTCCCCAGAGGGCACGAAGCTGACAGGCACAGAGAAGCTAGTTAAACTGAAAGCTTAGAGGTGAAGTTACAGTACAAGATACCACATGAAGGACTGCGCTCGTCCTCTGAGACGCGGTGTTAATTGGAAATACTTGGTACTGACAATAAAGGATAACACCTTCTGAAATCTCCATGCTGCTGCGCTGGAGATCTATTAACAGCAAATTATTCCAACACAACAAAAACACAACGGCGTTGGTAACAACTGACTAACAAAAAAAAAACCCTCATTGTTTCAAGGTTTTTTAAATCTAATTTCTTCAATTGTTCTCTGTAATTATGCAATTTTCCCTCTTGTTCTGCGATTTATTGCTGTATTTTCAAACTGATCGACTGTGAAAAGACGCTGAAAATGTTTTGTAAACACTTTCTTGATGATGAAATCGTAGTCAACGCTAACCTCAGGGACAAATACACTGAGTTTCCTTATCTAACCAGTTGAAATGCTCTGAATGTGAAGCAGCAGCAGGAGGAAGTGTTCAGTTTAAACCGGCAGCAGCTTCATACAGAGATTCAAACAATGAGGGATGTATGGTTTAAACTGTGAAAAGAACATTGGTTTATCTATTATCTATCAATATTAGTGTAAAAATGTGAATATACCATCAAAAAAGTGAAGTGGATGAGGTTTTACTCAATAAAACATCAGGTAAATTAAACACTAAGAGTGGGATCAACCTAATTGCCGCAAAAGAGGGCAAACTAAAATTTAATGGGTGATCTCAAGCATGCTTTAAAAATGTATGGTGTGTGTGCGTGTTGTTATAGCGAGTGCATGATTGTGTGTTTGGATTAATTCAAGTTAAGAAAATAGCACAAAATAAAAGAAAATGAGGGGATGAATAAACTCAAAGGAGGACACAATATGCATGATGAGCCCTCAAATTAATGAAAACCTGCATGGAGTCTAATTCGCGCTCCTGTTGTTAGCATCTTGTGTTCGAAGCCTCGGCCTTGATGTTTGCTTTTTATTTCTTTTCCTGTGGCGACTCGCCGTCTCTGCGCTGCACTGATTGCTTTCCAACACAAAAGTCAGACAAAGGGCCAGAATAACAGCGGAGGCTAATTAGGACAAATTCTGGGATATACACGGAGAGATGAAAGAAGAGCGGAAACCACTGAGAGCTCAGCGAGAGGCTGAAGTGGGCCTTCGATTCCAGTAATTTTTCATCGTACCGTAACACAAGTGCACAGTGAAGCTACAACTGGGTCTTTGGGTCACTGCACATTCACTGTTAAAACACAACAGCAGATTAAACATTTGCAAATGATGTGTTAGCAGCAGTGCCAGACCATTTTCACACTTTAGTGCAGCTAAATAAACGTTTCTGTAGCTTAAAAGTCTCATATTATACAAATGTGGGTGTGTTGTTTAATTCTAAATCAGCTCCAGGTTCTGCATTAACACTGTGAAAGTATCAGAGCTTCAGTCCAACACACAGCCTGTGTTCAGCAACTGAGCCTTAACAAACAAGCCCTCAGGACTTTGTGATGTCACAACAAAGCAGTGATCAAGCCCCACCCGCCTGGAGCTGCCAACCAACCATGCAGGATTAAGTTTCTATACATATTTACCTGTAATCAGCTCCAACTCTCAGAAAACAATATCATCAATACAGCAGCTGCTCATTGCCACTCTTGTGTTTGAGCCTCCACAGCAGTCGGTTAGAACGAGATGAAAGACTGTGGTTCTGATTAAATATTGAAAATAAAATCACCTGTATGTGGGCGCCAGCTTTGCTCCAACCCTCTTTTATATAACATTAAAAACTAAACCACACTCTATCTTAAACCTTATTGATCCATTTATTTCCCAACATAACCACATGGAGAGCTCACAGTGCCAACACCCCTGGGCTACACCCACCATCCACCCTCCCACCACCTCCCTCTGACTGTTCTGCACATGACTTGTGTATAAATGTAACTTCTAGGAGTCAAGGTTGAAACCTTCGTCGCTGTCAATCACAAGCATGGACCTGCTGATTGATTTTTATGATGATCAACTGAAGGATTAATCAGTTAACTGTTTCGGCACTGCGGTGGAGTGAGCATGCCGTTACAGCACGTGCGCCTCCGTTAAGTTAAAAGCAAGAACATAATGCTCGTCCCAGCAGGAAGGCGATGCATATTCATGCCCCCGATTCTCATTATTTTCTATTAATCTACACTGGGCTAAAGGCTTTGTAATAGACACCGTGTGTCGTGGGAGAGAAACCCTGCCAAGGAGAGATGCACAAACAACCTTGGAGAGAGGGGGAGAAAAAGAGAGACAAACAGGGGAGGAGAACTGGTTTATCATCTCTTCCCCTCTTTTTGATCTCATAATTAGCAGAGGAAGTGAAGACGGGAGCGGAGGACCGGAGTTTGGAAATGGGACGTAGTGGGCAAGCGAGTAAGAAGACATCTAAAACGACAGAGCAGAAGAGAGAGAGAGAGAGAGGGAGGGAGACGTATCTGTTCCAAACCTATCGCACATCTCACTCCACAACCCAGTTTCATTACTGTCTAATCCGTCCTACAACCATGATAAAGCTCTTTCTCTCTCTCTCTAACTCAACATCCACCACATGCCGGGCGCCTCGCTGGGCGCGTTCAGGAGCTTTTACACTACGCTGGTCTTCATTTGTACATAACGTCTGCTCCTTGGAGAGCATCTGTCGCCACTATTTTAACAAGCCGTGTCAGTGTGGGCCTGCTTCTGCCGTGATAATTTAGTGTGTGTGTGTGTGTTTGTGTGTGTGTGTGTGTGTGCTCCTTCTTAAGCACGATACAAGTACGACTCCTGACGTGCTGCACGATTTCATGAGCGAAGTTAAACAACTCTCCATTAGCCGTCTGCTTCTGCTATCAAGTGTGCCAGTGAGGATGTGCAAGGCTCCAGCTTTGGAAGAATATGCTTAAAAGTGTATGTGTGTGTGTGTGTGTGTGTGTGAGCTGGTGTGCACTTTCCCGTGCATGTTAATGAGCTAGCGAGAAAGAAACAACAGAATGCAGAATATGCATTTGGGAACGTCTTGGCAGCCGTCTGCGCCACCAGACCAGCGAACCACAGTTCAGACTTGAAAAAAAGGAAGCAATTCTTCAGATTTGGCAGAACACCCTGTGCTGATGTCTGCGGGAAAACCAGGTATACTTTTAATTTCAATTTATGATATACTTATATGACAAGAAAATCATTTTGATAATGGATTAAATTTAAAAACCATTTGGTCCAATATTTACCAGTGAAAATGATTAAAAGATGCTGGTTCCAGTTTTTTCAGTGATAAAAAGAGCTGCTTTTCTGCCAATTACACTGACGATGATGCTGATGAAGGGAAAGTCACAGAGTCACAGAAGTTGGCAGAGTTCATCCTCTGAGGACGATGAATGTCCGTATAAAACTTTGTGACACTCTGACCAACAGCTGTTGGGATATTTCAGTCTGATCCAACCAACAGACCAACAAAGGGTTAGAGTCAGGAGAGGAACTGATCAAAACCATCTTCAACTGCGGCCGAAGATTAAATGGGATGTTCGCAACTTTTCTTTGGTGTTGAACATGGTTTGTTGCTGGTCTTAGGGTCGGGGTCGTTAGCATAGCACGCTAACTTCAACAGCAGAGAAGACACTGATGTTGCTTTCCCACCATCTTCTAATGGTTTCAGTTCCTCGATTCTTGGTCTATATTCAAAGTTTCTTCCCAATGAAGAAGAAAAATCATCTCTGGTGGAAAGTCAAACCACTTTTTCGCTGTTTTGCTCTGTGTTGTTTTATCTGTCATGAACAGGACTTTACAGATTACAGGGCGCCTTCGTGTCGAGGTCCTGCCGAGACGGGAGCTGGGTTAGGGTCAGAGGCGCCAATCTTGCAAGGTTGGTTTTGGCCAAGAGACGCTAGATGGAAGGCAGAGCGCCTTCATTCTCCAAGAACAAGTCATTTAACCATCACAACTACTCCTGTTTGATGAAGGTATGAATCTTGCATAGTTCCTTCTTAAAGACATTTAATCAATAATGATCTATAAAGCAACACATCACAACCCATCACAAACTTGAAGCCTCCAAGTGACTTGGTCTTTAAAATCACTGTTCACTGTCACTTCAGACCAAGAAAAACAGGAACCAGCAGTTTTTTGTCGAATTCTCCTTAAAGATTTCTTTTCTCATGTGCCACAAACCAAAGAGCAGATCCTCTGTGGAAGAAGCCACATCGCTGCATGTGTGCTGACATATGGACACACACGGCGTCTTTTCAAAGGAATTCATGAATCCTATATAAGATGTATTGACGAAAGAAGGGTGGGAGGAAGAAGTGGAAACTTTGTTCTTTCCTTGCGACACCATCGCCCCGCTGCGCTGTATGAAATAAGAAATCAGAATCAAAGAGAAGTGTGGGCTTTTTGGGCTCCTCTGGTTGACGAGGCCATCGTTCATTATCTGCCTCTCTTTGATGAGGATCTGCTTTCAAAGAAAAGAGCAAATTATGCAAAAGCACTTGAGGGGCTGAGAGGCCGGCGTGTCACTGTGCACCAAGCCTCTGTTCTGGAGGAGTGCAACACCCACATCCCCATCCCCCTCTCTCTCCTCCTCCCCTTCGCCATCCCTCCACAACCGTCCAAACGACACAGGTGGAGTCGTCTTCGAGTTCAGGTGAGGAGTTCTGACGACCTCTGGGATCAACATCTGGATGACTGATGCAGCCGTGGCAGAGAGGGGGACGTTATGTGACCCGTCACAAACGACAGACGGCTTTAAATGTCTTGATGGGCCATCTTCGCTGCTCCACTGAGTAGCCATTATGGAGCTCTGTCCCCACTCATCCCACATGGGTCAAACCATCCAGACGGAAGGAGGAGGACCGGTGACATTAGATGGTGAAAGAGAGAAACGGGCGCTGGCGGCAAATAGATCCATATTAACCAATTAGCTTCAGTCGGTGGACTACAGGGGACAATGACATCTGGGCTTGTTTTCTAAGGCGTGGTGGTTAACCTTATTACAGCCCTCTAGGTTGTAATACAGAGTGGTCATTACCTCAGTGAGGGCTGAAGTCTGAAGGTCTGACAGATGGATCATCATTATCTGTTATTTGGCTTCATCTGTCGGCGAGGGGCAATTTCAGACGCTTACAGGTGTAGCATAAACCCCAACCTGCCACCGCTATCAATAAAGAGGCGTTAAACCAGAATGGCCTGAAAGTACACTGTAAAAAATCATAAAGATAAAAACATAAAATCTGCTTTGATGAGTCTTCAAACCGAGTTTTAGAGTTTTAAAACTGTAGCGTTTAGTGTCACAGTTGTTTGTCGTTACCGTGGCCACACCCAGCAGTTAAATCTATATCAATCAGACTGTGTTATTATACAGTAAATCAAGACGACACGGTTCGTACTTGATACTTTTCATGGACCTTTTGATGATACACAGAGGAATGTGCACTTTTTTTTTTCTTTAACAATCAGCTCGACTTTTTGACACTGAAACTATATTGTTTTCATTCTGTTTTCATGTTGTGCTTTTACTTCTGTTTCTGTATTCATTTTATTTCTTCCTATAAATTTGCCTTGACTTGCATAAGTCACATCCAAACCTTTACATCTTGATACGGTCCAGATTAAATATTGATTTTTTTATTAGTAAAACAAATTGCAATTTTATTATGTTTTTTTGCAAGAGGTGGAGGCTGCATGTGTTGGCTGTTGTTAAAGATGATGGATAATCTAAGTATCATATTTTATGTTTCAATATATGTTTAAACACAACTTTTGTGTCAAAATAGTGACGTGAGATTTGGACCTGCAGCAAAACTGAGAAAATCTGCAAAGTAACGAAAGGTCATCATTGTATACAGATTGAAATATCGTGATTTTCAATTATATCTTATTGACCTGTTTTCAAACCCCTCATTCACAGTCAAGCAGCAACTTCTGACCATGTTCTTGTGCCTGCGCCTGACAAACACTGAGTCACAGATATCCACAGATATAGGGGCGGATAAATCCTAATGCTCCTCCTTTATTTCCCATCATACTGGCAGAGCCGTCCACTGTAAGTGCAGGAGAAGTGGAAACAAAAAGAGAGGGTGTGGTGATGAATTCTTTTATCTCAATCTCTTACACATTATTCACGTCATCTCTCAGGATAATGCAGCGGGGCAGGGAGTAAATAGGGATAAATACACCACCGATACATTACAAAGAGCCAAATGATGTGGCAGCTCAGGCTGAATGTAAAATTTGTGGATATATTGAAAAGCCAGTCATCATATTTCACATGCATAATTCATTGTGGCTTCTCTCTGAATCTCACACCATACGCCGTGTGAATTGAACTGAACTGTCAATGTGTTTTTCAAGGTGAAGAAGGAAAAAAAAACAGCTTGTTGCAAAGCTGCATGGAAAAGACACAAAAATAGACATGAACGCTTCACATGCTTTCCTGTGCAGGTTCATTTTTTTTGATCATCTGCCTCATTGCAGTGGGTGCACAGTGTGTGTGTGTGTGTGTGTGTGTGTGACGTTTGGTTTAGTTTTGGACATGGAACAAAAAAACACTTTGAAGATTTATTCCTGCAGTGAAAAAGTGCTGAGACAAGACTACAGAGGTGATGTTCTCCCCTGACTTGGACATTGTTGGAAGTGCTGCTGTAAATACGCAGCGATCTGGACTCTGAAAAGAGCTGAAGATCATGTCCTAGATTTCATGAAGCATGAATTATGCTGCGAGGACGACGTCAACAACAAACCGTTTGGCTCGGCTCAGCCCGGTTGTAGCTGCGCTGCATCTTCACCACGTTTTTTTCTCTCTTTGCTTTTCATTTTTGCTTGGAGCGAAGAGCTTGGGTGGGGGGGGCTAATGAAAGCCTCAGTGCTCACGTCTTTCTCTGCGACTTCTTGACCAAAATGAACGACTTGTCTGTCGCCTTGAAAAGCAATTTTTTGACTGAGTAGCATTTCGCCTTTGTCTCTCTCTCTTGCCAAAGTCCAACTGTCGGCTATGGAAGTGAAACATCTCGTCAAAGTCTTGGGGGGACGGCTTCTTCTTGGGGATGCAAATGAAGACAGAGATGTCCCTTTAACTAAGGATACACACACACATACATACACACACAATGAACAGCATCTCTCTGTCAACAAGAGAGGGTCGAGTAATGGACCATGAAGAAAACGGAGCTGGAGAACAAGCGAAGCTTTGATGTGGAGTGACGGACAGGGCCGAGGCGAGACTTCACATTACCACCCACTTCTAATAGACAGGAGAAGCAAAGAAAAACAGGATGAAGGGGTCGAGATGAAGAACATATTGGGGGTGGGGTGGGGGTGTGTGACGATGTGGATGAGACAGATGCATAGCGGGTGAGGAACAGAGGAGATAAGAGGATGACGGAGGGGAAAACATCGGTCTCAATGAGTATTTTCATGTCTCGCTTTCGCCCCCTTTTCACACACTGAAAATGATTCAGCACGGTGAGCGAGCTGCCGGGCCGCTGGAGGTTTGAGAATCTGAACATGGGATGTGAAGACGAGGAGAGTAAACACAACATCTGTAAATAACAGTATGAAAGGAAAGAGGAGGAAAAAAAAACATGTTTGTGAGAGGAGGGAGGCGGCTGATAAACTCTTTACCTTTAAATCATTCATAGAAGCAGCTGCAAACAGAGCTCTCATACATAAGCCATGGCTTAAATACCCACACATCCATTTTTCATGGGCTACACCCGAGCTCAAGTACATCATTTGGCCACTTGAAGCCAAAAACGCACCGTAAGAAAAACACACAGTCATGTTGAATTAATGAGAGGAGCCCATGGAAGTGACAAAGCTGCAGGGGTTAAAAGGGGGGAGCTTAGTGTTTCCTGCTGGGGCATGTCGACACGGCGTTCAGAGACAGAGAGAGAGAGAGAGAGAGACGGGCGATCGTCATCTGCTCCGACAGCGTTCGTATAGAAGCCATTACACAAACATCTCCTGTGGGGCTGACCACACAGCGAGCGCCGGAGATCAATCTCAGCTTCCCACAGTCCCTGTAGGAGATGTGTCCGGGAGAAGACGAGTGGGGAGGGGAGGAGGGGATGTAAAGGATGAAACACACACACAAAAGAGAGAGAGAGAGAGAGAGAGGAAAACTTGTAAAAAGTGCGACTAAGTGAGAGAGGAGTGCGCTGAATAATAAAACGAGGGAGTATGAAAATTTGAAGGACGACGAGCTTTTCACACTCACAACAGCGCCGTTGCTGCATAATGAGAGCACTCAGTGTGTTCATGACTTCTAGTAATCACAGCTCCTGCTGAACCACAAGGAACCAGGTGCTCTGAAATCCACACTCGCTGAGGAAAACTGCAGGCGGCCCCTTCGGAGCTGCCTCCAAACCTCCGTGGTGTCGAATTCGCAAAATATGAAAAAAACTTTCCTCTGAGACTCGGCCGCATCGCAGATTTTAAAAGCTCCCGGTCCATGACATCCTTGAAGGGCTACATGCACATCACATCACACATCATATTCAGAGTCAAGCCCTTGTTCTGGTTGAGGCCACACGTCTGAATGAGATGTTTACACGCGCAGCAGCCGTGGGAATATTCATGTTTACATGTTAATCAGCATATTGTGAATAAAGCAGAGGTGTGCAGTAGCAGCAGCATCACAACGTCCTTTGTCTCCATTGAGGTGTTTCCATCCATACAAACACTCCATAATAGTAACTTATCTCACCTCAGTAATGACACCTCTTCCTCTTTGAACAAGTCGTGTTGTATATTAGGTGAGTTTAACACCTGTAAAACCAGAACGTGCTGCACCAGGAGGTTGGAGACTGCCGACCTTTACACAACAATGTCTTAATCAGAGTTTGACCTTATTCAGGTTAATATCGGAGCACTGCTGTGAAGTCACTGAGTTTTTATGTAGATCTCGCCACACAGTTCTCCACACGTTTAGCATTTCACTCCCGTAACATCGATGAACTCTTGATAGAGAGTTAAAAACGGCTGGATCCAAACTGATGCGGCAGAGCCAGAGATAAAGTCGACTGACGTGGCCTCGGGCCGCGGCACCAAGCTGAGATGAAGAGTCAGCTCTGCTACAACTGTTTTTACATGTGCAGCCGTTCTCCGCCTGCAGTCCTGCACGCTCACTTTGATCAACACACACTGCTGAAATTATGTTTATATACAACTGAATTACAAATGCAAAATAGGTTTTTGTAGCAAACGTAACTGCAGACAGATTAGATTTTCTACTTACATAATGAGGACATGGTGTTAATTTATGTATTTGGCAAGTTGCAAATATGTTGATACTGAACGCATCAGCTAAATGTTGTGTTTTTTTACTGGATGTGACAGCAAAGTTAAGTTTTTATGGACGTTTAAGCAAAACCAGAGATCTCTCTGAACTCTGTCAAAGTGTTTTGTTGTCTAAACTCAAATCAAAGCGGCAGATTGGACAACACAGCGAGTAGCTATCGGAGAGAGACGGGGGCTAGCTGGATAGCATGCTAACTTCAGAGAGTTGTGTTGCTTTCTACCTCTGGAGACAGATGTTGGTGGACAAATGATTGAATGACTGGTACTTCAACGGCTGCTAATGCTAAAGTTAGCCATGTAGCACAAGCAAAACATACTGTACATACACAGTAGCTCTGTGGTTGTGAACTCTGTCCTCTTCAGTTTCATGTTGTCACTTCCTGCTTCACTTCCTCCACTACAGACAAACTGATGACATCATCTCTACTCCTTCCTACGTGGGTTTAGAAATGTGCTCAGCAGATAAACATCACTGTAATGATAATAATATTATGTGCAGTTGTAATTTAACGGAGTCACAGATAAAGGGACGTCTTGTTATTCGTCCGTCCCAGCCCCTTCGCTCTGACTCTGACGACGGCCTGTCTATAAATAGAAGAGTTCAAAGATGAGCGAGCTGAGACAGTTCACAGAGAGGTCGCTGATTATCCATCTGTTCTCACTTTCTTCGAATTCTCATCAAAAGCTGCGCATTACACACAATTAAGGAGGATTTAGGGCGAGTGGCTGGTCAGACTCCGAATCAGCTTTTACATTTCCATCAGAGGACGATCACAGATTGATTACAGTCTCATTATTTCTATATCCTGACTCCTCCTGTGTTAAATCAGCTTGTTGAGAAAATATGAGTAAATGATTATGACTGTACCAAGCACTGTTGTTATGGAAACCTGCAGTTTTAACCTACTTTTAAAAACTTTTGAGACGTTTCTGAGTCTAAAACTTTTATTGGCAGTGATTCAGAAACTGCTTTGCTCCGCGGCCAAGACATTTCCCACAGCAGGAGACTCTGTTGTAAAACACATTTGCCAGTTACAACCAACATGTGACCGCACGTTGTCAGTTTGCTGTGTGTGATACAGCGGCGAGGATCACCTGTAACGTATCCAAACGAGACACCCTACTGCTTTATGGGGTTTTTTTTTCTCGACGGGAGTTTGAAGTTTCTGCAGTCATTGATTTGATTAGGTGAAGTTGGCCACCCGCTGCACCTGCACACACAACCTGATGATGATTATTGAGTTTCCTAAACTTCTGACCTTCTGCTGCACTGAACCAGATGGTCTGAAATATCAAGCCAAAAGAGATTTGTGCACCTGCTCTCGTCTCTGATTCAGGAAATGAAAACGACAAGTGTCCTTTTATTTTCAGTCGCCAAGAGGTATGAGACTGTATCACTTCCTGTACAGGATCTGAGGACGCGTATTTGCACATTTAAATCTCAGTTTTTGTTGTTAATGAACAGAAACAAAAGAAGCAGAGAAGTCAGAAGTAAACAGAGAGAGTCTTTCTCCATATTGTCGTTGCAGCCATGCTGCAGTGGATTCAACTTTCTTTTTTCTATCGATCTGTCCGTGAATGTTCCAGTAATACAAAATGGTGGTAAGTCAAAATTCGAGATAGTTGGGCAATCCCAAAAAAAAACGTGTTTGATCCCTGATCTGCTCACAGTTTCTTCTCCAGAGGAACTATTTTAACACATTTTGGAGATGAACGGTGGTGCACATGGTCAATCTTTTGAGTCACAAGCACCTTGGCGAGGAGGAGGTACATGTTGATGCGACTGACAACCCACAACTCTCTCCATTATAGCCGTTTATTTTAAGCTCTACGAACACTGACGAACGCTGTGGTAATTATAACCTGAGGGGGGGTAGAGGAGAGTGCAGAGCTTTGTAGGAGGATCTCATTCCCTTCTGCACGTTCATCGTCCACCAGGTTTGAGTCTGAGCACCAATTTACAGTGAGAAACATGAGGGGGAAGATTGGCAGCTTCTACAATACAGCGCTAGAGGAGAGCGCAGGAAGTGAGGTGAAGGATCACAGGGCGAGAAAAAAACAATTTAATAAGCTCATACCCCAGGAAAGAAAAAGGCAGCAGAAAAGGGGGCAGGGAGCAGCTTGTGAGAGTGCTGCACAGCTGAATAGAGCCTGACAGGTCTAAATGAATGTTAGCCTTGGCCAGGTCTCAGAGCTGAAGGTTTACATCTCATCACTTGAATAATTCACCTGCTGGGCGACTGATTCACCCCGCAGCCTCGGCGTGATAAAAACCTGGCTCTGTTGCCGCCAGTGCAACAGAATCATCATCGCCAGGATCAGGAAGGGTTGCTGCTGGTCCGAAAAAGTAAAAGTCCCTCGGAGGAAAGAAAATATGACATGAAGAGTCGCACCTCAGGAAAGTCGAAGCACATCGAGCTTTGACTGAGCTGAAAGGAAACAAACAATCTTCCCACAATTAAACTGACCTGCGGTTCATTAATACGTCTGATGTATGAGAGATACCGACACGATGCATCACGACCGGCGAATGCCACTCTCCAGTCTTATGATAAATATCACAACATGAATAATGTAATCGCTTAAATTGCTGACGAGCTTGGTGATTGATGACGGTTTCCTCAAAGGGATTAGTCTGATATTGATCAACTATTGCAAATCAGATATTAGGCAGCAGCTCATATATCTGATGAGGAACTGATGAGGAATCTGCTGGAGGTCGACAGACAGACCGGAGATGTAGTGGATTCTAATGTGTCGGGGTTTAATGTTAAATATTGATGAAGAACATGAGTTAAAAGTCTATAAATACTGATGAATGCATGTAAAGTATTAGACAGTTACTGATGCATTCATGCACAGGTTGTGTTTTACTGCTGAAGCTGATCAACGTGAGGCTCATTTTTACCGGGAAGTGAAGATTTTTGTCGAGTATTTCAAAACCTACCACAGAAATCTGTAATACACACCGGCCCAGAGCGCTCGCAGCCGTGCTATGTTTGCTCACATGATCTAAGAAGTTCAGTGACACAGAGAGTCGAGTGAGAATCCCTGTATTATGGACTTTTTTGTTTCTCACAATGCAACTGAAAAACCTCTGTACAACGGATGGCGACTAATCAAGTCTGAAAATGTTTCACTACATCCTCCTCAACCTACTGCAGAACCACCAAGATCCTGAGCAGGAGCTCAGGCGTCAAAACCTGCAGTTCATCGAATGACCACTAGAGGCTGGATCCAACAGTGAGTCAATCTCCATAGACTCCCATGTTAAAACTTTACAGCAGAAATAAACATGTTTACAGCCTGGTATGAGCAACTGTTTGTCTCCTTCGTGGCATCTGTGGGTTTCTATATAACTCACCCAATTAACTCCTTCATCAAGGCTTCAGGCTGCACATCACAGGCTGAGTGACAGGTAGTTGAGGTGCCTTAGTGGCGGAGTCAGGCAAAGTGAAGGTGGAGCAGCTACACCACCACCATTTGTGTTTTGGACACAAACAACTTCATAAAAACAGCATTTACCACATTTTGTACATTTAATCTGATCAATAACCCTGTTACTGACTCATCTTGTGTTAATAAACAAATCTTTGAGTTATGGTTGATGAAGGTCTGTGGAAACAATCACCAGGTTTTCTTTTGATGAAGTCTCTATAGACTGTGTGCCTCTCCATTAGCCCTTCACTTCTCTATCCATCAGCCTCGGAGGTTAAAATGGATGAAAGCCAGAAGTGCTTGTTAAACTAATATCACAATTACTCTTCTGTTGACAGTTTCTTTTTTCCCCGCTCATGCAAACTGAAGCCGTTAAGACTGTGCGTATCGGCTCAGCCGTTCCTCACAGCGTTGATCAAACGAACCGTGTTTTCACAACTGTTACGTGACGGTCTAATGAACATGGCCGCCATCGCCGCTGCCGCCGCATCATCATAATCAAGCCTTCAGATAAAAGAACGGTGAAATCTCGTCCGAGTGACGGACGAGAGGCCGGAGCACGTTTGATCAACAGGATCAAAGTTCGCATGAAAAGAAAAGTTGCAGCGGTCACATTTATCATAAATGATGTTCAAACACAAACAAGGAGGAGACGGGGAGTTAGATCGACTCTTCATTACCGCAAAAAAAAAAAAAAAAAAAAAACAGGATAAAAGTTCATGCAACCTTTCAAAACCTACATTAATGATCTGGACTAAAACAAACAAAGTTCTTCTGATCTGATCAAAACAAGAGCACGCGGCTCAGTAAGAGCTCAGACCAGTGAGTGTGTTAATGCTGGGGTGTTGAGGTGTGTGTGTGTGTAGTAAAACCTGCTGACCGACCCTCCCCATCTGTCTTCCTGACACTTACATATTAAAATATTATCTTTCTGCTACAAATCCTGCTTCATCATTGGAATAAAATCAGCTTTATGGCTCTGGTTTTTCCCATTTGGCCTTTGTTCAAGTCCAGAGCCTCCATCAGTCCTCGTTCAGTGAAACAGCAGAAACGCAGGAAGTCGTCACTTCACTTCAACTCTGTGTGTTTAGTGTTTGGTTTTTACCTCCAATGACCTGAAACGGTACGTGACGCATAGTAAACGACTCGATGTATTGTAAGCTTTTGTTCATGCCAATAAAGATCTGTGAGTCAAACTGAAACCCTCCTGTACTTCCTGTCTGACTCCACCGTCCTTTCAACCAGCAAAGCAAAACAGAAAAGAAAATGGAGTCAGAGAGTGTTAGAGAGGAGTGGATTCAGTTGTCAGGAGACATAAAGCGAAACCGGAGCCAAGGCTGCATTTAGCGTAGACGAGGCTCGACGTGCATTTTTCAGAGAAGCACAAACTACTTGACATTTGGATGGACCTCTCCTCCTCCTCCTCCTCTTCCTCCTCCTCCTCCTCCTCTTACTCGGATGTGAAGGAGCAGGGGAGCATGTCGGCTCTGCAGTGGCAGCAGGGAGGGGTGGAGGGGGACACGTGCAGCCCAGGCCAAATGCTGCCATGCTGGGTACAGTCAGAGGCCCTGGTGGCGCCTCAGTGCAGGTTTCCTCTGCGTTTACCAACACTTGCTCATGAACAGACACATTTCTTTCAGCTCAGATGTCTGAACAGATGCTGAAGCCGAGCCAAAAGAAAAAACATGTTTGTGTTTTTCAATGTGCGAGTTCAGCCTCCGGTTCCTCTCCCCTCTGGCTCCCTCTCTATCATCCGTCACGTATCTGACGGACTATCTTTAAATGGATTGGGATGGGCCGGGCGGCCAGGTGTAATAACCTTCCTCTCTATTTTTCACGCTCATTCTGATTCCTGTCTCTTGTTCACTCACTTTCTCATCTCTTTTCCTATTTTCTCCCTCCGTCCCACTCTCTCATTCTCACTCCCCCTGCACCTCGCCCCCCCCCCCCCCTCCCTCTCTCTCTCTGCGCCTACTGATAGAAATATTCAGATACTGGGTCACACGGTGTTTGTAAGGACTTCACAGGTCTTTTCATCACGATGCCTTCGCTTGGCAAAAAAAAAAAAAAAAAGCAGTGATTCGAGAAAAAGCGTCCGCTGCTGCATTGAATGGGACAAAAAGCAGCTGGTAAACAACGCAGCAGTCATTAAACAGGCAGGGATCATTGGGCACAATGTGCAGAGGCTGCACAGAAACATGCACGCGCTCTCTGCAAGGTGCAACTCCTCAGGAAGGAAGTCGCAAAGTCTTCCTCCTACAAATTAAAAGCTGAACTCTTGAGTGATAGAACGACCTGAAACACTCACAGTCGCACCTCTGCAGCCGCTCATCATCAATAACGTGGCGTAAATTCACAGCACTGAGTCACTTCATTGATTTTATGACCCTCTGATTTCAGCGAGCTGCTTAACGGTACATTAGTATTTAGAGTTATTCCCTAATCGTCATTTGCACAGTGGCCAGTGCGGAGCAGAGACAACAACAGGGTCTGGCTTCAAGTTACTGCTCAGAAAAGGCTGAAATGATCGATCTCCACTTGAATAAGCCAATATTGATTCATAAAACCCAAGATCGATTGATTACGTGTCTTTTACAAGTGTCCCTGCAAACAAAACATACGTAATAGATGATCTGATCACTGAAGAGCGTGTCATGCAAGAGCTCCAATAAAAATGTTCAAATTTAAGGTGTATCGATTGATTTCCATTCGTCAGTCACGCATCAAGAGACATTCCACCTTAAATCTCAGCTGGTTGACAGAAATCGTTAATTGTTAAAAAGACAGGAAAAAAAAAATCCTTTCATCCAAACTTGGCCGTTCTGACAGTTTCTGTCAGAAACACAGAGCTGCTTCGGTTTCATCACCTCTGATCTCATTCATATCCAAGTTTAATCTCTCTGAATCAGATCCAATTAGGAATCATATTTAATCGGTTCATTAAATCCGTGGTGACGCTCAGACCTTGTCCCAGGTTCCTGAGCGCTGACCAATCAAATGAAAAGCCAAAACAATATTTTCCTTGTACAGTTGTTGTAATGGAGAATTTTTATGTGGCTCAGACCGACTTCTTTGAAAAGAGCAGATCTAATACTTTATTAATATGTATGTGCTGCTGCTCCGCCGGCCTGTTGCTCTGTTATTTATTTTTTATATTTACAAGACTTAATCTGGGGGAAACATGAAATTTTAAGGTTTTTGGAGTCGAGCCTACAGACGTCTGCTCATCACTGGACGTCTGCAGCGAGTAGGTTTGAAGCTGGAGGAAACATTACAGCTGTCAATCAACTGTGTATCCCACCATGAGCCTCTTACTGGACCCAGTTTGATCCATACTGGTGGATCAAGAGGCAGAAAAGTCCGGGGACATCACAGAGACTCTGATCTGTCCGGGAGAGAGAGAGAGAAAAAAAAAAAAAAGTGTCTTGATTTCGGACCTCGGGAGGAAATCGTTGCCGGGCTTTGTCCTCATTGATCTGGACTTGTCTGCTGGTGTTAATCTTCCACCGTTATCTGGGCCAATCAGGGAGGCCTAATTCCTTTATAGTATTGAGCGTCTAGACATTGTTTCACACACACACACACACACACACACACACACACACACACACACACACACACACACACCGGTCGTGCTGGACTCAGGTCCTGTGTCCTGTTCATGCTCCCACTGTATTAAAACACCTACTTATGTCTCGACCTCCATGAAGGAGCCATAAAGGAGGAATACGAGCCTCTAACTGTGGCTCCCCTGTAACCAGCACTCAGATGTTTGGTTTATATTCTTGGCCCTCATCCTCTTCCTTTAGCTCTTAAAAGCATCTTCTCTCCCCTCCATCCTCCTCCTCCTCCTCCTCTATGGACATCCCGCTTTTTTCTTTTTTACTTCCCCTCTGTGGCCGACTAACTCGCCTCCTCGCTCACTTCATTTACCATCTAGTTTCTCCCTTGTTGCTTTTCTGGTCTCATTCAGCTCCTCACATACACACACACACACACATCTCTGTTAGCTGGTTTCCCTCTTCTGTGGGAAACAAACACACACATCTGGATGCAGACACACACACACACTTCTGACCAGTCCAGTCCAGTCCAGTCCAGTCGGAGAGTTATTCAAGCAGACTGGGATCTGATCACTGGGGCCGATGCTCTTGTTCTCTTTACAGGAAACGAGGCCACGTGGGACGACGCCGACGATCTCATTCATACTGATTTTGTGCAAATGAAAACAGATGTTTCACAACGATTCCAGCTGCAACTACACAATAAGACTACAGATGTGCCAGCCTTTGTCACACAGCCACGCTGACATGTGCACGGAGAAGCTCGAAGACTAAAAGACACAATCACTCGTTCCCAAACTGTTGGACCACAATGGAGGAGCAGGTGGGCCGATGAATCATTTATGTTACAAACTCATCAAAACTATAAATAATGATCTTAAAACAATAAACCAATATGTTGTTATTGTTATATTAAGGCCTCTCTCTGTGATAAACCAATGACAGACACTTTTATGTCGTCGGCCCTGGACCAGCTGATCAGAGCCAAAAACCAGAATATGAAAACAGACAGCTGGTTAGCAACAGAAATAAAGAGAAGGTGAGAGAGTTAAGAAAATGCTTCATTTCAGACTGAATTACACCCAAGTGACACAATAATCATTTATATTTAACAAACGTGTGCCTATCTGATGCATGACACGCTCTCTGACGACATGTTTTTGATTCATGCCAACATCTAATGTTATGTCCGGCTGACTAGAGAAGAAGAAGAAGTGACGAAAAATCTGCTCTCGACTTTGTTAAATATTGAAAAAGTCATCCTGACTTGTGTTGGGATGGTACCTGGCACCACGAGGAGGCCAGAGGAGGCCTCACCCCCCCCCTCAGCTGTATTTTAATTTTCATGTGAACGAGAGAACAACGGCACAGACAACAATAATATTGGCTGAGGTAGAGCAGCTGGAGAGCCAGCTGCAAGAGGAGCTCAGAAGAAAAAAGACGAGCTCCTCGAAAAGGGTCATGAGGAAAAAAAACAAAAAAAAAAAAAGAAAGAGGCGTCTCACATGAAACCTGCTGACTGGAAAAGAAGAGATGAGATTCAAACAGAACGGAGGGAGAGAAAGATTAAAAACAAGCCGGAGGTGAACAAGTGTCAGAGAGAACAGAAAAGTCAATGAGATGATGGAGGAGGAGGAGGAGGAGGAGGAACACGGGGTGAAAGAGATGAAAACTAGTAGATGGGCTTTTTCACTATTTTCAATATTCAGGTTCTATCAATACTTACAAAGGTCTGGTTCTGGAAATGCCCCTGACCACACCAACCAACAGCCTCGTTCATAAACTCATAGTTCAAACGAATATTCAATGTTCATTCTCCTTGTGCTTCAAGCACATGTGGTTACACACATATCAACACGCCACAAATCTAGCCTCTCGTTGTCATGGCTGCCTTAGCGTGTGTCAAGCACAATGCAAACTGAGCTGAAGTACTGAAGCCAAAGCAACAGGTGTGCAGGTCTCACCGTCACTGATGAAAACTCTCTGCTGTGCTTTAAATGTCCGACCATCCATCACAGCCTCTATGTTAAACACACGTCGCATTAAGTGAATTACAAAAAAAAAAAAAAAGGCTGTTAAAGCTCAACCAACAAACAAAAACCTGTCAGGAAACAGAATCAAAGTCACAAATGAGACGAGGACCACACCGCCGCTGTGTGTCTTTCTATCTGTGCATATTCAGTCGCCGTCTGAAATATATTGTTTGCCGTTGCCGAAGCTGACAGCAGTAGAACAAAGATAAAATGTGATTACATATTTATGCACCTAACAAGCTGAAAGAGCTACAGTAAATTCAATGTGCTCGTTTAATTTTCACAGTTCACAGCGGCAGCAGCTGAAGGAGCCACATAAACGCCTGTTCATGGTGAATGTATCATCTCCTCTCCTGCTTCCTGCAGACTGACACCAGCGCTCACTTCCTCCTGGCTGCTTTTCCGTCCTCCTCCCCGTCACTGGCAGCTACTTTGTACTGTGTAGCATTAGCTCCTCCCCATGAATACACAAGCATCGTTTGCCAGAAATCTTGTTTTGCCAAAATAAAGAGATTAATCAAATAATCCAACACGAGAAAATAAAAGAAGGAAGAAAACACACACACACACACAAACAGGAAGAATACAATGAGATGTCAGTGAGTGTTCACAAACAGAGACACTGGTTTACTGGTTTTACTCTGCAGCCGACTTCATGGAAACCAACCTGGACCTGAGACGACACGACTCAAGAGCCTTTGTTTCTACTGGGATCTGTTTTAACCCCTTCACCGCCGCTGGCCTGCGGGTCACCTCTGGGTGACCTCTGGTCCTGGACGGTGGCTGTAAAGAGGTTGAATAGATTCATAAAACTGTTCTTTTCACACCAACACATGTTCATGTTGCAGTTTGCTCATCAAGCTCCAAACAGCGAAGAGGAGGACAGTTAAAGTGTGGAAGGAGCAGGTGAAGAAGAGGACGGAGGAGGAGCAGAGAGTTCACACAACTCCTACAACGGTGATCAGGATGGAGGTTATTTTTAGCCCTCACAGTGGTGTCCCATTACGTCGCTGCTCCAACCTTGACAGTCATTGACCCAAGTCTGGATGCCTCTGAGTGGAATACCTAATGATTTGTGGAAAGCAAAAAAAATAAAAAACCAACAGTGAGGCTCAATCTGCTGTCACTGTTATTACCTGCACCGCCGCCGCCACCACCGCCGCCGCTCCACGCCGCTCGCTCCTCGAGTGGCTCTCAACCACAAGACAGACATGGACTGAACAGCGACAAGCACTCAACTCCAAAAAGCTCTCTCAGATGCAGCTGCACACACACACACACACACACACACACACACATACTGAGACCTAAATTAATAACAAAGCCTTTAAGATGCTGCGACTGAATCCAAGCTGCAGTAAATTATATATTGTTTCATCCAATTGTGTTTAGATCGACCTGAGCATGAAATATTTATAATCACTTTAAAAATCGTTAAGGTAAATGACATAACAAGCAGCTACATGTTGTATATACTGTGCTATCCCAAGTCCAGAGCAGCTGGTTGCTAACAAAGGCTGGCTGCAGCTGGGAACCAAACGGATCAAAACAACGAGCTAAAAGAGGCTAAAAATCACTTCAACAGGTGAAAGTACAACCGTGAAAAACCAGCGGCTCCCAGTGACACTTTTAACATCAGGTTGTGTCTGAATGAGTAGATCAGTCTATGAACACTTCAGGTCCCATATTGTGATGTTTAAAAAGAGGAGGTTTTCTACATTAAGACAAGGATTTGGATTTTTCCTGGCAGGTGTGGATGACCAGACATGCGTATGTTTTTTTTTTTCCTGGAAACACCGCTGAGATTGTGCACTCAACAGTGAACACACTAATGGGAGTATTTTTCTGCCGTTGGATTTGTCTCCGACGGCCCCTTCAGGGCACGACTCAACTCCATGTTTCGGATGGAGGAGAAAAAAAAAGAGAGCACGATGAATCATGGTGGCTGTGGCAAAACAGTTACGTGCTTCGGTGACTCTTTTTGCTTGAACATCCGATCGAGGTACGCATCATTTGTGCTGCTCCCTGCTCCGACAAGCTGGTGCTAACATTTCTAGCACAGAAATCTCAAGCAGTATTTCCACTGTCAAGATAACCTGGCTTCTATTTGCTCTCTCCTGTTTTCAGCATCTCCAGTCTGACATTTTATTTTGTAGGACACATGTGCCAAGGCTAATAAGGGTAGTTTACAAAGGTTTCCTTCTCTCATAAATATTGGAAGAGGCAGCGCAAACACAAGAGCTGTGGAAGTTGGTTGATGGACACATGGCTGTTGGCAGAGCTGCTGTGGCTTGGCAGGAGGACAGGGCCACATATCACTGGTCTAACATGCTCCCACTGGCACAAACATACATTAGAAATGAAGCCGGGGCTTGACCGACGTGTCTGCACATCCCACACGGACCCACACACACAGGTAAGACGCCGCTAGAGGTCTCTCTCTCCGAGCCAGGCGTTGTGATGTCGAGAGCTCATTTGTCCAAAGCAGACCCCAGGGAGAGGGAGTGGATGTGGGGATGTGGGGATGGGAGGGGGGGGGGGGGCTCGGCTCTCTGGAAGTGGAGCTCCCAGACACAGAGACAAGGACAGCAAACGTGAGCAGAGCCTCTAATGCCTCGACACACACACACACACACCAACACTTCCTTTAACGCCGTGTGCTACAACAAACCCAAACAGCTCCAGAAGGGCTGTGCTGATTACTTCAGCCTCAATTCCTTCACGAAGACTGGGTGATTTTTAGAAAGCAAGAAAAATCAATGTTTCCTTTCCAAAATGCTACCAACTGAACGGCACATGTCAAATGATGAAGGGCTTCTACATCGATTCTGCTTTAAAAAAATACTCCAACAGCATCAACAACAGTGATATAGACATGAAAGGGTTTGAGCAGTTATTGATTTAAAATGAAAGACTGGTAAAGATTAAAAAACAGAAACAAACACAAACAGGCAGAAATGTGTCTTTAAAAAAACACACACACACACTGTATAAAAATCTCTTGGCTTCATGACTGTGCAAGATACAGCAAGACATCTGGGCCAGTAATCATGTCACACTGTGTGGCACTCGGTTTTCCTCTGCATTGTATTACATAATGACGGAGCCCGGCTGTTATGCAATCTCTGTTACTGAGGGGCTAGCCTAGTTTTTAATTGGAGGCTGAATTAAGGACCATCCCGGCCATAAATAGGCTCGACTGTGCAACGGAAAACCAGAAGGAGACTGAATAAGTTTTAAATGAACTGAGGGAGCGGGGCGGTGGCGGGCGGGCGGGGGAGGGGGGGCTTTTTTTTTTTCCCACTGCATGAATTATGGTGAGTTTGTAATATGTTGCCTGTGGGGGAGTTTTGGCTGAGTTTCAGTCCTGAGGCGTTCAGGAACATCGCCATAATGGATATTATGACAAATAACGGTTTTAATCCCGGAGTTGAAATTACAGTCATCCTTCACTCCACAGAGGACGGAGTTAAACTGTCCACACATGATATCATCCAGCACCTCCTTCAGCCTGGTGTTTGTTGTCTTTTTTCCTCCTCAGCTTTTCTCCCGTCTTTGCACAGTAAGAAAAAAAGAGAGAGAGAGAGAAAAGAAAAACCTGTTTGCTCTGAGTCCGACTACTACTACTACGGTTGTTTTTCCAGGTTCCTCCAACAACGAGAAAACAGAAAACTTCTTATTTCTTATGGTGATAAACACACGTCATGTGAAATGTGAGGAAATATCCACATGTGACGACAAATAACAGAGAACATGAACTGTGTGGGACGTTTGAGTTTGTGTGCAGAAACCTGTAAACATCTAACGATGTATGTATTGATTATTACTGACAGGGTACATGTGTGTATATATATATATATATATATATAAAATGAATGAGATATTTGCGGAAAATATCTAATTGCCTTTTCTAAATCTGATTGATAAGTGATTATCTGAATCATTTATGTGTGAAAAACTCGCCCCTGATGTTCCTTGGTTCCTTATTCTATAGAAACATGAAGGATCCTGCAGAGACTGACGACGATAACGAGGCAACAGTGAAGACTGTTAATGAGAATGAACTACTATACATTTACTGAACTGTCAACGTCTAGAACATCTTGAAACTGTGTTAATTATGTAAAATGTGTTGTTTTAATCTCTGGCACTTCACTGCTCAGGCGTGTTTGTCTTCATCTTTTCCTTTATTAACACACTCATCATTTTTACAGCTCTCCATTATTATGATCACTTGCTCCTCTGCAGTCGTATTTGATCTCGGTGATGTGACAGGAAATATATCTCAACGTAAGTTATGGTTTTATTCTATAATGAGACACGTAGGAGGAATGAACTCTTCTTTTATATGTACATGTGAGTGTGTGAACGTCCTCCTGTCTGATGCGTTTGTCCCGTTTCATTCAAACAGACCAGCGATGAAGACAGTGGAGCCTTCAGCCTCTCCACAGGCCTCCACCTGCCACATCCACCTGTCTACATCCACCATGACTCTGAACATATGCCAGTGTGTGCAGAGAGAAGAGAGAGGCAAACGATGACTGTGTGTCAGTTAAGTGTGTGTGTGTGTGTGGGCTCATCAAAGAGCAGCAGCCGGTTGAATAAGCTGTGAAGTGCGGCCTATAGTCATCATGAGCTTCTCACCTGAAACACACTCACACACACGTTAATACACACTGCCCCGCCTTCCAGCGACTCTCCTGCACACACACCGTCACCAATGAAACCTTCCTCTGTGTGGAAATCCTCGCGGACATGATGGAGTCATCCTCAGTCAGTCAGCGCTCTACATCACTATGGCGATGTCCTAAATTCATCCTCAGTGTGTGTGTGTGTGTGTGTGTGACTCAACAGTGTCGACCATTAACAGATGTAAGAACTAAACACAACCCGTCACCTGTCGACAGGTGATGGAGACGTCCTGAAGCTTCCTGTTATGTAACCAACACAGCTCATGTTTTACACATTGCAGTCGAGTCGCTGACGTCCTCGCTCTGTTTGAAGACACACAGGAAGTTGTTCAACAATGCTTTGTGTTTTTCTGACGACATTTTCAGAAACCTGAACCATTCGTCTAACAACGCAGATGAATAAAACAATTCTGTTTGATGTACGATAAAAAAAAAAAAAAAAAAAAAATCATGACTCGGCTTAACGGCTGGGACTGAGACGTGCGTCTTTCAACAGAGAAACTTCAGTATTAGGCAAACAGAGCTGATGGTGAAGGTTTGAAGGTGCTTGAACCACAACCTTTGTCTTTTTCTTTTCACTCTGCAGCAAAATGAGTATTTTTCCATCCAGATGATTAAAAGACACTTTGAAGGTTTATTCTAAAAAAAAAACAAAAAAAAACACACCTTCACACCAGCACTGAGTGAACAGATGAGCGTCCTCGGCTCCTGAATGGAGGCTCAGGTCACTGAGAGCATCTCAACAACAAGTGAACAGTCGCACTCCATTATTTATGTCGGAACAAGCTCATACTCTGTATGTATAGCTTGTACCTTCTTGTTTGGTTAACAATGCTGCCGCTGCCGTGAACCTGTGATCCCATTAAACAAACACAAGAAACAACAGCACCACTTTGGCATTTAATGGCTAGCTTATATGTGCATGTTAACGGCATCACTATCAATTGCAAACTTAGAAATTATGCACATTTTAACGCGTCTCGGAGGGATATTTACAATTCTAATACGCCCGATCCTCAGCAGTGGAAATGCCACTTGTTGTTGTCTAATTAATTTACCTCAGAGATGTTTACAAAGTGCTCTGAAAGGTTGCGTGGAGTTTGATCTAAAAGCTCAGTGACACAAAGCAGAGTGAGGACAGTTTCACACTGCGCTCAGCTTTTATCAGTGACAGCACAGACAGCTGAGCGGAGGATAAACATGATGACGGTGGAGAGCCGGTCCGTGGATGTATTGAATTCATTAGTGCGATCATTACGCAATTAAAAACAAAACAAGCAGCAGGTCTTTCAAACCATCAAGAGCTCTCCTTGTTTTCTCAACACATTCGGCAGCAGGATCCTCACATTTGACTGCTGCGTTAGGTAACGTCTTCACCTGAGACCGAGCGGAGCAGTGAGCAATTATCTTCTCCGAGGCCGCAGAGACTTTACACGACATTTCAGCTGGTTTCATCCACTGTTGGTCCATCATGACTCACTTTAAAGCTGCGTAGCGATGAATCTGAGGCGTGAGGCCATTAAGAGCTGCAAACATTTACACTCTGAGTCAGTGGCAGCCAAAACACACTTTTTTCATTTTCACATACTAAATGTATTTGAACTTTTGTGTTGGCTTCACGTACAAACAGGCAACTACAGCAGCAACAACCTGAAGTTTTTAAAAGTTTTCAAATCGAATATCTGGAGTAAAAGTGTGAGAACTAAAGGAAAAATAAATCTGAAGAAATGAACGTCTACAAAAATTCAAAACTTCTTCGAGTAAGTGAAACACAGAGCTTCAGATAAACAGAGTTTGGGCTTTCGCAGCAGTCGACAACAACTCTAAAGTTTTCAGATTGAATATGAGAGATAAAAGTGTAAGAATGAGAACTGCTAAGCTGCAGTGGTGCTATCTGTTCGTCTTCAGCTCAGCAGACAGAATAGAATATGGATCAGTGATCGGTCATTATAGGAGCTGATACAGATATCGGACCAGATCGGTTCCCATCTCACGTTAACAAGAGAAAACCTCTGAGATGTTTCTGCACCATGTCTGGAGTCCGTCTGTGGTCAGTTCACAGCTGATCACGCACATCAGAGGGAGAAAAACTAGGCCGAGAGGAGGAAGCAACTTCCTGCAGAGTTCAGAGAGAGGAACGTGTCGAAGCACAGATCTGAGGAAAGCTACAAAGAAGAAGAAGAAGAAGAAAACACTTCTGCTGCATGGACGGCTCAGCGGCCTCCACCGCTCTTCAGTGCAGATGTTTGGCCGAGCTCCACAGATCCTGCCAGAGAAACAGAAACTAAACTTTATTTGCCGACAGCTTTGTCACCATTAAATTGTGAACCACTTGGCAGATCGTCAACGCTGTGCGGAGACCGGACCAGACTCCCTGATTACATACAACTTGTAGATTGTGCATCTTCGTCTGCTTTTCACCTGTAAAGACTGAGGCTTTATGCAACTCAACAGAAGCAGAGGAGAAATAAGTCATTTATTTATTATCCTGAGTGTAACCTCCAAGGCCAACTTCTTGTCAAGTGCGTGCGTCTCTGCACCGGCTGAATGAAAATGAATGAGAGTATAAAAGAAGCCTGTTCAGCGTCCAACGTGTCTCTGCTGCCGTCTGTTCCTCAGAATCGAACATAATAACGCTCGACCACCTGCGCTTGTTGCAAATCATCCTTTCCCACTACATCTCTAAACAACAAGCGACCGACGCCTGGCTCCCCCCACGCCGCTAAAAGGTAGCCAAATAAGATGTCTTGTTCCATCTGGGAGTTTTATCGATTGCTGGTCCTTGAGACAACATTAGGTTTTTTGTTTTTTTTTCTCCTCTCTCTGCTCCAGGTGGTCTGGACAGGTAATGTGCGCTTTAATAATCTTTAGGCTGATGCTGATTACAGAGGTGGAATGAGTTTATGGCGGTTTGAAAAAAGCTCCGCAGACCAGCAGCACTGACATCACGTCTGTCTCCATGGCGATGTGGAAAGAAACGTAGGCTGCTGGTGTCTGGATGCGGGCCGTGTGAGGAGAGGAAGAGAGACGGAGATGGAGAGAGACAGACAGAGAGAAAGAGAGTGTCGGAAATCCTCTAGGAGAGGCGTGAAGGAACATAGTGTCAGGAAGCTACCAGTGCTGAATACTAATATCTGTGGCTATAGATGGACAGGCAGGCACACACACACACACACACCAGTCGGTGGTGTGCCTGCTGCCACCGTGTCTCTCTCAGTTTTGTCAACAGTCAGTCGGTATCAAGTGAAAAATAGCCTTTGAGCACAAATGTCACCAGAGCCAACGGTGACATTAAAGCCTATTGGACCAAAGCTTTGGACTGCTCCCTCCACAGAGAGCAGACAGCCACCGGAGGAGAGGGGGAGGAAACAGGTAAATACCTCTCCTCAAGTCTTATCACAGCACACCGACTCGACGAGCTGGTATAATTTAATCAAAACTTCGCAGGAGGTAAATTTCAAACTCATTCAGTTTTCAAGAGCTTCTCCCCAAAACCCAGTCCAATCAGTGAGCGGAGCGACGGTCGCGACCCTGGAAACGAGCTCCTCCTTGATGATGCTGATGTGTGTTTTGTTGAGGAAACCCAACAGCTGCTCTCTGCTGAGATCTGAGGGCGGAGGGGGAAAAGAAAGAAGCAGATGATCCAATGATTTTCTGATCTCGTTTTTGTTTTCAATGCACCAGTAATTGGCTGCTTCCCTGAGAGCGAGCGCAACAAACGGTTACTGACCGAGCACAATGCAGTGTGTGTGTGTGTGTGTGCTGCAAATGTCAACGTCCCATACGCTAAAAAGTTTAAACATGAGTCGGACCTATAATGTTTCCTTTTGTTTCAGACACTGAATGTCAACAGCATCAGGTCTGATGCTGAATCTGTGTCTTTAATCTTGACCTGAAACTGAGATGAAAATGTCAAACAAACAGCAACAACTAAAACACACATACAGCTGATATAAAGCCTTTTTGTGTTAATACTGTGAAAGTATCAAAGCCTCCGTCCACAGAGAAATGCACACAGCCTGTGTTCAGAGACTGAGCCTTAAAACCAGCCGCCAGGACTTCCTGTCACTTTATGATGTCACAACAAAGCCGACACCACCACTTGGAGGATTCGATTCCTCTGAGTGTTTTAACCTGAAATCTGGTCGATTCTTTATCAAATTAGGATTATAAAACCAGACAGAGATGACCTTTGGTTCTTAAAACCATAAATAGATCTTTACATGGTTCAACACTTCAGATAAAATGCAGGGAAACTGTAAAACAAGGAACCTTTAACATCAAAATCCATGTTTAACTCACAGAAGTAACGTCCTCCTCCTCCTCCTCCAATTAAAGCACACACACACACACACACACACACACACACCCAGAGACCACAAACTGCCAATTATGTAGATTCGTTCGGCTGCTTTATTTTGAAAATATTGCTTTGTTTTCCTCCTGTCATCTTAACTCCTCCTCCTCCTCGTTTGCAGCAGTAGCCGGGTTGTTTTGCCTCAGCGGTGATGAGAGGTTTCCAACATGTGAGAAAACTGACGTCAATGCGACTCCGCTGCTCTCTAATCCATGTGTGAGTGTGTGTGTGTGTGTGTGTGGACGGTGGGAGTTTCACACAGTGGGTCTATCCTATTAGAGGTCAGTGTTTATCAGCGCCACATAAGGGAAATGAAATGAGTGTGACACAGATTTTTTTTCTCTCCCCCTGCAGGATTAAGGTCTGGACGGCGACCAGGGCCGATCCAGGATACACATCATTCTTTGGCCCGGCTGATTTCCACTGTGCATCTTGGCAGCTGTTAAGATCAGAGGATTTATTGACAGATTAGATCAGAAATAAAGAACGATTCAACGAGATTTATCCAACCTGAACGTACCCGCCCGCACGAGCTGCGGCCGACACACGTCACGACGACAACAAACCAACCCAAGGCCGGAGGTTCAGGCAGGAGCCGACAGAGGAGATGTGAGGGATCCCGCGCAATGTGATCTTGTGTGTTTCTCAACAGCTCTGACCTATTTGCTTAGTAAAGTCACCCATCTAAATATAGGCAGTGGAGAGAGAGAGAGACGAAGAGGAGGGAGGGAGAGGCAGAATTATCAAAGCACTTTCTGGTTGGGCTTAGTTTCATTTAAATCCACACACACACAAAAAGACAGAGAGAGGAAAGAGGCGGAGAAGGAAGGAGACGAGGAGGAAACCAAGACAAAGGCATAAAGGAGCGTGGCGTAATTAACGGAGACACAAATCAAGCCGAAGCCTCAAAGCACTCGCTCCAGACACCCTGAGCCGACGGCCTCCGACGTCCCGAGCGTCACGTTGTTGTCCATGTCTGCGGAGGCCATGTTGGATCCGGCTGCGTTTGGACCAACAACACTTTGTGTGGTGTCCTCCGTCTCTCCTTCCTGTTGCTCACTCGAGGTATCGATTCTGCTGCTGCACAGAAACACCTCCTGTGTTTTTCAGGCGGCTTCACACACTGTGTTTGAGCTCCTGTGGGTGGGTGCGTCAACGCCCGACACTGTGCATGTTGAAAAACAAACTTCCTGTGCATGTTTGTGCATCTTCTATCAGCGTTGTTCCCTCCCAGGCTCCATGCTCGTCCACCTAAGCCAGTCCCAGTGCTCTAATTGGCTAACAGCAGACATTTTCTCTGCTCCGGGGAGCGTGGAGATTAGGAGGAGTGTGAGCTCTGAGCTGCCCGGCGCCTAAATGAGTCACGCTGTGGGTACAATGTATCTCAGAGGAATAGACTACACACACACACACACACACACAAACCCGTCTGCTGTTCTGGTTTACCTGAAATGCGTTTGGATGTCGCGCCCTGATTCACTCCCATCGACGCTCTGCACGTCTGCGTGTGTTTGAGTATTCCAGGCCGGAGTGGCGCTCGCTCACCTGCTGACAGGTGTCCTGCCCTCGCTGCTCGCATCAATAATAAATGTAGCCCGCGGCTAAACACCCTGTTACACCGTTAGCGATGCTCACGGCTGCCGACGCTGGTGTGTTGCCTGCTGAGGGCTGCAGGTGTGTGTGTGACAAACACACTGCAGCTTCACCTGAGCAGCAACATTCAGCTTCGTCGTCCACGGGACACACACGGGTTGATTAAGCAGCAGCACTGACATCAACAGACGCCACTGAACCACTGTCACACACACACTTTTTAAAGCTTCCTGACATGTAGCTGCTGTGATGCTGCAGGTCCAGGCCGCGGCCCGAGGCCTCTTCATCTGGACTGACTGTATTTCGATCATGTGAAGTGATTACGTCCGGATTTCAAATGAGAGTAACCAGTAACACTCTGTAACTAGAAACTGAAGCAGCTTCTTGATTCAAGACTTTCACAAAATATCACACGTTCAATTCAAAACTAATATAATATTTCATTTCATCCAAAAGAAGAAAAGGAAAAGTAATTCAACCTATTTTACATTTATATGAGGAAACTAGTTTGTTCAAATTTTCACTGAGCCAAAATCTTATCAGGTATTATTGTTAAGTGTTGTGGTTGTTCACTGGAGCTTGAAAAGTGCTGATTTATTTTTCTCTTGTTGGTTCTTTATCTGCCGGTGGAGTCGGCGAGTAAAAACACACACAGTGCCATTAAAACACACACACAGTGGTGGAAGGTGGAACTGCAGCTTGAGTGATTAAACTAAAGCCCCACCCCCTTTTTACCTTCAGTAAATCATCTGCATGTACTTGCAGTGCGCATAAGCCAGTGTATGGACTGGTTTTGTATTGATCTGCAGATCCACTGGGGAGCTCACAGTCGACAGGTTGGTGACCCCAGCAGGAACTGTCTGAATTTACTGAATTGAGCAAAACTGAAAAATATCTGCTCTCTATCGTGAGGATTTACTGACTTCAGTCACATTTTGTCTCAATGAGCAAATGTATTGATCTCTGATCCCAACCCCCCCCCCCTCTCAGGTTCAGTTACCTCTCTCGCTCTGATCAGGTAAATCCCTGTCGCTTCTGTTGCTCTGCACAAAAACTGCAGCAGAATAAATGTGTGTAAACCTGACAAGGACTCTTCATCCACCGTCCAGCAGCTTCACAACTGTGATTAAAAGCTGCGTTTCAATTCAGAGGCCGCGTCCTCCGAAGGCTGCGTTCAAGGCCGTTGTTTTTTTTTTTAAATGGCAAATCCTCTGCCAGACCAGACAGACCGGTCTTGTTTCTGTTCAGAGGTCACGACCTCTAAATGTTTCAGCCCCCTGACCTGGGTCACAGCTCGTTTCTTAGTGGAACACACGGATGTTAAATCGGGAGAGGAAAAGCAGCTTTGGTATCGTATCGATCTGCCGTATCAATCGATACTGTGAGTTCAGTTTTGAGGATTGTTCGAGGAGAAGCAGAAGTGATAGATCCCTGCTTCCACTGCCATGCATTCAAAATGAAAACCTGCAGAGCTGCTGCCAGTTTGGAGGCTGCGGTCAATAACGCTGTATGTTTTTATATGGGGGGGGGGGGCACATACACACACACGCTGCACAGCCTTGGCGATACAGACACAGAGAAGTGCTCGTGCACGTCACATTACATAAAGCAGCTGTTCCTGCTCCATTTCTGTTGGTTTTCATAAATATTGCAGAGGATGTGGAGGAGCTGTGGACGGCGGCTGACGGACACACAGCTGTTGGCGGAGCCGCTGTGGCTTGGCAGAGTGAACAGGTCACATATCACTGGGCTGTAACGCGCTCTCGCTGGCAACAAACATACATTAGAAATGAAGCAGCACTGACTCGAACAATATGTCCGCGCGGCCCACGTAAACTCGAACGGACAGGTGAGACGCCGCTAGAGGTCTCTCGGCATGAGCGAGGCGTCGGCGCTGTCGAGAGCTCATTTCTCTCAAGCAGACCCCGGGGAGGAGGCAGTGGATGGAGGAGATGTGAAGACAGGGTCACTCTCTGCTGTCCTTGTTTCTCTGTCAGTGAGCTTCAACTCCCGAACGTGAGCTGAAGCTCTAATGCTGCCCGACCGACTCTGCTGCTGTTTTTTAAGGCTTGTGAGGAGGTGCAGAGAAGTCAAACAGCCAGAAGGCGCTCACTGATGATATAGTCCAGAGAAACCTCTCAACAATAAAAGAAAGACGCTCAGAGCTCGACTTCAAAAAAACACCCCAAAATATTCATTTCACCCACATGGTAACTGTTCTCCATTAAAGACGCATGTGTTGTTGGAGGATCTGCTCTGGCTCGAGAAGGAAAAGGATCTATTTACGAGTGAGAATATCAGCCAGAAGTGCTACGAGCTGTAATCCCATTAATCAGCGTAATTGGCTCATAATTGGCTCTCATCACGTCCCCACAGATGTCATCACTCAAGCTTCAACATTATTGTCAGACGTCTCAAACGTGGGCTCCCTCTCCCTGCACAGATGAAACAGGTTTGGTCTAATCTCTGCTGTTATCTGCCACACACACACACACACACACTGCAAATCACAGGCTGCACATAAACACATTGACTACAGCAGCACACAGTTTGGCAGTTCATCTGAATGTAATTTGAATTGAATGTATGTGTACGTATATAAATATATAAACGCTGGGGATGAAAACCAAATCCTTTCAAATCCTTCGTCTAATCTGTTTAGATATCAGGGTTTGTTTATGACTGAAGTTATAAATAACTTATCTACAGACTCAGATGTGTGGTCGTCTGTGTGTGTGTGTGTTGGCAGAGCTGCAGCGGTTTAAAGTGTAAAAAAACAGTGTGATACACATGAGCAGCATAAGTCCTGTCAAAACAGCACTTAACTTTTCTCCACCTCTGAACCATCCGAGCACATCCAGAGAGCTGCACTTCGTCTGGCTTTGATGGATGATAAACCGCTTCATATATTCTAAATGAAGCCTAAATAACCGAGTTAAATGGATATTGGATTGTTTTTAGAAGTGTCTACAACTTTTTTTTTTCCTGCCACCTCACCTCAAATAACCTGAGTTATCACTTTAACCTGCTTAATGGGCTTAATGCGAAACGACAAACTTTCAAAACGCACTCGTCTGAGGTGGTTTCAGACTATTCGACTAAACAAAAACACTTTTCCAGCCTTGGAAAAGCAGCTCCATCTGAGAGGCACAGACGAGAAACAAAACCTCAAAGTTTCTAAAAACAAACAAACAAAAAGAATCACTTTTATTTTGAAACAGAAACGCGGCTCTTGATGTCACTACCTGTCACTGCGGAGCGCTAAGACCACAGACCAGAGGGCGTCAATGGGACTGGATCCAGATCCAAAACAGCACCAGCTCTCAGACGCTGGCTTCTGACGTCACACACACTGTGAGCACCTCGTGACTTTGATGCACATTTGTGTGTGTGTGTGTGTGTGTGTGGATGAGTGTATTGTTATGTTTGTCTGGGGAGGTGTGCAGCTCGTGTCGAACAAAAGGAAACACGCGCTTGCTCTTTGTTGATCAGTACAACAATCTAACCTTGAGCAACCAAAGCATCTTCCTGTGCGCTCCAACACACGGCGAAACAAAGCAAACACAGGTGAGGAGGAGGAGGAGGAGGAAGCGAGGGAGAGAGGGGAGGTAAAGGAGCCGAGCCGAATAACTGCTGTGCATTTTTCTTTTTTTCTTGGGTAAACTGATAGGTGGGATCAGAAAATGAGAAAAGAGCCTCAAGTTTTCTGTGGCGGGAGAAAGTGCTGTTTATCAGAACAAGCATGAATAAAAATGACACTGCAAAATATATCGCGTGCTCGTGTGTGTGTGTGTGCGGGAATCACACAAAGTGCCGGCATGCATTTTGTGGAACTGGATGATAACATGAAAATTCAACATCTGCTTTTTCTTTTTTTTTTTTTTTTTAAAAAAGTTGTACAGTGCAGAGATTGTGGGGCAAAGCAGGATCAGAGAGAAGCAGGAAGAAACAAGATAAACAAAAGCACTGCTGAGAGATAATTTGCCGTTCACACAGCGAGAGGAGCTGATCTGTCGGCTTTTCGCTGCTCATGTTGTTGTTCGCCGTCCAATCCACTGCCGGCACGCTGCATCGCATAACCATCAAATAATGATGAGATATTTGAGTTACAGAATGTGGCGTTAGTGAACGAGCGCCGTGACTCCGAGTGCTTGGATTCACCGGTGACACATATGGGATGGCGAGGTGGTTGCCAGGTGGAAAAGGCACATAGAACTAATCAGATGGTTTTGTTTCTGCAACGACTATAACTACAACCCCGGCCATGTGCATGTGAGAAGGCAATCTGTGGAGCAATGTCCACTGAGGTGGGTAACGTGTTTGTGTCGTAGTGCCGTAAAGCAGTCCATGTTTCTCCCGAGATGAGATCTGGGACACTGGGTTGGAGGAGCTGATCTTGTCAGGTTGGTTTACAGCCAAGAGACTCTAGGTCCATTCTCCCTGGAAGGAAACATTTAACCATCACAATCACTCTGAAGCTGTTTGATTAAGGTGCAAATCTTGCGTAGTTCCTCTTTAAGATCCAGACGTTCGATGACTAAGGAAACCACCGAGGGAAACATGAAGAAGATATGACGTCATTTACAGGCAACGTGGCTTTAAAAATGTACACAGTTGCACTCTCCATTGAAACTTCCTGTTAATCTTCACTTTCATGTGCGAATGAAAACTGAAAACTCAACAACCCGTTGGTCAAGCTCCTTCAGCCTCAGGTCTGACACTTCGCACAGTGCGACTGCATTAGAGCAGAGATTATACCACTGGTATCAGTTGGATCAGTTTCATCAGACATCAATAAAGGTCGTCGAGTCACAGAAGAAATTATACAGCGAGCAGTTCTCAGTGCACAAGGCTGATGAATACATTCGCTCTGACATGCTCAAATGGCCTCTTCAACCTAAAGATGACAACTTAGTTTTAAAAAAAAGGTCATTCAGTCACTGCCTATTTTAGCTGTTCAGCCTGACTGCGTGAACACTCGAGCACGAAAGAGCTACAGGCTTTTAATTAGACTAAGGTATGTTTAAAACAGAAATGATCAAAAACTGCAGCGTGTTTCAACCAGAATCACTTTTTGCACTCGTTTTCATTTCTAACCTAAAGAGCTCTTCAACATCTGAAGCTACATCCAGCCTCTTTTTCAAGAGTCTTTTCTCATCAAACGGATCACAAGTGAATATATGAAGCCCATCTGTTCTCCCTCCAAAGAAGACATCTACAAAATCAGAGCGCAACGCAACGTGTGTAATGAAGAAATCAAAATGGCAGCAGCTTCACAGCACGATTTGGGAAACTTGAACCTGGACAGAAGCAGCGACTACAAGGGTCGGATTCACGTGAACCTGGAGCGTCACGGTCGGTCGACCTGCTTCGACTTTCACTTCAAATCATTTCAGCCTGTGTCACGATGCTGTTTGAAGATGAGATCAAACCCCTCGGCAGCTCAGTCGTCACTGCAGCACCAAAAACAAGATGCAGTAGATAATAAAGACTAATAAAAAGGTCTGAATATGATATAAGAACAGCGGCAGTCGTCAAACACTGAGCCAAAGCGATGCAGACATTTCTAGATGAGAGGGTTGACCACGACTTTTGCTGCATTGCACCATGTGCTTTAGAATAAAAGAGACCAGCATCTCACATATGGGACCTGCTGGATTACATTTTTTTACAGCCTGTGGGTTTCTTATGAAACACCTTGAAAAACTGAACCACCGTGTCACTCGAGACCCGAGCGCCAACATCAAATAAGGTTTCTGCGAGTTCTAATCTGTCCAGTTTCGTCGTGTGGCGTCGCTGTCGCCGTCCCTCAGCTAAGTTCATCCACTTCCCGGTGTAATATTACCATTACCTTTTCAATTGAATACCCGTAGTGTGAAGCTTATTTGATCGCGGCAAATAATGATAGAGACAATCAGACGTCTCCCTCATTTAGCAGGTCACAGTTTGAGATAGCAGCCTCGGCACATCCAATTCCCTGTCCCACTGATGTGGCAAAGATGGAATATTTCATTAGGAGCTTGGATAAACAGAATCAGAGCTGCGATATGTCTGTGCGAGCGTGTCGGCTGAGCAGACTAAGCACTTCTCTTGCCATTATCTAAAGCCACAGAGAGCGGTGGCTACACAGATTGGACCTCTGATTTGCAGAGACCTCCCAGACTAAATTAATGGTTGTATATCACGGGGGCATGATGGACAAAATCGAGCCCGAGCCGCAGGATATTTTTCAACTTTCTAGCAATGTCCCCGACAGCCCTCTGGGCATCATTCTCGGTCAGCCTGGGTGACTGAACACCTTACCGCTGGACACTGTGTCCCAGCCCATTTGCTCAGACTTGATGGAAAAAACACAGGAGGGGAAGGATAAAGAAAAGAACAAATATTATCTTCAAGGAAAAAAAAAAAAAAGGAGCAGAAATGGCCGGTAAGCACGGGCGCAAAGTTTTGTGAGACACCAGCGATGAGAGAGAGTGAACTCTCACCTCAGCTTCAAACACTGAGGCTTGGTTCATGAACACAAAAATAAGCTCTGAATTCACTTTAGGGAAAATCCTGTGATGTTTTCTACCTTGAACTCTGCCGCGTCTTGTTTCTCTAAGTCTCAATCCTGTCCCCTGACTTAGCTTTAGCATCCGAGAGGAGCCAATTACTCATACAGCCCCAGTAATTAACATGAGGGATGGTGAAGCCTAATGCCGCTAAGACTGGAGAACGCTGACAGTGAGACGGTCTCTAATGAGACAGATCCCAGGGATTCTCTCTTCTGTCGTTTCTGGCCCTCGACGACTGCTCCGGTCTCCGCGATGGATGGTGCTAATCGCTACAATGGAAACTGTGTCATTTTAAAGCCCATTGTGCAACAGCGGGGAGGCAGGTGGGAAGCAGTGAAGGAACTGTGCAAATTTATCAGGGGAATTTCCATGGAGGGGAGTTTTTACAAGGGGGGGGGGTAAAAAATGGGCTAAAAATATCTCACAACAAACCTAAACAACATACTGTTGTGTTGCTATAGTAACAAGAAGACAAACTGAGGTAATCAAGCAGAAACTACAAGAGCTGCAGTTCCTCAACTGGCCACTACAGACTGACTCCAAAGGTGAGTCAATCGCCACAGACCATGTTTAAATTCTGGTATAGTGAGGTTAGCTCAATATCATAATCTATCATACATTGAAATCTCAGCTCCAGACATGCCCCTCCTCTTTGCCCATTTTTGGACTGGCCAGGGTGGAGTCAGACACTGGCAAAGATGGCGGCAGTGCAGCAGCCCACTCTGAGCTTCAAACCCGCTCCTCAGAAACTTCTAGGTGACTTCACAGAGGCTTCATCCATCTGTTTTTAATACATATATATATCCAACACTGTGGGTTTTTCAATAATATTCCTTTCAACGCTGGAGGACGGAGCAACAATTCACAATATTTACACCTTCAGCAGACAAAGAGGAACAGAAGCATTTATCAGCCGCACCAACAAAACAGTCTTAATGCTCACTCTGCTTTTAGCTGTGTGTACTCTCCTTCAACTCCTGAGGGAAAAATCTGGCTCTTTAGCAGCAAAATCCTTCACTGTGTTCAGCAGCAAGGTGCTAACTCTGTCAGCTCTCTGTTCAGTGCTAGACAGATTGTGTACAGTTGAAATGAGTGGAGCTGAACCAAAACATAAAAGCTGTTGACTGTTAAACCAAAACAATGAGCTGAAAGTGACTAAAACGCAGAGGGATACAGAGCGTGGTGATTAAAATGTTGTTTTCTTTACAGTGAGTGACACACATTAAAACACTAAAAACGTAGATGCTGGTATAGAAACATAGATGAGTGGAGCTTTAAGGCATTTAAATCGGCACGAATCAAACCTCTTTCTTTGTGACCTTTGTGTTTGAGAGTCAAATCACTAACAGACTGTGTACCTGCCTCCACAGACTGATGAATAACCAAGAATTGTTAATCAAGTTATGCTTCCTCTGATCATGACCTTGATATGAGGGAGATAACATAATTAGGATGTTTACATGACAGTTGCTGTAATCAGAGTACTCCTTTCCTCTGGCCGTAATCAAATTATTGGACTGCATGTAAATGTGGATAAATCGTTATCCTGGCTCTGTGTTTGTGTGGGAGGGGGGTGGGCCTGGGGTCAGCCAAAGAAACGGCCTTTTCGTTACAAAAGGCTCTGGTCATATTGGTGGGTGTGTCTCCATGCTGCTCTGTGGACCAAATCAAGCGCACCTCTCTGTCCTTGGCCCACAGGCAGTGACCTGTGCCACAGGTCACACAGCCGTTGAGGGACACATCAAATGGCACTCAAGGTCAATTTCTACCGGCGTGTGGTTGATATTGTTTTCACCTTGTGAGTCTGCGTGTTGTCATGGAGACACGCACACACTAGCAAGGACTAGCACTGAGGAGGTTTTGAGTGTTTTTGGTAGTCGTTTGTCTAGGCATATGAGCCTTTGAGCCACGAGGACTGAAAACTGGGGGATATATTCAGAGCACGGGGAAGTACAAATGACAGGTGATGATGCACAGAAAGCAGAGCATACAGTCAACGCCAGGCACAACAGCAACACAACAACTACTTAGCAACAGATAAACCTGTCAGGTTTGTGTGTGTTGTCTGTGTGTGTGTGTGTGCAAGAGAGTGAGTTTTGCATTTTTCAGAAAAACAAGAGAAAACCTGAGAAGTCTGTTGAACTGGATACAGAAGTTAGCATGTCCAGCTAACTGCCTCCAAAGCCAACTAGTTAGTTTGTTACACAGGAAAAGGCTAATGACTAGCATCTCCCCATTTTGTGTAGAAAACACTGTGTGGAAACTGGAGCTCTGATGCTACTATATCAGAGTTAAGCTAATGTTAGCATCTCTGTCTCTCTAAAACTAGCCGAGATAGCAAAGTGTTAGCATAACAGTCTGAAACAGTTTGCAAATATAAAGCAGCCAAACAAGGTGATGAGGTTAGAGTGGTATTAGTTAGATAAACTTATAGCACTGCAAGAACAATGTGTTCATTACTTAGCATCTTCTATATACATGCAGTAGCTTTAGCCTCAGCTTTTTGCACAATATAATGTAAATAGCCATCAAATTCATATATAAGAGCTTTTAAAGATAAGTTAAAAAGACAGTTTTCAATCAAATCAGTTTTCGTAGGAAAATTTGAGATGAAGTGAATGAATAGAAGAGCCCAATCATCAATCATCATTCTCCTCTGCCCTGGACATGAACAACACAAAAGACACGTGTTGTCTGTGGAAGCCATTTTCTTAGTTTCTTCTTCATTTGTTTCTCATTTGTAGTTTGCTAACGTGGCTCCTGCTCAGTGCTAAAACACATCTCTCCTCCACTTCAGGGCAGAATAAATGAGACTCCACAGCCTCTATATGCATTTCATATTCCTCAGGGCCGACAACAGCAGCAGCAGCAGCAGCAGCAGCACGTCCTGTGCACGCTCTGCAGCCACTCACTGATAAACACCCTAAATTCTAATCTCTGCTGTGTCATTGTTTAAAAACAAGGAGGTGAAAACTGTTTTTGTAAAACTTACGGCCGGGGTTAAAATGATGTCCTAAGGTTTGCAGTTCCATTTACTTCTCCAGAGATAAGGCCGGCACTCTCTCAGCCTGGTGGAAAACTGCGGTTTATGGAGTGCACTCCTCTACGCTGTCCTGCCAAATGGATCGCGAGCGTTTAAGGAGGAGGAGGAGGAGGAGGAGATAGAGCCAGGACGATGGCGTGGAAGTGCACGGTGGGGACTTTTTGGATTTGTAATGCTTGGATTTAAAAAACACCAGGCTGTGGGAACATCTAATGAAAAGGATTTCTCTACCTGCTGCTTCGATGAGCTTTTTTTTTTTTCCAACAGGTGGGCAGAAAGGATGGGGGCAATAACTGCAGCCGAGACGGGGAGGTTCAGACCGGCCCAGCGAGGCTCCGACTGTGTAAAGTCCCACGATGCATTTGTTGTGATGACATATCGCTCTAAATATGAGATGATAGTGTGAAACATTGCAGCTCAGGTGTGAGGATTAAGGGTTTCACAGTAACATCGACTGAATAACACCTTTTCTCCATTATGCACAGCTCAATATGTGATTTGTAGGACACGCTGCACACCACCAGACGATGTCCCAGAGAAACGTCCCACCTCCGATTGACCGAGCTGAATTTTGCCTCGTTGTGCTCAGGGCTCTGTGATGACAAGGAGACATACTTAGACTTACTCCTCGTGGACACAATTAAATGAGCCGACGTCCTCTTTTTTTTTTTTTTTTTTTTAACTCTCTCCCACACCCACTTTTTGATAATCTCCAGTTTCCAACTTAAAGCAGCTGTCACCGTCCATCAGCAGCACCTCACACATGTACTCCTGGAAAATCCAGCGGGCCGTCACACGCCATGGGAGCTTAAATCGATATTATTTTAAACAATATATGAGTTTAGAAATTTCAGATTTGGCAGCTCAGAGTGAGGAAATTGGTTTCATATTGAGTTCAGGTTCAGGTTAAATCAGTGTATCTGTTTTATTAAATGAAGGCAGGGCTCTCAGATTTCCTCCTCTGTCTCTTAGATCATTAGATCGGAGACGACGCAGGAAGCTCCCGCGACAGCATCATGCTGAGGCGGACCACCTGATGGATTTGTCTATATGACACTATTACTGTACTGACAAGGTTATAGGACAGCTGGAGTTTGAGTGGGTGGTGTGGGTGGGGGGGGGGTATGTGTAGAGGGGGGGTGGGGGTGACGAGGGCCAATTAGGAAACAAATTCCACACCTCTCCTCCGTCACGTCAGCGGACCGCATCTGTCGCTGAGCATCGAGCATCGTGTCACGCTCACCACCCTGCACATCCACATCTGTGTCCCGCCTTGTCAGTCAAAACCCCCTATCACCCCCCCGCCCCCCCTCTTTTTTCTCCATCCCCCGCCCTCCTTTGCACAAAGCTGGGCTGAGTGGCGGCAGACCGACAGGATATTGCCTGTCAAAGAAACACATCTCTAAGAAAAGTCAGGGTTCATATGGAGGCTTTGTTTCTGCTGAAAATTGATTTTGGTGACTCTGCCGTGGGTTCGAGTCCCATTTCCACTGGGCGCCAGGGCCGTGTTTCCAGACTCTCGTGACCTGGACTCCTTCCTTGGCAGAAAAGTGGGAAATAAAAGGCGGAGAGCAATCGAAGAAGATGAGGAAGAAGGAAGAAGGAAGCGGGCTGAGAGTTTAAGAGGAGTCGAGGCTTTGACGCAGACGGGGAGTGGAAACTGTTGCCATGGAAACCCCACCCTGCCTCGAAACGAGTCACTGAGTAAGTGAGAGGAGGGAGAAAGAGAGAGAGAGAGAAGCGGAGAAGGCATGGAGCGATGAGAGAAAGTGAGTTTCTGACCAAAACGGTGTTGTGTCTGATCGGCCTCAGTGAGGAGGAGAAACACAGGGATAAATTAATACACAAGCAACACAAACAGCAGCTGCTCCTGCGACGCACCATCGCCTCCACCATCACTGGGTCCCAGCTCGGAGCTCCACCGTGAGGCCCACCTCTGTCCAGTTCACAGAGATGCTACATAATGAACGATCAGGCTGTTGAACAAAAGCTCAGACAGGTGACAATGTAAGGGAAGAGAGGAGGGACTTTTAGATGTGCAGCAAACTGAAAACGAAGACATTTACGTGCCGAGTCGGACGTCTTGTTTGTTATAAAATTCACACGCTGGTGCACAAAAATAAAAAGAAAGCGGATTCTGGGGAGATACAGATGATAATGAACGGAGGAGGTGAAGATAAGGGAAGAGCAGAGGAGCAGCAGGACAGCCACGCTTTAAAACTCAGGACGATCAAACCAGTGACTGTGGATAGACAGATGGACACGCCGTCTCTCTCTCTCTCATTAGTAAACACCATCAGTATCGCGCGCAGTTGCCCAAGCCATTAACACAAACTCAATGCCCCTATGGGCATCAAACTCCCCCATTAACTCACAGTCTACACTGCAACTTCCTGCTATTACAGCATATGTTGTTTGTGCTTGCATGTAAAGGCTAAAGCACACAAATGCATGCGGGCAGAAGTGTAAGGAGGGTGGGGGCAGTGGCGAGTTTACGAAGCAGTAAAACAGACACGCACTTGCGCACTTTAAAGACAGATGTGGGAACACGGCAATCACACCCTCCATAACCCTTAAGTGTCCATTTGTGGATGTTCACGGGGATGTGCTGTTTAAGAGTCCCCCCTCTGTTATCAAACCACCTCCTCCCTCCTCGCATGGAGGCCAAGCCATTACCAGTGGAGCCAGCAATCCCGCCAAGTATAATGGAGCAGGGTTAATGGTAACCATCAGGGTGGGACGTTATCTACCGAGAGGAGACTGAAATGTTTTGTCCTCTTGTAGCAAACCTGACACGTGGGTGGAGAAATGAAACATACCGACTGCATTTATTTGACTAAATGCCAACTTTTAAAGGGCAGTGATGCGACTTCAGTGTCTGCTCTCGGCCCCTTCGAAGTTAAGCTAACCTAAGATTTTCGAGCAATGCATGACATCAAATCAATGACCTACTCTCTCACAGCGATGATGTAAACTCCCCGGACGGTGTTCAGCTAATTTTCCTCAGTTTCCAGGTAACAATCGATAATTTAAGAAGAATAAAACTGAAGGTTATACAGTCTACTGGTATCGATCCCTGAGCTACACAACCAGCCTTCAGCTATCTAACCTCCTCTCTTTTCTTGAACCTATAGGGAGTGGCGTGTGTTGATATTGTCAACAGAACCTAAAGTGCATGTGGCGTTTCATCAAGCGTCACTGTTTGTACTAAAGTCAGTACGATTGGTTAAAGTCATAGCTTGTGTCTAAAGTCGCTCCACCGTTGACTCACTGACTTTTCCCTGCATAATAAAAGGTCAACGGTTTATTTGAGTGCTCCCCAGCCAGACGGCTGAATCATTGCAAAACAGGAAAAACACATTTCTGCTAAACAACTGTTCAGATTTTTCCTTTTATGTCTTTTTCCTTGTGAAGATTGAAGCATCTCCAAAATCTGTCCTGCAGAAATCTTTCACGACGCTGTGCTTTCCATAAATTTCACAACCACATAAAAAGGACAGAGAGTAAATATGGTGCAGTCAGTGGGTGAAGGCGGTCGCAGACACACGGCTGCAGTCATTATAAACAGTCTTGTCATTTAGATGTAAGGGGACGGGCTGAGAAGCTGACGACGTGAGAAAGTGACGGAGCATCTCTTCACCTTCTCACCTGAGGTTGACCTCCTGGTCGTCAGCTCCATTATTCAGAGGCGCTCCAAGACGGAGGCCGCGCTCGCTCATCACTAAGTGCTTTACTGTGTCCACGGAGCTAAAAGCTAAAAACAGCTGAGAAGTACAGGAGCGACTGTGTGAGCGAAGAAGTGAAGCGAGGAAGTGGCTGAGAAAGTAAACGACAATAAAGCGACAGATGCAAAAAGACTGTGGCTTTTGAAAAAGAAGTCACATAATCCTGATGACCTTCGTTCATATGACAAGACGCTGCTCATATTTATATCTGCTTCAGTATTTGGAGGAAATAACATGAGAGGTACTATCTTTTTTTTTCCTAATCTTTCAGTTGATGTTTCCAACCTTCAAGTTATTTACTCTAAATGTTTGAGTTTGGACTAAATGCATGCGAGCTGAGTCAAATGCTTGGAAATTAGTTGCTTGGAAATGTTTTTTTGAAACATTTTCCTGCTCGGCTCTGGAGCGTACACAGAAACACTGCCTGTAAATGATCGTGCATCTGAAACTGTGTGAAAGTCAGGGTGTAAAAAAAGAAGAAAAAAAAAAAAAAAAGCTGTGTATTTAATTGCCCTGTTTTCCAGTTCGATTTGCCCTTAAATAATTCAGCCGTTCTCGATCATGTGTAGCCCACTTAGGCGTCACGACTAGTCCACACACACTTACCCCCGTTCCTCCGCTCTCCATCTCCCACATCAAATCTATGTGGATTACCAGACGATAGGCCTGATTTCACATGGACTCAGGCTATTAATGCTCTGACCTTGGATTTCAACCAGGCAATTTGTCTAAGAGCTGGCACAGCCTTAGCTGCCCCGGCCGACTCTGTCCAAGCTCCACGACTGGCATGAGTGGCAGTAACTCTCCACCGCTGTCTGCCCGTCAGCCTCCATCCCTAAGAAAAATGTCTTTTCTTTACCACTCAAGGGTTATGTTTAAATTGCTGTGATGAACTACTTCAGATCTATCACTTATAATTCTCTTTTCTCTCTTGCCCCTTGGTCTCCCTTTAGATTTATCACTTATCATAGATCAGACTGAAAATGTAGCTCTCAGCTCCTCAACTGTAGATAAGAGTTTACCCCGGTTCTTCTCCTCCCTTGGTCTGGTGTCAAAGACTCACTTTACACCTGGTGTTGAAACTTGATCTGGATCTAGATACATTTCCTCAGCACTAACAGATCTGAGTCAAATGACCTTCCAAGTTGGGTTAGATGGAGATCTAAACCAAACCAAGAAGTGGTCTGGACCATTTGATCCCATTACAACACCTTGTCAACCGCAGGAACTTCCCCAGGAACTAGGAACCATTGAGGAACTATGTGCAGGAACCAGGGTCTAAATATAGACAGAGCTATCTCCCAAAAACTACCTGGTACGAGGGTAGTACTTTCCAAAGGTTGAGGAACTTTAGGGAGTGCTGAAAATTTCTGATTGGTCACCGCCTACTGATTGTGTAGTCCAATTACCAGCCTCATTTTGCATAATCTTCCTGGGACGTAAAGCAGAAACCCAGACAACAATGTACCACAGGGACCGTTTAGTTCCTTGAATCAGAAAGTTTCAGGTCAAAATTCACCTTAAGTGTATTTAGACCTTGCATTTTCCTTTACCAGATGAGATAGCTGGAAGTTACAAGGCGCAGACTGGGTTTACTTGTCCCAACAACCAAAGGCTAGCCTTCTTCTACTTGAAGATGATGGGCACAGATTGTCGCAAAGGAATCAAGACGATCACTCAAGAAAGTTGTGAAAAATGTGGATGTGACCACCTCAAGGTTTGTGTTTGTCCTTTGTGAAATATTCAATACAAAAACACATGATATGATCGGCCTCCAAGGTTCCCAGGTCCTGGGAAAGTACCATCTCTGAAGTAAGGGCATCCTGGGGCCCAGAAACTACACGTACAGTATCGACCCTGGTTCCTGGAGAGAGTCCTGCAGTCTAGAAAGACAGAACCTCTCAAGTCAATTTGTCCATTTATTTGCTTGTCAGTGTCTCAATTCATCCATCAGTGCATCGAGGTATCATGGTATCTCATCAGCGTTAGGCCGGTCCTTCCGTCAAACCATCAGCTGTCATCGTACCAAAGGTTGCCGTCCGTCACTTCTCATATTTTTGTCATTTGACCTTTCGGTGGAGCAGGACGGTCTCTTGTGATCTGGACTCCCGTTTTCCAAGAGAGTCGTGGTCAAAATGCCAGCGCACTTCCATCACACAAACAGACACTGATAGTACAGCATATGTAGAGCAGAACAAAGAAAACACTCCCACAGATGGATATGTGTATACCCCATATACCCATCCATCCATCCATCCATCCATCCATCCATCCATCCAGATATAAAAAGCCTAGCTCAGTCATGACTAAGCCTCCCTCTCTCTCTCTCTCTCTCTCAGCAGCACTGAGGCCCATTGTTGAAGCTTCATTAATGCACCAGTTAACCTTCCCTTACCTCCCCTTCCCTCTCTGCAACAGTTTATCTGCAGTCCATTTACTTATGTGGTTATCATAGCCCGTGTCCTATCATCACCCCCCCCCCCCCCCCCCCACCCCCCCCCACCCCCACCACCAAACCCTGCCCCCAACCATTTCCTTTTGTGCTTTTCTCCCTCTATTTGTTCACCCATTTGTTCTCACTCCTTACTGTTCACCTCTTTGTCTATCTCCAATACCTCAGCGGCATCGGCTCTGTGAGTGGTTATCAGAGAAAATTACACCTCTGTCGCAAACAAATACTTCTTTTTTCTTTCCTGTCTCTCCTGTCGTCTGTCCAACAGACGGCAAAGTGGCTCCGGTGAAATCGGCCTGCCTGCTCCTCCTGAACTAGAAGAATGCACCTCCATTAAGGATTCAGGGCAGAGCTAGCCACCAGACAGCTGGGCCTGAAGGCACGGTGAGGCGAACACACACTATATACAGATAACAGCTTGTACACACACAAAGAGACACCTTTTAATATCGCTATTGACTGATGGGCAATGAGCATATATTCAGCAAACAAATGGCAAACAGGAGTCAGAAGAATATGGATTAAACATCAGTACGTCTAAGTCCATTTAAGCACTGCAGGCTTAATAAGACTGATAAAGGCACACACACACACACACACACACACAAATATAAACCACAGATGACCCAGGCAAGCCTTCAGTTAGAAATGATCTCCAGAACTAAAAACCACTGAGTATCAAGAGCTCGCCGCTCTCCAAAGTCTCTGATTGTCTACACAACACTTGCTAACTTGTGTGCTCTTGTGGAGCAGCTAATGCGGCTAATTAGAGGCGGAGAGCTGCAGTCAACACTTCATTTTAAAAGAGCTGAACTTCCAGACAAGTCCGATTGCACCCAAACCAACACTGCAGCAGCTAATCAATTACAGCCACAGACAGATCATTGGGGGGTTTGGGACTGAGGCCAAAAGTAAAAGGGTGATGAGGGGAGGGGGGGGAGCGAGGATCCGAGTACACAGTGTTTCCAGGAGGGAAGTTTAGCATATTCAGTACAAACTGTCCATACTGACCCCCCCCCCCCCTACATACAGCACTGCAGCTCAGGTAGCATCTTCTACCTGGCAGGCAGGTTCACTCTGTGTCAGTGGGTAACGGATCAAAGTTCGTTTACTCGCTCGCTGTGGAGCTCTGGACGTCGTCTAACTGTGGTTGTTAGCAGATGTGCACAGCTGCTGTGGAAATTCAGAGCGTCTGATTGGCCGGACTCGACCATGAGTGATCCAAGTTGGAATTAATGTGATGTGATTTTTTACTGAGTTTATAACATGTGAGCACATCCAAGTTCACTCACTCAACTTGACGGGCACATCTTGTGAAAACATCTCTATAACCCTGATGATGTCACTGTGATGTCACCAGGGTTACACAGCCAACTCACAGACTTGGCTTTCGGGTTAAAATCTGAAATAAAAATGTCAGGTTTGACAGAAGTGGGTATTTATGAAAGAAAGGATTGATTTGCACTCTGGGAAATGTAGGATTTGGCCTCTTTGGAGCTCGCCTGTGCTGACATGATGATATTTGGGCATCTGCTGTTTCTGCCCTTTATTCTATTGCCCCACAGAGCAATTATTCATCCTACAAAGGAGACGTCACAGAGTAAACCTGCAGCTGACAGGGAAAAAAAAAAAAAAAAAAAAGACCTCACTAAAGGAGGTGAACGTGGCTGTGAAGGGAGGAGGGGGAACTCACAGGGGACGGTGCGGAGGTAGAGGTTGTCCCGGATGATCTGCTGCAGCTCGTGGTCCACCGAGCCTTTCTGGAAGCGCAGGTTGAGGTAGTGGCGCAGGTCCTTGTCTATCACGCCCCCTGGAGGAACACGAGGGACAGTAATCAGAACCATCAAATCAATCACTCTGACAGGACGAGGGCTGGAACGTGGAGCTGTGGAGGTGAAGGAACGGTTTGAGGACAGAAGAGCCCGATCATGGGAAATGGGGACAACAAGCTCGACGTGAGTGTGGTGAATTACCCAGAAGACACCGCTGCTGCTGCTGCTGCTGCTGCTGCTGCTGCTGCTGCTGCTGCTTTCTGTGTAATTTCCAAACTTCAAGATCAAGCGGTGGAGGCTCTGAGCAGCCGCAGCGATAAATGACCCAGAAATCAGTGGGAAACGCACGACAAACGATTTGAATTTGCTAAAATCCCCACAAACTCAAACACACACGGCCAACGCTAATCAACGCGCCGCGGCCTCTCTCTGCGCCGCCGCGGCAGCTGTCAAGTGCAGCCACGGATTGGTGGAGGTGTTAATTGGAGCTGTGGCCAAACACGTGTGGAGAAATGTCTACACATAAATCACCCCCCACACCTCCTCCCCCAAGGGAGCTGTTTTTACCTCCACCCCCCCACCCTCACCTGAACACTCCCTCCCTCCCTCCCTCCCTCTCTCTTTCTAGTCTCTCCCAGTTGCATGAGTGGACTTCCACTCTGAACCAGAGCGTCTCGCTGCCTCAGCAAGAAAGAAGATATGGAAAAAAAAAAGGAGTGATGGAGGTAGCGACAGAGAGGAGATGGAAGGCAAGGGCAAATCCCATGGGGGAGTCGAGAGGGGAGAGCAAAGCTAAAATAAGCATCAGCTCTACCCCCCCACTTCAACAAATACTCCATCTATCTACTCTGCCACAGACTAATATAATCACATTTCAAATGGAGGGAGGACAGCACAGGGTGGGGGTGGGGGGGGCAGCTCGACTTGACATTACTTAAGGGATTCCTCATGATGCCAACGCACTCCTCATCCGTGTTACTCCTCAGTGTGGAGGTAAAGGAGCAGAGGAGGCAGACAGGAGGGGGGTGGGGGGGGGGGAGACATCCGTCTAACCTTCAACATCCTCTTTAAAAGCAGCAACTTGGACCAACGCCACAAACCATTTAGCTCACCAGCCCCCCCCCCCCATTTCTCCTCTTCTTCTTCTCCCCCCCCTCTGTGATCCAGAGGCAGTGAAACACATGATGCGTTCAGGAGCACACAACACACATGAAGACGCGGACACAGCCGAAACACTTCACACACACACAGACAGGAGGTGGGTGACGTTAATGAGCTGCACATCAATTCATGGATAACCTAGTTTGGAAGTTTGTCTGTCGTTTGGTGTGTAGAGAGAGTGTGTGTGTGTGTGTGTGTGTGTGTGTGGGGGGGGGTCCTCCATTCAGCACATCCTGCAGGTCGACACACACACACACACACACACATAAATACACAAATACACACCAACGTGCACTAATCCGAGCCCAAGTAATTCACGTTACCATCACGCAAACCTGCATTTCTCAGACCATCTGTGTCTCTGTCAAAGACGCGGAGCAGCCAGTTTAAACATTTGCATGAGAAAAGAAGCCGAGCCGATGAACGTGCATGCTGAAAAGGTGAGCGGACTCACAATCACACTACACATACTACACACACACACACACACACACAGATATTAACACACTTAAATGGCACCTCTTGTGCGGACAGTGGTTGTGCAGCCAGTGGAGTGTCAGTCCTCTTTCCACAGGTTTTGTGATGCAAATAAATCTCCGCTGGAGGAAATCTTGCGCCGGATCTTTTTTTTTTTTCCCCCCACACACACACACAACACACACATACACATACACACACTACCAGCACCAGCAGCACCACACACACACAGAAGAGTACTGTCCTGTCCCTCAGGTTCCCAACTCTGCAGCCAATGCAGCCGCTGAGAGGAGGCACCAACACCGGGAGCTGGATCACCTCCCCCTGCACTCCACACGGTGGGAGAGATGAAACAGGAGAGAGCGCGCGGAGGGATGAGTGGCACCAAGGCAAAGAGAGAGAGAGAGAGAGAGAGAGAGAGAGAGAGAGAGAGGGAAAGGAGGAGGAGGAGGTGAAGGGGAGAAGTGTGTGTGTGCAAGAGAGAGAGAGAGAGTGTGTGATGCTGTGAGGGAGAGCGACCGTTGAAGCGCGGCTCCGGCGGCAGCAGCAGTGGCGGCGGCGGCGGCGGCAGGGACCGATCGCACTGATGAGATCCCCGCTCCCTCACTGATCCCTCCGGATTCTGGTGTCCTACGACGCCCCCTGTCTGCAGCACGAGGCGCTGCACCTGCTGCACATGCCTCTGTCAGATTAGAAGCCATCCCCTGACACATACACACATCACACACACATCACACAGACACACACACACACTCTCCGGCTCGTTGCACCCACATGGCCCGGCTCTGTCCCTTCTCCCGCCATCAGTGCCCACATGATGAAACTCAAACACCTCTCCCAGTAATGAGGACGTTAACCCAGACGTCAGCTCACACAGTCAGCCCACTGATCTCCTCTGCTTCTCCAATAACGCTAATAATATCTATCATTCTATATTCATGTGCTGGTGTTTACATTTCAACGCTCTCAACCTCAGCTCGACATCAACAGCTGCTGCGTCTAAATGCAGCCGAACAATTACGGATAAAACGCGTCCTCTGACATTTACATGTTAGGTCACATATTTCATTAATGTGTAATAATAGGTTTTTTTTTCTCTTTTTGCTGTTAATTGGTTGTTTCAGTGAAAATGTCAGAGATCAGCGAGGAAAGAGTCACGATTTCAAAACCAGGCCTGAAGCTGCGTCTTGTTCTGAGCGACCTGCGGTTCAAAAAGCCCCTGAATATATGGATCTGGTTTTTAATGATTAAACAGAGGAACGAAGACGGATTTCAGGCCCAGAAAGACTGGAACTGCCCCTGACAGGTCGTTACTCATCTAAACACGGGGCAAAATTGGTAACTGAGTTTTTAGACATTAAAGATAAAAGCATCTCGGGCAGGAAAAGTATTTTAGATGCAGACTGAAGATGTCTGACTGATGAGCGTCTTCTCTTCACTGGTAAAACATCTGTCCGTCGTGGACTCAACAAAACTGGGACTTTATAACTTTGCACACTTTTATGAAACATGAACGTCCTGTGTTTTAGCACATATGACCTTTGAACTGTCGTCTCAGGTGATCATTGATTGATATTGATGATTTGTTGTGATTGATACCTTTTATATATGGAAGAAACAACAATCACAAAGCTGTTACTGATCTGATCTTCATCACTCTTGTGTTGCTTGGGCTGTTTTTCCTGAGGTTGTGTCAGGATCAGTGTGTACTTCACTGACCCGTCCTCCTCCTTCCACCGCTCTCTCTCTCTCTCTCTGCTCCACCTTTCCTCTTTTTCCTGACCTCCCATTTCTTGTGCCTTGGATGTGAACACACAGCTGCAGATTTAAGACGGAGGAGCTGTGATATCTGGATTTGCGTTACTTTCACTGGTGACTGTTGCTCCACATGTGCAGGCTTTTACTTCTGCATTTTATTTGCGTCGCCAGTTTGGGAATGAAAGACTTAAAAACAATTAGTTTGATGATGAAAATTATTGCTCATTTTCTGCTTATTAACTTTTATCCTTTCGGCTGCGGACGCCAGGAGGAGCTGAACGAAAACGAGTCTGACCACGAATCCTCCTCCTCAGCGGCTTAAACTCGCACTGGTGACTGCACCTCTCCTCAATATGGCCCAATATTCATCTGTGTCTAAAAATAGATTTAATGTGAGTGTGTGTGTGTGTGTGTGTGTGTGTGTGTGTAATGAGGGTCAGATTGTAGCAACTGCTCCACTGGTCTGGAGTCAGTGAGGTGTGTGAGGCTGAAGGAGGTCAGTTAAACAAATGTGATGCTCACACTCTTTCAAGGTTGCTCCTCATCAGCTCTTCCTGCTGCTCCCATGACGACACTGATGCGTGATGCTGCCGACGGGGGAGAAGTGGACAACAGAGGCAGCGTGGAGCGGAGAGGAGAGGAGAGGAGAGGGATACGTGCATTTATTCTCATTACTGCGATATTATTTCTGCTTTGACCTTGAGAGGAGGAAACAGAAATGATGCTGCACATGCAAAGAGGATGCAAGACGAAAGGAGGCATCCTTGTAGTTTAGGAAGCACAGAGTACAGCAGGTACGACAACAGTTTCCTAAACAGATGGGTGAATGAAAATTGTTGTTGTTTTGCTGAAGAGAAGATTCCACCATTTAAGCCGAGCAGGTGCCGTGGAGATCTCCCCCGGGAAGCCGGGAGGAGAAAGAACAGCCTGTGGAGAGTGGAGAAAACAAGAGAGCAGCTGGTTCCGCCGGGAGGAGAGGTGCTGGGACGGCTAACCGCCTCCTACCTGCAGCTTCACTCAGGAGCGTCACCGCCGCCGCCGCCACCGCTGCTGCTGCTGCTGCTGCTGCTGCACGTGAGCTCAGGTGAAGCTCTGAGCAGCAGCACTCAGCCTTAAAGACGCGGCGCCTCTCAACACATGGCCCAGTTCATTTTCCTTTCATCAAGGTAAATGAGGTTTGCATGTGTAATGAATTATTCATGGTTTATTGAGTTTTGATTTGCAGTTAAAAACTATAATTTGAGATTCGTTCACAGCGTCTATTTAAGGGTTTAATAAATAACAGTTTTTATTTTTTGCAGCTGGAAATGAAGCGCTGTGGGAATTCAAGCAGCGCCGTCGCTGATGTCAAACAGAAAGAGACAGAGAGGGCGAGAGTTCGCTCACCGCTCCACATACAAACTGACGCAGTGGACGTTTTACAGGGACGGTGATCAATCATCAGGTGACACACAACTCCACAGTGTCAAAGAGTTGATCAGAGACTAAACCTGAAACTTAGGTCGCAGGCGAATCTTGACATCGTAAGGACAAATGTGTAAAACTGCAAATGATCAAATTTGTGACACTGAAAGCAACAGAAAACCCAACGAGTGAAAACGCAGCGGCATCACATTTCCATATTTTCTATCTGAGATTTGCATATGAGATGAAATAAACCACCCTCTCAGTCGTTAGACAAAGGTTTGATATGTAATCAGGCCGGAAAATTGATCATAATATTATTGAATTATTAACGTCCCACATCCCAAAAGCAGGGGCTGCAATTTTTTGAGGTGGTTTTCATTTTCTCAAAGTAAAATGTGTCAAAACAGACCGTAAATGAAGAGCTGTGCTGCTGCAGAGACGCCTCGGCCGACAAATCATATTCTCAGGATGTAACAGAACAAGACTTGAGTTGTTTTTCAGAGAAAATGAAATGCAAAACTGACTCACATCACAATATCTGCCAAAATAAACAAATCACCCAGCTCCACACTAACAATACTATTAACTGGATATGGAGATGATTAACACCTGTATGGATCCCAGGGTCCGGAGCTGCATTTATAAACGCGAAGAGCTGCAGTGTGACAGAATATCTGCATAATGAAACGAGCTCACGGCGTCGTCATGATGGACATGAACGCACAACACATCACAGACTTTAAACAAAGCCTCAGCGGCGACAGGATTGTGACGGTCGACTCAAAGTCTCTGAAAACTTTCCACTATCACTGAGGATCCAGTGTGGAGGACGTGGTGACAGTCAGTCAGAGCTCGCAGCGCTGTCACCACAGCCTCACTCACAGTATTTATCACATCCTCCTCCTGCGAGGGCGCCCGCCAGCCGCTGCCACATCTATAGCATTATCACACACACTACGTGCGCGCGTTTAAGTCGGGGGGGGGGGCAGCGCCAGCAGACAGCTGTTAGGATAATCAGACTAATTAAAAGTTCAGGGTGAAGCTCCAAACCTCGCCAGATTCACCAGACACACACACTGTGTGCTGCTGATTAAGCCTCAGTGAACATACATGATGCCAAGTCTGCGGTGGAGGCGCTGGAGTCCAAAAACACCAACTGGTTTTCAGATGGAGACACACACCTACACACACACACACACAGGCCGATAGCATGTGTCGCTAACAGTGACGTTTAGGCAACAAAGGACTAAAATTCAAAAGGTAATGGTGTGTAAAAGACAACACCACTAATTTAATGATACGATTTCACATTCAATCGACTTCTATTCACTTCAGACAAAACACAATAAGCCTGTAACAGGCTTGAGTTGTGTTCACTACGAGGGAGGAGACAGTTTTCAAGGACATTTTTTATGGTACAGAAACGAATGGAAGTCAATGGATGTCTTGGATGGTCGGAGAAGTGGAGACCGTCCAAAGAGATGAATCTTTCCACTGTGAAAACCTCGCAGCAGCTGCATGGACTGTGAAGACCGAGAGCTGCAGGTAAAGGTTCAGGTACAGTGATGTTATAATAAAGACGAAGAAGAAGAGATTCAGCATGGAGAAGAGTGACGGGTCAAGAAAAGATCATCATCTGCTGTTCCCCAGTCTTTTAACCACGACTGCTCCTCCACCTGAACTGAGCAGCTCAGCCCAGGACGACATGTATTCAAGCACTGATCAGTCAGATCGTAAAAGTGATGCAGTGCAACAGTGACGTGTGAAGGTTTTGGAGCACAACGACAAACAAAGATGGAGATGTGAGGTGATTTTTCTAGACGATGAACAACTTCATTTCCTGTCTGAGCTGTCAGACTTTTACATAAGAGGAAAAACTCAAGACTCAGCCTCGATCAAAGCAGAAATCAAACATCCTGGAGCTGCAGCTCCTTGTTTGTAGTTGCTTCTTGCATCATGAAGTTTTTACACAGAAATAATAATAATAAAAAAAAAAAAACAAGTACATTATTTGCCTCGTTTCCTGAAACACACACACACACACACAAACACACAAACACACACACACACAGCGTCTCTCTAGCCTCCAGATCCCACAGGTGATTACGCAGCACACCTTCCTTCTGTTGCTTTTCTCTGACCGTCCCCACTTCACCCATTGCTGTGGAAATTCACTCAGCCCACCAGCTGCCTGTGGCGCACGTCTACAGGCGTGTGCACGTCTCACTGATGTGCAGCATCTGTCTTGCGGCAGCGGTAAAAGAAGCCTGGTCTATTTCAGCCCTGGGAATGGGACACTGATAGTGCTGCCGGAGCACAGGAGCAGGGAAATGGAAAATGTCCTTCATGAGCCGCCGGGCCGTCCACTATAGAGACCATGTGGAGCGGTGGATTGATGGAGGACGGGCTGATGGAGCGGACCGGCACCTCATATTACTGCGCCCTGCCACATATTCAATCACATCTGGCTCCATTTGTACCGATCAAAGTGAGATTTGTATCCGGAGCTGCTTCCTGGACAGGGATCAGTGAAATCACCCTGGACCAGTCTTATGTTTGTTTTAACTAATGCTCAGGTGAAGGTGTTACGTAACTAATCAGGAGTTATTAAGCTTAATGTGGCTTTTCGCATGTCACCACATCTGTATTAGGAGTTCTGTTGGCAGACGTGACCACCAAGTTGGCCGAACTTTATTTGAACCCGTTTTTTTTTTTTTTTTCCCTCCCATCAAAGCATGTGATTACACAAAGCGCTCTACCTCCACTGTGTGAAACTCATTTGCATGCATTCACGCTATTGGGCGAGCACCAGCTGTGATTTGCATGGAAGCACAGAACCGGATTACAACTGATGATCCACCTACTGTAGCATTTACGAGTGAGGAGTCACAGCAGGAGTGTGCAGCAGCGAAAACAATGTGGATGTGATGCTGTATGTGAGTGAGGACGACGCCTGGTGCCTGACGGGTCGGTTCTGCTGCTCGCATCTGGTTCATGTTTTATATGCATGAGGAGAATAACACAAAGACAGCAGCAGAGTTGTGTTACTTGAAGAATATGGCATTTAGTTTGTCAAAGTTTGCAGAACAGCACTTTAAAGATAAATATTTCCTCAGAGGCCCCACATTTAACACACCTCCTCCCTCTCTGCTGCTGCTGCTGCCAGGCTGGACAGGTGTTCATACAGAACCTGGACCTGCTTTATAACCAAGAATAACATAAAAATTAAAGATCACAGCAGTAGGTTTAACGTAAAACACCACAGGTTGGCCTACAGCTCCTACAGAGGCCGGCCCCCGGTGCTGAGTGATGTCACGACCTCTCAGCGGCCTCCACAGCAGCAGTCAGAGCTCAGAGCATCACCTGAACCATCAGACAGGTAAAACCACTCTCTATCCTGGCAACTTAACCGCATTTGAGCCTCTAAGTCCCCGAGTCCTGCTGCTGCCCAAGCAGAGAGCTAAATCTGGCCACTCTCGCCAGCTTGACTGGCAGTTTCGGGGTTTTTTACCTAAAAGCCACCGGCTGCTGCTAAGTACTCCACTCTGCAGCGTCTCCGGGTGTATCACCCCTGAGAAAGTCTTGTTTCATAGCTGGAAGAGAAGCTACGCCTGAACACAGAGTGCGTGCAGGGCCAGATTCAGGGAGTATTGGAGGTGAAGTAAAGGTTGCACCTGACATGAATCCTACCTGTCCTCCTATAGCCAGTGCTTCACTCCAGCAGGATTTTTACAAGTTTATCAAATCACCCACTGACCCTGCTTTGGCTGAGAGACTCTCTGTGCTCGTCGAGCCGCCCATTCTTCCCTCTGCAGCCATTTATTCCTCCTCCTCTCTGATGTCGACTTATCCCATAAAGGTTACCCTGTGCCAGGTCTGACGTCCCCATTGTGCCTTAACAACATTATCCTTATGTTTAAGAGCCTGACACCTCCAGCCTAACCTTTGCACACTTTAACTCCCCTCATAAATTGAATATGACGAGCTCTTTTCTATACGAGGTCACACTTCTGGAGGTGACCAGGGGGCGCGGAGTAATTTCCCAACACTGGAGCCAATCAGCCTCATTCCTCAGTTTTCTGAAAGGGCACAAACCTGTAGATGTTTCTATTGTTGACTGTGCAAAGAAGGAAGTTTTATGCCCGACGAGGCGATTCTGCCAAAGTCACGCTTTAATCAGCAAATCAGCCGACTGACCTGTCACTCATGTGCAGAGATGTGGATGTTTTTGGACAGCGATGGAACCAGGAAACGAACATTACGACACGTGAGTATAAAACGACACAGAGCACTTAACACGTCAAAGTCACTGATTGTTTTTTTTTTTTTTCTGGGGGGGGGGGCCTTGGCAGCCTGAACTCTCTCTGGTCCTTATGTCATTAACTAACTGTTGTCTCAGTTCCTGGATCAGCTCCCTGCCTCTTACAGCTGCACCGGGCCACCTGCCCAGGCCTTTTAACTGGCTCAACTTCTGCAGCAGCGGCTTCAAAAATGAGAGCCGTGCATCCAGCCAATGCTGCATATTATTGAATTAAACTTCAAAACCAGTCACAGTTTGAACACGGCGGTGTAATGACATTCACCCTCCTCGTCTCCTCTCTTTAATTCCTCTCTGCTGTTCTTTCTGCCACTTCATTTTGCCTCCACTTTCAGGCCGTCTCTCTCCCTTCTCCTCTTTCTCCTTGTGTCTGCGCTTGCAGGAGAAACATAATAATCCTCAAACTAGGGCTGATTATTTATTCATCTGGAGCCACAGAAGTCGTCAAGAGCAACTGGAAGGCTTTTGTTTTCCCCGATGAAGCCGGAGGAGACGAGTCTAAAATGACTGATAACACAGATCCGTCAAAGTCACAGATGTCACATGACACCAGCAGGTTTCTCCAGGACCAGACTAAAGCTATGTTCATACGTTTTATCAAACCTGTTTGGACGAGTGTTTGATTTCCGGATCTGAGATCATCTCCACCCAGAATAAAAACCTTCTCTTCCTGTAAAACGAGTTCAGATGTTTGATGACTCATCCTGCACTCAAGGGCGTTCCTAATTTTGCCTCAATCTGTCCAGTCAAACTGTTTTCATTGTTTAATCCCCGTCTCATCACCGAGGAGAGTGTGAAGGTGGAGGGGCAGCGGACAATCCCACAGGTGGTGCTTAAACATACATTCAACATGACTGGCTACCAATCAACACCTGCGACATGTTCTTCTCTAGCTTCATGTGTTTACAGGGAACACAGCGCTCTGACAGCCGTCAATTACATCGTGCATCCACACGCAGGATGATATAAGAGGGTTTAAGTGTGAAGTAACCCTGTCGTGAGACAGTAGCAGAACTGAAATGGAGGCAGAACCACATAAGTTTAACTTTGGTGAACTCTGACACAGGACTTTGTGCTGTTCATCTTCACTGAGCTGCTCTCAACAGACCAGACCACAGCTGATTAACCACACTGCACCAACTTCTCAAACCTTCACCAGCAGAGGCAAAACAAAGTCTGGACAATGTTTTCACCCGGAGCGAAAACTCTGAGCTCAGTGAAACTCTCACTGGCGAAAACAGTCACAACCCAACAGATGGTCCGAAGCTGAAGTGTCGTCGTCATGTGTGTGGCACCAAATGAAAAGTCTTCTTCTGGCAGCAGCTGCTTTGTGAGGTCCTACGTGAGTTAGTGGTGTGACAGGGACCACAAAGAGCAGCAGAGGCTGAAGAGTTGATGATGAATAAGAAAGTCAATAAAGATGATTTCAAAGTGGGGGGGGGGGGGGCTGCAGCCCTCTGAGTGGGTTCGCCCTTCCAGTGAGAAATCAGCGGTGAAAAGCGAGCGAGCACATTGGCGCCGCTCACACATCGGCGCCGCTCACACACGTTGGCTTTGAAGTCCAGGAGAGTGTGAAATAGCTTCACCTTGGTCGACTGGTGAAGAGGCGCGTCCACGCTCACTCATGTGCTGGTGTCACCGTGCCACAGACTCCGTCACCTCCTGCCACCTCCGTCAATCTGTTGCCTCGGAAACGTATCATTCGCCTGCGACGGACATGGAGAAATCCAACCAGCGACACATCCGAGGCTTTCAGGGCCCCGAGCGGACAAACTCTGCTCTGCTCTGCTTTAACAGTGTGGTTGCCTTGACAACAGCATTACTTCCATCACGGTAAAGACAGCAGCGCTAAGAGGCCCGGTGAAGCAAATCTCACACAATACTATAATTAATTTCACATGCTCCCATTTTTTTTTCTATATCTGGGCAAGAACACAAAACACAGAGGGGAGAACATTTTGGAGACTAAAAATAAGGAAGCGTCTCCAGCTGAAACACCTTCAGTCACAGAGCGCTGCTCGCCGTTTTGGTGTTAACTGCTGGGACTGGAGGGAAATTTTGGATCCCTGAGAGTTAATGAGGTTTGATTAGTGCTGAGGAGAGAGTAAAGCTGGGGGGGGGGGGGGGCATGAGGAGAAAGCAGAGGAAGAGCTGGACGGGAAGAGGCCGCCAAGAATCAGTGTTTTGTTTCTTAATTGGGCTTTTATTTTTAAAAGGCAGGACCCACATCCTGTAATATCACATGTCTGCTGACCTGTGTACAAAAGGGGCAGAGGAAGCTGCATCTGTGATTTACACTGCAATTATTGTTTCATACAAACAACCTAGGCGTATAACTGTAGTGTATACACACACACACACACACACACACACTCTGTCACAGTAACAACCGACAGCAGTGACGGTGCAAACTATGAAAGCGAGACCCAAATTGTAATTAACAGCAATGACCCTGCACTGATGTGAGTTTCACATAATTAAAATCGTCTTGTCTTTTGATTTGAAAACAATTAATGAGTCGGACATTGAGAGGAAGTTCAGAAGAGGAAGGGAACTCACTCTCTGTCTCACTCTCTCACACACACACACACACAGGTTTTCAACCTTGCAGACATCATTTATCTTTGCACAAGAGCTGTAAACACATGGCGCTGTTTGTTTGTTTGTTTGTTTGTTTGTTTGTTGTGTATTACATTACCGTGTCATGAAGCCTGACCGCTGATGGGAGGCGTCTGCTTGAGCTGAGTGATGATGATGGGCAGCTGCAGACAAACCTAAGCAGGGCTGGAGGGTGTGTGTGTGCATGTGTGTGTTATTGATATCAATGGGCTGCTGGGTAATGGCTGAATCATAACGGCCACCACCAGCGGGTTTACTCCACCGCTCCGTCACCGATGCACCACACAGCTCTCATTACACCTTACCAGGGACAATTTAATTGAACTAACCCAATCAGAGCCCGGGAGCGGTCCGGTCCGCTGAACCAGGCGCCGCCGCTAATAGAAGCTGATGGAGGAAAGATTAAAATTGTTGTTGCCGAATCACACTCTCGTGTATCCCACCTTCCCTGTTTGTGTTTATTTGCGCACGCGGTGATGATGGATCATGGGAAGTGAGGAGGAGACGGCCGTGCGAGGAGCTCGTCTGGCTTTTTTTTCAGAGAGCAAACAAGAGGCAAAATGATTTTCTGTGTAAATTCTCTTTCTTTAGCGAGTGTAATGGAGTAAAGTGGTGTGTGTGTGCAAAGTGAGCTGTTGAATATTCCTTTTCAATTATATTTTAATGAACTGTGACAATGTGAGGCTCAGAGGGGAAATATGGATAAAATATTTGCTCCAAATTTAATTTCAAAGACGGGGGGAAACAGCAGGAGGGCTGCACACGGAGACGTCGGTCGGCTGCCTGTTTCCACTCACACACACACACACAGAGTAGTGCATTCAGTCCTTCTCTCTTCACACACACACACTGAGGTTTACAGTGACTTCATAGTTCCTCCTCGCTGCCTCTCACACACGTTTACATCTGAGATTAATGGAAACGTAACCCAGTGCGACCCGCAGAGCTACTGTTGCTTCAACAACCGCCTCCCTCATCACAACCTGCCCTGTCAAAATAGCCGCCACACACAGCCAATCACAGCGCACTTCAAAGGCCTCTTCGCCCAATTGCATTTGGCAGCCCCGACTCCAGATCACAGCTTAACTGAGCGAAAGCGGAGAGCGGTTTCTTCAGTTAACGTCCCCCAGCAGAGCGCCCTTTTATGGATAAACCAATACAAGTGCAGGAAAACTGAGATGCACCAGAGAGTTCGCAGACAAACACACACACACACAAACAAACAAAAGCAGTGCACACAAACAGCCAGCGATGACAACAGTCTCGGGCTGCACCCTCTGCCTGCAGTGGGAGCGTTTGCAGTGTGGTGCACAGCGCGAGCTGCAGCAGCGAGCGCAGATCATCTGAGGTAATCAAACTCCAACAGGGACCCTTGTCAGGTCAGATCTCGACAGGATTTCAACACGAATCCATCTAAAGCTCTCCACTGTTGTACAGGGACCACTCAACCAGCAGTCATGTTGGTGTGTGGAGAAAGTTTTGGGAGGGAAATGCGTTAGGAAGCCTAAATGCCTACAGTGCATTATTAAGCACCCGGTATCTGGGACAAAGTCCTGAGTAAAAGGTCATCTGCATAGTTTGAAGATGCATCATGCAAATCAACCGCTTCGCATTTGCATACAGATGAAACTGTGTTCAATCTTTGTGTGAGCTGCAGATTTGTCGTGGACACACACACACACACACACACAGACACACACACAGACTTTAACATGGCTGCAGAGAACCTTCAGCTGCAGTGGTCACAGAGCAGGTACGAGCAGGTGTGAAGGTGGAGGTGAAGCACTGGAGCATTTTAGCGTCTTTTAGCTTCTTGTTTTGTTTTCACAGAAACACAGATTTACTGTTTACTGACAAAACCAACCTGCCATAAAACTCAAAAGTCAATATTAGCAGCTACCTGTTGAACAGTGAAGCTTTTAGCAGCTTAAATTCAAACCTGCAAAAAAAGAAAAAGCACGACTCCTAATGTTGCTGCATGTCTTCAGCTGGATGTGTGAATGAGCAAATGTTCATTATAACATGTTCATTAAAGCGACGTAATGACACGATAATGTTTCAATCTTTTCATAAAACGCAGTTAAAGAGTCCTAAAGTGGCCATAACACATGAACTAATGCGACTTAAATGTGCTCTCATTTAGACCGAATTACATTTGAACTGTTATGGATGAAATTAAGATACGACTTATATATATATATATATATATTATGATAATAAAGTTATATGGGGAACACTTTACCTCATTTACCTCTTGTATCTTTTCTCTTCACTCCCTCGTTGTAAACCCGTGTCCTTCATTCTGTTTTACATTGTATTGTTCTGTGAATCAGAGCAGCGGAGGATAAAATGGACTGTACAGATAAAACTACATTGCATGTTGAACTATCGCACTTAGATCAGCTGGGTTTGGTCAAATTAAACAGACTGAAGCTCGTGTCATCCAGTCATAAATGTAACACCATCATCCTGCGCCTGCCTGTGAGCGAAACTACAACTGGCCCATCCAGGTCAGCCCCGCTCGGCTCGGCCACAACACTGCGACCGGTCAACCATCTCAAATTCTCCCATACCCCCCCCCCCCCCCCCCCCCCCCCCCCCCCCCCCCCCCCCCCCCCCCCGGAAGGCTCCCCGTCACATGCTGCCCGTGGCGCTGCGTCTGCACCGGACTCCCAGCTCCGGTGCTGGCACAGATAGCAGAGCGTCTGAAGGAGCTGAAGCCACGGTCCATGACGAGCGCTGCCTCCTCTGCTCGCAGGCTGGTCTGTCATCACAGACTTTCTGTTCAAGTGTTCTCCAACAAACAATCACACCACATATGGCTTTTCACTCCTACACGAGGAGCCTCCACCCAGCAGATGCTCCGTCATCTGTCTCCGTGAATTGTAGCTTTTCTGTGACGTTTTATGTTATTTTCATTAAAGCCATTTGGGAAGAGGAATGTAACAGCTGGAAGCAACGATACTCAGATTCAGAACCAATAACATAAAAGAGAAATTAAAATAAAGCCACGAGAGCAGCTCCGTCAGAGCGACGCTGATCCCTGGAAAAATCCTGGATCATCTGTTCTGATGTTTCTCCACTTTTTAAAGATACATGTGCGACACAGTATGTGTGTGGGTACGTTGTGTTGAAGATGTTAAGACTTTGCTCAAAAGTCCACGGTCCACATGATGAGCAGGACCGAGCGACCAATCGATCGGCCCTTCGGGTCTGAGGGCAAACGATTAGCTGTGAAGCTCTCAAACGCAGCAGGAGCGACTAAGGAAAATCAACATTTAAACGGAGGCGGCGTTCGCTCCAGTCTCCCAGTAACGACGGTGGAAAGCACCTAATTGATTTCTCTGGTGAGTGAGAGGAGGTTAATTACAATCTCAGCAGCGGTCAGCGCCACAGATTCACACAGAGGTCAAGAGACTCGACGCACCTTAGGGTAAGTTTTCATCACAGGAAGTGGATTTTTTGGCGTGAGGGGGCTACAGCGACGACCAGAGAAACACTGTGTTCCTCCCACCACTGATCCATACCGTCCCATTTGCCGTTTAGGGCCCCCCCAAAGTGCTGGATTTTGTTCCAGCAGGAGAGGGCATTTCGGGCAAACAGCACTCGACATAAAGGCTTTCAAGGCTTCAAGAGCGGAGAAGGGGAGCGCTCTGTACGGCGGCTTTCAAGGCTCAGCTTTGATTTCAGCTCTGAAAGTGTTTTCAACGTTCTCAATCTCAGTTTTTTTGCAAACAGAAGAGGGGGAGGAGGAGGGAGCGCCCGCAACAAGAGAGCAACAATGACTAAATAAATGCTTTGGCACAACAAAGAGACACGTGGACGAGTTCATACGAGGACTGTCGAGTACACGCTGAACAGATGATGCTCAAAGAGTCAAAGATACAAAAACTAAGACGAGCGAAACACAGGAAATACGACGTCCCTGCATCACGACCTTCTGTTCTGATGAATTACTGCAGTAAAAAGCACAATCACTTCATGATCAGTCACTAATATGTACCAACAGTACTGAGTCAGGCAGGTCAATACGTCTTCTGTTTATGCTTTTGATTAAATGTGTTTCCTACATACAGCAACGCAGCAGCTCTGCTTATTCCGCCTGAAGCTTGAACTTTCATAAATATTAGATTTTCGGTTCAGGAAGGACACGAACTATTTAAAGGTCCCACGTTTCATACTTTTACACTCTGTGTTTTATACATAAGGAGATGTATTTGTGGTTTTGAGAGCCAAATGATTCCCAGTGTAGTTTTACATCTCTAATAACAACAGAATGGTATCAGCCAATCAGAAGACAGGAGGGTCCTACACTCTATTCTGATTGGCTCACTGTTTGCTGACTAATTTGTTAAGTAAATTAACCAAATTTCAGGTAATTTAAAAAAAAAAAAACTTGGAGAGACTAAATCCTGCATGTGTTGTGGATGGTGGGTGCCTGCTTTGTTGTGACATCACAAAGTCACAGGAAGTCCTGACGGCTGGTTTTAAGGCTCAGCTTCTCTGTGTGCATCTCTCTGTGGACTGAGGGTCTCATACTTTCACAGTATTACATGTAGAACCTAGAGCTGCTTTATAATTAAAAAGACATGGAGATCTTACATTCATACAATATGAGACCTTTCATTTATTTATCATTACACATTTCTCAGATCCAGTCGGCTATACATCAGGATCTGCTGCTTTTCTCTGTTTTTATCTTTGAGGATCAGACTGAAACAACATGTTTCATCAGATTCTGAAAAATCTTTTCCATACGACGTCACTTTGGGCTCTGGAAACCTGCAATTGACGTATTAGTGACTAATGAAAATAATCATTACCGGAGGCCTCCGCTGCACACATGCAACGGGGGAAAGAGCACGTTTGCATATTTCTGGAGCACAAGTTCAGCTTTTCTGTTCTTTTCCCTGCACCACTAGGGGAAATTCCACCTGTCATGTCCCATCACTGTTGCATGCTGGTTCATGTAGTTCAAGTAGCTGAAGGCTGCAGAGGACTGAAACTTCCATAGACAGCTCCATCGACTGGTTTACCGACATCTCCCTCTGAACAAAAACAACTCCTCTCACAGTCTCAGGCAGGGACACAAATTCATGCAGTCTTGCAGAGACACCCCATGCTGCCTGTGTGGCTGCGGCCTCTCACCCATCCCACCCACACACCCCCCTCTCCTCCAGCCTCACAAGCCCCGAGGCCGAGAGGGAACACGCAGCATGACATGCGATTGAGTCTGCAGCCCAGAGCCCTCCACAGACGTGACTTCTTGCTCCACAGTTTGATCAGCATCAGTGTCAACCTCCACCTCCTGTCCACCCCTCCCTCCCCCCTCTACTATTACTTCCAGTGTCTGGGCCTGTGAGCTGCCAGGCATTGATCTCTGACCTCTGTGAATTAGTCTCCTCTTCAGACATGTTTACAGACGCGGTGCTGCGTCAGTTTCACTTACAAATACGACCAAGCCTGAGCTGCCAGGGAGCAAATTGAGAGAACAAACACCTTGAGCCTTGAAATTTCTTCTTCCCTGAATCTTATTATACCTCAGCTCTTTTTTTTTTTTCTCATCCTGCAGCTCCAGCCCCAGTCCCATCCCTCCTCCTCATCCCCCCACATCCACTCACCCCTAACTAGAGTGGTGTCGGCAGAGAGCTCTAGAGAGGGAGAAGTTCATCAGCAAATGGCTCCCTAAAACCCAATCTCATTTATATGCAGATGAAATAAATATTGATGTGCTGCCATGCTCTCGTTGTGTTTTGCCTAATTGATGCCAGCGTTCGTGTATCACTCGCGCTAGGTACGACTATTGGCAAGAGGCTCGCTTGGTGATCTGACTCGCCGCAGACACAACAGAGCTGGAGCGAGTGTGTTCAAAGTCAGCAGACAGACAGCACGACAGCATCTCACCTCATCAACCCCCCCGCCGCCACCCACCCACACACCCACACACCCACACACCCACACACAAAAAAAAATTAAAACAAAGCAAACAAATGGAGTGGATTGACACACGGACGAGAGAGAGGCTTCCTGTGATGATTCATTGAGAGGTGGGCGTGAGAAAAATACATGGTGCACATTAGGAGGGTTAAAATAAGTCCTGACATCACATACTGTATGAATGAAGAGTGAGTGTGCACACGTAAACTCAATGTCCTTTGAAGGCTGAGACCAGAGACGAGACTTCATATAGTCCAAATCCCAAAGACAGAGCTGCTCGGTGTGGTTCAGATGGAAAAATCTCCAATATTGGACGGATTTGCCATGAAATCAGGTGTTTGGTGGCTCTGACCAATCAGAGCAGAGTATATGAATTACTTCATGCTCAATACAGCACAAAGCTAGAGGCCACATACGAGGACGGGACAGAATAATCAATCATTTATCTGTTATTTTAAATCAGTAAAACACCACAACACTTACCTGGCAACACACTATTATTATCATACAGGCTGTTTGTGCAGCACCTGCAGCCCCCACCCCGACATCAACCCCGACCTATGGTGCAGAACGGGCAGATTTAACATTTCAGCACACATGTTAGAGTTAAGGTTAGACACACTGCTGATAATTTATCTTGTTGTTGGAGACAGCCGTTTTGCATTAGGCTTTTAAAAGTTATTTCAACAGGTGAGCGGGGCACAAGTGGTTATAATCTACTGGCACAGGGCAGGTACGATAATTATAAATCATGAGGATAACTGTGGATTTATTTCTTTATTTTCTCTGCAGCCTGAGCCATCTGTATATCTGTTCAATTATAGGCTTGTTTCCAGGTATAAAAATAGGAGGGACACAAAACACACAGTGTTGTAGTGTATAATCATGTCGCTATAGGTTCAGTGCCATGCCCGATAAATCCATCCAAACTGCAGACACAATGCTGATTGTTCAGCTTCAATAGAGATTACACATTCAAATGTTAAGACGGTTTGATTCAGGTAAAAGCAGCTGCAGACGTACAGCTTTAAGCAGTCGTGCAGAAACCCTTTATGACGACTGCCGTGGAGAAATAACTTTGACGTTATTCCTTGGATTAGACGTCTTATTATCCAGCAGACCATGGCTGCTGCCTGTGTGCTGCTTAAACGTGGCCCGCTATCAGGCATTTGATCAAATCGCTACCGATCTGCAGGTGACTCTCATTAGCTCAAAGACCTGAAGGAACGTTGACAAGCACACAACAATTAAAGCTAAAGGAGCTAATTAGCTTGAGCCTGGCTGGCTGCTGTCGAGGTACAAATGGAGTAGATACATAATCAAGTGGAGGATGATAAATGCACTTGCTCCGACTCACATTAAGAGGCTTTACATACGCTCAAGTACTAGGAGCTATAGACGAAAGAAGTGAGCAGAGAGAGAGTCTCTGTTGTGTTGGGATCAGTCCTCGGAGCTGTCACAATATTGTTGCCTCAGTACCACACACTTCCACAGCAGCACAAATCTTTTACAGCCGGAGTAAAAGAAAAAAAAATGTCTCCTGACGTGAAAATGCTCAAAAAAGCTTCTATTTGTAAAAGTCAATAGGATGATATGGCTGATCTGTGCAGGCTGAGCACCTTGGGTTTGGCAGAAACCTTCCACAGCACCATCACAAAGGACAAACAGAAAGTACTGAACACACTCAGCTCCTCATTAAACATGTTGTAAAGGCTGTGGTTTTGAAAAGCGTCGCTAATATCAGCTCCAAGTCGTCATCGTCATTGTCGTCATCGTCATTGTCGTCATCGTCGTCACTGTTGTCACTGTCGTCTTCACTGTCGTCTTCACTGTCGTCTTCACTCCTGAATTCTTCTGGCAGCATTTCTTGCCCACTCAATGTAATAATATGCACAATAATGAGAAACCGTCCCCAGAAACCTGGAGCATGTTTAAATACTCTGGAGTCTGAGCTTTTAACTAATCAGTCAAATCATTTACTGTACGTGGGCTCCAGGAGGACGTGCAGCGTCGCTCTGTCTCATATCAATTTCAGAAAAGGAATCACACTAATGTTATAAATTAAAATCTGAATCACGTATTAAAAAACAAGACTAATACTCAATAATGAATGAAGTACTTCAATGTAGTACTTACTGAAGTACTTTAACTGCCTAAACCTAATGAAGTACTTCTATTCCCTAAATCCATTGAAGTACTTCTGGTATCTATACCTAATAAAGTACTTCTAGTGCCTACATCCAATGAAGTACTTTCAGCCATGGCGGCGCCTGGTACACTGGTGCAGTCACGCGTTTACCATGGTAACCATGACAACCAAGGACCATCATATGTGGCGCTGTAGGCGCGGTACAAGAGGACACATCGGTATGAGTCATATGAGAAGGTAGAAGAACGACCTCTGTGGCTGTTTAGGTTTGGAGGACTCATTGTAAAGCTCAACACTTCTTTGTATGTGGAGAGGGAAAAAAAAAAGTCATAAAGTCTATTTTGTATTTCATTACCATTTATCATTTAGTTGAAGGTTGTACTCCACCAGTGCATGATTCGATCAAATAGGCACTTTTCTGTAGTGATTATTTTTGAAGAACAGTATTAAGAGACGGCGCAAAGTGAGTGACACTTGGATCGACGCTCTTATCAACTGATCAGATAACTAGCTCTCAGCGCTCACATCACTTTTTATATCAGTGGGGCGCCGCACATCCAGCCAGAGAAAGTGTGTGTGGTTATGTTGAGAATCCAAAGTCGTCCAGTGAGCTGTGCAGAGGGAGAGAGCCTGCAGCCCCAGTCCTATTTTCAGCTTCAGTGGGCAGAGGAGAGTAGAGAGCCGGGCCAGCTCAGGGCAGACAGGATCAACCCCAGCCCCGTTTAACCCTGCACAGTCCACTACACACGTTCGCGCACACAAACGCCGAGCGACGCGACGCGGCTCATTCCAACGAGCTGCGCTCACAACACAAGGTGAAACATGTTATTGTGACAGAGGTGGTATGGCATAAATAATAGACACTACTGAGGAAGAGGAGGAGGAGAAGAGTAATGACGCACATTCAATAACCAATAAGCCTGTTAGACATAGTTCAATCAGCGTTTTAGGCCAAAAGCTAAAAATGGAAATATTTTTACTTGTTATATGTTAAAAACAGGAATCCAACAGTGGCCACCCACTCAAAATGTTCAACAGGCTGAGAGTGATTTGATTTCACATCACTACGTTACCCATCACCCCCACTTCTTCACTTTATATATGACAGAATGAGTGAGACATACATGATGGGTGCGTACTTGTCTCGTGTGCTGGTGACTATGACTCTGCAGTAAAGCTAAAAGACTCTGCGGGGATGTCTGCTCTTTGCTCTGGTGGAGACAGGTGTTGTCTCCATTGACAGCTCCAAAGACGGACAGAGGACACTGCAGTGATGCTGAACGTCCTCATTTTTCTGGTATAAACTAATCATTTTTAATTATAACTGAATTAATCAGTGAATTATCCATCACAAACACAGGTGCCGGTGCAGCCTGCCACACCAGGTCTTTCTGAGGCGGAGGAGGAACGATGTGGAAAAACTACATGAAATACATCTCATGTTTACACTGTGTACTGTTAAATCATATATAAGTATTTAAATGTGTCATCACTGGACTCCACATCCTACTGCATCATTAACTAGCCGTCTGTTGTTAACCATCAACTAATGGACTCCCAGGCAGTCTTACAAACGGGTATTTGGCTCATGATTGATTGTCAAGTGAAATGTCATCTCATTTCACCCCATTAGAAGGAGCCAATCACATTACATTAGTGTCAACGCCACTGACACATGCTTGCAATACCCAATGCAGCGGGAATACAAGCGCCCCCCTGGGTGGCTGCAGTGTCAACAACTGAGACTAAAGAGGGAGAAAAACATCGCCTGCCATTTACAGAGCTGAAAACTATATATTTCATTGACTGAGCTGTTTCTAATGGACTCATGAATCTGACAGGAGTCAAAGTCAAACATGGGCTTTAACACAACACATCTGGTGGGTTGAATAAACATGACTGAGTGTAAGAAGAAATAATCAATCAGTAAACTGAACACTTTCATTTTTCCTTTACATCAAATCATTGGATGATCCCTCGCTCCAGTTCTGATCATGAGCGCTAAAAGCTGAGGATTAACTAACACAAACAACAGCTTTAAGCTATAAAACAATGTATTACACTTATTTTTCAATTAATGTAGGCGTATTACTTTGTTTTGTCTATACTGTCCTTACATTAACACCTAAGCTTGTTTCCCAGCTTGCTGTTAATTTGGAACAGAGTGAGAACTAGCTAATTATGCTAACTTAGCTAATATTACTTGGTGATTTGATGTTAATTGTGTCATTCTGAGGGAATAAAATTTTAAATATCCCCAATTTTAATGGTTATTAAACAGTATTTCTTCAGGTGTCAGAGATGTAGAGCCTATTTTATCCCTTATTTCTTTTGCTCTTCACTCCAAATGTCTCATGACTCAGCAAGCTAACATTAGCAGTTGGCTTTGTCAAGAAGCTACACAACCTGTTACACCTGTGCTAACTGTGTGCAGATATTTTAATAACTAATATCTAATATCTTAATATAATAACTAATAATATCTGTATAAGAACTAGCATCACATGAGTCTAAGTTTGAAATGAATAACAGTAGTTGCAAGCAGCTGTCTGCTTTAAGCTAGCTACCTTGCTTCAGGTAACTGGAGTCACTTGCGAAGGTGCTAATGCTAATCCATTACTTGCACACTACTGTATAGTCTAACTATAACTGTTGTTGTTAAAGCATTTTACCCTGTCAGCTAAAGCAAATTAACTTTTTGCAAGTTAGCTGTAAGCAGTAATGAGCTAGTGTGAAGCTAAGTTAGCAATTACAGGGATTGTTATCATGTAAACTAGCTAGCCGCCCAGTCCCCAGAGCGTTTTACACGTTTCACTGTTGCTTTTGTGTTTCTGGACTCCACAGTGTCGCTGTGGTCCAAAACAGTCTCATTCCTTCCCTCCAGCTTCCTGAACCATGCCTACCTCTGGTGCATATGTACAGGAAGATTTGAAGTCAGTTTGAAAAGCAATGTTCACCTTGTTCTGCAGAGTTAGAAAGGCTTTTATTCCCTCCAAGAACTAAATTACAGAGCAGCTCCACGCTGTTAAAGTAAGGAAAAGGTCAGCGTATAATAATGGCTTTTTGGAAATGTGCATTTGAAATGCTCTTGTTCGCCACACATTGACATCTTTGGAGATTTTGCAGTATACCCAAACTGAAGTTCACCATTTAAAGCCCATTGTTTCAAGTATTAAACGACTGTAACATACTATTGATTCTTTGGAGGAGAGATTTGTCTTTTCCACTCAGCCTTCCCAGCTCTGCAGCACAAGTTAAAGCAAAAGGAACAGCATTGAGGAGTGAGTATTAGCAGGTTCAGCGTCATTTTCAAGGACACATCAGCAGGGTGCAGATGTTTGCTGGGTCATTTCAGGGCTGCCATGTTTCTTCATGCAAACCCCGCCCAGTGCCCCCCCCCCTCCCCTCTTAAAATCTACATTTACTGTAAACCAGAAAATGTATGTTCCCTAGTCAGACCCACTTTCTTTCACAGGGATTGATTATGGCTGTCAGCGTCGTTTCCTTTTATAGTGACCAATCGGATTTGAACACAAGTTGTTAGCACACGGGATTAAACATTTATGTGAGACGGAGAGCGTGCTGAAGGCCTGAACCACTCTGCATCTGTGATTTGTTCTCTGGTCACCGACTTAGCACGAGGCAGAACAATTCCTCTGCCTCAGGTTTCACGTCCCATTTCTTTCCATTTTCAGGTGAATGCTATTTTTGCATGCAGGTATGTGCCTGAGTAAAAGAGGGCTGTGTAAGCAAGAGAGGTAAAATATGTGTGAGTGTGTGTGTCTGAAAGTCTGCATCATGTCTGTGTGTGTTACCAGAGGAAGTGGTGGTGGGTGAGGGGGGGTAGAGCTGACTGCAGCTCAAGACTGCCATCTATAGGGACTGACAGGCTGAGATGACAGAGATCCATCCAGGAGATAAGACACAGTGAGAGGTAGAGCGGGTTTAACTCTCTCTTTCTGTTCGCTGTGAGTGTGATTCATGTCTACGAGGCTGGTAGCAGCTACAAACAGCTACAAACTGGATTTTTTAAAATTATTAGTATCAGTGCAGAGCGTTAACACATCCTCCACCGTGGACTCTAAAGGCTGCATTTACACCTGGATACACATGCCTCTTAGTTATAGCAGGTGTTATGTTTACAGCCTCCGTACAAATAAACCGAGAGGTGTAAAATCAAACGGGTCAAGCTACACTACACCAAGTCCTCTGTGTTCGCTCTGCTGTGATTCATCTTTACGTTTGGTTTATCAATGAATAGACAGAAGCAGAATGACAACTGAACTACTACTAATGAATCTGCATCACATCAAACACTTGGGTTTGAACGAACTACCTACCAACTTATCTTCTTTCCAATTGACAAGACGGCAACAAATCATCGATGACGCTTATAATCAAGATCAGAGTGTATTCCCATGTGGTATTTTGGGGATGATGCCAACGATGTGGGACGCGAGTTAAAAAGTAATGTGGGATTAAAACTCTGAGCGAGTATCAGATTTATCAGGGAAAGTAATTCAGACATAAAACATTCAACAGAGAGCGTCTCTGCAACCTTAAATACACTCTGCACACCATCATTCAATGGAAATCATTCGGCAGCAAACGCAGAACCACTGCAGGCGGAAAAAAAAAAAAAAAAAGGTAAGCCAGTTTGGGTCCTGGAGCCGGGGGTTCAGCGAGACCTTCATGAACTGAAATGCGATTTTCAGTGCAGAATTATGGGTTTCACCGAAAGGAACAAACAGCTTTTTCTTCAAAGGCAAACATGAAAGTCCAGATTTACAGGTCTTACAGCGGGAGGCTGTTTAGAGGAAAACAAACTCGAAAAGTCTAAAAAATTTTCAATGACATGGTGAAAAACTCAAAGCTTGTTTTTGTCTGAATCCTTGAGCAAAGAAATCATGGCTGTGACTTGATTTTAGATGAGTACATTTGTACAAGTGTGTTGTTGGGAGGCCCATTTCATTTAGCCAGCCTGTGTCTCTTTCTCATTACTTGCGGATTACCTCTTGAGTCCTTTATAATAAGGCCAGCGATGAAGACAGTAATCACAGTCTGTCAAATGCAGCGGGAGGAACAATGGCTCGTACATCGTAAACACAGCAATTTCTCTTCAAACCATCAGCTTGACAACGCTACCTGTGCCCTGGAAACAGACGACGACAGCGAGGTTGCATAACTTAACAAAAGGCTGAGCGTGTCCATTAAGATGTCCCGCTAAGCTCCAGGAGGAAGCTAAAGGGAAAAAGTGTAGAGAAAGTTGAGAGAGTGCAGAGGAGACTTCTACCTTTTATTAGAGAGCTACTCTTAGATATCCTTAATTATTCAGGAGCCTTGAAAGTGGCGTCTTTACAGAGTAAAACAGCGGACGTGATAATGCAGAGCTCTCCATCCACAAAAAGACTTTGATGTCTTTTCTTCATCCATGGCAAAGAAAAAGAGGAAAAAAGTGATGTGAAATAATCACTTCAGATAAAAATAAGCCTCCATTCTCTCAGCGGTCTCCTATTGACTTCCATGCTCACTTATTCCCTGCTACATGGTCCCTACTTGTAGCTCTAGGCAACACATCTCCAGTGTCCTCCCTTCAAAGGCGATGGGCTGTGGAGTAAATCCAATATAAAACCTCTCGATTGGAAAAAGGCAGATACCTATAAACCAGTCAGGTTTTTTCTTCCCAGGTGCTACGTCTCAATCTGACGCCTACGTCCCAGACACGCTCTTCATTTCCGTTTGTGTCAAACTTGTCGGGTTCAATTACCTGCAGCAAGTGTTTTCCACCGCTCGTGCAACGTCTGTATCCTAATTGCTCATAAACAGTCGGAGCGGCGCTCCCAGGCTCCGTTTTCAGCGGTGACGGCGCAATTAGTTCACAAATGAGCAGCTTATATTCGTAGCCTCGCAACAGATTATTCATCTCCCAACAGCGGCAGGGGGAGAAGGCCTGGAGACGCTGGCTCAGCACTCACCTCTCCAACCAGATATTCTACCAACTCCCCAAACACAGTGGAAATCATCTCGTCTCTACATATGTGCTCATGATATACGTGGGTTTATACGAGTGGAAAACACGAGTTACACCAGGGAACGCTCCACTGTTGACAGCAAACAAAGCACAAACGACAGATCAAACTCAAACTGGCACACGAGTGTGTAAATGTACTGGGATTATATGGATTTGGTTTTTTGTTTTTTTCATGGAGCAGAAAAAATCTCACCTGGTTTTTGTGTTTCCTCCAACAGGAAGACACCGTCCACTGCATTTCAAAGTAAAAGAGCTTACTCTGGAAACAAGCAAAGCCACTGGTAATAAACAGAGAGGAGTGGAAAGGCGAGGAAATGCAAATGAGCTGCTGCATCAGTGTGTGCTTTGATTATCATTAAGTAACTGTTGATACAGCAGTGTTTGTGCTGCTAATGGCAAATCTAACAGCCACAGGCTGCGTTAGACGACTGTAGGCCTGACGCTGGACATGATGTGCCTCCCAAAAACAGCAGGGAGGGGGCGTGGCCAGATTTGAGGATCGTCACAAATGATTATTTGTCCAAATAACCCTTGAGTGTGATTGATTGGTTTTTCCTCTGAGGTCATGTTTGATCACATGAGATTCTGCGAGATCTCGTGTCGAGGGAATCTACAAACAGCAGGCGTGTGGTCTCACAGTCTCGTTGAAACGGTCCTAATGTCGGTGGATTTTAAAATCTTCTCATGTGTGAAGTGTCTGGAGCTTTCAAACACATCATGTTCTCACCACAGTTTGCTAAGTTGCTGAGTTTGCAAGCTGAAATCCAGATGTTGATTTCCAGGTGTAATGAAGTGGAACACCACCTTGCAAAGAGTGGAGAAACAACAGCATTGGATGCACAGCTCTCGTACCAGACCACAGGTTCACCCAACGAAGTCTAGAGAACATATTTCACACGTAGATTTCTAAAGGCTTGAACTGCACATCCACCTCCACGTTCAAACATCTGTGTGGGCAGAGACGCTGCGGCTTTGTTCCACCACACAACAGCGGTTGTTCTTGAACCTGCTCCTCAGGTCACCTCCAGCACTGAGGCACCTCCAGGCTGTGCTCACTCACACACACACACACCACCTGTCCGTGACCTGGAGGCCTCTGCTGACCCATAATCCTCCAGGTGAGAGGGATCCTGTCTGACGCCGAGACGCGGAGAAGCCGAGGCCGTGTTGTTTATCAGAGCTGAGGTAGTGCAGCGAGTGTGTGTTCAAGACAAATGACACTTGACGCTCTTTTTGACAGCGCTTCATATCAGGAGCGCTCGTTAAGCTCAAAGTGAGCCCCTTCATTTTTTTCTATGAAAACAAATCATTTCCACTGAGACGTTTGCTGCAGGGAATCACATCTCTGTGATCTGAATGAAAAAAAAAAAAAAAAAAAAAAACTCACCTGATTACCAGGACACATTGACGAGCCTGCGTCAGTCTTCAGACACTTCTTCCATTCATCCATTGTCACAGTTTTCAGTTTCGGCATTGAAGCCATAATGACGTCTATTTTTCATTTAGATTTGTCGAGGACGGAGAAGTCAGATGTTACAGGGAATAATTATCTGTTTGGATAAAGGAAGCCCCGCTCGATGTACTGCAGCCGAGGAGCGGCAGGCACAAGATGAAATTACATTATGCTGCTTCGTCTTGGTTGAGTCAAATATGGGAGCGACTGTGCGACGGACAGAAGTGAATGTGAGGAGCTGACGTAGCCTCTAAACTTTACCTTGATCTTGCTGCTCATCGTCTCTGTATGAAAATGACTCAGTGAGTTTTTTATTAATTCAAGTATCAGTGATGAAAAGTGGTGAGTGTGCAGCAGCTGAGTACATTCACCTGTGGGCTGCTCTAAGTTCTCAATTACAAAATGGGTTAAAATCTGATTGATGCACGTTGATTGTCTTTGTGCAAAAGAGCTTGTTCACTGGTGATTGGCGTCGTCTGGTAGCTGAGGTCACAACTATTAGATGCAAAGGAAGAAAAAGAGGATAAAAAAAGTGCATTAATCACTAAAATGGAAATGACTGTAGTTCAACGATGCTCAGACGTCCAGAAAAAAAGTGAAACACGTGAGCTGACATGTGGATGTTCAGCCCGAAACCAGCTGTGGACACAGAAAGTTCACGCTTGTACAGTTATGTTTATCCTGCACAGTCATAAATACAGGACTGTCTGTGAACGCATCACCTCACAGAGCATTTTGTAAACCTTTGCAGCCAGACAGTAAAAAACAGAGTTACTACAACTGGAGGTAGGTCTGGGGATCGCCACTGAATTCCTGAATCGATTCAATGTGGATTATTCCAATGAGAATCAGATCATTTTTCCAACACATTTGATTTGCTCAACTGTGTCTTCGATGTAAAACATCCAACCCTTCACCCATCTTATGAAACGTCACCAAAAACCAGCTCTAACTAAGCGAGGATGAGTCGTGACCGCGGTTTAAAGAAGCCGGTGTTGACAGGTGGTGGGGGGCTGAAAGCAAAAAGCCAGCAGTCTGTTGCATGCTAACAACCAGTAGCCTGCAGCAGAACAAGCTGCAGCCACAGCCAGCGACACGAACACCCTCCTCCTCCATAATGAACCCAGATGCAAGAGCATCAACAAACAAGTATAATTTCCTCCCTGCGCTGGAAAACAACTGTACGCCGAGAAGCATGGCACATTATTGAAGCCGAAAACTATTCTTAGGGAGAGAGTGGGCGTCTTGCCCTGTTTCTGCAGGGCTTTCATAGTGTGATGAGCATAGCTGAGTGTCTGGCACGTTGGATCCACACACACACACACAACACACACATACACATCTACAAACAAAAGCACAGCAAATTGCATCTATTCACACACATTTCTTTTCACACAATCTCCAACACACACCTTCCCCCTCACTCACCAGTGGGAGAAGTCGGGGGCCCGGGATCTGCTGTAATTGCCGGGGCCTCAGCGACGACAGCAGAACTGCTGACAGAGTCCTTGACACACTAAACACCGACAACAGGAGAAAACCTCCTCCTTCGCTCCCAGTACAGCTTCCATACTGGGAGGGCTGGACGACGGGATGTAAACACCACCAGGAAATGAACAGATGCAAAGCTGAAGGCAGCGATTTCCACATGGGCTGAGACTCAGGCTGCACAGTTCATCACACCTGATCAGGGTAAAGTGTGTCACAGCGTTGTTGTACATTGTCAGGATCATAAGCGTTGCGCTCCTACAGAGACGCACCATATCCTCAAGACATGTATGACATCATCTATTTTATCCAATACATCATCATCATCACAATGTGACATGTTTGCATACTGGCTGAGGAGCAGGATGAAGAATAGATGGTGAATAGATGTGAGCTGGAGGCGTCCTTCCTTCACCTCACTGTACAGCACGTTTCAGGACCAAACTTTTGAAGTGTCACAAAGAATAAAGCAGGAATTACTCCAGACGGAAAGTTTACAGTGTGAGCGATGACAGCACAGTTGTGCAGGAAAGGATTAGTACTGGGAAAAGTTTGCTCAGGAGATCTGTGGCTGTCTGGAGATAAAAAACAACAACAACAACAACAACAACAACAAACAGAGGTCGGCTAATTCTGCTGCATCACGTTACACATCTGAGTGGCTGCAGCGCTGTGACCTTTCTGGGACGTTGTAGTGGGCTGATACCTCACAGGCGACATTTCACACGTCTCAGCAGCTCGTCCATAAACTATCGATCTAACAAGAAGACAATGAGGAAAAAAAACTTTGTGTTTTCTTCTAATTTTCCCCACATTTTACACATCGAACCTCGTGACATAATAATAATAATAATAGTAGAGGGCTGAAAGAGCTGTAGTGTTCGGAGCAGCAGGAAATCACATTAGCCAGTCACAGGCTTCCATGTCCCTCTCAGGCATCACTTCTATCTAATTTGTCTGTAATTAGATGACCAGGATTCATCCTACTGAGTGATTAATTACTCACAAAGATGATGAGACTCTCTCTCTCACACACACACACACACACTCACTCACTCTACCCTGAGGTAGTAACCATGGCGATGGGAGTGGCGCAAGCACTCATCTGAAGGAGGGTCGACATGAGCAAACACACAGCAGTGAGGAGTGTGTGTGTGTGTGTGTGTTCAAATCAAGTGAATTAATTCCTGACGCTCTGATCAAAGTTGGTTCAATGCAACAGGTTCAATTTAATCTCATGTTTTTAAACATCCAGTGTCAGTGTTGACTTGTTTGGAAAGTCAAATGTGTCACTTTATTCAATTTCTGTGTTAATGAATGAAATGATTTTAGGGTTTGTGCTGTTCAATCAGATGAAATAATCAATATGAAGATGTCAAGACGTGTCATTTACAATTAATTAACCGTTTTCATTTACACGAGTGTCTGAAGTGTGTCTTTGTGTAATATGGAGATGTGATACCATCAGGCTCTGGGACATTTTACAGCCATTTTTTATGATATTTTGGACCAAACGACAAACCAAGACCAGATTTGTGTGTTTATTCTACTATAAAAAACATAAATCTCAACTCACAGCCACTGAATTTCAAGTGTTACGGCCTTAATATTCCTCGCAACAAATGCACAGTGTAAGTGTTTGAAGAGGCTCCAGGGATTCATTCCTCACTAAAAAGAAAAAAGCTGCTAACTGGATATTGTTTACCACAGATCCAGGGTCATGATCATCTGTTTGACTCTGCTCTTTGTCTGCAGCACCACAGGGGTTCAGATACGGCTGAAGAAAACCACGTATTTCTTTGGTTATTGCTTCCAGCCATGAGATTTAGAGTCCGATCCGATGGAGGCACCTGCTAACGCTCCTTCAGCGTTCAGCTGCTCTCACTCTGAGCCGCCTGCTGCTGTCTCATCTACGCTGCTCACTTTTTTTTCCCCCCTCTGCACAGATTTTCCGACAGGTGCGTCCGTGTTACCTGCGCTGGAATTACCTCACATCTCCTGATTCTTGTGAACGCACCGTTTATTGATGGAGGTGTTTCATCTTTACACCCCAGAGCGCGGCGGCTCAATCACACACGAGAAAAAACACACGGGCGAACACATGAAACAGGAGCAGCTTCAGAAACGCTCTGACCGAGCTGTCAGCACATTAGCAGCAGAAAACAAAAGCACATCCACATATGTTGCAAGCTACACACACACACGTACACACACAGGCTTGTGCACCTCCAGGACTGTGTTTTTTGTGTGTGTACAAAATGCCTGGTGTCGTTCCATAAACTACTGGGGGCTAAAAGCCTCTTATTGTTTCCCAAACCTCCAAGCTACAGCAGTCCATTAGCAGCTATGCAAATGGTAACATCTGGGGCATGTCAGCATCCATCTGACACACACACACACACACATGCTCTCACACAAACACACACACACAAGTAACAGTTGGATATACAGTGTTTGAGTGGCATCTCGTTCTGACTCTGCAGGAAGCTACTTGTGAAGTCAAGATGCAACGGGAGCCTCCGATCACTCCTAACCCCCACGGCTCAAACAGATGATGCGGTGATATATGTGCAAACATGCTGACACACAAAAGCCTGAAGATTATGGAAATGAACGGAGATGGCTGACCACGCTGTATGCAAGAGGCAGCAACAGCAACAGCAGCAGCAGCAACAGAGACCGAGACATTATGCATTTAGATTCAGACGCTTGGGGGGGTGTCAGGGGAGCAGTTCAGGTTGAGGCGCAAAGCAAATACTGAAGTGTTTGGTTAGCAACAAAACAACGCCACGGAAACACAGTTATTTAACAGATATGAGCGTGCGTGTGTAACAGTGTGCAGTGCACCAGATGACAGAGCTTTGGGGGGTGCGGATGTAAAACGAATTCTGAGCAGCTTAGTGCAAAATCTGAATACAGATTGTTTGCGAAGGCAGATTTCTTGTCTTGTATATGTTTGTTTGTTTATATTTCTTTCTAAACCCAAGAAAAACATGATTTTTGACAAAATACACATCATTTGCATTAAAAAGGTCGACGCATGTAGAATTTGATCCTTTGCGTTGCTTCGGGGACGATCAGTGGGAATTTCAAAGGACATGAGATTTTTGTTTTTAAAACACAGAACGAGATTCGTTTACAGCTGAAATTAAGGAAAATGAAATGAAACACGTTCGGTGTTCATGCAGCCGGAGCAGAGCGAATGCTTTCAGAGCAGATGGAGGAACCGTTTCCAGAAGATTTTGTTTCTACAAAAGCCACATAGTAAGAAAATGCTAATAAGGAAAGAAGCTCCTCTCTGATCTTTGTGGTGTTTGTGTGAAGGTCGACTGGACGTCACACTGACAACAAACTGAAGGGTCAAGAGTCCATTCAGGTCAAGAGGAGGTCAAGCAGGATCTGCTGTTCGATTCCCCCAGGGAGAGGACGTGAGTGGTGTGTGTGTGTGTGGTGTGAGCTGGCAATGATCAGCACAGCTTAAGTGTGTGTGTTGTGTTTGCATGTATCTGAACGTTCATCTGTTTCTGTGGCGCTCAGAAAAAAAACACACACTTGTAGCAGCGGGTTAAAATGATTTTCCGCGCTCTGACGTGACCCAGGAGCGGCCGAGTGACGGCGCCAGCTGCTCAACGAGTCCGACGGTGAATGTTTCAACTGGTTTTCAACACAAACTCGCAGATCTGAGTGTAACATCCTCCCACTCCCATGTCACATCATGTGAGAGGAGCACTGCGCTGACCTTTCAAACAGCTACTTCTCTCATGTTCTTGATAAGGAGGACTTGTGGGAACCTTGGATTATTATTTCCAAATTCGGAGAGATTCAAACATTCGCTGCAGTTCAAGGTTGTTTATTCACATTTCAAACCACAGTGCTTGTCTGAGTCTTTACTGCAGGGTCTGAATAAACCTGGGCTCTCTGCTGCTGCTGCTGCTGCTGCTGCTGCTGCTGTGTGTCCCCTCCACCTCTCTGCTACGTCCATCAGTTGAAGCCAAGCAAAGTGGCACTCAGTGGAGCACAAACCTCTGCCGAGCCAAAACAGCCCTACAAGCTCAAAAGATGAATACGGCTGATATTTCCACATCAACATCTGTGATTATTTCCTGAGAAACTGGTGAAAAGATTGAAAAAACACCACAATCTTGCCATGTTAAAACCATCTCCGGCCCAGGCTGCAAACCTCCAACAAGTCTGGTGTGTCTGGTGCCTGTTGACAAATAAACCAGACAAACATATGAGTAAGAACATAACCTCCTTGGAAGTGGTAAAAAAAAAAAAAAAAAAAGAAAGAATCTTAAACAGGAAACGAGTGGAGTCTGCGTCGAAGAAGAAGGAGGCAAGTGAAAGGACAGAAGAATAAAAGAGATGCAAATACACCTGCATGGCCTCAGGTGTGTGCCGGCCACTTCACAGAGTTTAAAACCAAAGGACAGAAGAGTTCATAAGTGTGTGTGTGTGTGTGTGCGTGTGAGAGAGAGACCAACACAACTCTCAGTGACCGTCCTTCAACCCTGCAGAACAGCAGCCGCAGCAAAGGTTACAGAGCTGCAGTATTCATGGAGAAATAACAGCCCGCAGCCAGATATGTGATATTATGCAGAAAACTTGACTCTGCTCGCTGAGTCTCTGAGAAAACCTCCACCTCCCTCTTCACTTTCTTTACAAGCAGGAAGCCGAGCCTGCTGCTGCTGTTGTTGCTGCTGCTGCTGCTGCTGCTGCTGCTGCCGCCTGCTCTTCTCTGTGTCAGATACAATTTGGGACGCACTACTTTCTCCAAATCAGATCTGCTGAGAGCAGCACCTCCAGCCTGATTGAATCCAAACTCAGATTTCACTTCCAAACGACACGAGTGCGGCGTGGACGCAAAGTGGCCGGCAGCGTGACCGGCTCACTCCCAGGCGTGAGTGTGAAACTGGGGACCGACGACACAAAGAACAATGAAAGAATGAGAACAAGAAGCTGAAGCCTGACCACCACCATGTTACCACCATGTCGAACACACCGAGGCCTTGAAGGGTCTCTGAACGAGTCTTTGTTCTTGGTTATTATATAATAAAGTTATATTTGCATAATCCAAGTATATTTGTCCTTTATTAAACACTTTATTCAACACCAACTCTGATTTAACAGTAACGATCAACCTCATGATGCTGCTGGAGGAAAACATCTCCATGAACATCCGTATGTGTCCAGCAGCTGTAGAGAGATGTGAGCGGTGGGTCGGCGTCAACATCCACTGAGCTAAAATAAATCCTTAGGATTTTCAGCAACAATAAACCTGCCTCAGCAGCTTTAGCCACAAAAAGGTGTCTGCAACAGAAAACAGCATCTCCTCCTCCTCTCTAAATGAGACCCCGTAGATCTGCTCTATTTGCTTACGTGTCACATTAAGTGCAATGGAAATGGTTCGAAGGGGATTAACACAGGAAAACCAGCAGCAATCAGCATAACCTGAGACTCCTGCTGCCCCCCCCTACCCCCCCCCCACCACAAGGTTGGAAAAGCAGACAAGGGTCTTATCTTTGGGAAAAATTTAACAATCGAGGTGTAAGTGTAACTTCTGATCTTAAAGCAGCAGAAAAGCGTGTTTTGTGCAGATTGCTTTTGAGGTCGTCCAGAACCATCCTCAGACACAGCAGACAATCTCACGCAGCTTCTCCCACCACTTGGCACTGTGATAATTACCTCTCCTCTCGGTGCTGTCAGGTGAACAGCAGCTGAAGGCCCCGAGCACTGAATCACCATGTTATCTCTGAACCAGAATTACAACATGCACTTTTAATTTTCTTTGATCGTGTGACAGTCTTTAGGATTTTCTTTTTTTTTTTTTTTTTTTTTTACTTCTCGGCCTCGGCTGCCAACGGAGACACTCGCTGGTGGCTGAAACTATGAAAGCTGACAGGTTTGTATTTACCCAAATGAAACTCTGGTCACTTGTGTGGACACGGGCAGGAAAGAGATGACAATCTGAAACTTTGGACTGAAAATGAAAAACAAACGGTCTGTTCTGAGGAAGAGGAGAATATTAAAATCTCTTATCTGTCGTCACTGTGAGAAACCATTACAGCCCAGCACCAGTTGTCAGACCTCACTTCACTCCTTCACAGTGGAAGCTACATTCACCCATTCACTTACACATACATGCTAAATGTTTGCACTTTCGAACGGAGACCGGAGGAGCCGGGAATCGAACCACTGGCCTACCAGTTCACATCACCTTCCTGGATTTTAAACCCAGTGAGAATGAAGATGGAGAAACCACCAAAATAACCGTCACTTTTCCGTGTGCTCTGAGCCGGTACGAGCTCCTCTGCTCTGATGGCAAACGCCCATTAATAAAAACACATAGTGACAGATCGCCCTCATCCTCTGCTGAAGTGTATCCGATGTGACAGGAACACTCTCCTTTACTCAAAGATTAAAACATCCAATCTGAAGGGCATGGCGCTTTGTGTCACCGGGTGATTTAATGAGCACAAAAATGATGATATAATCTGATGGAGAACACATGCCAGGGCGAGCTCAGTCAACGGGAACGCCACGTTAGATCACGGATTTTCAGTATTTATAAGATCGATGGAGGTGCATTTCAGTCGTCCTTCCAGCTGTATATTGATCTGAAATAAGAGCATTTTTCTTCTTCTTCTTCTTCTGCATTCAGCGCTGTGCTGTCAAACTGTCCTCCATAGGTAAGTCTACTTATTTATACCAGCAGCACAGCCCTTTGTCTCCATTTTCTCAAACTTGAATTGGCGAGAGCTGCTCCTGCCTGCAAAGAGATTTTAATTGCTTTAAGCCAGTAAGAAAATGCAAGGCGGGGGAATGAATGGCTTATGTGCAGCTTCCCAAACAAAACAACTAAAAAAAAGAAAAAAAAAAAAACCCTCCTGCTCACACAGATTTCCTCGCAGCTAAATCCCACAGACCGTCTCATTGTTTCCTGAGTGAGAGCTGGAGATTGGGGAGTTCATCAACGTCAAGATGAAGGAGGAGATTTTATATTTTGACACCAGTCGCTCATTCGTTCTCGAATCTTTACAAGTTCTGGGACTTTGAGACGTGAGTCAGCAGTAGGATAATTTACAAATACACGAACAGGTCAAGAGAAGAAGGTTTGGTAATAAAAAGTGTTTCGTGTTTCTGTTGTTGTGCTGAGCTCGTCTTAATGAGTCTGTGGCCTGTAGATGTGTCCTCCTGGACTGCTGATTAATCTGCTCTCATGGGGAGACGACTGGAGACGGAGAGGATTGTTCTCGGGTCTTGGGGCTTCTTCTTCGATGCCCCAGTGAGGCCATCTGGGCCAGATACAGAGCTAATCAGTCATAAGCTGGCGGCAGGCTTTGTCCCAGGAGGCCACCTGATCACCACAGCAGCAGCAGCAGCAGCAGCAGCAGCAGCAGCAGCAGCAGCAGAAGCCAAACTTGAATCAGAGTTGAACTTTCATCAGCATTTGGGATAAAAGCTTTGTTTTCTCCTGGCAGTTTGTGTGCACTAAAATAATGAGTCTGCAGCCTGCTGGGAGTAAATGAATGAACACTGATGGAAAATCACTTTAAACTGGATCTGTGATTTAATGTGTGTGTGTAATCTTTTCTTCTGTACCTCTGTTTTGATTGGGAGGCAGCAGGTTCTGGGTTTGATCCCCGGACCTTGGTCTTTCTGTCCGGTTCTCTTCAGGTTCTCCAGCTTCTTCCCACAGTCCAAAGACATGCACATTTATGAGTTGTTTGTCTCTATACGTGGTGTGTCCCACCCTCGTCCTATGGGTGTTTTGATGGGTCAACCGAGATTAGCACATAATGATTTAAACAAAGCAGAGCGAAACAAATACAAGCTGTGCGACGGGCTCAAAAGTAACTGTCCCGCTTTGTTTTCAGAGTCGAAAATGTTGGAAGCTCGGCGTTAAAACACGGAGCCAGAGTCGCTCTCAGCTGGAGAGAGGAGATGAAACAGCAGGACGACGCTAAAATTCACTGAAAAATTGCTACAAAGCCTCCGACGAGTAAAGATGCAAAGCAGCTACAGGGATCTGAGAGAAGTTTAAATTTATGTAAATGTTACAGAGCCCACACATGGAAGAAAAACATCTGTGCTGATTCCTGAACATGCATCATAAACACTTCAGCCCACTTTCCCAATCAGTGGAGGATAAAACCCGAAAACGCAGGCACGGATGTGGTTCAACACGAATCCTTGCGTTAACGGTGACACTGCAGCGTTTGGGGTCAAATGTGAAATCTGAGCGCTGATATAAAAAACACAGTGAGGTTTAAGAATAAATTTAAAAAAAAAGAGAGAGAAAGAAAGTGCAATCTGTTAAGCCTCATTAAATTTCAACAGTCTGTTTAAGAATGAGTCATCGTTAACTCCTGGCTCAGAGACCTGATATTAGAGATTCATTACTGGAAGCCTTAAGACACGAGGCAGCAAAGAAAAAAAAGGAAAGAGAAACAGAAAAGAAACGGAAACTGCACAAGAAGCAGAAAGACCATTTTTTCCCCTCGCTTCCCAGAACAGAGGTTCTGTTCAAAGACCTCGCAGTGCAATTGTCGTTTAACCTCATGGTATCTTTGCTGCAGGCGCTGCTGCCGCTGCCGTCCTGTCATCTCTCCTCAGTCCTGCTCAGTGGAAGCAGAAGGGAAACTCTGGAGGGCCCGAGTGTGGCTCAGGAGGCAGAGCGGATCGCTGGTTTGATCCCTTTCAAAGTGTCGCTGGGCAAAATACTGAACCCCGTGTTGGCCCCCTGATGGCCCATCAGCGTATGAATGTGTGAATGTGGTTAAGTATCGTAAGAAGAGAGGCTTCCCCGCTCTGGCTGAATGGTCTGAGCTAACACTTAGATGAGGTTGCACATCTGTCACAGCCGCTCACTTTCCATTGTTTTTGCTCCAGCTGCAATCTTTACATTCCAGTGGCTGTGACTCTCCATGACCCCGAGGAGGAGGAGGAGGAGGAGGAGGAGGAGGAGGAGGAGGAGGAGGAGGGACGCTGTAAACTGGGTTTAACGCTCACACAGAGGAGTCCGTCAGCTACATATAACAAAAGTGGCAGGTTCGGGGATTTTAAAGGCTCAGTTGTGCTGCAATCAGACTTGTGACCTCCAGCAGAGGAGCTGCACTGTTTTCTGCTGCTGTGGAAAGTTTGTGATAAGAAGTTATGACAAAGCTACGGTGGCCCTGAGAGCTCAACACACTGAAAAAACTGAAAAAAAACAACAACATGCAAATACACAAACAAGCTGCAAACTCAGACCAAAGCTTCATCAAGTTATTTCCAGGACTCGTTTCCACTGGAAGCTGCTTTGTTGTGTTGTCAAACTGATGAAGATGCTTTCCAAACATAGTCTGTGTTTGTGTGCATTTGTTCTCTTGAGCTGCAGTGAGTTGAGCCCTCCAGGCCACCGTACAAAGACAATTACTGCAGCACTGATGCTACTGAACACTACTCTGAGCTTGGACTCATTTAATATCAAGATAAATCATCTGAATGTTGTGAACTGGCCTGTGCTGTTGTTGAACGGGGCTCATCTGCTGCCTGTGTGGAGCTCGCATGTTCTGTTCGTTCCTGTACGAGCGTCAATGTTCAATGAAGCTGTGAATTTCCTGCACGACCTTGAACGGGACGGTCTGAAAAGAAAATGGGCAAAACTGCAGGAGCTCAGAGTGTTTCCTTTGGTATTAAAGTCTGCCAAGATCCTAATTCCCAGGGAAGAGACACAAATCTAAGAGATGTAGCTGATCTGAATAAATAATGGTTTTACAGGATTAGAGTCTGTGAGTGTTGAGCCTGCTAGTTTTTGGAAAATACCACTGATGATATGGGTAGACGACGACGACGACACCCCCGCCTCCCCCCCAGCTCCCCTCCTATAAAGGACTGTGGCATCTCTCTAACCATCCAATAAATCCTCTTTCTAGTTTCTGTTCTGCAAATTTGGCTCCAAAGCTGAGTAATTATACCAACAAATAGCCTGTTTTTCTTCTGTAAGTATGTGGTCTGCTTATTTAACAATACACTGAGAAAGCCAGAAGACGATTTATAATTCAAAATGACCCAGTGACATATCTGCCTGGAACAGCAACAAACACGCTCATACCACGCACCACGACTGACTGGGAGCTCTAGAGTTTGGCAGCTGACAGCAGCTCGAGGCTTTAAAGAGTTTAGTTCTTGAATAAAAAGAGTGTTTATGTGCATGAAGGGGCCATTTCTCCACCCTGTAGGTGGAGGAGGAGGAGGAGGAGGAGGAGGAGGAGGCAGCGGCGGATCCTGATAACTTATGGGCTGACAGCGTTAAGACATGAATCTTTACACGCCTTTGGCTGCGGTGCTGAGATAATTTGCCGGACAGCAGTGAACAATGAGGATGTGGAAGACAAGCAGGAGATGCCTCCCTGGCTGCGCAGCGGCGGCGGTGGTGGTGGCGGCGGCGGCTACGCTGGAATACCCTGGACAGAGCCGGTTAAGGAGGATGTGTACTGTATATCTGTTTGACCTCATTAGCACCTGGGGCCAGAGCCGAGCATGAGTCCATGTGCCACAGTCTGACCTCTTCATTCCTGCTTTATACACATCAATGGAAGGAGGAGGCTCAATTGCTATAATGAAATTTGGGGAGGTTGAAGGAGGTGAGAAGGGAGGAGGGGGGAGGAGGAGGAGGAGGACGGGGGAGGCTGTGGAAACAAGGGATAGAGAGAGAAGGAGTGTTTGTGTTTATTTGCACAGGGATTTACTTACACTGTTGGCATGTTGATAAGGGCAGCGCAGTTGTTAGATGAGAGGATTTGGATCCAAGTACCAAAACACACACACACACACACACACACACACACACACACACAGCATCATTGGCATACTAATAATATGTTGTGAAAATGTAAGAATGACTCAGTGAGTCACTTGCTCAGGCATAACATGCAATATTACCAAGACACAGGACGTGCCAATTATTCTCGAGGCTGCATTTGCCTTCCCTGTGGTTTCTTGAATACAAAAGTACGGAAGCCCAGAGCGGCCACACTCTCATCTATTTTATTTCCTCTGGGATAATTTGCTCTGGATCTCTCTATGTGACAACATAATTAATTAGAGAAGTGCCTGAGATTTCCATCACACAGTGGGTGGCGGTATGCTGACTGACATCATCCCGTATCTATGGAGACGCCCGAACGACACCTGTCTTAGATGATGCACACTGATGTGTATGAGACATTTCAGCCTGTGTCATACTGAACAGATACATGATGCACTGACCAGTGATTTCTTATCACAAAACCTCCAATTAGCAGAAGTTGGTTTTGTACATATCTTAAGAAAATGAAGAAGGAAGAAGGAAAGAGAGCGTATGAATGTTGGCTGCTTAGGGCTTCCTTACAAAAGCACAGAGAGACACAGACATTGCACCAGGAGCTGCTCTTTGTGCTCACGCACCGCACGACTGCAAAAGGTGAACTGTGCAGAAATCAAGGCGAGGCCATAATGTGTGATGACAAGAGGCCACGACTCGCTTTTATTCCTCCGGCGCTGGTGAAAGGCGTGCGGCGGGGAGCAGAGAGCCTTCTGTTTGGGAGCGTTTAGAGATGTCTCCCTGCGCGACTTAACCGGAGCGGGCACGCTCAGTGTGGAGCAGTCAGACAGATACAGGTGGGTGTAACAGAGGAGGCCGAGTGGGTCTGACAAATTTCGAGGAAGAGGAAGTCTGGGTACAGCGTGGACGAATCAGATCCAACGCATTCACGTCTGAAAACAACGCTGGTTCATCCAGGGCCAGGAGTTAATGGCTGTGACGACCTGGAGCCACATCAGAGGCCTCCACTACAACACTGCGTCCTGGAGTTGTTCAACAGTCGGTTGGAGGCCCCAGCTGCAGACTCACGGCCAGCCTCAGATTAAACTACTTAACCCTGAGACCCAATCAAGTTACTGGCTTTCAAGCAGAGTGGTACGATGACCAGAATTAAGGATGTGTCTGGGGCTCACCTGGTCGAGCACCTACCACTCAGGGTTTATGGGTCTGAGTCCAACACGTGGCCCTCTGCAGTGTGCCATCCCCTCTCTCTCGCATTAAAAACAGTAATTAAGACAAAGGATTCAGGAGTGGTTCACTCCAACGCCCAGTCCATTTCTAACCCTGGCAGCTTTAAAAAATGCCACATGTCAAGAAATAGTAAATAAACTGTAAGTATGAATCAAACCCTGGGCTACCAGAGTACCTTTATGACTGTGCTGGTTGTGACAAGAGTAAAAAAAGATTTTAGTGAGATGAACAGACTGAGAACTTGAGAACCTGTTAGATGAAACAGATGTTCACAGACGTTTTTCCTTTGACGACATAATTTGCATTTGTAAAAGGCAATAAATCACAATGTACTACAATGTGTTGCTGCAACACTCAGGATACTGCAAAATGAAAAATAACTGCAACTGTGTGATCAGAGTATGATGATGATATCGTATCATGGGGTCTCTGGTGCTTCACACACCCAACACACAGATTTGCTTGGGTCAGAAAAATGTCAACAAACGCGAGAAGATGCAATAGAAACGCAAAGAAAACTGTACATTTAATGATTTAAAGGACGTATACAAGTAGGTGGAGCAAGTGAAGTTTTCAGTCCGTCCCACCAGGTGCCAGGGAAGCTGTTCTTTCCCATGTGCTTCTCTTTTTTTTTTTGTGCACCCAGCTCGGGTTGTTTTGCTCTTATTTTAGTTTTTTCAGGGCTGGTAAAGCTGTGGCTGGCACCGGCGCTCCCATTTGGGACGAGCTCGGCGCCAAGCCTTTTCCTGCGGCATTCCCTCGCAGATACAGAGTGAAAAAAAAAAAAACAAAAACACCAACACAACTCCTCTCTGCATGAGGTCTGGGTGTTGCAGTGGCCGGATGACAACACCCACAATGCAGGCTGGCACAGGAAGAGAGGGAGGGAGGCGAAGCGAAGAGAGAGAAGGTAGGAAAGGAGTGAACGAGTGAACGAATGAGTGAGCGAGTGAGCGAGTGAGTGAGGAGACAGAAAGGAAGCTTAGCAATGCAGCCCTCATTTGCCACGCCTAATTAGAATAACAATGGGTGCTTTCAAGTTAGAATAATAGAGGCCCATCACTCATCATAATGGCTGGGAGCATAGTGTGGCCCAGGCTAAGCCCATACAGTCGACCACAGGAACCCGGGGAGGCTCATACAGAAGTCAGGCTCTGGACTGAAGGAGCAGCTAATAGAGGCATTGGTCTGGGCCAGTGGACTGGAGCCAGCGGCGACTGGACAGTTTAACGAGCTTAGAGAAGTCATTGTTACGGAGGCAGCCGCATTAAATTCCACCGCGGTGCTCGCACGTCACTTTTTCAGACCAGTGCGAGCGTCAAAACCCCAAAACCACTCCACACCACGCTTCACTCTGTCTCCTTCATATTTATCAACTTTTAGATTCTTCTTTTGAGTCACAGGGCTCGGGCTCGACGCCTCTGCTCTCTGCACACTGCAGGACTGTGACTTTGAGGACACTCAAGTCTGACTCCTTTACACATTTACAGACCAGATCTGTCATACGTCAGAGTGTTAAGTCTTCTTAGTAAAGGCTGTGACTCCTGCAGCATCATTAAGATTATTTCCCAATAATTAATTAATAATATGTCTCCTTTAATGCTTGGTCAGGTCTCACAGGAGACAATCCTCATCCATGGTTTGTGACTTTCTATTTATGATTTCCTCTTTTATTTTGAAATTCACTTCCTTGCCGCCCATCCCAGCCTCAGCAGAGTCGACACTGTGCTCACTAGCAACTTGTTTTGCTGCTTCCTGATTGGTGCAGGAGAAAACGGCATTGAACGACACTGTTGGCACGAACCAAGACAAAAAAACTTGGAACAGTAAAATGTCTGTTGGTGTTAGATACTGTTTTCAAAATGATGTTCACCATGTTCAGAGAGCCACCACATCATTAGAGTTATATGTGCTTTCACTTTAACACCTTTTTAAAGTCAATGAATGGTTAATAAATAAAAGCTTTTTGGAGCTCGGATGTTACACTAGAAGAAAATAGCCCTCCAGCCTTGAGGTAAAAGTTCACTTCGACCCAAATGAGAATAAAAGAAACTGTGCACACTGAGGAAGAGGAGAACAAGAGGCTCATTAAAAAAAGTCGATGAAATGAGTTTTCTATTCAGCTCATGAGCTGTGGTCAGCGTGCAGTCATTTTCACGTCTGTGTGTGTGTGTGTTGGGCAGGATTACTTCTGGAGGAGCACAGAGTGAGTTGTAAACGTTGACCTTTCCATGTAGCTCCAACCGAGGGGACTCCAACAGGAAACAGAAATCCCGTATTTATGCCTGAGGAGCGAGCTTTGAATCTGCAGAGAGCGGAGGCATGATTGTGCCTTCAATTTTCTTTTTCATTCTCTTCATTTCATTAGTCTGTTTTTCCCCCACTGACGGAGAGTAATCAAAAGGGACGAGTCGGATGAGAAGATGAGGGGGAGGGAGCGAGAGGGAGACAGAGGGATATTAATGAAGGTGGGGAGCAAACAGCAGGGCAGGGGTGACGGCAGCGAAGAAGCTGCTGTTTTTGTTGCAGGGAGACAGAACATTCGCCTCTTTGTTTCTTTAAGGATGCTGCTTTAGGAGGAGGCAGAGGTCACACACGCCTCTGACCTCCGTCTAATTACTGCATACCTCCTGGTGACTGAACGCAAATCTGTGGAGACTCACAGAGGAGGAGGAGGATGTGATGCCAGACGGCTGCCTGGTCCCCTTCGTACCTCCCCGTGGTTCAGGAAGCAGCACAACACATCACCGCTGCCCCGGGGCGATGAGAAACTTGTGGGGAAAGTGTGTTATCCGTCTGCTCTACATTCTCCGGCTTCTACATCGCTTGCTGCAAACGTGCATGAAAATGCAGAGACGGGAGTTTTTAACATTCAATAGGAATCCAGATCTGGCAGTAGCCCTGAGCAAGATGAGTTTTCAATCAACAGTCGAGGCCAAGTTTCGCTTTCTACTACAAACGCCGCACTCCAAGTGTCAAAGGGTGAAAGTCGGAGAGAGGGCATATTTTGGACAACTTATTTTCAGCTTTGCAAAAAGCTCCTGAAGCAGAAAATCAATGTTTAAAGAAACCGGAGCATGGGGGAGAAAAAAAACAGCCGAGAGGCGTGGGTTACTGAGAGGAGCGGCACATGTCCGCCGCAACATGGCCGACAGATTCCTCTACGTCTCCACTCCAACATCAAGACAAACGGAAGATCGATCCTCACCTTTAACTCTGTGCTAATCATGTTAGGCTTCAAATTCAGAAATTGTTATCAAGTAAAAAAAAAAAAACCTGGAAGCTGCAACTTCCAAGAATCTGAGTGTTTCTTTGTTAACAGCAGCCAATGGGCTCCGAGCAGCCGGAGGCGTTTCATATTTACACCGCTCCTTTTGTCCAAAAACCTGAATGTGATCAGTTTATGATACAAAGAATCAAACAGGTTTGATTGGTCAATCACTGATGATGACAGTTTCATGTTCCTTCCTGTTTCCCTCATACACTGACTGTTACCACGGCGTCGCACCGTATTAGTCGCCGTCGTCCCTGACGCGACAGCGATCTGATCCGTGACACTCCGCGGTTGTAAATGTGTCATTTCAACTGAGGCGCGAGCGTTAAAAGAGACAAGTAACTGGGTTTAGATTTGATCTGGAACAAAGGCTGCGGCTGTGACACGTCTGACAGATTAGTCGTCTGACTGCTCGCCAAAAAATAAAAGGACGTCCTCCCTGATTCTGGGCCAAGTCACAAAGAGCCATCTTCCTTTGAATGACAATATAATGAATAAACAAACAGATCCAGTCTGATTCAAAGCAACTGTTTATACAGTAATAAACATCACAGAGGATTGGATTTGTGTATTCGTATGATGTCGCCTGAATCACATGCTTTGTGAGGTCATGTGATCAATCTATGAAAGACAGTAGGTTGCAGAGTGTATACTTGCACATACTAGCCAACCTGAGTACTGTTACTGACCATGTCTGACCACAGTGTCCCATCTTCCCACAGGACAACACACTAAGTCACAAACAAAGTCACAAAGCTCAAATATCACAAACTGGTTTCTTGAACATGACAGTGAGTTCGCTGGACTCGGCGCCCGACAGGGTACCGCTAAGATTTCATGTCACACAGCAACAGCCATATGAGTGGTACAGACAGTTGGACTGGACTTTCAGTTTGTCAAATATGAAGATATTTCAGTCCCAAAGCTTCAGAGTTAAAGCTGTGACAGTAATGAGTCGTAAGCCAACGGAGAGAAGCTGCTACTATAACGTGAGCAAATCAATGAGCCCAGAAAAAAAAAGCCAGTGGTGATGTGTTGAAGATGTCGAGTCACATCTGGCACGATCCTCATTAAAGAGCAGAGTTACTTCCCTCAGTTCTGCTTAATGTACTTCATCATCGCCAGTTTTGATAAACGGTTCCAAATTAAATTGGATTTCTGATCCACGTCATGACAAAGACAAACAGTTGGTGAAGTCAGACGAGCTGTCCTTCGTTATCGCAGCTGTGTCATTTTTGGGGGGAATCAGTCAGTTTGACACCAAATTGACAGTTTTATCAAATTAATTGTTTCCTCGTCTTCTCCTGTGATAGATTTAAGTGTTGTCGTTTTCTCATGGAGCCAAAGTGAAAAAAAAACAAAAAAAAAACAAAAAGACCTTTTGGCTTCTTCTCAACTTGTCTCGACGACAGACAATAAGACGGAGGTGACAACTTAATCTCATTTCAACGTCCCTTGGCACAAAGAGAAAATGCTAACAATTTAATTTTAAACACACAAAAACTGCACCTCATTTGTCAAACAGCTAATCTTATTACCGAATCCTTTGTCATCCTGGAAAATACTTTTCATTTTAATAACAACCAGATTCAGTGAAGTGAAATCTAATTTAACTTTATGTTTAAAAAAAAAAAATAAAGCTTCAAACGAAGAAGAGGTTAAAAAAACACTGCACGTGGCATCAAAACTCTCCACCTTACTCTGCATCTCCTGAGCATCAGGTGTGTGTCCCTCCCTCTCTCTCTCATGGACAGCCTGTCTTTCACAAGGTCTCTCACTCTCTTGTCGACACTTAGGAAGGCATAAATAATGTCAGCGAGCGGAGGGACAGACGGGGGTTGACTGAGCTATGCTGTCAAGTCTCTTCATCTCCTGAGCCTATTCATATGTGTCTCTCTCAGGCTCCCGTGGGAGGACAGGGATGAAATGAGTGCATGTGAATGGAGGAAGGATGGAGGAAAGTAAAGTGAGAGCAAACGAGAGCGCTGCAGACGTCAAAAGCTGCCTCCCAGGAGTGATGATGTGAGCTGGCTTCAAGCAGCTGGAGGTGACCTCGCTGTAGGCAAGACTAACAGGGTGGGGTGGGCGGAGGCGCGTTGCTAAAGGGAAGCTAAAGGCTAGTTCAGACTTGACAGGAATCCCCAAAAAGGAAGGACGACGTGGTCAGTGCAGAGACTTCTTCGTGCACAGGCTGCTACGACGGGCAGGTTTTATTGAACAGACATGCTAATAATGCGTCTCATCGTTCCTTGTAGGATCTATAGCGCCCGGCGGTAAATCAATGTCTGCTTTACAGTCTTTTTGCAGACTCTTAATCTTGTCAGAAACTGCTGCTCTGTCACTTCTGGACTGCAGCTCCTGCTTCTGTAACACACAGCACAGTTAGTCAGTGCATCAGGCAGATATCGGGTTTGTGTAGTGTTTTCTTTATCTCACCCCGTGTGTCTTGTGGGATGGCTACAGTGTCATTTGTTTGTTTACTTACTGAATGCATAGTGATCAATAATATCCTGCAGCATCACTCTGAGCTTCACTGGAGAGAAAAATGTGTCATGTCTTATGTTGTATGTTGGGAGGTGATTAGCTTAGCTTAGCATAAAGAGTAGAGCTGTATTTGGATCGACACTCCAACCAATATTAAGTGTTTGTTACATGGGACTCACATTTTGGCTACTTGGATGTTACACAACAACATCATTTTGTGCTGGATATTTATCATTATTACCCCTGTGGCATTAAACTATCATGAAAAATAGAGAGATGTGCTTTCTGTTTCCATGACGACCAGGTAAGACATGATGTCCCCCTGGATACGGAGAAGCAGCAGCATGTTTTGCAGGGTCTTTTTCTCATTCATTGTCCAACATTTGTAACACTGATTAGCCATGAAAAATCCATCTTGGCCCAACGCTAATCCACTCAGGAAAACACACATACAGAGACGGACACAAATGCTGCCACACACACACACACACACGACAAGACTATTTGATCTTTGCCAAGAGACGGGCAGGGAAGGACAGACCAACCACCGTGGCTCTCAGAAAGGCTTTAATCGCTTCGTATTGATTGTTCTCTTCTTCTTCTTTTTTTTTTTTTTGGTGAATCAGCAACAACTAGTGTGGGCCGAGGAGTTTGCTTAATATTCCCGTCTCTCTGTGAGCAGGTCAGCCAATTTCACCCTCCCCAGTGTCTTCGCTCCAAAATATCCCATTTAGATCTCATTTATATTCATACCACTGGCAGTATAGACGGTGTAGAAATATTAACTTTGCCTAACGTGAAATATTAAATCTTTAAAAACCTCACAGTACCCTTGCAGTAGGGGAGGGGGGGGTTGCACCTAAAAAAAATTTTGCAAGTTGCACAACAACAATCCATAACCACGATGTGATTCATCACAGATTCATAACCGCAATCTGATGTTTACTTTTGGCTCAGTGTGTGCCTACAGGGCTGCTGGGTCTACAATATTCCTCTTTGTGACTTTGATTGGCTTTTGATGAAGAACCCAAAGAAGGCTGAAAACAAGGCTGCAGCGCATGCAAGAAAAATAAAGCCTGACTAAAGGTGACAGCGCTGGTTTGTCGCACAGATCAGAGGAATCGCCTTATCTGCGGGACAAAAGGAGGCGACACTGAACATCACACGGAGACATTTCGTGACAAACGAGCACACCTGTAAAACAAATAACGCGTCCTCCTCCTCCTCCTCCTCGTCACTCGGTGTGAAACTGTCTTCATATACAGCGCAGCGTGAATAAACAACTCAATTCTCTACGTGGAGAAGACGATGCATGCCTGCTGACAGCTGCACTGTCAACGTTGGTGACGAAAAACAGCAGCGAGAAGGATTGAAGGCGTCAAGGTAAACAGACGAGTTGGCAAACACGTCCTCATTCATTCTTGAATCAATCTGTCCAGCTCCACATCTTCTCAGGTGGACGGACGAAAGAATAATAGTTGTTTGTTTAGGTGTATTTAATGAACAAGTATCACACATCCTGTTAAACACAAGACGGAGACATCTAATCCTTCTTCACTTAGCGCATCAAGAAAAACCAGAGTCATTACTTATGTGAGAGAAATGTGTGGAGCCATCTGCAGAGAGTTTCATCCAACCAAACATTAGACTTGTTTATAATCAAAGGATTTGACAAACGATTAATAGATGAAGTGGTTTGTTAAAGAATGAAAAAAAAAAAGAATAAAGGCACATCTTTATATTTATGGTGATTATCGAGCACAAATACTGAACGTTTCTGGGATGGCGGCTAAAAGTCATGCACCAGACACTGCAGCATCAGCCACACTGAAGTATCTCAACAGCTGCTGGATGGACTGACCTGATGTGACGTAATATTGTTGTTAGCATAAATAACTGTAGAACTACTGCTCAATGCTACTTTGCATCTGGTGCTAATGGGGAAAAGCCAGCATGCTAACACACTAAACTGTCCACACACCACACCTGTGAACCTGATAAGTCACATAAGTGTCAATGAAAATCCTATGTTCTGTGAGGAAAAGCAGCTTTTACTATGACATAGCCTACTATTAGTAATATATATACATCTTGCTGTGGGTCCATCCAGAAGCTGTACCAAAGAGAACCAAAACCGAAAAAAGCTAAGTAACAAAGCAACTGGTTATTTTACTCACACACACAGTATCATCATGAAAGACAAACTGTACATCAACTTAAATACACATGAGCTGACACACAAGAGACGTGGACACGAGGGAGGATCATCGCCTCGTTCCTCTGCATATTTCTCTTTGTATCTCTGCACACGTGATGAATAAAGAAGCTGGAACCCCTGAAAACCTTGAATTAGTTTCTTTGTGGGGCAGAAATCAACATAAACACACGCACGGAGAGCACACACACACACACACACTGTCATTCATCTATAATTGACTGTAATGAAAAGGTAAAGGGCTGATCTCTGTGCTGAGTTTCATTTATAGACTTCAGTCAATGGAGAAGCTCGTCAAGATTTTTTCATCGAAAAACAAAGACCTGGATTCACTGAGTGCAAGATGCATTCAGGTACCTCCACAAATACACACACACACACACACAGAAGCACTAATGGTGCAGTGTGTTATCCATGTTGAGGCACGCACACCACATACATTAAAAGTTTGCAGTCTTTCCATTTTCACTCTTTGAAATACTTCCACTTGCCACAACAGATGGCTGATGTTGACAAGCAGAGGAAGAGTTATATGTATGTGTGTGAGTGTGTGTGTGTGTGTGTGTGCCTTATCATTACCTGTCCCCAGAGGTGAGCCTGGCAGTCAGACAGTGTAACAAGAGGCAACGACAACAGGTTCTCTCCACCAAACCTCTGTCAAGCATGACTGGACAGCATGTGGTAAGTGGTGCAAGGGCCCTGGGGATGAACTCATATACAACCACACACACACACACACACACACACACACACACACAGGAGGATTGCTGCTCTTTATGCGTGTGTGTGCTGTCTGTGTATCACGCACTCTGAGAGTTGCTCTTGCCGGTGCAACTTAACACTCTCAATGGGACCCTGACAAGAAGACAGATGAGTCTGACTGCACCCACAGTCATTACCGCACTCCCACGCAAACAGTGTGTGTCTGAGTCGACACAACTTCTCAGGGATCGCCTCGGCCCATCCTTCAATCCCCCCTCCTCCTCCTCCCCCTTCCTCTAGAAACAGTCTAGTGACCAGTCCGGGCTCATCATCGCTCACATCAGTCATCCCATTACTCCGGCACGCGCCATTGACTTGATGGTGTCATACTATTTTCCCTGGGAGCCGTGCTGGGCAACATGTGCGGTGTGGTGCGTTATGAATTGTTTCTTTGTTGGATGGGTTTGCGAAAATGATTTGATCCCCTGCTGCAATATGGCCGACCTTAACCTTGGCGTTCAGCTGACACCAGCTGCCGGTGTGTAAATGACTTCATCCTATGAGTTCTCTCGTCCACAAGACACTGAAACTTCGCATGAGCAGCTTTCAAGACGACGTGACATCATTATTCAGGACATGGTGTCACGTCTAATGAAATACTTCATAAAGTACACATAGATCTTATCTTAATGGAAAAGTTAAAGTGGTTGTGTGTACATCTGGCGCTGGACACACAGATCAGAGTAATATGAACAAGCAGACGAGAGGAATCGCAGCTCCGTTATTAAACTGCAGCTCCAAAGCTCAGATCAATGGCAGAAAAACCTGTATCTCATATGTTTGTGTTGGCTAATGCTAAAAGGTGCTAGTTTATGGTAATGTTTAAGATTCAAAGCTTAACTGCAGCCATGGCAGATACTGATGCAGACGTGGTTAACTCAACTTTCTATAGGTCAAAAGTAAAGCGTGTGAACCTCCACATTTAACCCAACAGAGGAAAAGGAATTTAAATATTTATGCACCGAGGCGATAGGACACCATGAGATATGACTGAAATACAGCTCAAGGTGATGCTCGTCCTCCGGCGACAATTAAAATCCCTTTAACCAGTTTCATGGCGATTCGTCCAACACTCATTGACATTTCGCTCAGGACCAAAGTGTTGGACCAACTGACCTGGACTCTGCAGCTTGAAGCCACAAACAACCTTTTAAAACTCGAGAAGTGGTGTCACACTCGCTGCCATTTCTTTTCTGCCTTTGCTCCAGCTCCCCTGTCTTTGCCCAGGCTGCTGTAATGTAATGACTTCACCCCCCCCCTCCAACAGCAGCTAACAGTGAGTGGGCACCCGGCGAGCACACTGATTGCCTTCGGCTGACCTGGAAATGTCTGTGCTCTTACCTGCGCCCCAACTGCACTGCACTCGACGAGGCTCAATCAGCATACGCTTCTACAGCAGCGGCTACAGTGAGAGCTTCTCACTCCACAGTGGCAGTGAAAGATGCAGTGACAGCCTCCATAGACGGCTGCATTAATCCTTCACCGCAGCTGAAATAGGAAACTGAACTGGGGCATTACAGCAGTGTGGATGTGTGGGAGAGAGAGAGAGGGAGAGAGAGAGGAGATGGAGGGAACGGAGCTGGGAGTGTGATGTGTAAAGCTAATTTATCTTGATGCTTTGGCAGCAATATTTATGAATTAAAGACACAGAGAGCGTTTGATTTTTTTTCTACTCTCCATGCAGATTACCCAAGGTACGGCTGAGTGAAAAGAGAATGGATTTGTTACACTTGTGATGTACTTGCTTTCTACCGTTTTGCAGGCGGCCTGCGATTCGAGCAGCATTGTTCACGTTCTATCTCGCCCGCTTTGTGTATTCCTGGGGGATTAAATAATATCCACTAAGCGGCAGATAACTGTTGAATCATCCCCCTGGCTGCCTTTTTTTTTTCCCTTTCAAAATTTGTTTAGTGTAAACACAATGGCCGATGCCTCCACCACACGGTGGACATATCGCAGCATCCGCCGGGCTGCAGCATGTGGCCTAATCCTGTTATATTGACCTGTTCCCTGAGAGCTGCTGCATTTCCTAGATGTCAGTGTGATGGGGGGGGGGGGGGGGGGGGTCACCTGACAAAACCGTTGACTCATGGTTCATTCATCAAAGCCAATACCTTTTAAAACAAACAAAGACCATCTCTGTCCACATCGTGACACCTGGAAATGGATGGACACTGGTGCAGTCAGATATACTGAGCAAACCGGTGTAAACAGGAAGCACACCGTCCACTCTGCGCATGATAAACTGCAATAAATACTGTACTATCTATTGTCCATATGCACCACTTGTAGGGGTCAGAAAGTCAGAAACTGACTGTGGGCGACTATGTCATTGTTTCTAAAGGTCACTGTTTTTACCCATAAAGCCTGGAGTTTACAAACTACAACTGCCTCAGCTGCCTCTCCACAAGTCTTACTTTTCAGTGCCTGAAAATCCTACAGTTGTGTGAATGTGAAGCACAAACACAGAAGACGATGACACTAAAACAACATCATTCAGACAGACAGGAGAAAACTAACCTCGTTCGAGACCTGACGATGTCTCAGCAACAGGTAACTCTCCTGTTCCCTTCACTGCCGCTCTGCTGCCACCGTCACTTATCATCTGGATGCATGAATTACAAGTTAAAACACGAATGTAACATGTGTCTCTCCTTCCAAAAAGCATTCAAGGCCACAACAAGACTCCTCTAATGCTCCCCACCCTTTTTGTTATTTGCTCAGAATTTGCTGCTGACCTTACTTCACATCTTGAAGCGCTGCCACACTGATCATGGGATAATTGCAATCTTGTGGACGCACTGGAAAACACACACACAGAAGCAGAGCTCTGATACACTATCAAGCAAATGCATTTAAAGGCAAGTACATCAGCACTGTGAGAGGGTTAAAAATGACAAATTAGACCTCTACTGACATCGAATCTGCAGGAGCCACACTAACCACAGGAGGCAGTCTCGCTTCGATCCTTACATTATCCATAATGTCTGGCTCTAATGAGATTTCACTGTGTCTCTGGGAATATAATTGTGCCCTATGTTCTCTTACACACCCATCAGTGTTTTGTGGAGATCCTAATTACATCCTACAGGGCGGGTCTGATTGCTGGTGGCAATCTAATCTAATCCTCACCTCAGAGACTAATAAAAACCATAATATTGTGTACGTACGTGTGTGTGCATGAGCATAAAAATGGGACAGAGCCCAAGGATTTTTGGGGTGACATGAAAAATTAAAGTCATATTACAGTACATAGGTGATTAAGTGCATGAATGCGTGAGCATGATTCATGATCAGGAGGAGTGTAAATCACCATCGGGATGTTAAATTACAGAGGAGAGCGTAATGAAAGTTGGCAAAGCAGACAAGATCTCCCAAGAGAAAGTGACGGCTCTTTCAGACTTGTGACATTAGTGAAGCGGCAGCCGACCACTGCATAAAGGAGCTTTGATGTATTATTCAAAAAGGCCAAGGAGGACCTTTGGAGATCGACCGTGCACGTAAAAGCAGTCATGGACGCCGTTCCTGGACCACGGGCTAAAGGACGATAAATCAAAGAGCAATTTAAGGTGATTTATTTGGACGTCTCTGATCCACTGTGACCCAGTGTTGGACAGGTCCAACAACATACAACTGAAGATTTAATAGTAGGCTGTTTGTCTATTTCAGACGGCTCCCGCCTTTGTCTTAAATAGCAGTTATGCAAAAGATGGGGGGGGGGTCCTGAAGTCCTTAAATGTTTCCACAATGTATATTTTCTTCAAGTAATGATGAACAAGGACTTTGTTTCGAGCCAGAGGTTGGACCCAAAGCCTTCACCTTATCTTGTCTAAGTACACGGCTGCTGTAGACAGACAGCTCAGAAATGAAGACTACAACCCCGCTATTATTGCCGAGCGTTATTCGCTCTTGAATTATATGTTTGCCTTTAAATGCAGCAATTTTTCATCACTAATTACATTTTTCTTCTTGCAGTCGTGCACTTCAGCGGCTCTGACAATAACAGGTATTTATCTAAACCTGAGGACACCTGCGGTAGTCTGTGTCAAAACAACATTACGCATTAGCACGCTGGAGGAAAGTCTGCAGATGAAAGCGGTTTAAATAGACTGAAAAAGTTCAATCAAACTTTCTGCCACTGAAAACTGAGCATCGTTTCTATTATAGATATAAGAGGCAGTTGTGAGTAATAGCATCTACATGACAGCACCGAGCAATGAGACAGTATTTGAGGTGTTTCTTCTTTGTGTGGCTGATTACAGACCTTTTCAGAAACACTGTGCAGGAGAGCTGGCACAGAGATAAATAATAACAAATGACTAACTATAAAAGCTATTCTTCATCAGGCTGTTATGAAACACTGGATGTGCATCATCTCACAGGCAACACTACTGTACTGCGACTCCTGAACTAAGATACTCTGAGGCGATTCCACTGGAGCATCGTCCTGAAATAGTTTCCCTACAACGGCACGAATCCCAGACCTCTGCTGTCAAGGTTACAATAATAAACATGATGTCGAGCTTGTGGAAAGGTCACAGTCTGATTAGATGTTGGAAAGGATCACGAGCTCCATCCCAACTCAAGGGCCAAATCTTGTGGTGACTGCATTTGAAGACCGGTCGCACCACAGTGCCCATTTCAGAAGTCCACTCAGATGCTTGCAGCGAAGAAATGCGTCCTCCAACAAGGACACGATCTACAAAGGCCACATCTTCATAGGACTGTGTCCTCTGAAGGATGCAGACCCCGAGCTGGGACCGAACAGTGGTTTGGGGTTCAGCTTTCTTGCAGTTAAACTTGTGGCGAGGTCACAGTTCAGGTTTGGTATTGGAAAGGATCATGAACTGTGTCCCATGTCCTCAGGGTCCACATCCTCCAAAGGATGCGTTTGAGGACCAGTTGTGTAACAAGGCAATTTCTTTCACAGTATTCAAAGGGTGACATCTTCGTGGACTACAATTGGGGAACAGCTTTTTTCACCCTCCTCCCTCCATCATGCCACCCCTCCCTCACACATGGACTAAATGGCCAAGTACATGCAATATCTGAGCTTCGTAATGTATTTACACCACAGCTCCCTTTACTTTACTTGAAGCATCAACACATTATAAATTGATGCCGCGTTTATTCATTTACATTTTGCTAAATTTTCCTGAATTTGGTCCAAAAAAAACATCCTCATCTCCTCTGAAGGATTTAAACACCTGAATTAGGACCCAGCTGTGCTCAGAGTAAGTCAGAGGTCCATCGGCGTCACAGCTACAATGACGAACACAAGTTACGTTTACACAACAATCATCGTCTGTTGGTTTTAATTGGGAGGGAATAAAACAGCATCCCTCCGCTCGACCTCCACTCCACTCTTTAAACTACTTCACCTGACTTCCTCCTTTGCTCCAGTCATAATTACTACAGCTGCTAGAGGTCACCCCATAAATAAAAGGTAACTATGGGTTGTAATGAGCTGCTGGCACAGGCCACCAAAGGACAGTCTCCTCCATGAGGAACCTACTGAAACAGATAACAGGCTTTTAATGTGCCTTTGGTGAAAAGTGAAAAATATCCGCTAGTGAACTCGCTGCTCTGAGGACACAGCAAAGAGTGTTTTTCCCCCCTCCATAATATTTGCTTAATATACATATCAATCATGTCAGAAACAGCTTTACACTACAAACATCCAATCGAGCAAACACGAGCGGAGCGGCGGGAGAATATCAATCACTTCGACGATCACTGGAGGATATAAATATTTCATGAAAAAAAAAAGTAAGACATTAATTTGATATAGGCTTGGCTGCTTTTTGAATAAATCCCTGGTGTGACACTGAATCGCACACCCACACCGCCACACACATACAAACACACACACACACACAGGCTAAGACTTTGATCCAAAGCCTCTTATAGGGGGTTTGCTGATTTTTCACCCCAAAATGAGAAGCCCACAGATCCTCCTCTCAGCTCCCGACGCGAGACACCCAGTATCATTAGCCACAAGGATCAAAGACGCTAGACGGCCGGAGGAGTGAGTCTCTGACACGAGAGCTTCACGTCCAGTGGACAAAGATGACAGGCGTTAAGATGGAGCTGGGAGTTGAAGCGAATTTACATGACTTGAACATCTACACGAGTCCTCTGGACGCTGCACGTGGACACGATCAAGTGTCTCCAAAGAAACCACAGCACTCACTGTACTTCCCACTCAGACCTAACCTAACCTAACCCCCCCCCCCTCCACTTTATAATACAGTACCTGAGGGGCCCGTTGTGTCTGTGACACTCGACAGTGACCTTATCATGCTCTGTGGTATTTTTCATTTCCCATGACACCACCATAATGTTGAAATAGGGACTCTGGGATTTGCTCTAATATTTATGCAATAGCCTTTCCAAATCCAATTTAGTCCACTCAGTGTAGCACAAATTGGATAATAAATATTGCATACTTAAACGTCTGCTTTACAAAGAAAAAAGGGGAATATATGTGTTTGATTCAAAGGTTAAACTAAAAGTGTAGAGCAACGTTCCTCGTCCTCCAGACAGAAAACAAACTTGCAACCTCGTGTAGCCTGGAGGAGCCACATCAACAAACACCAGCGGACATCTAAAACTATTGATGATTGTTCTCTTCATTAATCACCGGGTCTATAAACTAATGGAGACAACTTTATGTTTTGGCCGACCACTAGTTCCACACTCGTTAATACACAGTGGAGATATATAGCTGTAGAAACGTAGATGACTAACTTTGTATTTGGCTGCCAAATATCGCATGTAAATCATCTGTTGATTGATCAACGAATGGCTTTATAAGTACATATGTGAATATCAAACATAAAATGTGCTTGTTAGCACCAATTTTGAGACCCTATACAGCACCGTTTGCTAAATATCATGATAGTTTGACAACAAAGATCAATCTAATCTCAACTAGTATCTGATCTAATCCCATGTTTATGCTGGAGGTTTACATGCAACAGGATCTTCTGCAATCCTCTGTTGTCCAACTGTTAGTTGACTAAGAGACTGAAAGTATCCAGGGGGTGTTGTTAAAATCCGTGTGCACTTGAATGAACACTGGAATGTGTATTTTACTGACTGCCTCGAATGTAACACACCCCCAAACTCCAGCACATAGCAACAGGACCCGACCACTCAACACAACCGGAGCATGTCTGCAACACCTTCGTCCAACATCGACTGTGGGAGGAATATTAATGCAACTGCAATAAAACACACAGTACAAAAAAAAAAAAAGTTCAATTTCTTTCCCGTGGCTCGTTCACAGCACCGAACACGAGTGGGATTTATCAGTTTTTAGGAGACAATAGCTCTGCTGTCAAAACAGAGCGCGTGCAAAAGAAAGAGAAAAGCTCACGGTTTTTCAAAAATGTCCGAAAAGAAAAGAAAAGACGTAACTACGACATGCGGGAAAGTTGGCGTGAGGAAGGGAGGAGGAGGAGGAGGAGGGAGGGGGGGCTCACCTTGTTTGACACACTTGAGCCGGACGGGGTCTTTGCTGTGTTTGACCACAGCATGGACGTCCCTGGTGGTGAGTCCGGCCACCGGGGTGTCGTTGACTTCCAGCAGGAGTTCATCCTGGAGGAGTTTACCGCTGTGGCAGACCGCTCTGCCCGGGAGAAGCTCGCCGATAACCGGGAACTGTCCATTCTCAGCGCCGCCCTTCAACTCCAGCCCCAGCTCCCCCTCCTCATTCCTGCAAAGGACACTCTCGCGGACTTTGTTAGTCCAGTGGTTCTTCCTCTTCTTCAGGCTCTTGGACATGGCTCAAACAAGGGGAAACCACATGAGTGCGGCCGTGGAAGAAGTTTAGTCGCTGCCCGAAGTCCCCCAGTGTCACCGTACCACTGTAATGAGTCCAGTTTCAACAGTAAACGCCAGTTGTATCCATGTCAGCGCACACACTCACACGCACAGCAGCTGGATCATCAGTCTGCTACAACTGAGAGCTGCTCAACTTGTGACGCCTTCAAGTTCAGCCTCCGAGGTCGGAATCGACAGGTTCGGCCAAGACAGAGCGGGGGGGAAAAAAACCCATCGTAATTCGACAGCTTTTTATGCTGCGAGACCTCACTGGATAGAAAAGTGTGTGTGTTTACTCCATGTTTGTAAATGATAAAGTGTCTATGACCAACAAGTGAACAAACTATACAACCCTATGTCCATAAAACATACTTAAATCACATTTGAAAAATAACTATCATGAGTTTGAAGCGCCCTCAGGAAAATAATTCAATCTATAAATCAACATAAAATGAGCTAAATAAATCAATCCACAGGTCTCTGCAAACGCTAAAGCTGCAAAAAAAGTGTGTTCAATCTGAATTCATAAAGAAGATGTGGGTTTGCAACTCCTAAACTTCCAAGTGTACAACTTTTTACGAGGGGTCCCTGAAGGCAGCATCAAGCTCCAACCAACCCAACTGACCCGGATGTGAAGGCTGGAGGAGAACGAGGAGGAGGAGGAGGAGGAGGAGGAGAGAGGCAAGGCTTTTCCCAAATCCAGCTTTCCATGGAAAAAAGAGAAGAAAAAAGAGCGAGCGAGGCAGAGTAACGGTATTTCCACTGGCATGGCAGCAGAGCAGCAATAATAAGAGTTTTTAAAACCACAAATATGCCTCTTCCTTTTAACGTTTACTTACAGACACTGTAGATGACACAGTCTGTAGAAGCTGTGAGAACTTCTGCAGACCGACCAGTGAAGGTGTAATTGATTTTAACCAAGTGCAACTTTAAGGCCTCAGAAGGTCATCACATCAATGATGATCAAACGGGGTTCAAAGGTCAAGAAACCTTTAAAATATATTGTCATTTTTCTTTCTTTCTTTTTTTTTTTTTTTTTTTTACGTATCAAAAGATTTTATTTCCTTTGACACCATTCAAGGACTTTGGTGAATGAAGCGTTTGTGTCTTATGGGACATTTTCAAGGACAGCGGGTGTTTCTGAGCTGAGCGTTTGCTCCTTATTATTAATGATATTGATATTTCAAAACACATTTTCTTCCTTCTCCCAGTCAGTTTAGCTGTAATAGTTTTGTCATGCGCCAGAAGAAATGCCTCTTAAAAAGGAAAATCCCCTTGTGTTTATCTCACACGAGAGGAAAGGGACATAAAGCAAATGGAGAATTGAGTGAATATAATCCATCTTCAAATAAATGTGTGTTGTGGGTATGTTTTTGTCCCCCTCTTCACTGGGGTTGACATCTTTAAAACTTACAATCGGCTTTATGGCGAAGTCTCCCCTCAACACCTCTCCCCCTCGCTCACTCACCGAGCTCATTCCCGGTAATGATAGTTTGCTGCCGTGCTGCCATAATTGTACAGATATACAATGATAACAGCGACTCCACGTCGCAGCGTTATCTGTCGCTGCAAGTTAATCCCTTTTTCTTCAGCCTTAAAATCATGTTTTTCTCATAACAAATGAAAAATTCCAGTAACGACTGGAGATAAGTGCCCTTGTTTCCCACGCACAGAGACTCTTTCTCTGCGTCGTTATGAGCGGGAGGTCATTTTTCTGCCTGATTCAAAGACGTTTGTAGAAAATCCCCAAACCATCTGAAGAGTGCTGCAGCCAGGATTTTAAAACTACTGAGGTCACGAGTCCACCTCCCTTGAATGCATCACTACTCCCAATACTCGGCCCACTATTTTCTCTTACTTTTATTTCTCAGTAAAAAGAACTAAACGCCGTTAAACCCTCTCCTCACAGCCAGAGACAAGAAAATAGACCGAAGGTAATGAAAGTCTTATTGAGCGCTCAGACAGATTCTTAGAAAGTGAAGCTAATTTCTGCCTCATGTTGTTTGTTGGTGCAGTCCACAATGTGCTGCTAGTCTTAGCTGTGCTGGAGATGTTGTTTGTTTAAATTACAGTTCTTCTGGGGGGAGGGGGGCAGTAGAGGTGGCACCATAATCTTATTGGCTGAGTGGGTTCAGTTAAACGTCGAGCTGTAAGTGCACCTCCACTTACAGTAACTGTGCATGTAAACGTCCTGACTGTCTCTATCACCCATCCATCGGCTGTACTGCTTGATCGATATAGGGCGAGGGCAGGGTACAAACTGGACAGGTCACTGGTCTATCACAGGGCCAACATATAAACCAACCTCCCACACACAATGGGAATTAATAAAGTCAACAGTTAACCTCGTGTGCAGGTCTTTACACGCTGGGAGGAAGCTGGAGAACCCGGTGAGAACCCGTACGGGCACTGGGAGGACATGCAAACTCAGAACGGCCCCAGGCCTGGGAATCAAACCCAGGATATTCCTCCCACGAAGCCGTAGTGGAAACCACTTCGCCACCGCGCCACCGCTGGCTCTATCATGAGAAAGCAAGAGGAAAAAAGAGAATAAATACTGATATTGTGTTTATCAGTTAATCTGGTTTCCTTATCTCCATCCATTAAGTGTAACTGTTCTATCTCTACAGTTACGGTCACAGATTTTCTCTCCACTTCCCCACAGTGTCTGAGTCTAATTCAATTATATAAGATATCATTATTATTGTTATCAAATTTTCTATAGATAACATTATGATATTGTTGTCGTGAATTCTACAAAGTAAGGTATCGCACAGGAACTGGCGTCCCTGGTCTTTTTCATTTCGTTTTTGTTGAAAAGAAGTCAAACTTTGACAAACAGCTCGATATTTTGGGAAATAGTTTTAATTTCCTCCATGCTGAGAGTTAGATGAGGAGACTGATACCACACTAATGCCTGTTCGGTGGCTCCAAAAATCTCAGCTTTCACCGTTCAAAAACATGGCAAAAGAGGAGTGTTTTAAAATGCAAGCCTGGTAACGCAGCCACAGAGGGCATGCATCCTCCTGACTTGAGTTGTTGCAAAGCTTCATCAATAAAAATAATCACTAAAAATAAGCTTTTAATTGTAAAATCAAATTGCAGAATTTCCCCCCGGCCTCTAAAATCCCCCAAATTCCCAGACAAGACATGACTTCAGTGTCTTCGGTGCTGCAGCTCTGGGGCCTATTTGTGAACAGATGCAACTGTCTGAGTCTCTTAGCTTCTTTTATGCGCCTTAAAACAGAGGAAGAACAATCACACATCAAGAAGAGAGAGATATAAGATGAGAAACAACTTCAACGCTGCGTCGCAATCAATTTCTCCTCAAAACAATTTCGCTGCCCTTGAGTCAATTTAGCCTTGTTATTGTAGAGTCTTGTTGTCGACAACAAAGCTACAGACACAATGCATCATTTTCTCCTCCGCAGGATTTGGAAGAAGTGCCTGTGTGCATTCCAGAGGTGGCGGCGCTGCAGAGGAGAGGTTGAGGAAGAAAAAAAAGAGAAAGAGAGGAGAAAGAAAGCGAAAGAGAAGAAGAAGAAGAAGAAGGGGAGTGTTTTATTAAGAAGGGCAGGAATTCTGGAGGCCGTGTTTGAAGAAGGAGAGGAATGCTCTGCGCGTGGCAGAATAAGCGCCGGGGAGGAGAGGAGAACATCAACAGTTCAGGGAATGAAAGGCCTGGAAAAACAGAGTGGGATTAAACTGTGTAAAATGTGCTGGGCTGGCTCGGGCCCGGCACAATGAGCCCATGAGCGTGGGATGATGAGAATTCATTTTACGACTGTTAAACATTATGTACGTGATACGAGAACAACGTTGTCAAAACCCCGGCTCGTATAACCGTCATTTTTCATGGATATGTGACACACACACACACATACAAACAAACACACACAGTGAGTGGCTCACATTCCTTTATGTAGCTCTCAGAAACCAGTATCACTCACATGTACACGACCAGATGGGAGTTCATGGGCTCAGCCAATGATGCTGCCCCTGGGATCACCACTCTGCTCTGCTACATGATGTAATGGTTATGACAGGCCTCATTGCAGGATAATTAAAGGTGGTTAGGAATAAAGCGAAACTGCCCAGTGATGACTTCCACCGCCGACGAGAGAGGAAGCTATTATCCTCTTTGTGTGAGCGAACACTGCCTTTCCAGCTCACTGTTGGCTTGTTTTACATTGTCACACTTGATGCAGGGGCCTGAATGATTGAACGACGCTGGCTGCTCCTTTGCCAAAGCGTGGCGGGTTTGTCTTATTCCATCTGAGGCATCTGACCTGTTTATTCTGCCGCCGCCATCTGCTCGACCTTGCTGCCGAGGGAAGGTCCAGTGTGTCATTCTTGTCTCTGCCACTGCTTGACCCCCGGGGATGAAAGAGTGCCAGGAGACATGCAGCTCGACCTGATATGCTGCCAACAGCATCTCTGGCTTTTGCTGAAACTGGCAAAGAAAAAAGGTGAGAAGCTGGAGGGGGGGGGGGGGGGGGCACGATGTGAGAAAGTGTGGAAACAGAAGAGAACACCTGGAAAAGTTGTCCATTCATTCCTGGGTTGCTAATGGTTTGGCTCTTTAGTTTCAACCAAGTGATAATCTTAACACTCTTGTTCTCAGTTTGCAAAATCAGACTTCTGTTCTTGGCCCGAGCCTGGCCCATATTCCTCTACGTCGTTATCCTCCAGTACTGAGTCACAGCTGCAGGATTTGTCGTGTGTGAACCACAATTGGTCCAGATTTGGAAGCAGCATCAGTCGGTCATACTCAACCAAAACAAAACATGCCACAACAGTGTCACCAAAGTATGGAGCAGATTTTCTTTTACTACCTGAATTAGCTGGTTTGGGAAGCATCCTGCTCACAATCCCAGATCCATGAAGCTAGTGTTTTCTGAATCTGGTGTGGAGGACTCCTTCATACACACTTTGGGATAAACTCCAACTCCAACGGCGAGCCAGGCCTTATCACCAGAATCAGTCTGCGACCTCGCTAATGCTCTTGTGGCTACGCGGGAGTAAATCCCTGCAGCAAGGGTCCAAAATCTTGGGAAGCCTTCTTAGCAGAGTGGAGGCTGTTATCTGTTATAGCTGCATGTTAACCCCCGTGGTTCACGTTCAACAATCACATATGGCTGCGACATTTACGGGTCCACATGCTTTTGTCTGTGCAGTGTGTTGTAAACATTGTTCTTCTTTTTGTTTTGCCATGAATTGTTGCTTTCTCCCTCTGTTATACCTGCTTTACTTGGTTTAACTCCTGAACCCCTGGGTGTTACCAGGTTTCCATATTTACAGTCTTTTATGGTAGAAAGGGTAGTGGTAAACATGCTGTACACTGGGTAATGGTAAGACGAAAGCGACCTGTTATCGTGCCCTAAAAAGTAAGTTTTTTCGCAGCCCGGCCTCTAAATGAAATGCAAATCCTCCGTGAAGTCACAAGCCGAGCTGCGGCCTCCTGCTGCTTCCTCGTCCACTGATGAATTTGAGATTCAGGGCGTCTCCTTTCCAAGTTGGATTTGATGGCCTCTTCATGGTTATTCAAGGTGTTTTACCTTCAGCCTGTGACCAGTGTCATGAATGTCTCCTCTCTGATTGTTAATTCATGTCCTCTCTTGGCTCTCACGCGGGATGATTCAGGTTGGATTCCCATGCAGTCTGGCTCTCAGCGGCAGACTGTCACTTCACAAGTCCTGGTTTCTTAACCAACATCCCCACCTCATCCTCCCTCCCTCTCTCTCTCTCTCTCTCACAACCCCCCCGCCTCCGCCCACCCCCGTCACCCTGTCCTATCGGCTCAGACAGATAAGTACCTTTTCCCACGGCAAGGGCTTTTAACTGCCTCAAAGAGTCCCAGCGATCGCTCCTGGAAAAAAAAAAATAAAGCCCAGCCCTTTCCTCTCACTGGGGGAAAGTTACATCCAACGCTATCGCAGTCAGTCATCTGTCTTCGCCAGTCCGTCTTCACAGCGTCCGTCATCTATCAGAGGGGGAGCGATGACACTATTGCCACGCAATCAACAGCATGACAGCTTGATAGACTTCCACAAGCCGCCGCTCATATCCCGTCACAAAGCGTATCTGACAAACCAGCAGAGACAGGTCATCATGCTGGAAGATAGCGGCTTTCAGCCCGTCAGACGTTGTGTCTCATATTTCCAGGGATAAAAATCGGTCAGATCATTATCCAGATGATAAAATGCACCTTTACCTGGAGGATTTTGTGGAATAATAACAGGTCCGCATGTTGCATTTTGGGTCGGTGGATGAAAGGGGGAATAAACCAGATGGTGAGTTTCTGAGATTTCTTGTTGTTGATCTTCTTCAAAAGCAGGAATACGTTGCTTCTAACTCCTCATGACTCGAGGTGCTTTGTTTGAAAACACAAACACATCCCCCTGCATATTTACAAAGAGACTGGCAAAGCATTACAGCACAGTACGGTAGCGCAGTACCTTAGATTATATAGGTTTTGATCGATCCAATGCTTATCTCAGTCGACTCACCCATTGAACACTTCAAACTTTAAAATCCCACAGTTCCTTATAAAAGCTTTTTCTCTTCATCTGTGGAGTACAACCTGTGCACATACAATTATACATAAGCCTCCTCATCATGCGGCCATGGTTACGCCAACAGACCTACAACTGGTGATACAAAACCATGGCACACACAGTGACATCATCATGGCATCAGCGTTACATTACATTACACAGAACTAAAAGAAACATCATTTAACCTGGCACAGATCTTCAGAGATGCTTGGAGGAACTAGCTGGCTGCAAAAAGTTGTAAACCTCAAAAAAAAAAAAAAGTCGGAGGGTGGTGTTCATGGTATCTCCATGCAGCACTTCACACATTTGCACAGGAGACTTTTGACTGTGGGTGTTTCATCACCGTCTCACATAATCCCTAATTTAAGTCATGCAACTGACAGCTCTCTTTAATCCACCATGCAAACACCAGAGCAGCATGATTTAAAACTTAAAATGCCCTTACAACTGCCAAGACAGGGAGGGGGGGGGGGGCATTCAAAGTTCATGAAGGAAAGGGGCTGAGAGGTATCGCCTGCAGCTGGCAGCACCGACGACACCGGCCGACACCTCCATGAAGGAAAAGGGGATTAAAAGAGCAAAGTTGATCTTCATGTTTAGAGGAAGCCAGCAGAGCAGGGTTGAAGAGGTGAGCGCTGCTCTCAGCAGCCGGCGAATTAATATTCAGACCCTGCAACGACACAAGCCAGCGCCCCCTTTGCCCTCCCCAGACCCCTGTTTGTCCAGAGTGAAGGAGTTTGTGTTTAAAGACGGATCTCTTCGCCTGCAGCTAATGGACCCTCTGAGCCTCGGCCTTGCTGCTGAATGATTGTGCGACCCCAGGCGAGCTTTTCCCAGAGGCCTTTTCGGTATTCTGTTCACAAAGCTCCGTCTAAAGACCCCCATTGATCAGCGGCTCCTTAAGATCCTCTCTTCTCGTTTAGCGAGGAGTAACTGTTACATCACTGTCAGAGAAAATGGATAAATGGTCATCTGATTTATGAGGGACTGGCCCGGGTCACGGCACAAGTGTCTTCCTCATCTGACAAATGTACGACTTTATGTTTTATATTGTAAGTCTGGTTGCAAAAAAAAAAAAAAAAAAAGTAGAAATGACTTTTGTTTTTACGGCTGCAACTCAGAAAATAAAATAAAAACCTTTACCATGACTTTGAAAAGAAAGAAACAATTTTCGTATAGAGTTTATTTTCTAGAGATTTTCAAGAGCTTCTGGTGGCCTTCATCAGCGAAAGGAGTTTAATCTGACGCTTAAAGGTCAAGGGTTCAGGTCTCGAGTGGTTTGTGCAGTTTTGCAGATTCAATCAGATCCAATACACAAGTGCTCAAGAGAAAAAGACATTCGAATGGATAAAACAGCAAAGCCTGTTCATCAGGGAAGCACCAAATACATTAAATGTCTCTGGGAGCGAATGGCTGCGTTTTGTGCGATGAATTTTTGCAGTGGTTACTAATGAATGTTTTTTAAGCTCTTTACCACATTCCCCGTCTCTGTCCACACATACAAATGCCCCCCCAACTGTGATGTCACTCTGCGTGCACCTGTACATCAGCACCACCGTGACATTGTGAGACGTTAAACCAGTGCCAGCTAAAAAAAAAAAGAAAAAGACGGAGACAGCTGAGCTGACTCAAGTCACAGTTGAAGGCCATGAGATGTGGTTTAAAGCTCTGGCACATTTCCACCGCTGCAAATGGATCTGGTGCTAAGATACCGCTGGTGTCAGGGTGAGCGGCGTTGTGACAACCCGTGAAACAAAGAGGCGTCACCATCTGAGGTTGGACAAATTATTTCATTTTGTTTTAAAAAAAGAAGCACAGACAGAAAACAAGAGAAGCACAGGTGGTGTAAATATTATCAGCGGCATTTTGTATCCCAGGAAACCGCAGCATCCACACATCGCAACCTCGCGACTGAACAGCTAAATGGAACCGGGCCATCGTTCGCTTTATAATTTACACAACACCTGCGCCTTTCCTTCAGCAAAACACCAGAGATTCTCACGACTTCCACACCCATCGCATTGTTGGGAATTAGTCAAACGATGTTCTGCTAAATCTTTATTTTTCTCTCCAGACCTCCATGAACTCACCTCAACTTTACGCTCTCAGCAGAAACGAGAATTTCCACCTCTGATTTCAACTGTGGCCCTCACATCCTGCTCTTTTTCGTCTAACCACCATGGCCTACAAAAACTCTCAACCACATTCTCTGTGAAACCTGCCGCATTAATCAGACGCCTTATTTTTATTCATCACTCCGCTGCTCCCGTTCTCCCTCAAGCCTTTTTGACAAGGTAGCACCTAGCTGCTCGCTGCTTGCACTTCCATTGTGCAGCACCTCGTCTGTCATGCAGATGCAGCCCACAACTTAAATATTCATCCCCGATCTATCCGTTAACAGCAGCCTACACTGCAAGTCACTCACCCCCAGTCAATAAATATTCTCTTTGCTAAGATTAGAAGATTTTGCATGACCTAGATATTAAATCAAGTTATTGTTCCAGCTCTGTCATGCTAAATTTTCTCTGACAGTGAAGGGAAAAGGGGAGAGAGAGAGAGTGAGAGAGAGAGAGAGAGAGAGAGAGAGAGAGGAGGCGGCAGCGGGAGGTTGACTTCAGCAGTGATTTGGTTCAACAGTGACCCCTGCTGTAGAGCTCGGGCTGCTTCTCTTCCCCTCAGGCCAGACCTGAGGCCACATGCATAAACCTCTGTGTAGATTCATGACTAAAACTATGTGTAAGCACAAAACCAGAAAAATATGCACATACACACTCGTCTCATCTGAATAACAAAGCCGTGCGTTCACACTGGTCAAGGCACATGTGAAGGAAAGCCCATGTTTTCCTCCTGTTTTCTTCATTAAGCCTCCAAAATAATAATAAACTGTGATTAGCGAACATTAACGCAGCATTAACCAGTTTACAGAACCACTCATTATCAATAATAAGGATATTAAATGACACTGAATCAAACTTTGAGCACAAACACAATTATTTCCGTGTATGAATTGCAAAATTGTTTTCGCTGTGTAAACGGCAAAGTGTATAATTGTGATAATGAATGAAGCTCCGTGAAATTGGTTATTTCATTCTGCATCAAAAGACGTGTGTTGGCTTATTCTGCATTTTCATTTCACTGTGAATTGAGTCGTTATTTATTTATTTTTGCTCTTTTCATCCACTAATAAAGAACACGAGTCTCCAATCTGCTTCATAATTGTAGGATGAATCCAAAAAAATTTCAATATTGTTCAAACTGATGATCCTCAGAAAGTATAACAGGCCACAGACTCTGTATCTTGCAGTTGTCCACATGCTGGTGTGGTCACGTCCGGAGAATGTCAGTAATGCTGTGGGCCCCGGAGCCCACTCATCCAGGACACATAATCCCGCCCTAATCTTCACCTTGGCCATTTGTTTGAGTGACAGGTGTAATCATCGTCCAAGGTTGGAGGACTGCCGCTTTTGGACCGGTTGTAGCGCCTGTACCAGTGAGACCAGTTCCCAGTGAGGCTCCCCCATAAGTCCGAGCCCCCACTGCTGCATGCAGCCCTGTCAGTGCTACAGTAACATGCTTTATGCCTCCCCTGTTGCAGGGGTGAATAATGACTGGTTGTGCAGCAGAGGTGAAGATTTAGCTGTCCTCTTACCTTCAGCCCAAACCGTCAGTCACTCAGAGCTGAGCATCTGCCTGGAGGCTGCCAGTGGAGGTCCATACATCACCCACTGATCACAGCTCACGAACCAGCGTGTGTCAGAGGGAAATATTCATGAAAGACAATTAAAACAACTAAGAGATCCATCGACCATAAACACAGGAGATGACAAGATTACCATGTTGATGAATATTTATCACAAAGACCGGCGAGATCAAAAGGTTTCCCACCGCTAAAGCACAGGTAGAGCTGCGTGAGAGAAACGCCACCACCACCGCGGCTGCTCAGTCATGAATTTGTTAAATGATAAGGATGTTGGTTTAAACAGGCGCTGGGGAGTTACACCAGGGTAGATATGGCTGCAGGTGGAGGAAAGGGTTGAAGTGTTTAAAGGGGAGATTTGACTAACATCCTGCAGGCTCCGGTACATTTAAGAATAAAGCCCTAAAGCTGGAGAAGACTTCCTACAGGCTATGTCAGACAGATAAAACAGAGCAAACTGTGTTCAAAGTACTTTACTCTGAGTACTGTAGAGTCGTCCCCAGAACCCCTCGTGTGACGACGACTTAAACATCACTGAGAGCAAAGGAACGGAGAAATGCTTGTTTCCTTCAAAGATACATAATCTCGACAACTTTTTTTTTTGCAGCAGCAGCAGCTCCAACATCTCAGATCCAGGGTGGAGATCTGGTTGAGACTAAACTATGCAAACTGCCATTTCCTGTATTTATATACTATTATATTAATCAAGCAAGCAGCACGGTGTGATAATAGTGGTTATTATGCCTCCAAAAAAGGCAAATTGTGTGTCCTATCTCTGTTTAAAATCTCTTTTCACTTTCTTTAGAGGACGATGTGGTATTTGCATTTTTCATTCAACAGCGTGTTTCCTTGTCTCTGACTGCTGCTGAACTCCGACTCAATTCAGACTCAAGTATCAATTACCAAAAAGCAACTTATTTAACTTTAACCTGTTTAATACATCATGAAGTGTGGTATCTCTCTTGCCTGTGTAACGCTAGTTAACATAACCTAATGAGCTCAGCTGGGTTTTCTATCTGCTTTTGCTTGGAGGCTACAAATCTATAACAGAAACAACCGGACACACTGGAGACTAATCTCTCTGAATATTTGGATCATTATCATTTTTCAGATGTTTTCTGTTAAGGGCACCTTTTTAATCTTTGTGAAATTGTCGGAGGATCGGTTTAATAAGCCGTATTTGAATATAGCATTGTTTATTATCGTACATTAAAGACACTAAGTTTGATTCTCATCCTTCGGTTTTATAACGAACTTTTAGAAATAAAAAAATAAAAGTGATTAAAGTTTAAATTGAATGTCAACATGAGTTTGATTTTTGTTTATGGTGGCGCCTTGTTTGATACCACAGCCTCAGTATGTTAAACAAGTTTAGGAACCGGCTCAGACAGGAAATGGAGTGAGACAGATGTCAGACTTTTTACAAAGTCCATTAAAAGTATCATTAAATTTGCATATGACCCAGGACGGAGGGTTGATAAAAGCGCGGCAGATAACTCCGACGCTGGATAGAGTTGAACACCGGTGTTTTCATTCAAGGCTAAACTCTGCCATCAGCATTCAGACAGGATGAGTTATAGCCTTGTCTTGCCCGAGCCTTGAGTGTCAGTCCAATTGAAATTCTGCTCAGAGACGAGGACATACAACAGGAGAAACTTTTCTCTCGCTGCACAAGGTAGGAGGGAAGGAAAACAAAGACGTGGACGCTGGGGAACTGTTAGAGACAAACAATTCATGCCCTTGCAGTTGGGTTTAGATGATTTTCTGTGACACCAGTGGGTGGGAGATGGCAACAGGGATCGGGGGAGAGGTTTTGGAGGGTGAAGCACTGGGTGAGGTAAGGACAGAGCCAATAAGGTTCCTACAAGGGCCTTCATTACTTCAGTGCCATCAGCATCCCAAAATGGGCTCCTGTGCTGACTGTCAGGTTCCTCTCTTATCCAGTCGAGCTGATGTGTGAGTGAGGGAGAGAGCAGATAGCCTCCCGTGCTCTCCATCTGGCGGCCGACACACACTTTATGTTTACCAATGAGCTCGCCGAGGAGATGGCGTCATTCAGGGCGACAGGTGAGGGTGACGTGCACCTGCTTCCCTGTCGCTTTCTGTCTGTTTTTCACCCAGTTTCACCCCCGCGATCCGAGAGGAGGAGAGTTGGGACGCGGCTGAGAAGATCTCTCTTAAAAGGTGTTTTGAAGAGCGACTGCTCCTGTAGCTCCCCTCACCTGTCTCGTTAACGTGGCTTCACGAGCGGCTCCGGCGACCTGTGCTGTTGTTTACCGTGCTCCCACATCTGGATCAGCAGACGATGAGGGGCGCGGCTCGTTTTGCTCATTTCTCTGCAGATGTTGTTCTTTCTATCTGATGTGAGTTGTTTTACAAGTGTGTTGCTTTTTTTTTTTTTCCAAACACAGAGCATATCATGTGATCTGATCTCACCTGTGCTTCCAACTCTACTCCTCACACTACACCTCCTCTGTTTACTTAAAGGAAAGCCTCAAAATGCTCCACAGTTAGCTGTTGATGTAAGAAATAAACTTCATAACAACATCTGCCACCAGAGTTGAGCTCATTTAATCTCTGTCCCAGTAGGTACATGTGATTTGATTGGCCAACACCTGGGTGATAACGTTTGATTAAATGTGCTTGGAGAGCTGATTGAAAAACTGAAGTAAATAATATCGTCTGATAACACACTGATCAGATGATATTACTCAGAGAGTAGTGTCCGAGAGTATCGAGGAATGACATGCAACAAATGGTCCAAGAGGTCAGGGGTCAAACCCGGGACTGGCTGCTGAGGATGTCTCTACATTTCAGACAGTAAAGAAGATTCAAGCCAAATATTTTCAATCACAACGTCATTATTTACACAGAGTACAAAGCCGATGCAAGAGCCAGCCAGGAGGCCTCGGTTCATCTGACATGAAATAACTACATTTAAATACGAGGCATGATTTAATATCAGTTATTCTTTATGTTTTCAACAGTAGAGGAACAAGAGCTGCCTCCATTCACTTTGCATTCAGGCTCTATTCACCTGTGCTGACCCGACAGCCGGCGGCTCATTCTTGGCTCCGACGGGCGCCACAACACTGATTACGCTCTGATCCAGCTCATAACGACCCCAGTCTAATTCCAGGAGCTCAGATATGACACCTAAGGGGGGTCTTTGTGTTTTATCTCAAAGCGAGGTCCAACCATTTAGTGACACAAGAACTGAATTGTTCCGCGGGATAAAGAGAAGAATTACGGCCTAAATGGCGGCGATCCAGCGAACAACGGCGCCTCTTATCAGAGCGACGCAGGGCACCGGAGGTTTTTACCTCGGCTGGGGGTGAAACGCAGTCGGGAAGGGACCAAACACAGACGTCGAGTTGTCAGTTATGTCAAAATTCATTTCAGATGAAAAAGGAAAGTAGAAATTGAAATTCATTGGACTGACGGATGCATTGTTTCGGCGAAAAGTCATCCCTTTATTTTGTTTATATCTGCTTCACATAGATATAAAAATCTCTCTCTCTCTCTCTCTCTCTCTCTTTCTTTGTCTGTCTCCTTCTCCTCCCCTTTATTTGCAGTGAGTCAGGCTCTATAACAGAGAACAGCCGTACAGCAGCCTCAGTTATGGGGGAAATGCCCTCTCCTAATACCCCGTGCTGACAGATTGCTTTCCGCACCAGCACTGATGGTCCCTCAAAGCTCCACGGCTAATTCTGTCAGACGTCACACAGTTGTGGAGACACGAACCCCCCCCCTCACTCACCCGCTCTCCCCCAATCCTGCCCCCAGCCACCTCAAAAAGACATGAAAAGCCTCACAGTCTGACTGTCGAGCTGAAACTGATGCCTGTCAGCATGGTGAGGCAGCAAAAGCCAAACACACATGAGCACACACTCGGTGACCAGTGAGCAGCAGGCGTGACACCCACACAGCAGTGTATCCGACGCGATGATCACACTCATCACATCATGTCCCAGTCAGACTGAGCTCAGCAAGTCGGACTTCATTCAGTTCAGCATGTGACTCCGTTGAGCCGCAGAAAATGTAAAAAACGCAGGTCGACACCAGAGCAGCCGGAGCTTTACTGCCCCTGCACCGTCAGCGCTCATCGCCCCTGTCGGTTAAACAGAGAATCTAAACATTTTACACTCTTAAGAGTTTCTTCGTGATCAGCAAGGGTCTCACTAAATTGAAGAATATCTCAGAGTGTTTGTCACATTGGTTATAAACATGGCAATTACCCTTCATAGTTTAATTCTGGATGTTTGTTGACAACTAAATCCCACGTTTATTTGTGCTGTGAGGTCGTTTGACGAGATAAAAATCTTCGCTACCTGCTGAATGGATTACAAAGATAAGCCTGTATTATAATGGAGGCCTGGTTTTGTGCATTACTCAGAGAGACCGGCACAGAGCCAATCTACAAGACTGATATGAGAAACTCTTACCCATGACGGTCCTCATTATCAATATGGCTGGTCAAATCCCTTTATTAATAATGTTTGGATGGTTTAGTGATAGCTAATATTTTTGTGATTGTCTTTCAATGCTAAGGTTTGCAGGTTTGCATATATGGACAGTAGAGACATGGTCCTTGGAGGCTGCAGCGACTTGCTATCAGAAAATGGCAGGGCTAGCTGTTAGCATGCTAACTTCGGTAGAAAAAAGACATGATATATGAGATAGATGTTAGTTGTAATGGAATTAAGTTTGATTGTGACCTTGCAATGTTTCTTTTCGACTGTCAGGTAAAGAGCTGTTAAGTAGTTCCTTTCAGCGCACACATTATTACTCAAACGCAAGCAGTTCAGATACGAGTTCATAGCATCCGTCTATTTATTGGTCCTTTTTCTGTGTCTGAGTTAATTCATGCTTCTGGAAAAACATCTTAAGTGCACCCAAAATGGCAGCAGTGCGTCTGACCTTTGAATGAAAATAAGTATGATGGCACTTTATTCTTCTGAAGGGCCATGCTGTGTAATACCATTGTGGGGAAAAGGGCGGTGGTTCTTTGATGCAGTGGGGGTCATTTCGACTAAGTGGGTACGATCAAACGTCCACATAAAGTAGAACCTGAAAATAATCCGCCTGTAAGTGTATCACTGTATAAAACTGGGACCACAGAGCTAATTGTGTAGCTGCACAGAGTACAGAAAAGTAATTCAGTGCACAGTAAGGAGAGGGTGCATGTTCTCCCCATGCAGGAAACAGATGAGAGGGATTTCGGATGGATTATGAGCATTAGTGCCCCCCCTTATCCCCGCTCCCCCCTGCCCTGGTGGGCCTTATTATTACTTGGCTGAATATATCATTATGAAAATGTCTTTGTCTGACTGTGCGCGGCACAGAATTGCATCTTTTATCAAATAACAACTAGAATTATGACAATTTGGATCCGCCGAGAGTAAGAAAGATGGAGGCTGAAAACCCTCGGGGGGGTTTGTGACGCATCACTGGCTCGGAAACTGCGGCGTGCACGTACACGCACACATAGATGTAGGCTGGTACGAGTGCACAGATGTGTCCTCCTGGCACTCTCGCTGTCATTTTGTCATTCAAGGAGGAGACGTGTGGCAAGCAGCGATAAAACTGCATTCCTCTCATTACAGCCATATTTTTTGAAGTGACCTACTTGCAGAGAAAAAGCTGTCAGGAGGTGGAAAAGCAAGCGAATAACATCTCATGTGAAGACGGGAGATGGAATAGAAGCGGCAAGATCAAATTTTACTTTCTCATCTCTCAGAGTGCGATACAGGACACCGGCTCATGTGCTGTATATGTTCCAGCTGCTCCCCCCACAACCTACCTATCATCACTATCTTTCCTTTGGTCTGCATTTCCCTCCCTCTTTGCTCCAAGGAGTCAACTCCAGCTTCTACAATCTGCTCTATTTATATAATCTTTCTGAGTTGTGCTCCTGTCATTGACAGATGGAGATACTACAACTCCCAGTGCACCCCTCTCCAAAACCCTGTAGACAGCACCGATGCTAGCTCCTTGTTTCTGGGTGTTTTTTAAAAATCTCATCAACAGTGTCACTGCAGCAGAGCAGCTCGTTGTGCAAACATGATGAATAATTGAATTTGGTCTGGACAAACACAACTCGTGATTAAAAACAGACTGTGACAACATTAAGAGCTTGACAAACACAAATCAGCAGAAAAAAATGCACGGCATCGGCAGGAAATTGGCGGGGTCCAACAATCGCGCCCTGAGGGACACCTCATACACCCAAATTGATTTAAAGTTGAATAAAAACTAAATGAAGGAACTGTGGTTGTAGCTAATAGAGATGAGCTCCCTTGCTGTTTGCTGTGAGTGCTGTGGGACAGAGTCGGGCTTTTTTTGTGGGAATGGCTTTTACTTTTTTACTTCAGACTGTTGTGCAGGAATACCAATGAGAAATTCATAACTAGGACCGCAGCCAAAACAAGCTTTCAAAGCCTCTGTTCGAGATGGGCTCTGACGTCCCTGCTTAGTGCGGTAAAAAGAAGATGGAATTAAGTATTGAGGCCGAGGGAGACGAGTTTGCCGTGGCAGGAACGCCTCTTTACATTTCTCACTCCGCCTGTAGGTAGGGGGTTAAGTGGGCATATTAAGCAGAGATCAAAGAGATGATTACGATGTACTGCGAAGTTGCACTCGAATCTAAAAATGCTCCTTGGCAATGTGTCATTATTGTAAACAAGCGTTACAGCTGGATCTGGATGTTTTAAACTCCTCAATAAAAAGTGTTAATAACAGCTGAGCCTCACCACAGCCTCACTCTCTCTCACATCCTGAGGCAGAGCTTCTTTATAAGTGTGAAAAGTGCACGTGTGACGCCACAGTGCTGAAGGAGCCATGAATTACTATGGGATAATAATAATAATATAAAATGTGGGCGCATGAATTGGAGCAATATCGTGGTTTAATTTACTCCCGTTGTATATGCAGTGTTGACTTTGCTCACTTTAGGCCGTGAGACTGGTAATATCTTCCAATTTAATACTAAAACCAACAATGAACCGACTCCACCGACAAGTACCATCCCGATACAGCTTGTTCCTGTTTGTCATAGACCTTCATTTTATCCAAATACTATTTAAATCCCCTTCTCTGTGATTAAAATGTCCCTCTCCTGCTGCTGCAAATACTCAGAGCTCAGAATGTGTATTAATCCATAAGTATTTACTCCCGTTGGAGAAACAGTCGGCTACACACTGTTTCACACAGAGAGAATAAGGCTCAGGGCTAAAACCCATAGACTGGTGGGAGTCAGAAACTACGGAGAGATGGACTGAAAGGTTCATAGGAGTTCAAGATGGAAACAAAAAGTATAGAGTATTTCTGGTGTTGTGCTTTGAGGTGTTTCCACACAGTGAGTGGTGGATGTTGCCTCTGTTGTTTTCAATGTAAACAGAACCTATAATGTAAAAAAACTTGTTGCGAGATCAAATGTATCTTTCCTTTGAAGAATACTAGTCACTACATATATATATATATATATATATATATATATATATATATATATATATATATAGTATGTATGACTTCTATTTCCTCTAGCAAAGTCATGGTCTACAGGGTTCACTCACAAGTAATTTCAAGTTTTTAAAAGTTTTCTGTGGAAAACTGTATTTCCTAGAAAAAAACGAATTTCAGTTTTAGGTTTAATTTGGATCTTTCAGGACAGATATGAGTGCGTTTATGTTTTTCTTTCCAAATTCGATTGCATATGTGTCTTTGGGGATTTCTTTTGATAAATCATGATGCAGTGATAAGTTTAGACGACGAGCTCTGGGATGCTATAAAAGTTTGTCTGAAGGTTTTCGTGCCCAAACCCCAAAGCCATTTCAGCTTATATTTAACAAACAGTGAGAGCACATTAAAGTAAAACCATACATGAATGTTGACAATCCTGGTACTGTGTAGTGTGTCACATTTCCCTGCAGGGGGCAGGGTCATGACACCACAGAGCCCTGACAAGGTCACGGCTGCTCTACTGAACAGACACAACTGTTTCCACTTTTCATCACACACACACACACATTACATGTCCTGCTTGTCACGGATGCAGCTCCCCAGGCAGAGAAATGCACTTTGCTGCTCTAGTCAAGCATCAGGAACAAGGAGTTTCAAGGCTATCAGGGCGGTGGTGGTTTGGGTGGGTGGTGGGTGGTGGGTGGGGGAGTAGTCAGTCTGGCTGCAGAGGGATGTAGAGCAGAGACAGCATGAGCAGTAATTTATTATAAAGGAAACGTTGTCGGGTTTTCTCACCTGCTTCTCACTTGAATGGAGCTACATGGCCTCCCAGAGTATTGCAACTGCTCCCACCTCCGTTATTCATGCCTCGTTTGACCCCTCCTCCGCCTCCCATCCCATCCCTCCCATGGTGCTTGTTTTCTCTCACCTCTTTACATTTCTTTTTCTCTCTCTTTTTTTTTTTTTTTACCCCTCTCTTCTTTGTATCACAGTGAGCGATGTAGGATTAGACTTGAACAGCAGGAGCGTTTCTGGATTGTTTGTAGTCGTGACAGAGCTGATATACTTTGGACAATCTGGCTCCTCCTCTGCTGTGAAGCAGTAAACAGTTGTAACTTTCTACGGGTGTATCAATGTCAGGAGGAATCATTTCACCAGACTTTTGATCAATTGCTGCTTTTGAACATGTCTCCTTCTGGATTTTTCCTTTTTTTCTCTGTTCCACTAAATAATTAGTTGCTTCTTCATAATAATTCAGAGCTTTGGTCATTATTCCTGTAAATGATTTACTACTTCCTAAGAGATCTGCAAAGATCTCTGGCAACAAGAAGTCTGATGGGAGAACAGCCACGAGCAGTTCAATGTTTTAAAGACATAATAAACAAACTTCCTGCTGAACTCATTTGTAAGAAACCAAATGGTAAACATATCTCTTTAAATTGGATATTAGATAATCAGGCTGAACAATTTGGTCATTGAATCGCCGATTGTGATCTCCTGAGTATTGCAAAAAGAGATCGTGATGCATTGCGATTTTTGAAGAAAGAAAACTTCGGTTTTGTCAGTTAGCTTAGTTAGCTACTTCACTAGCTACATCTGTCTGTTAGCATGGTGAGCATGATGTCATCATAATGTTTGTGAACCGGAGTTAACCTGTTATGTTACAGATCACTGTATGCAGTGGAGGCACTGATGTACTGTGTTTATTTACCACAGCTGATCCACTCTTGCAACAAACAACAGCACCTGCAATATTTCCTGTAAACCCCCCCCCCCCCCCCCCCCCCCCATCTCTCTCACCAGCCCATAACCAGCCAGTAAAAGGTCAACTGGTGCTCTGATTGTTTGTCACAACGAACAACAACTTCAACAACATCAGTCTTCACTGAGTGCCGCGCTGCTCTTGTCTCAAGTGCAGAGCGACGGCAAATGTGGCAACAGGATCATGCATAAAAGATGTCATGAAATAACGTGAAAGTGCATACGAATGAGTGCATGTCTTTGAGTCTGTGTGTGTGTGTGTTGCCACGGACAGGAATAAAAACACACTGTACCCCCTGCCTCTTTTATCTGCTCATGTCATTCTTTCTCTTTTACTCCTTTCTTCCCCTCCGTATCTCACAGGGATAAAAGAACAAAAACAAAATGAAATACATCCGCTGACTTCCCGTCTCAATCTCGCCATATTTCAAAGATGGACAGGTTGTGCAGTGGCTCCATAAAAGACCAGATGAGGTTTTGTTTTGCGAGAGAAAAAAGGGGCAAGAGTCTGAATGTTATGGCTAACTCAAAAGAACTGCAGAAAGACTCTGACACACACACACACACACACACACACACACACACACACACAAGCAGGACTGTCCTCTGCATGTGTGTGTGCAGATGATTATGCATCTCCCTGAACCACACAGGAGGAGAGAGGATGACAGATTCCTCTCCCGTTGACTGTCAGCACTTCCGGTCTCTGTGTGGGCTGATAACACAGGTGCTCGCTAATTAATTTGCCGCTACGGCGTTTATCGTCGAGCGCGAGCGCACATGACGGTCTAAACGTTTGTGGCCTTCTGGGCTCTTATATGGACAATGGGTCAAATGACGAGAATCACCACCTGGTTCTACGGCTATGGAGCGTTTTTTTAGCGTCTTTTCAGCTCATTGTCTTGGTCGGATGGAGCCGCTGTGTTCTCCTGGAGCCTCCGAGGAACCACAGGGTTTGTTTTGATCTCCAGAAACTCTAAAGCAAAGAAGCAGAGTGAATATTGGACTTACTGAAGGCGTCCTGTACCAAGGCACCACAGGACTCGATATCTGGCACGTTCAGCTGAGGCTTGACTTGGCTGATGAAGTGTGGTAGGGGGCGCTGTCCTGCTGGCAGAGAGAGACAGAGGAAATCAAAAATCACCAATCAACTTTGAACTCCAACAACGGCCACTTCACTGGGGTCAACAGGGGTCACTTGATCGATGTATTTCTACAAGACATTTATTTTAAAGGACAATTTGATATCAAACAATGAGTCTGTCACTTCAGCACCGCGGACAGCGCCGTGGTGTTTTCAATATTTAAATTAGCAGGTAGGTTTAAGTAATGTAAATAAAATCAGTGTTAAATCTCGCCGCGGTCTCCACCGCTGCTTCAGTCCGTCACCGCTAAATACATGGTGCATGTCAGTGTAACATCCACCTGAAGGACAGGACACCACCACCCATCTGCCTGCTTTCTGAGGCTGATCAATATATAATCACTTGACATGATCCTATGTGTCTGTTTACAGCACACCTGCTGACAGGGACTCTTAATGGATCTGAGCCATCACTGATATCTCTAATAACACCTATGTCGAGTCAAAGAGAAGTGAGATGTGCTCTGTTATGAAAAGTCAAACTGAATATACGGAGGGATCTGAGCCCTAATGTCTAATGTCGTTACAGCGGAAAGCTGCAGTTAAGACAAATAAAACAAACACAACACAAAAAGCTTTTGAAGCTGCAACGCTAAATAGTCTTGAAGATAAAGATCAAAGCTAAAAGCTGATATGAAAATTGGAGAGAGAGAGAGAACGTCGAGGTTGTGAAAAACTTTCTTGGCAGCGTCTGGTGTGAGTTTCCATCACCGCGGCTCTTCTGCTTCCAGATTATAATTAATGTGACAACACCACACCAGCACAGAGAGGACGGCCTCCTCTGTGGGGCCGCTGCGTCACGCTGCCGCTTCCGTAGCGCCGGGCTGGGTTTCATGGGAAACGCTTTATCTTCAACCACAAAGTTTCAGTTTCATCATGTCGCACATGGAACCAGGAGAGTTTTTGGGGGGAAAAAAATATGGATTTAATTTTGAAAAACCCAAACAACATCATCAACAGCATCTTTAAAAAGTTTTACAGTCGTTGTCTAACAACCGTGGCTTCGCAAACAGTCACTGGGGCCCAATGCGAAGCTGTGAAACTCTACCTGAGCCTTCAATATGCTCTGAAAATTTAACTCCACCTGGTCTGCTGTGTGGAAGATAATAAAACTTGAGGATAAATGGCAGCAATTAAAACCCTTTGACTGCTGAATCTTTAATGAAGTGGAGATGTAAGAACATCTTAGAAAGCTGCGAGAGTCAGAGCGGTTCAAAGATGAGATGAAAGTGTCAATGACCTTCTTTAAATCTGCGGAGGATAACAATGTTTTGATGTCTGAAACGATCCTCCACAGGCAGAGTGTGTTATTATCTCTATTGGCTGAGAGAAATCCCTGCAGCATCCAAATTAACTCTTTAAGTTTCAGGACTTGGAGTTGAAGGACGGACCTTCAAGATCACTTCAAATTAAATCTTCCCTCATCATCGCCCAGGTTGTCAGACCGGCTGTAAAAAGGGAGAATTATTGCTCTGAGCCAATCTTGTTTTCCACAGTCTTTGTGATACTGTTTGATGTTGTATGGTGATTGGGTTGGCCCCCCCACACACACACACACACCCTCCCAACCGCCCACCCCCGCACCTCGCCATCCCAGCCATCATCTCTGTGCAAAATCTGCATAATTTTACACACGCTGATGACCGAGCTGACACGGATCCTTTTTTATTTCCATCATCAGAAGCTCCGAGCACAGTTTTCCTCTTCATTCATTAACCTAAATAAAAACTCCTGCTGTTGCACTCGGATGCAAATGACTCGTTTCGTGACTCACGTCTGCTTTTATTCTATTCTGTTTTTAAACTTATTGAGCATTCATCAAGTGGAGGAGGAGGAGGAGGAGGAGGAGGAGGAGGAGGAGCGGACGCTAAAGTACGACATATTCTTAGAAAGAGAAAACGCTGGTGAATTTAGCTAAGATCATATTTTATGTTCACATTTTACAGTGAAACTAATCAAGATATTTGGCGGAAACAACAAAGCAGCTGGGTCAGTGCTGCAGTCATCCGTCTGCAGCGTATGAAGGTCTGGGTTGTTCACCCTGTTCACAGAGCAGAACATGACATATACGCTGTGTTTGTGGTATATTTGTCTGATTGTTTTTACACAGGATATCAGTAATAATGATAGTAAACTTCATTTATACAGCACCTTTCTTAACAAAGGTACAAAGTGCTGCACAGATAAATATAATTTAAGATGCAAAGAAAAGCAAATGCTTTTTTGTAAAAGTGAGTTTTTAAAAGAGATTTAGAAACTAAATTCTCTTTATTATCATCATCCTCCTGTATTTACACACTTGTATTTCACATTTTCCTGTGATGTATCAGACAAAAGCTGGAAATCACACGGCACGAATGATGCTGCTGTATTCAATACAAACAACACAATAAAACCACGTGTCACACAGAAATGAACAAAGCTGTCTCCTACCGTTTATATGCTACTCATCTGTTTTTCTGCTGGTGTCTGTCTATTGATTGTACATTCATTGATTGATGCTCCAATGCCATGTTTTGTTCACATGAAGTGTGCATTAACATGAACTGTTGCATTGTTTTGGTTTCGTGAAGCTGCACATGGTCCATAATGGACCAGACGGAAGAAGTTAGCAATCAGCTGATGGAGGGTGGGAACCAAAACAGAGCTAAAAGAAGATTGAATCCTGAGTCCATCAGTTTTTGGGTTGACTGTATATGAGATTTTGTGAGAGTCTGGCCAGACGACATAAGGCTGTGGTGTTATATATACACAAATACATCACTCATCGACATATGCACTATATCCAACAGGTGTGACGACAGTTTGACAAGAACAAATGCATCACAAGTCATAAATCACACAAAAGCTTGTGTTTGTATCGGTCTCCATCTGAAACTGTATTTTCTGTCTATGTGCCACTGTTGCTGCCTCTGCAGCAGAAGCTGACAGCTCATCTCAGTGAGTCATGATGCTATAATCCACTGAGATTACTGAGAGTCATATAAGGCATCAGTATCAGAGCCACGACTCCATCTGACTCCGGAGCAGTCTGGACCAATGGGGAGAGATAAAAAGATGATCATCGGAGAGAGAGACACAGCGAGGGGTGAAAGTTAGCACACCGACGCCGCTATATTCATTTTCCACTATCTGGCAACCTGTTCACCTGCGCTTTTGAAAAACTCTTTGTCCTTGTGTGAAGCCCATTACTGATCCTTATCGTGATCACCCGTCAGTCTCGCTGCCACGCTGAGCTCATTCTTACACTGGAAGATTACAGGAGGCTCTCCTTTCATAGCAGGGAGCAGGAGGCGAGGAGAGCAGCCTCAGGTTTTAGAGGTGTTCTTGAGGGATATTTCACTTTCACTGGAAAGGTGTTGCTTTTAATAGAGTCACCTTCGATCACATTTACAGCAGGCGAACATCAGCACTGACACGGTTTAGTTAGATGCTGGATCTACAGGTCCTTCAGTTTGGGTTTACACCAGTTTACATTCATCCTACATTAGCTGTTCCTGTATTTCTGGACACTTACTTACAACAGAAGTCAAAGTGTGCAGTTTGATTCGACTGTACTACACCTGCTGCACATCATATGATCATGTCATAGGTTAAAAGAAAACATATTTTACTTATAAATTTTGCGCTTTGGTTCAGTCTCAGGCTCCATGCAATGAAAACAGAGTTAAATCTTGATCAAGTCGTGACTCGGAGAACAAGGATGAGTTCTGACGCAAGTTGCCCTCCTGTTTCCAGAACATTGTTATACACCTGCTCCTTTCAACCGGAGCTGCACTTCACAGACTGATGTATATTATCGGCCCGCTAATGAGACCCCGGGGAACAATTTAGAGGTTACAAACCCTTCCACCTGTGGACGAGGATAATTCCTCATTCCTAATCGCTCAGTCTTGGGATTCAAACTGGCAACCGCCACATTAGTTGGCACAGATGGGCCAGAGAGCTGCTTGCTGCAGTGTCTAAATTGCTTCCACAGAGCAATCCCTATTGTTAACACAAGCTACTCCTGCTTATCACAAAGTCATTACAGCCTGAGGTGGATTATGGAATGAAGCACTGCCCAAACAACAACGTGTGCTGAGTGCAAGGAGCAACAAACTCGTCTCGCTGTGCAGTGGTGAGAGTTTGAGAGAGCTGGTGTGTGTGTGTGCGCCAGCTCCTCCAATGAGGAGAGTGTGTGTTCTGCTCATGCTCCACTGAAGCATGAAAAACAGTGTGGACGAGTGCAGGCTGGCAGCCAAATCAACACACAGCGCTGGTCAGACAGGAGTTTAACCTCCTCTTCTCTAAGCCGTGACCTCTGAGGACCGGAGCGAACTCAGAACTCACGCTGCTGCATTAGCAACATTTATAATGAGATGATACGGTGTGAATCAATATCACAATAACATGGTATTACACACCCCTTATATAAAGCCTGGTGTATCTCAAGTGCTTAGAAGGACAGAAGACGTCCATATGCTCTCTGAGACATGTTGTACAAGTCTACAGCATAATGGAAAAACATTTATAGACATGCAGATCATTGTCGTTAGTAAATTAGCTTATTTAACCCCTTACCCCCCACTGGCCTTTGGCTCCTGGCCAGTGGGTGTTAAAATATATGTATTATTACTGATGTCTGTCTTTGCAGATAAAAATCAAGCACCAGAGATGTCATAATGTGGCAAATGTATGTAAAATCACACAGAGTGGTCGTCCCTGCAGCACTTAGTGAAATGATAATACAATCATGTAGTCATTATACAACTGCAGTGGAAGTCATAATAAAGGATTATACTGAATCAATGGCACATCGGTGCGACTCGGTTATCTGCAGGGCCGAGTGAATTCAATCTCTGCTCGGCTGAAAGAAGAAGCTCCTCAAGATTAATGATCCACATACGGGTAAGAAGTTTCAGGTGAGTCAGTGACATGTTGTGTGATACAGCAGGAAGATATCTCCATCGGAGCAGAATGGAGAAGCCATGCTGCCATCTGCTGGAGGAAAACACGAGTCAGAGGAAACCACAGCCTCAAATAAGAGAGAGACACGATCATGAAGAGTCCCAAACTGTGTATTTCTACATGCACCTGTTGATTTAACCTGCAGGATATGTTCACACTAGTGCATAACTTGTGAATAACTGTGAATAAATAATAATACAAGTGGTGAGATTATACAAAAGGAACTGGAAAAAAGCTCTCCAGATTTTGTTTATGCTGTCTTTCTTTTCCAAAACTTGACTTCCTTGAAGTGTTTTACAAACTCAAACTTTGTAAACATCACTTCACAGGCTCACAAACCTTCCTGAACTCATCTCGAACCCACAGAGAAACCAGTAATGAGGAGTTCAGGGGTCAACAGCCGGAGAGACGTGAACACTCGTGACCGAGCTGCAGGTTTGATCTGTGGGGAAAAACCTCACAGCATCGTGAGTTAGTCATGAGTCAGCTTCTACTGTATCAACAAAGTTTACAAACACTCACACACACAGTGCATGCTGAATGTGTTGCGCACACACACACACACACACACACACACACACACACACAGCAGAGGGCCCGAGACCTCCACTGTGACTGTCATATCGATTCAGAGGCTTCTCCTCACCTCACGCCTCAGTTAGTTTCTCTTATTGATCTCTGTCCTGCGTCAGCAGCAGAGCTGATCGACCAATCAGACGCCGGACTGAAGGTAAAATCTTTCGCAGCTGTGTCACGGCCGCAGCCGTAATCCACTTACACTCTTCCTAATTCCTGGAGTGTGTCCGGAAAATGGAGGAACGCACACGGCATCATTTCACATGTGCCCAGCTCACTGAAACAAATAACACTATAAGTTCTGGACCCCTCCCCCCCTCACCCCCACCCCTCCCGCTCCCTCTCCTCACCCCCTCTGCTCAACACACAGCCATTGCCTGTGGGCAGCCCCCGTGATGTGACTTCCAATGAGTCTCCCTATCTGACACAAGCCCAAGGACGATGGGTTCAGACTGGGAGGAGGTGTGGATGGATGTGGGACGGCAGACATGATCAACCCCCCCTCCCCGTCTCCGCCCCAAGGTGAAAATCGATGCGGACAGACAGACAGGGAGATGGACAGCAGGAAGTCAGACGAACTATTTTTTTTACTCGTTCGCTTGTTCAATCAGCTGCTTCACCATCTTTCTCACAGATCCATCTCCTCTCCTCTGTGGCAGGAAGACGCCGCTACCTGCTGAGGATGAAAGCCACGACAAGACATATTGATCTGTGAATCCTGACTTCATGGGACGACAACACACACACACACACACACAGCATCGCACAGTTGCTGCTTTATTTTTAGAAGGGGGGGAATCCTCCGCTGAAGTTTATCCAAAATATTTCCAGGGATCTGGCAAACAGGAGCTGAACGACACAAGGAGACATCTGTTCATTTTCTCCACCTCCGTCCTCAAAAAACACAATTGGCTGAGGTTTTTTTTTTTTTGGGGGGGGGGTGAAGCAGGTGGGGTTGGCTCCTGAACACACACTAAGGCCTACACACACAAATACAAAAACACAGAGACGAATCATCTGATGGATGCCAACCACGCGTGTCCTTGGTTGATGTGCTGTTTCCACAGCAACACAGGGTCTTTATCGTCATCACACTGAGAGCTGGGTTATGCCGGTGCAGGAGGTCTTTAAATAGCCATCAGCGGTTCACAACAACACATGATTAGGGGCCAACCTTCACGAACTCTAAAATTACCTGTGTGTTGCTGCTGCCGCTGTGATAGTAACGATAATGGTCCTTATTTATAGAAAAGCTTTTCAAAACAAAGCCACAGAAAGGTGCTCCACGCTGCAGGGACATTAAACAACAGGACGGACTGGAGGGGGGGCAGAGGGGCAGCAGAGGAGCAGCAGCGAGGCGGCTTGGAGCAGGAACAGAAAATGTAAAAATAAACAAAGAGTTTCAGGTGCAAAGGTGCGAGGAATCGAATGAACAACAAGAGAAGAAGACTGAAACCTACACCCACACAGGTGTAGCGCAGGTGAAGCTTTGATACAGAATCTGTGAGTTTTAGACAGAAACCACTGAATGAATGTTTGTTTGTCTCTGTACATCAGCACTGAGACATGAAACCTGACTGACAGATAAGTGATACAGCTGATTGATCAATCTGACAACGTGAAAGCCACACACACACACACACACACACACACACATTTCAAACAAACCTGCAAATGTCAACTTCATTTGAAAAGTCAGCAGATCAGAAACGTACAGGATCACACTGGTGCTCCATCCAGGGGCTGTTGAGATATTTCAGTAGATACACATATTGGTCATTAGGGATGATGATGATGGTAAAAAAGATGGAGATGAAGTGGAGCCTATAAAGGCGCAGTAATCGTCTCTTCTCCACCATAAACACTTCACTGTTGCCTGTAATTTCACAGATTCACTGTAAAACTGCTCCAGTGCGCACGACAAACGCACTCAGTGACGGTCGTACAGATTTACCAGGGAAGCTGTTAAACGCGTTACTTTCACTCCTGATTTTGATGCACACACACACACACACACACACACGGCCGTGTTGAGTCACACTCCCTAAACGATAGATTTCCTCCCTCCCACACGAGACAAAGTGACGCGGCGGCAGGTTAATTGTCGGCTGCAGAGCAGAGCTGCTGCTTAGAAGCCGTCATCTTCTCTCTCCCTCTTTCTGTGCCTGGCAGATGTTTGCAGGTTAATTTGTGCTCATGCCTATACTTCAGCTCCACTAAAAATAAAAGCACAGGTTGCTCTGAATCATTTGGCCTCTCTTAAAATGCAATAAAAACAACAAAGTTATTCACGGCATGTGAAGATACCCACGAGGTTTAATGACTTTTCACAGGCAGAGAACAGGACACGCACCATCACCTCACACTGTTTATACTAGAACCATTTCCAGTTTTATTAAACACCCCTCAAATGACTTATTGTAAATTCAGGCCCATGACACTTGGTGCTCTCTCTTCTCATTGGTTAGTTTATCATTAGCTTGTTTTTCTGCTGCCTGGTGTTTGATTACTGAGCGTCTCCTCCGTGAGTACGGCTGCATTTTAAAATGTGATCAATAATCCTCTCTGCATATGAAACGGTGCGAGCGAGCTGCTGCTGCTGCTGCAGGCGACAGCGACTCTGTCTCTGAGACAATTTACAGTCGGGGCAGTAAAATGTGACAGAGGCAGGAGAGGCAGTGCTGTGATGCTGATCTTGTCTGGTTCTCTGGCTGATGAAGACGGACTAATTAATAAAACACAAAAGTCCTTCTCTCAACACAATTTCAAAACTCAGATGACTGGTACCATCCCATCATACAGGTTCCTGCCACTTCTGTGTAGCCCCCCCCCCCACCATGGCCATGCATCATCTCCTCCACGCTGCTTAGTCACAGATGAGATTATCAGAGAGCTGGAGGTGGGGGCTGACTCATGTGGGGACACATCAGGTGGAGCTGTGTCAGCGTTAAGGTGCTGTGACATCAGCTGCATCTTCCAGCGAATGGAGACGCAGGAAGCGACAACAGTCCTAATCCAATCGGATCCAAACCCCTCTGCGATGCTGCCACACTTATGTTATTACAGCTCAGGAAATGTGCACTGATGGAGAGCCACGGTGTGAGGACACTGACAGATGTAGTGACGGCAATATTTCTCTAGAGGGAGCCATGAGTCAGGAGGCCAGGCTGACTGTGCTGCAGCAGGCAGGAAGTGTATGAGACACTATATCTGATATAAAAGTATTTTAACACCTTTAAACAGCATATTTTTCTATATTCCTCCACTTAAGAAACTTAAACTTCAGGTGCAAAAGTCTCGCTTTTTGTCAAGATAATTCAAACTTTCTCACTGTCTACATGTAAAAAGTCAAAATATTAATGGATTTCAACCTAAAAAGTTTTGGTTTTGTTTTTTTTTTACACTGCAAACACATATAACAGCCTCACACTGCTGCCAAACTTCTGCCCTATTAGCAAAAGTGAGATTAGAAAAGTCGATTACACGGCCGGTTAAATTGGATAATGTTGCAGTGCGGCCTCCTGCTAATGTGCAGCGACACCACATAAAGCCATTAAGTGGACGCTGGCTGTGGTGTATCCTCTCCTACACTGTTTACTGTTGACAGTCAGCTGCTGCTGCTCCTCCTCCTCCTCCTCCTCTTCTTCCTCCTCCCTTTCACAGCCTGCTTCAGCTCAGCCACCCTGACAGCAATTTCCGGATACAGAGATGAGGCGGGCATGTGTGTGTGTGTGTGTGTCTGTGGGGTGATGGGTATGTGGACATGCGGGTGAGCAATCACAGACTGATAAATAATTTACACCAGTTTTCTGGCATCAAACATGTGGGAACAGAGGAAGGATACAGACGAGAGAGAGAGAGAGAGAGAGAGAGAGAGAGAGAGAGAGAGAGAGAGAGAGAGAGAGAGAGAGAGAGAGAGAGAGAGAGAGGCTGATAATTACGGCTCCTATTGATTATGTGCTTTGCCTCCTTTTGTTATTAGGCATCAGATTCCAGTGAAAGTACCTCTAAATGACCATTTACAGGATTAAATATAGATGAGCGCCGGTCTGAACCCTGCCAGCCCCCCCACCCCCCACTTCCATTAACAACTACATCTCTTTATGCTTCACTTCATCAGCTGATGAATACTGATGACAACATGTATTCAGCTGAGAGCAGATCCATTAGCATATTTACTATACGCAGAATCATTAATGCTTCAGAGTGCATCAATGTGAAAAACAGTCCGCCGGCTCAGAGCAGGTGCTGAGGTCAGGTGATGTTCGGACAAGACGCTCCTCCGCTGGAATGACATGTCAGTAAATGGAAGTGAAATTGCTTTAATGGCGATAAGTGGGACAAAACAATAATCTGGTGCCATGATCCTATGAATAAGGAGAGTGATTCATTCACAGCGAGTGCAGCAGAAGGCTGCAGCCCACAGAACGGCTGAGCTCGCCAAGCACGGCGGGGCCGGGCAGGGCAGGGCGGCGGGGGCGCGAGGGGGGGGTTGTCACTCCAGAAGAGCGAGAGTGATCCAAAAAGAAAACTTACGACAATATTCTCCTCCTTTCTCTGCCTCCCACTTCCTGTGCTTTTAATTTTGGTTTTGCACAGTCCCCAAGGCCCATCTCTGAACCTCTCAAGGTTCGCCACTCAGCTGCTTCTTCTGGGGCTTGTGAAGCTAAGCAGACGCACCAGATGGTTTCTACTACACAGGATCATTTGGGAAGGATTTTTGGAAACTGTTTGGAAAAAAGGGCAGACACTTTCCAAAGATAAAAAACATATAAAAAAATAAAAATACCTGGCTGGTGCTTGCATGAACCATCTGTCTGTCACATGACGCAGGAGACCACAGGAGAGCGCTGAAGAGGAAACAGCACAACAACAAAAACTGAAGTCTGAGCAACTGTGAAACCCAGTTTAGCTGCTGACCACCGTGGTCCAGACATGAAGGAAGATCTCGGAGCCTGACGGGATGTTTCCTCCTCGCTGTTGAGAGGTTGGCTTTTGACCAATCACCTGTCTAAACTTTCCACTGTCCTCTCAATACTTCCAAGTGCTCAGAGTAATGGAGGTGTTGAACACCTGCAGCTCAGGAAACTTTATCTGCCCGTTCATGAAGTCTTGTTTGGTTACGGTCCAAAGCTACAGAGCAAGTGAGCTGACCTCGAGTGTAAACTGTTTTATCAACGCCTGTGGCGACTGTTGAATAAGCTGTCAAGCTCTGATGAAAGTAAATGTTTCTCACAGCACTTGCTCGTTTCATTTGTCATTACAACATCCAAACTTTGATAAACTTCCTGTCCCACCTTCACGAATCCACTCTCTACCACCATTCATGAGAGAGACAGAGGTAAACCAGTCACGGCAGATGTGTGAAAGTGTTCGAGGTTATTCAAATTCAGCCTGACGTATCTGATGGGAGATATTTCTGGATGGGTAACATGATGATCGGGATCATTCACGTACAGGCGTCTGTGCTTCAACACATTGCTGGGTGCGGGCCACGGTTTTGGTTAAAGAGCTCATGTGACTGGAGCTGTGGGCACTCAGGAATGTTAAGAGGGTCAAATACATTGGTAAATCCCAAACACCGCCATCAAAGACTGCAGGGCCGTTCTCACTGGGCTATTGTTCAAGAGTGTAGGAAGGCAGAGAGAGAGGGAGAGACTCACATCCACACATACTGTGCCCTTTACTTGTTACTCAACATGGATTATGTCTGGACGGGCCTCAGGTGTAAAACACTGAATGGATCAGTTCTTCTCTTTTTGTCTTATTGCCCCGTAAAGTGAAATCCTACTACGACCTTTCTGACCATGTTTCCAGACCATGCGCTTCAACTGGGAGCAGCAAAGTCTGGTAGCTCTGAGTTTTTACTCAACCTTTGCTTTATTTTGTTGTGTTTTTGTATGTTTTTGTTGTATTGTGTCAACTACTGATGGACACTTCTGTGGGGAGAGGAGATTCTTCAGGAGAGGAGCTTCTGTCATTGAAAATGGAGCAAGTCTGGAGGATGCCACCCTGTTTCCAGCTGGATGAGGAGGTGCTTTCGTGGTTGCTGTGCTGGTGGTGCAGAGGTTAGAGGCTTGGAGGTGGAGATGTACTGTAGGTCCTTTCCACTTTCAGTCATCATGCAGGATGTCGGCTCTCTGCCCAACAAGAGTGATGAGGAGCTGGAGATATAGGTGAAGACAAATCAAATCAAATCAAATCAAAACAATACTTGTGTACATCCCACCAACGGCTACTGTTGAAGTCCCATGTGAAGTTCTCCATGATGTTGTTGCTAGGATACAGATTAAACATCCCGAGGCACTTAACTTCAGTCATGTCTCCCTGATGGACTCACTGAGGATGTGGTGGAGAGATACGTGCTGGTGGAGGCCACTCTGAACAACTCAGATCATCCTCTTCATAACACCTTGATGGACCAAGAGAAGAGCGGTGGTGGTGGACGGCTCCTCTCTCTTCACTGCAGGACGGAGAAATATAGAAGATCCTTTGTACCTTCAGCCATCAGGCTTCTTCATTCTTCTGCAAATGCATGGAGCATGTGTGGTGACTTTTCTATTATACGGATTAAAGCATAAGTTTGTGTATTTTTCATCTGACAGAGGCTGAACTCACCTCTGTGACCTATGAGTCACCACGACACCCTTCTCTGCAAAAGGGGGTTAAACAGAGGTGCTTGACAACAACCTGTTAAGGTGCAACAAGCTTGTCCGTTCTTGACGACAGTCTGCTCAACAATACACATTCACACGTCAAATGACTGGAGAGCAGACAGCAGCGATTTAAGAGAGACTCCTCGCCGAATGCGAGAAAAGGCAGCTGCAGGATCAGAGGAACCGTGGATGAAGCAGAACAAATCAGAGAGCTGGGGAGAATTAAAACTAATCACATGGATGCAGACTGGAGAATGATTGAGGACAGACAAGGAAAATAAAGTTACTTAACGAGAATGGAGCAAATAAGGATGTCTCCACCAGCTGTCAGCCATTTTTATCACACTCCACCGGCAGCGCTGCTTTCTGCTCCACCTCCCACATTGATAAAGCCTTGAAATAACAAGCCTATTTCTGACAAAAAGTTCCTCCTAAAGGCCACGGACGACTGACTGACGTCACTCCGGCTGCTCTGAAATTGCCACTTGACAATGACACAATGTTCCCAGCCAAACACCTCGACCCTGTTGTGCATGTCCGCCGCCTAAGACCCAGCCAGCCCCGCCGTCCGACACCTAGGAGCATCAGGAGCTATTTATAACAACTTCATCCTCTCACGATGAAGGAATATCTCTCCATTTTTTCTTCTACACCCCCCCCCACCCTCGCCTCCTTTGCTCACTGTTGCCATGGAGCATGGAATCAATGACATCACGGGCGAAGAGTGTGTATGCGTGTGTGTCTGTGTGGAGATGAAAGCTGGAATCTGCAGACTGAATGAACAGAGCTGGAGAAGACGAGGTGACAAGCAGGAGTACAGACAGCAGGCACACACACACACACACACACACACACATCCCCTACATGTGGCACATGGGTGTAAACACATCAAAACCACCCACCCACTCACCCACTCACTCACTAACACCCAATCTGTCACACACTCTCACACACACACACACACGTTTAAAAAAAAGAAGAAAAGCTAATTGGGTTAATGATGACGGCTGAACGTGCTTTTTCAAAATGGCTGTCTCTGTTATGTCATCACCTAACACACACATAACACACACATAACATCCATACACAACTTCAAACAGAATGCTGATTGGTAATTACACAGAGCGGATACAAGCATGTTTTCAATGTCTTGCTACAGCTGTGGTGATGTTCACACACACACACACACACACACACACACACACACACACACACACACTCCTGGGATGAAAGAGGAAATGAAGATCGTTTTCCTGTGTCAACTCAGTGAAGTAACAAGAAATAACTTCAATTTTAATTATGAACTGAATTATTTTTTTTATTATCTTGATTAAACACCACAACACTTCAGACTGCTGGGTGGATTTCGCTCCGTGGCTTCAATGCCTTACAAGATGGAGAGACCAGGACCAAGGTGGAAGGAGTAAAGGTGGAGGACTGGATCTGCATGTGATCAATAACCTATACCGCAGAGAATCCTGGAGCATATACACTCTACCACATCTCCGCCACGGCTGATCACGTTCAACCGTGAGCAGAGCCTGTAATCGTGTGTGACAGCATCAACTAGATCTCGAGAGTAGAGATCCAGCACCCTGATGCACACCAGCCTCTCAGCTCCACTCAGTGTCCTTACTGTCACACAAAGGGAAATTAAAAGACACTTGATCTGTTGTATGCTAACAACATCAAGGCTCACACTGCTTAGATGAGCTCTAAATCCAGCTCTAGTCTTCTAAGAAATTCCCCTCAGGGTGATACTGAGCTACCACATTCACAAGAATAGGCCAGACAGAGGGACAACCCCAAAACACAGCGCATACTTGTAAGATGAAGTGGCTCCTTTACAGTGAGCCTACAGCATTGTGGATGATACCCATTTTAATCCTCATCATGCTTTAAAGAAAGAAAGGGAAGCCTTTGTCTCCCTTGTTATCTAAAAAAAAAAAAATCTTCTGTGTATAGGAACCATAGTTCTTTAAAGGCCTACTGTAAACAATGGCGGCCTCTCACTGGCAGGGCGAGAGGCCACTTCAGAGTTAAAGCTGCGAAAATAGCAATCATCTGGAAGATAGAAGAGTTATGTGATAAAAGAGTAGACTATAAATAATCCACATGCATGCCGGGCCCCCGGGGGGGGGCAGTCTGCCGACACATGACGTCTGCCACACCGTGTTAGATCCAGCAAGTGGAAGAATGTGCAGCACAGGCTACAAGTGAGTCCGGTTTGGTGTTACGATGCCATGCCTGTCCAACATGGCAGCAGAGCCGATAAGCCCGTCTTATCTCTGTTGCCAACCACTGCCCCCAGAGAAAGTGACCGAGGAGAGAGCAGACAGTAAACACAGCAATGGAACAAGAGTGAAATAATGCCTCTATTGTTCCATCTATTTACACCCTCCTCCTCCTCCTCCTCTCCCTCACACACACTTCAAACATTTCCCACCCTCTGTTTATTGCTGAGAGAAACCTCAACAGTGTCACCGGTGTTGCTTTTACACTGATATATCGTGGCCGCCCCCTTGTTCACTCTGTCTTCTTCTCCCTCTCTCATCTTTAAAGGTGCTATAAATACAGCATATGCACCACCCACCCACATACACACACTTCAGCTTCTCCAATTGGCAGCACCCATGGGAGCCAAAGCCCAGCATCACATAAACCCAGCCTAAACTCAGCCTACACTTCTCTCTCATTTATCTTCCCCAGACTTGTTCCTCCTTCTGTCAAGCTGTCACACAAGCTCAAACATGGGAAAGCCAGGGTGGACGCTGATGCACATGAGAGCGCCGGCACACATGCAAATCAGCGGCATTCACGTGGATGCAGCAACCCACACATGCAAAGTGTCTGTGCCGCCAAATCTCTTAAAAAGGCAACTGGAAAAAGGGGCATCCCTAAATATAACACACTCAAAGAATGAACTGTTTCATTCATAAAAATAAAGTTTGTTCATTAGTTTAGAAATACCCTATTGCTCAGCACTGAGGGGTTTTACTATAGACTCACTAAGTCTATTGTGGCTGTTAGCTGCGTGCTAAATGGTAAGACGCTTCAATAGCATTTGCGCTTTTCTTCTTACCTTAAAGGGTGAAAATGCCGTTGGTCGCGGTGCAGAGCTGAGGATTCATGTCTTTCTGTCGTGACGGACGTTTTGATTCAATCGCGAGGATCAATTAAAGCAGCTAGCGGCTCTTCGATTGGAAAGACTTCCTGCAAAATGGCGACTGACGTTAGAGTCATGTAAACGTCAACGTCAACGTCGGTCGTACTAACTGAAAGAAGGGGGAAACAACCGTTGGTCGTGGCGCAGATCTTTAGCAACAGTACTTAAATGTGAGGTTGAATAAAAGCGGGTGGGTTCCCGATACCCTCTTTATATGATTTATATTTCTACATTTAGACATGAGGTTGAATTAAATTAGCTCGCTCACTTTTTCCTGCTAATGTCTACATTTGTTTTCACAGCATTTCAAACGACCTCCTTCGAGATTGAGGTTTCCATGGCCTACGACATAGCCCTTCCTCTGCTCAAAATTCAAGAGCCAGGAGATGGTGGAGACCAAAATCTAAGGAAAACTGAGTAGGAGTTAAGGCCTATTGTTTGGAGGTTGGCCTCAGACAGCTGTAACTGAATGGAAAAAATGCAGCAGCAACTGTAGTCTAAACAAGCGTCTTTGCAAGTGATGGTATTTTCAGGTTATGTCACAGCACATTTACAATGCAAATTGTGTTAGGGTGGCAAAAGTCAAAGATACACACCGGTCACAGTGTGGAGAAAGCCTTGTTAGCACTCTTACATCACCGTGATGAGCATATTGTAAAAATAAGATTAAAGTGGTTTCCATATCAGTACACGAGGCGACCTTTTCGCTGGGGTGAAAATGTTCGGTCATGATCAATTTTCACCCAAACAAGACCCTGCATGGAGTATTACTGAAGGTGACAGAGCAGTAAAGGCCACATAGGAACTGACAATAATGTCTCTATTTGCCTCTGTGGGATTCAATGTGAGGAGTATTTCAGTTCCTTTGAAAAGCATGCAGTATGTACAGTACACTTTCTGTGCAGCAAGCTTGCCATTCATGCAGGTATGAATGGTTGATGAGTGGAGTACAGTCTGCTCACACCAATACAAAAACATCAAAGTAGAAGTGCGTGACCTATTTCTGGAAAGAAGGATCTTGTAAGACAAGGACTAATCTTAAGCATATGTAAGAGGAAAGGCTCTCAATGCCATGTGTTTTGTAAATGGTTTTTATTAGCAAAATAAGGGAGATGAGTCTACAAAGATTCTCCGTCCGTGGAGAACGTACACATACATTGACAGTTGTGGCAGTTTCTTTATATGAACAGATCCAGGATCACATTTATCATCAACTCCTCTTGGCAAAGTAGTACTGATCTACAAATCTCAGACCAGGCTTCCCTTGACCCTCTTTGTATCCGTCACCTGAATGAAAGTTTTCATGGATCCTCAAGCAGCAGCACCTCTACTCCCAAATCATCACTGGAGAGGATCCAAGAATGGCGTCTGAAACTCAAAACATTTCAGACATCATCCTTACCTTTACAACCATCTCTTCCTGTGGTTCAGTTTTTTCTCTCCTTAACACCAAATACATTAAAATATACAGTAAAATGTGCCTACTCTGGTCTTTGTACTTTTAACACTTGAGCATATTATAAGCTCAGTGCCTTGACAAACCATTTTCTGGATGGTTGGGAAGAATGGATATTTTATACACTGTTTAAAAACCCGAACCCCAGATTTGTGGGGTAAATGTAACAATATACATCTCAGTATTGTACTGTGTGATCGGCCAGGGAGGCCTTCCATTGTCATGGCGGGTAGGGGTGGGGGTGGGGGACTGTGGAGGCTACATGTTGGTCACCATGGAGACCCATGTACCTTTAGACCAGAGGGAAATCCTCCTCCTCCTCCTGATAGCTCAGTGGTGTGCACATAGAAGATAGCAGGGACACTAACATATGAAAACAGTTTACCTCTTTATGTTTAGAACAATTCAGCAGGCAACAGAACAAGCATTAGGACTACGACCGCAGTAAAAGGCATGCGAAGGCACAAGTACCAACAAACTGGACTCAGTTGTACCTCTTTTCTTCCCTTTTTTGGTTGTAGGGAAGGAAGAAAAGAAGCATTTCCACCAATAGCAAAGTTTCCTTTTCCAGAGACAGCGGCAGAAGGAACAGCAAAAAACATGATCTCCGCCTTCTCCTCGATAATTAAAAACAAAACCAAAAAAAGAAACAGGAAATTAAAAAAAAAAAAAATGTGCGAAAGTTTGCTGTGACGTTTTTACAATGATACAAACATCCTACACAAATGTCGTAACGCTAGTTCAAAATGTTCCAAGACAAAAACATAAATAAAGCTGTTAAAAGTGGCATATAGTACAGCACTGGTCCATGACTGATCCTCCCGACTCTTCTCATGTTCCCCACCAAAGATGCACAATAAGCTGGCTCCACTGCCTACGGAAGAGAGAGAGAGAGAAAAAAGAAAGACACATGAGGGAAACTGTCCAAGCCTCTCATAAAGAAAGTCACTCATTCCTGTGATTCAGTGATTAAATTATGGATTTCATTATGCTGCATCTTTGTGGTCAACTCCAGCTACGCTCCTTCATAAAGCTCTGGAAACAAATCATTTGAAGCTAATTTGTTAAATGCATTTGACAGAGAAGAGCTAAATTGCATGGGCAGACATTTAAACCAGGCTCTCACATGGTTTCCTCAGCAACTCCCACTGCATCCTGATGCCACAATGAACACACATTCATTCATAATCCTGACATGTGCCTTTGTGCGTGATGCAGAGCCACATACGTGGACTCACACACACACACAGATACACATGTATGAGCAGGTGATTCACTCAATAGCGTGTGTGCCTCGGTTGAACTATGATTGTTAGAAAGATTGTGGTGGGATGATGATGGGGATGATGGCAGTAACAGCTCCTTACCAAGAAAAAAGCATCATCATTGTCCTCAGAAGAGGCCACAGTCTTTCAGGTTGTTCTTGATGATGACGTCGGTGACAGCATCGAAGACAAACTGCACATTCTTGGTGTCTGTGGCGCAGGTGAAATGGGTGTAGATCTCCTTGGTGTCCTTTCTCTTGTTCAGGTCCTCGAACTGACACTGGATATAGGCAGCTGCTTCCTCGTACGTGTTGGAGCCTGGAAAAGACACAGAGCAGGAAGTGAAGCAGCCAAGTATCGTTCAGAGGCTGTGTGACATGGCTGAGCTCCATCCTGCTAACTGGACATCCAGCTGAACATGTATAGTCCCATCAGGACTGAATGATAAATAAAAGGAAGTTTAGACATTTCAGGAAACATACTTATTTATGGCAGCTTAGCAAAAACACTGGAGACAGTTACCAAAATCTGCCTACCAGCATCTATAAAGTTCACAAATCAAACTGTGAGCAGCGAGTTACTGGAACCTCTGCTGTTTCCCAGTTACAATCTATGATGAACAGATTGTAATTTCAAATATCATTAATGTATTAGCCGTTTTGTATTATGCCAAAGTGTCTTGGCCTATCCAGGGGGAATTTATGCTTCCACTGTCAAGACATTTCCTGTAATGCTCACCTGCATATTCTGGGTAGCAGATGGTGAGAGGACTCTTCTTGATCTTCTCCTCAAACAGGTCCTTCTTGTTGAGGAAGAGGATGATGGAGGTGTCTGTGAACCACTTGTTGTTGCAGATGCTGTCAAACAGCTTCATGCTCTCATGCATTCGGTTCTAGGGGAAAGAAGCGGAGATGACGTCGTTTCATTGTGTTTTCACACACACACTGGAAAAGCGAGTTGTGTGATCGCTGATCCATAAACATGGGAAAAGAGCTTGAATGGAACCTATTCTTTATTTCTACTCCTCTGACCCATCACAATCCAGTAAACACTGTTCCCGCTGTGCATGAACACAGACTGCCTGCTATTATGTTTGCTCCATGACTCAGCGGCTGCACCACTCACCATCTCCTCGTCCTCGGCCAGCACCAGGTCATAGTCACTGAGGGCCACACAGAAGATGATGGCGGTCACACCCTCGAAGCAATGGATCCACTTCTTCCTCTCAGATCTCTGACCACCAACATCAAACATTCTGGGAGGGAAAAGGCAGAAATGAAACCGTTAGTGTGCCCATCAGCTTTCAAACCTACAATACAGTACAGTGTTTGTGGAGGAGATGCTGTGGCTGTTGATAATAGTAAATGATAAAAAGGGAAACGTCTGTCCAGCAAATGCTTCTAGAGAACTGTTCACACAATGACTGTGTCACAGCTGAGGGAAAAGATATTTCTGAAGAGGAACAGACTTCTGGCTTTTGCACTGCATTTCCTATTTCCAAGCCAAAAGGCATGACTGTGGGTTATTTTACTGCCTGTATTGAGATGTTTAATATCAGCCCATTCTGATTTTCATGCATCTCTTCTATTCCCAGAAACTAGCTCATTCAAAGAGCAACAGTGTTTTCAAATCAGATTCTCTGGAGGCGCTGTGTGAAATGATCAGAGCAATGTGTGGAGCTGTGGTACGGTTAAGAGAGACATCAAAAACTGCATTTAGCTCCTGTTCCTCTGCTTAGGAAGAAATGTATACAAGTGGCACCTGGAGACAAATGTGGCATTTAAGGCAGAGGGAAATAATATATAATTTGCAAAGCCTGTAAACCGCTGGTAATGATGTTAATTAACTTGGCTGAGTCAATTAATATCAATATACTGCACAACTGTACAGTATATTAAGATTGTGTGCTGAGTGATATTGAAAGCAGAAACACTAACCAAGCCTGTGTGTGGGGGGGATTCCTTCTTTGTGTGTATGGACAGCAGTGTGATTTTCAATGGCGACGGCATCAGCTACTGAACCTCTGCTGTCGTGACATCATGAAGCCTACTACCCCCACTTCCTGTCTGTGCCTTTTTTTTTTTTTTTGGTCAACAGAGGGCCATGACTGAGTCATCACTGATGCGCGCAACACCCTCACATACTGTGTCACAACTTACAGCTGTACGTGCACAAAAGGGAATTTCTATGGGAGCGAATGAGTCAGTGACAGGAAGGAAACCTAATTAAGCCATCATGTAAAACACTTTGAGCTCCAGCCAGTTGTTCAGTTGTTACAGTGAAGAAATTCTCACTTGAAGTGCAGGTCCTTGAATGTGAAGTGCGTCTCCACAATGCCCGTGGTTTTGACTCGGGTCCTCAGGACATCCTGCTGAGTTGGGATGTAGGTGGCCTGGGATATCCTGTCCAAGTCGTTTAAGTAGCTGAGGACACAAAAGAGAAGGATGTTAAGGATGGAAAACAAAAAGAAAGAGCAGAGAGAAGACAGACGGAGGGAGTGAGAGAGAGAGCAGCAGGAGGGGGAACAAGTGGGAGAAACTGTGTCAGAAGTATCAAGGTCCAGTGTGGAGCAAACAACTCCCAACGCATTCTTACAGATAACTCCGGTTGGATTCCACGTCTCTGCCTGAAAACAAGTCATGATTCAAAGTTTCTGGGTGAAACAGCAAATTGTCCGGGTAAACGAGTTCAGCTCAGATGACTACATGTCGTGAAATTTGAGCTATTTTCAGTTGCAGTAAAATTGAGCTCAGAAAATCTGGACACGCACTTAAAGAGATAAGATAGAAAACTTGTCCGTGGTAAATTTAGACATGACGGCACCATGACTTCTGGGTTAGAGCTGTTGCCTAACAGCAAACAGATCCAGGGTTTAAATGTGAGCTCTGGCTGTTTCAGTGGGGAATGTGCATTGTTTTCTCTCTGTTTGGTGGATTCCCTCTGGGTTCCTCCCCGGGTCTGATATGCAGTTGAGTTGGAACCGTCCTACATACAAGTGTGAACGTGTTAGTCTTGTAATGGACGAGCCATCTGTCGAGGGTGCTGTTCCACATTTTGCCAAATACCTGCTGGGATAGGCTCCACTGTTCTCATGGTCCTGAATAGGAACATGATGGAAGTCATTCCTTTTCCCTCACAAACAGACCTCCTTTTTTCATTTTTCTCATATTCTGCTTTCATGAAACCTTTAGCAAAGTAAAAGTTTGTTACTGTGAGCTACATGTAACATAGGTGTGCATCTGTCAATAGAAAGTAGGAGTGCCTGATGGACCTGCTGAGAAACTGTTTTGATAACCTAGATAAATTGAGCCAATTGCAATTTGAGCTGAATTTTATGTAGGTATCATTCAATTCAATATGTTGTGCCCACCACACCACAGCACACGTAAACCTACACACTCTGGACATACCTCAAGGTTACTGCTGCTAAATTTCAAATAAGAAACGTTAGTGACCTCTCGTTTCTAAAAGACGCACACGCTCCCGTAATCTCCCCTTCAAGCAAACAGGCCTTTTGTTTGTCTTCCGAGACATTAAGTCAAGTGAAACATGTTGGATTTAACAATGGTGTTTCCTATTCATGAGAAGCCGGACAGCAGGATTAGAGGAACCAATTAGAAAATGGCCAACGACTGCAGTTCTTTCGGCCTGTGTCGTCACCACTCATGTTTGTTCCTCAGCAGGAAAAACACACGAGGCAAATGGCTGTTCTCCCGACTGCCTTGTGATGATATCATTTGATCCAGGGCCAAGGGCTCTTGCGCAATATATACCATATTCAGACTGGGCGAGAGAAACAGTGGGACTTTGAAGAGGGAGAAATTTCAGTGTGTTTGTGATTTTCTTTTTTTACTTTTTAAGCATGCAGTGAATGCTCCTGCGCTGAGGTGGAAGGTCAAAGATTAAATAGTCTTTCCATCTACTGCTCTTCAGGGTTGGCAGAGTAGGGCAAATATTGACAGTCTAAAAGTCCAGACAGATGCACGGTACGGTAGCTCTCTGCTCCCTGAGCATGACTGAAGGCTGGGACAACATGTGTTTGGCTATTTCTGGCATCAGGTGCCTGTGTGTTTGCAGTGGAATGGCAGTAATTTGGGTTTCTGCTCCTCTGATGTGAAAAACTTTGTCCTTAAAAGTGGTTGACATGAATTAGAGTGTGTAGGGCCAATTCAGCGGGTGACTCAGGATATTTTGGCAAAGCCTGCAACTGTTGCCTCGGTTGTTTGTGTGTGTGTGCGTGCGTGTGTGTGTGTGTGTGACTCACTATGCCGCTGAGTCGTTGAGCTGATATTCGCGGGAGCGGCTGAAGCAGGCTTGAACACCTCCGTCCTTCCACAGCCGCTTAATGACACCGGCTAGCTCTGCTGTCATGAAGCCTTCCTCTGCCGAGCCCGCCAGCACGAACAGCTGTCGTGCGTCGTCCTGGGAGAGAATTCAGGGTGGTGGAGAAATGATTAATCAATCAAGTCATTACACCACTAATATAATTAACATCAATCTGCTTCCAAGTAGAAATAACAGTTACAGAGACACAGGATGCTGACCATACAAAAAGATTAAATACTTTGTTCTCCTCTGTCACTGTCACATCATCTGTATCTACGGCTGCAACAACATCTGTCACATCACAACACCTTTGACTTTAAACCATTAGGGATGGGTTCTGAAACCTGGTATCAAATCAGCCCCAGGGCCAAACTTTCAAAGACCAGAATATCAAGAAGCTTCGATGTCGTCAGTTCTGCTCTCGGTACTTTCCATCTTTTTCTCCAGATTGCCCTTTATTGCTTTCATTGTGTTTGCAGACATGCATATGCATGTTTCTACATGGCTGCTCCCTATAATTGTATGTAGTTATACTGAAGCATATGGTTTGTCCTCACTGTGTAACTCATGTCTCTTCACTGTCATTGCTATTGATTTCTTTATTTATGTCAATGAGTTTATGAATTTTTATACGTATAGATTTCCTATTTGTTAATGCAACACAAAAGATCTTTCACACATCGTTAACTGAGTACATATGATGTTAATGCTGCTCTTAGTTGTATTTTTTCTCTAATGAAATAACAAAAAGCACCAATAAAAGAACCGTGAAGTACCAGGTCAATAATTGATAGATAAAAGGTAGAAAACCTTAACGATGCACATCCATAATTACACGTCATTACAGTGAACTGACCTCTGACCTCATGACAGTGACAGTATACAGTGTTAGTACCCAGCACTTAGAACCAATCACTCACAGCTCTTGCAGCATCGCCAAAGTCAATCTTGAGGCGCCCCATGGCTCTGATGATGGCGATGATGGACTGGATAGTGTTGCTGTAGACCACAGCCTTGTACTGCTTACATTCCTCTTCTGAATAGCCCGCCTCGTGGATGATCCTGCAGACAGGGGGAGCACAAAGCGGGTCATCAGCGGAGCCATTTTCATGCATCGCAAAAACTTTGCCTGTTCCACCAACAAAGCGAAGCTGACCATATCGTTCCAACTGTCAACGTCAGAGTCAGAGACAGAAAACTCATCTTATTCTCCTCTCACCCTCAGCCTTCTTAGAAACGTCTTTCCTACAGCTTATTCTTCTCCTCTGCTCTTATTTAATCTTTCTTGTAACACTCTGTGACCTGACATGCTCGTTGCTCGATGCTCCCCAGTTCTGTGTGCTTGAATTATGATCACCCAGGGAAGAGAGGATTTTCCCTCAGTGTCAGTTACTCTAGATGAAAACATCAGCTGAATGTACACAATATAAAAGTATCACACTGGGTAAATCTAAGTGAATGAATCGATCAATATCAGCTGTGTTTGTTAGAAAAGGGTTCAACGATGATGAATTTAAAAAATATATAAATATGAATCATAAGCCAGGGGGCATTTCTGCAGCACTTGAACATTTTACATTTATTGTGAAAACCATATTGCAAATTTGACATTTCGAGCCGTGATTAGATGCATCAATTTATTGACGGCTGGGGTCTTTTCATGGGATTTGTTGACATTAAGAAAAATATCGACTCTTTTAAGATCTATGCTTTCAGTGCGAGGAAACAAAGAACGTGTATCTGCTCTAAAGTAAATAATTGCTTTGCATTAGACAGATTTCACAGCGGTGAGGAAAATAACACGTCTATAAGAGCAGTATGCGGTAAATCCTTCACATGTGGGGAGCCAATAGAAAAAAAAAAAAAAGCAATATCACAGCACAGCAGCTGCTTAAAAATGTAAAAAATGCCACCCCTCTGGCATGTCTATGTCTGCTGATTGATGAGTGTGTCGGAGTCGATCCTAATGCATCCTGCTAGCTTGTCTTCATGATTCATTACGGATGGTACCTGTTCGTGGTGCGAGTTGCAAAGCGTATTATCACCCAGAGAGATGCAGTAAAAGCGTGATTGGTGTTTGACACTGTTTGTGTTGTGGAAAATGATCACTTTTTGAAAATGATATCTAGCACGCTGTCATTATGCATATTTGATGAGAGAAGTCATTGTTGATACACCGCAGGAAGAAAAACTAGTGTTTTATAGTTCATTGTGTAGAACGATTAGATGTGACACTCACTTCATCTGCTTGACGATTGTACTTTTCCCCGATTCACCAGCACCTGAAAAAGAGAGAGGAGGAAGAGGTTAATTAGATTGTAGAGATACCTAGGAGTTAATGTCTACTATTATATGAACCAACCTACTTCCCTTTCCCTGTAATTAAAAAAAATGACATGTTTTCATACAATGAATGATCTAACGTGGACCAATGGCATGATGAGGAACCATGAAAGTGAAACCTGCTTCATGAAAAGAGAACTGAGAAACAAGAGTGTGTGTGCTGAAGTTAAAAGGAGCCTTTAAACCTCCACTTGGGCCTCAGTTCCACCGTATCATACTGATTAGTCGAAACCAGCGAGCTGGGTCAGATGACTCGCTCCACTTTGCTGTGAATGAATCTTGACATTGTATAGGCAGAGTGTGTGTGTTTGAAACTGCATCAGCAAAGACTTCGCTCGATGGCATCGTGGCAGCGTGAGACGCGCTCTTGGCTTTAGATTGGAGGAGCGGCTGAAGTGCCGAAAAAACATGGTGTCACCTCAGGAGGAGGAGGGGTGGGGTGGGGTGGAGGTGGGCACACTCGGCGCTGGCGACTGATTAGTTCGACTGTCGTGAGAGTCGACCGAAGAGACAATGCCATGGTGGAGTGGGGAGGAGGGAGAGAGGGGGATAATGGGAATCAGACTGTCGGCACGGCTTTTGCTTTGCGGATCGTTCAAACGTCACAGCGCCATGGCAACTGCTCTTGTTATATCCAGGACATCTCTAGAGTGAGGCCACAGTCACCTGAGGAGGCTTTGTGGTTGTGGTTGTGTGTGTGTGTGTGTGTGTGTGAGACATGTTGGCTTACACCAAGACCATTATGCATTATGCATCTGGTGCTTTTTCCCCTCTCTACTGTACTTGATGCCCTCATAACCAGTCACTTGGAAATGCCCTTTTATTAAAATTTTTCTTTTTCCAATCAAAGCCATCTGTGACGACCACATTCATTATCCATTTGTGCTCTAATGGACATTACCATAAACTACATCACATCTACTAATGTGCACTCAGTGTCCTCATATTACAGCGGCCCTGACTTGGTTATTGGCCGGTTGTCGCTGACGTAACACTCCTCTGCCACTGGGGAAGATTTTCCAAACCACTTGAGAGCGACTATTCCCAGAGTAAACACCCCCAGCTCTAGAAACAGAATAAGAGGAAGTGGAAATCATATAATGAAACCCAACACTATGTGTTACCTCGTGACACTGTCAGCAGAGACAAGATGGTTTGCTCTTGCATAATAAATCATCCTCTCAATCTAGTTCCACTTTCCTTGATGTTGCGAAAAAAAAAAAAGAAATACAAGATACAACAACGCTGCATTTTTACACATCCAACTTGTTGTTACGCCTGTGAGTTACAGCTCCTCCTGAGCTTTATTTATAAAAGTTTGAAGACAAAATGAATAAATAAATACATACATACGCAGCCAGTGCAGTATCTCTGCATTCCTACAAACTTTCACTGCATGCTGGTAGTACAGCCCTGGCACTTCACCTTCAGTATAATTGGATGAGATTCACCTGAGGACACATTATTTTAATTACGTGTCACCACTCGGGCGCTCCGGGGGAGGGGAGGGGGGGGTAGATGGTACAGTGGCAGCTCCCTGTGCTCTGAGGCCAAACACTCTGCTGTGCGAATCCCTGTGGGAGAGACACACACACACACACACACACACACACACAGGGCAGATACGCTGCTTGACTGGGCACGGTTGGCTACTGAGCTGGCACAGTTGCACCCCTCGGCCGATCCAACAGCCATTTTGACGACGCCTCAGACACTTCACATTCCGACGCAGTTCCTCTCCGTGTGTGCGACACATGAAAATGCACTCAGGGCAGCTATGAGCTCATCCTGCATTCACAGTAACCTCCTTATAAAGGAAACTTTTTGCTAACTGCTTGCAATCTGACTTCACTGTGGTTTCTGTGGGGATTCACTGCAATGTTTGCTGTAAAAAAAAAAAAATTACATCTGCTTTTTAAATAGGGACCACTGAACGGAAAGTACTATTGACAGAGGGTGACTTGCCAACTGTTCTTTCAATACTAGTTATTTATCCCACAAATATGCCAGGTATGCTCTGATTTTAGCTTCTCAGATGTGATGGCGTGCTCCTTTTTTCTGTCGTAAAAACACTGCAGACTGATTCTTTTTGGCTTTTCGCTGTCAGTCGGCCAAAACGATCTTATTGTGGTGGGTAGATCGTCTGATAATTGCAGCCTTGTTTATTCCAATCAGAAAAAAAAGCTGTCATACTTTCTTTCAATGTTATTTTCCACTTTACAGAAAAACAAAAATGCTTTCCAATTTTCAAAATCTTCCAAATTTCCAAAGAAAATCAGATGATTCAGAGTTTTGTATGAGCTCTTGAGAAACAGATATGATCACAAAGGCTAAATAAACAAAGATATTTCATGATTCATGACAGTGACATACTGTAATTGCGAAAAAGTGGAAGCAAATTGTGTCAGAGGCGTCTTATTGCCACTACTGTTGACAGCCCTAAAGTCGCAGCAGTTCACATAGGAAAACCAGCCTGGCCACTAAAACCCTGTAGCATTCCTACGGTTAAAGCTGGACAGATATCATAAATCCAGCACCCAACTCTTCATATAAATCAATGAGATGAGCACTATGTGTTTATGTAAGTGACCTCTTAACACCAATGACATCATTAAGGTGTGGCTCCTGTCAAAGCCTGAACGTCTGGAGAACACAAAGCAAAGAGGTGTCCTAATTTTGACACTGTCTCTTTCTCTCTCTCTCACACACACATGCATAAAGACTAAGGGTTACACAGGCCTGACCTATCGCTCCTCATGCAGAGTCATGTTACACACCCGCAGCTTTGATACGCCCACCTCAAAACAGCTACACAGTCCAAACCACTGGAGCAGCTGGTTTCTGTTTCTTGCGGTTCAAACTATTTTAGGAAAATCCAAGTGAACTGTTGCAGCGCAAATGGACAGGATTTTTTCTCTCTCTCTCTTTCTCTTTTCAGAGAACAGAGGATTTTTCTATCTGACGACCGCAAACACATCTTTCTTCTTGGAACTCCCTCTGGATAGATCAACCTCCAAGTACGAAGTCAGCGAGGATGAGAAATGTTCTCCAACACTGGCGGGATGGAGACAAATGGCTGCAGATCTTCTGCACTGTATGTCATCCTGGAGAATCACTCCTATGTTCTCGCATACTAATGAAAATTAAAGTTGGAGAAACGTCTCGTTTTCTTTGCAGCGCTCATGCTGATAGCATGAAGATAAATTAGCCAGGAGGTCTGCTGCCCCCCCCCCTCCCCCTACACGCACGTCCACTTTTTGGGTGAGCGGTCCAAGGACTGAGGCTAAAGCTTATGAAGTTTGGCACAATGTGCTAACCACATTAGTGATGCTACATTAGCAGCATGAAGCCGATGCTATTCATCTTCATCTCTCTCTCTTTCTCAGTTCTCCACTCTCTTTCAGTCACATACATCCCTCTTCTCCCTTTACGTTCTGTCTCCTACAGTCATTTTTTTCTTTATGATTTATTGTTCCTCTCACTCACTACCCAATTCCTCTTTTTTTTTCTTTCCCTCTCCCTCGGGGCGGGGGGGTGGGGGGGGGTTTAAGTCTGAGTCACCCGTGAAAGATTCCAACATCCTCGGAGCGGAGCGCTACCCACCAGGGGAAATGACCACGCTAAATCACAGGGATCGATCTGGCAACAAGCGGATCAATAGCTAAAAGATTGTTTCCCACACGCCGGGGCAACAGACGGAAATATTCACGGGGGAGAGGGAGGAGGAAGGGGGGGGGGGGGGTGTCGAGCGATGCTCATGGCGATAAAAGAACGTGAACAGTTGAACTATTTTGATTGTGTTTATTGTGCCCCCCCCCCATCCTCCATCCTCCCTCTCCTCCTCAAGTCTCCAAGATGGGTAACACACGCTCAAGCTGGTTACATAATTTTTTTTTTTTTTTTTTTTACAAAATATGGGAAACATTAAAAGAGAGAACAGTTCCCACAGTCCCTCTTCCTTCCACGGCAGCTATAGAAAGAGTAATTAGGCTGAGGAGATTGTAATCTATTTTAGCATGAAGATATGAATAGTCGGATAATTGGGTGCAGGAGATAAAATGAGAGCTAAATGAGAAATGTTGAGATCACATTCCCTCTCTACGAAGGACACCTGAGCCCGTCACCAGGTTTGAACTTGACGGCTTGCACACGAAGATCCAAATCATTTCGGATGCAAATAAGTTTTTTTTTTTTTTTTTTTTTACGTCAGCGAAGCTATTTCAGGAAGTGCAACTAAGCCCGTAAATAACATTTAGGACCAGACTTGAAAACCAGGTGGTCACCACATGAACCTGCCGCTCGCCAAATCACACACACAGATATTTACGGTACATATTTTGTGTGGCGTCAAATCCACACGACACGCAATATTTGTTTTCATCCTATCTCTGCCAGCTTTGTACCACCATGCCACATGCTTTGTTGACTGTTTATCTTTGTCGACACGGCGTGTTTAGAGAAAAGTATACTACCAAATTGCTTGGAAATCAACAACTCTGAAACAGTATCTTTACAGTGGCTGTTTATCCGCAGGGTAAACAACTCAAATCTCCTAACTGAGGCCTCCTGCCTCTCTGCAGTGGAGCTTTTTCATTTTTAATGCTTCGGTCATTAGCGGCGCTCTCATCTTACAGGCCCTCTTTTCCTTTCTCCTGGCGTCCCTGCCTGTCTGTGTGTCACTTCAGGCAGTAACCTGAAGAGGCTGTGTGTGTTACCTGGCTACCATGGTGAATGTATCAAACACAAATGGCAGGGGAATCACGCCAAAGCAGCCAACGCGTGGGGGCCACACGACCTGGCACACAGCTATCACGACAGAAATGGCTTTTCTACCAAAAAACAGGGAAAAGGGTGAAGTAATACGACGCAGCCTGTATCAGGGCACCGCTGATGAAAACTCATACTCCGCCCTACAGCAGCATAGCAGAAACTTGACCCAACTTGCTCGCTACTTAAAACACCAAGTCCCATCTGGCCTCCAAGCACCTGAGGAATCCAGTTTACCTGTAACAAGAAAGTATGCACATTCTTGTCCCGACTAAACCCACAGAACGTTACTTCTCTCCTTGGAAATGTAAAAGGTTCTTGTCATTTTGATAAACACCAACAAGAACGGTAGCAAATGTGCAGCCGAGTTGCGCAAATAAACCATGGAGAAATCTTGTTTATCTTGCTCCGGCTTACAAATCTGCCCACAAAAGCAGCTCACAGCTCTTATTCTGTGCCTTCTGTCAGGTGTTTGCCTGCTATTGATATTGGTTTCAGACTTTGTGTCCTGGTAACCCACATACCATGTGTGTGCATGTCAACATTTCCCAAAGCCAACCTCCTCAGGGGTTGATGGAAAAGTTTTTCACCTATGCTCTCTATTTACAAGGATAACAGTGTTTCTCCACATGTAAGTAATGCCATTCAGTTACACATGGCTGGCCTCGAAAGGCAAGCAAATCATGTAATTGTGCATACAGGGTTGTCAGAGCAAGCTGGGAAATAATGGGAATGGTAATGAGTGCAAGTAATCTGAATAATGACATAAAAAGGTTTAAGGTAGAGTTGACATTGATATATAGACCAATTCATCAAAATAAAAGCCTATGCTTAGTGGGTTTGTATGTACAACTCAAATATTAAGAGGATTTGAAAACAGTTTGTGCAAAAAGGTCACTGACCCTTTGCCAATGTCTGGAGTAGTGCACGAGGCAACTATCTCCACATCAGCTTTGTTATGTGGCAAGTCAGTTCAAACTAGTACTGTTTTCTGCCCATGTTTAAGTGGCTTTTAACTAAATTACACTTCATTTCTACCACATCATTATTGTAATTTCCTGCATTTCTTGCGCAACAAGCATGTCCCTTTTCTGACAACTCATGAATGTGTTATTGTTGAACCTCAGATGAGAGCAACACAAGGCCACGTAAAGTACAAACAAGTATCAAACACAGGAAACTGTAGGTAATATCACAGCAAGGGGGGGGGGGGGGGGGCAGAGAAATCACTTTGAACTTAAAAAAACAAAGACCTTTAAATATCCAAAATAAACGACTGAGCTCAACAAAGTTTTCAGTCAGGCCTGGGCCCCTAATGAGCCATGGGCCTATTTTCACTGCATTGCACAGCACCAGACGAGAGGAAATGTGCCATTGTTGAAAGGATTTAGTCAATACAAGTGCTCCACAGAGATGGCTGAATGGATCTAAAGCCAACAACAGGGTGAAAAGAGAGAGAGAAAACTTGCCATGTATGTAAATTCTCACTTCCAACACTTGAATAAAACGGATTAAGACATTCAATTAAACACACGCTGGTGTTGTGTTGTTGGCATTTCTTTGGTTAGAAACGTTTAGGTAGCGTGTTTTGGAAATAACGCTGTGGCATTACGAGTTGACAGTTGACGGTTAACTGTAGCTAGCAAGGAGCGGAGTATGCTAGCGATGCGGAATTGAAACTCACTCACACGCGCGCGCGCGCGCGCGCACACACACACACACACACACACTCCACATTTGACGACACCTCACATTGGCCATTAATAAATAAATGACCCAACATTAGCGTGGGGTTCATAACGGGGGTGTCCCCTTGTGTACTCTACTCCACTCCACCCCACCCTAGCTCGACCTAACCCCTCCCGTGTCCGCCGAGCTAACGCAGCTGTGGGCGAAGGCGCGGCGAAGTTCGTCCACCGAGCGAGTCCCCCCATCTTCTTACCGAGCAGCAGCAGCTTGACCTCCCGGGCTGCCTTCTCCCCGTCGTCCCGCAGATTCCTGTCGATCATTTTACTGCGCTCCACCGCCGCCTTGTCCTCTGTGCTCAGCGTGCATCCCATCTTCGACCGTGTCCTTCAGACCCAGATGGTGTAAAAAAAAGAAATGTCTACAATGCCGTATATACCTACATTAAACGGTTAAAACTGCCTTCCCTCCGCACACACGCCCTTTTTTAAATGACAAGCTATCGATCTCGTCAAGAGGAAAAGGGGAAAACGATTCGACTTTTTTCACTACAAAAACAAAAGTGTGGCGTTTCTTCAGCCCGATAAAACACCGTCAGGTTAAAAAAAAAAATCCTCGTTACATCCGAAAGAGAGCTATTTTGATAACGAAGCAGTTCCTCGGTGATGTCTCTCCCACCCGTTCGCCTCCATTCGTTGCAGCGGCGACTGCTAGTAGTGAACGAGCAGTTACGACTAGAGAGCGCGAGGCTGTGTTCCGCTAACGGTAACGACGACAGCCACACTTCCGGCTCCATCCTTCACAATAAAGGTGTCACTTCCACAGACAAAAACTTAAAAATAATATTAATAAAAAAAAGGCCAACGATTGTCCCCACTGTCGTCAATATATAGAGATATATTTTTGATAATCTTTCCTTTTTATTTGCCTTTTTTATTGTTTGAAAATTTTTGATGCTGTTGGCACTGGTCGTTTAATGTAGCTCACAGGCTACATGTTGCATCATGGTCCTGGAGAAAACTGTTTCATGTCATGGTGCAGGACTTGTACACTGCTGAAATGACAATTGAGCTCTCTTGAATCTTGAATCTCTTAGATCCGCAGATATTATTATTATTATCAGGATGACATTAGTGAGATTAACTTTGAAGTTCGCCTCTGAAATTCAACTTAAGAAATGAGAAATACTTGAATATATTCCACAATGCATGTATACATTATTGCCCCTTTGTATTTACAATCAAGTAAGAATTGTTACGGTGCTTTCAATTGTCACTGAAACACAAGAACACAGAAACCGTTCCATTAGTAATGATGCTGACTTTATTTTGAAAGTAGACGCCAAAACCGGAAACTGATTGTTAGCGGAACACCTTTCAAACGTGCACACCCAAAACTTTACTCGCTGCCATCCAGGCAGCAGCTCATCGAGTATTTACATTACAGCTTGTACCATGTAGACTACATATAAAATTAATCAGCCATGTGAGTGTCAGTAACCGGGGTTTAAATACAACTTTTAAACGTGTAAGATAAAATACATGACAGGATACCTATCCACAGTATTACACACATAAATTGATAGTAAAATTAATATTTTTCTATATTACATGAGATAAAATAAAACAACATTTGTAACGTGTATGGTTCCCATGGCAGCACAGCCCCTACTGTGGCAGTGTCAGTTGTGTCACCAGCCCATTCAGCTGTACGTGTCCATTGTTTGTAGTTTAAATAATTAAGCCTGTCAGACAAAGTCAAGTGTGAGTCTTCAAAGTCAATAACCAGTCTAAAGGCTGGCACTGTTCTCTCCAAACAAATCCCTATGGTGTACCAAACAGTATGCCTTTCCATGCAATTTTCATTTCAAATGCGGCTTTATGGGAACACATGCAAATTTGTGGTGTTGACCTTTCCATTCTCGTCCTGGGTTGGCTCGAGGATTCCCTTTTTTGTCATCCAGGCACTCTCCAGGCTTGAGATAACAAGGGACGGACAGTGTATCCCTCAGGCAAAAATACCACAGACATGCCCAAAAGGACAGGAGTCATATTCTTTGCTGAAAGAGTTATGAGTGTGATAATTGTGCTTAAAGCCAGCCATATGTATCATGGCATCTGTGTGTTCATGTGTACATTATACAGTTAGTCAGTGTATATCTTTGGCATCATTTAATTTATAAGGCTGTATGAACAAATAAAACATGAAAAACAACACTGTCTTTTGTGTAGGTGCTGATTATGTGTCAGATGATTTATGAAAACTGCTTTGTTAAAAACACACTTGTCCATAAAGTCAGTCATTGGGAAAACAAAATAGCTGATTATATCACCAAAGAAGCTGTAAAACCTTTACAGAGACACCCAGAGCAGGACACTGCAGGAGTTTTATCAAATGTGGTTTCATGAATTGCAGAAGTATGAGATTCACACAGCATCCTCTTATCTATTTATTTTACACAAATCGAGACAAACCAAGTGAGTCTGGATGAAGGTGTAATAAGTTTTAGCTGGATTACAAAAAGGAATAAGAGTGAGTGTCAAAAAGATAAATAAGACTTAAATATCTCTATCAATAACATGTCTTCCAATAAAGAGGTTAAAGCAGCTGAAAGACAAACAGAAAGTCTTTGTGGCTCTTGCGTGCATCCAAAAAAAAGGAGATCCTCTTCAGGTGTTGAAGTCGTTTATAAGATAAACAACAAGGTTGCTCAGGTGAGAATGACAAGGATGTTTGTTTTAATAGACAGAGACAAATGACTAGCAGGGAGACTCCACACTTTAAGCTCTCTGTACTGAGCATGGAGAGGGAAAGGAGGTACTGCCCTCCAGTGGTTATAATATGTAACATCACAGTGCTGCAGGCCAGAATATGCACAGGCCGAAGACATTGTATGTTCAACCTTACAGCACAATGCTGCCATTTTAAAGGGATATCAATGGTGCACCTGCTGTAGAAATTAGGGAGAGTTGGTTGCAGGTTTATATATTGGAGGAGCTTTAACCCTATATCATGTCATAGTGATGTCATCAGGGTTATTATGGTCTGGGGTTGAGAGCTTTGAGACATTTGAAAACCTGAACTACAAAATGGGAGATGTTTACTCTGAAACATAGGAAAAGAAGATCTAAGGAAATGCAGTATTCTGTTGCATTATGGGAATTGAAGGATTTAAATGGTTTACACCTTTAGCCTCTTTTCAAATGCAAAGGTCTGTGTGAAGGGTTTCAGCCAAATTAAATTGATATACCAGGTTCATAAAACAGAGTTATATAAAAAACACACACACACACACACACCTGATCTGCGATATGATATTTTAGTATTGCTGATTAAGTTTCATGGGGAAGGAAATCGCATACATCAGAATAATCAATGAAGATAAGCCCGAGGGCATATCTCTAAGGGTGATAAAGGGCAGTTTGTTTTAATACCCGCCATGAAAGTGCACAAGCACAAAAACAGATAAAGTCTTTTTCAACTGGCTCTGCGCAATAAGAATATATTTAATCATTTATGCGTTCCTCCTCTTCTCTTTCTACGCTTACGTTGTGTGCACCGCGGCAGAGGATTAAATTATAGAGAGGACACGAGATGAATAGATAGGAGGGAACAGGACAAGAAATGATAAAATGTCTGCAAAGGTTCCTGTCATCCAGGTCACTGGAAAGTCAGAGATATTTCACACACAGTCTGATAAATCCACTTGAATGCGGATTCAAGACCCTGCAGCTGGCATCATCTTGCTGCTGTTAGTTATTACAAAATGAGACAAAATCAATGGGAAGCTAAAAATAAAATCATCACGTCTCTTTCTATCTGAACTCAACTTTATCCAAAGCACTTTCTCACCTCTCTCAAACCTTCGCCTCAGACTTTCGGAGCTGTTATCACCTGGACAGATAGTGCTCACTGATACCTGATGGGGCACGTCACTCCACTGAACCTTAAACCTTACTTTTCATTATATAACCTCAATTATAGGAGGTCCCTTGGCTACTGACAGAAGTGTCTGTACCTTTACCTGGCCTCTGCTGCACTGTCAGCTCCTCTGATGGTACAGCCTGCCTGTGCTGCTACTGCTGCTGCTGCTGCTGCCAGGGCACAAGCACATAGAAGCTGCACAGACTCGCACACGCCACCACCACAGAGACAGAAGGAGAACAGGCTGCCAGGCTGCCAGGCAGACTCACAGTCGGACGGAGGGGAGCGTACATAACCATGGGCTGCTGTAACAGAAGGTGTGGGCTGTTAGCCGGAGCTGTGATTGGGGCGGCGGTAGCCATCCTAGGAGGTGTTCTGATCCCACTGGGGAACAGCGTCATTGAGGGGACAGTGAAGAAGGTATGGTGCTCCAGTTTCACCCTGGGTCGGAGGATATGCGGAGTGACAGAGTGTGTGTATGTGTGTACGCAGAGATCAAGGTGAATCAGGAGAAACGGGAAGGCAAAAGCGGCGTGCGCTTTTTGAGAGCTGCTTCATCTGGTAAACAGGAATTTGTGCTGAAAGCCAAGTCCTGCTTTAATCCATCAAAAGATCAGCTTTGATTCTTTTTTAGAAACTGAAGAGAAAAATTTAGCGATTGAGACATTTTTTTTAGGAGCATCCACCTAGTTCATGTATCAGCAGGGCAGCTGGCCTGCTGACAGTCTTGAGGCATGTTAAAAATAGACTGTCTGTGTCTGTGGGGTTTAGGAAGCTGTCATTGAGCCTGGAACGACAGCTCACGAGAACTGGGTGGCTACAGGGGCAGCGGTATACAGGCAGTTCTGGTTCTTTCACGTGAAAAACTCTCTGGAGGTTTTACAGCATGGTGCCACCCCAGTGGTTATGGAAAAAGGTCCTTACACATACAGGTAAGGTCAAGTTGTTTACCTCTTTAGGCTTTGCTTTAACACAGTGTGCCTCAGACTTTTGAGCTGTTCTTCTACTCCAGCGTGCTTATCTGATGACATTTAATGTACAAGAAAAATGTCTTCTCTTCCCACTCCAGGACAAGATATCTTCCCAAGGAGAACATCACGTTCAACCCAAATAACACTGTCTCCTTCCTGCTGCCTCAAGGCGCCATCTTCGAGCCGGGGATGTCAGTGGGATCAGAGAATGACAATGTCACCACCCTCAACCTGGCTGTGGCTGTAAGTGAGTGTCGCCCCACGGCACGGTGATATCCAACTTGATTCAGTCCAGCTGTTAAAGAGTTACTGTTACCTACAGTTTCATGACCTGCACAATTCACACTGTGCTGTCCTGTGGTGGGCTGCTTTGGCCTGCTGTCTCTCGTTTTAGTCATGTTTCCAGAACATTTTGGCTTTTGACGAGGTGCTTATGAGCTGTGAGATGACATTTTCTGTCACAAGGTCGCTCCTTTGAATCACATAGAGCTTAAAAAACTAACCTGAATTTTGCGAGGAATACTGCAGAAACACAGCAGGCTGTATGCTTCACCTAGATGCTGCAAATAAAGATGGACAAATCCTCTGTGATGTGACAAATGGAAAACCCAGAAGCCTGGGATGTAGTGTGGGCCTATAGCTAGCTACGAGCTATGTTTTTTTATATGAGGCAGCTAGCTTGGTTGGCGGGCAAGTTACACGAAAGGTGATGAGCTTTTAGCTGAAGAAACTAATGCTAAACTTTGTGTTTACGTTGCCAAAATAACTGATTTTAATGTAAAGGCAGCCACTGGTTAGCTGGATTGTTACCTAAAGACGAAAAGTAAAAAGTTATCATTGTTTACTCCTATATATGTTTGTTCAGCCTTGTGTTTCTAAATCCCTGTAGGGTACTAGAGAGATGAAAAGTTAGCATGATTCCTTAGCATAAATTTAGCCATCCTGTACTGTTCAAACACAAACAAGTAAAATTAGTGATTTTAATCAAGAGATATAAACAAGTGTACTGTTCAGTAGTTTTACTGTGGACTTTCGGGCTAGATTTAAGTAGCAAGTAAGCAGAAATTATTTGTATCTTAAATGGAAATTACGAACAAAGTCATATATTTACAATGGCAGTTTATGGGCACAGTGTAAGTTTATCTTTTAATATAAAGAATAAGCAGTTCCAGCAAGAGCCTCTTCTTGTAGCCATGCAGTATACTGGCCATAAAAGGGGATTATTTTCTGTCTTATCTCCTGAAGCAACAGCAGCAGTTGTGTGCACAGCAGTTTTTTGTGTTGTGCATGTGTATCACTCTGGACCCACACTGTGTTGCACTTTTTCAACTGACACCAACAGTCATGAATAAATTATAATTTGCTGATCTTTTTCCAAATGTTTTTGGATTTTTTTTTTTTTTTTTCTCCTGTCAGGGTGCTTACTCGCTGGTTCCAAAGCCACTTCATACCATGCTCGAGGCTTTGATAAAGGCGAGCAAATCCTCCTTGTTCCAGTACCGCACAGTCAAGGAACTGCTGTGGGGTTACACAGATCCCATGCTGAAGGCAACTGTGGGCCTGTTTGACACTGTAAGTAAACACATATTTTAGCTTTTTTTTGTGACAACCCAGAAATGAGATGATTTAATCAACTGAACATTTGTTCTTTAGTACAATGGCACCTATGATGGCTATTACAATGTCTTCACTGGAAAGGACGACATCTCCAAAGTGGGAATTATTGACAGGTGGCAGGGAGAGAGGTGAGGTGAAGGGGCGACCCCGTGGTGTTATCTTTACTTGAAGCTGTTGAATGAAATCACTTTGATCAGTTTGCACATAGTTTGATAAGTTCCTGTATTTATTTCTTAACTACGCCAATTTGTCTAATTTTTCCCAACAGGAGTTTACGTTTCTGGAACGATGCGTACTGCGACATGATCAACGGCACAGGTGGAGCTCGTGCTACAAATGTCTTCTTAGAAGCTGCATATCTGTTTTGTTTCTGAACGACACTTAAAACACACCTTACTGACCTTGTTTCCTCTCCTCTTCTTCACAGATGCCTCCTCCTTCCCTCCCTTTGTAGACTCGAAAAAGCCTCTCTATTTCTTCTCATCAGACATCTGCAGGTGATAAAAGGATTTCAGTCTGTGGGAGTAAATTCACCTGATGTTGTCAAACTGTCTGACTTCTTTCCTCTCAGTAACCACTAGAGGTCAGAGCTTTCCAATACCACTGTCTTCCTACTTGAGTCAGTCTGATTTAAGATGCTCCACTGAACTAGGAGGTCAGGTCCTCAAAGATTTGTGAAATCACCTGTGTTGTTTTGTCCTCAGGTCCGTGTCGGCTGGTTTTGAGGAGAGCTTGAATCTGAAAGGGATTAAGGTGTACCGCTTCACCCTCCAGCCATCCACAATGGCCTCCCCTACGGTCAATCCAAACAACAGATGTTTCTGCAGAGATCCAGTCACCACCAAGAACTGCACAATGGCAGGAGTACTGGATATCAGCTCTTGTAAAGAGGGTCAGTTTGCATTTGGTTTACAGCGTCACAGTTTTATCATCAGCAATATCATCATTCTGCTCTGTAAAGTGACATTGAGACTTATCAATGTTTTCTTGCCATCTGAACAGGAAAACCTATCTACATCTCTCTGCCCCACTTCCTTCACGGCAGTCCTTCCCTGCGACAGTCTGTACTAGGGATGAATCCTGATGAGGAGCACCATAAAACCTTCCTAGACGTAGAGCCTGTAAGAGACGTTCATCGTGTGATCTTTGACTTTAAGGGGGCAGCAGCTCCGATGCTCATGAATTTTTGTGGTGTTTTCCCTCCCAGACGACCGGGTTCACCCTGAGGTTTGCAAAGAGAATTCAAGTGAATATGATGTACGGACCATCAAAAGTCATTACGTAAGTTCTCTTTTAGCTTTTAAATAGAAAACCTTTTGGGAAATACACTTAAATTTGCTTTCTTGACTGGAGTCAGAGGACACTGTTAGCTTAGCATAGAGGCAAAGGACAGGAGGAAACAGTTAGCCTGGTTGGCGTGGAAGCCTGTATATGCTTCACAATTGTAATTTGTGGTTGAGCTGGTTTTGCAAATTATTTTTGGACTGCGAAGAAAACAGCTAAACTTCCCTTTCTCTGGTTGTAGCTCCATATTTAGCATAACATCTATCGTGTCATCTGACTAACCTCCAGCAAGAAAACAAATGCACTTCTTCTTTTCTTCCAGAAAGTTTAAGACAGAAACGAGCACTGAATGCCAACTAATCAACTCTTTTCCACAGGGTTCTTAAGAAAGTCAAGGATTATACCATATTCCCTCTTGTTTGGATGAATGAGGTAAGATAAAAATAGCGCCCTGCAGTCATGAAGTGCATTGTCTGTTTGCTCGTATTTGCATGTTAAACAGTCCTCTCTCTCTCTCTCTGTCTCTCCGTCTCTTCTCTGTACCCAGACGGCTGCGCTGGATGAGGAAACAGCGGACAGGTTTAAGGAGGAGCTCATCTCCCGTGTCCAGATGTTGGAGACGATACAGCAGGTGCTGCTGGGCGCAGGTGCAGCCATCTTTGCCGTGTGCCTCATCTCTTACTGTGTGGTGAGGCGGCGTGATTACAATACGGTTTAGTGTGAATGTATCAGTGTCTGCTGTGTGGAAGCTGTGGGCACTGTGCATTTCGGCTGCTTTGGGACATCAAACCTTTTTGATATAGACTTGCACTTTTTTGTAATTTTAGTGTTATTTCTAATGTCATACTTCCTTTGATACAAGGCAAGGGGGGGTGAAAACTGTGATTTTGTAAAGCTGAATTATTTTGCAGTATTATATTATTTTGCAAGTGCTAACACTGTAACATCAACTCAATCAGGTATTTCTACAGGCGGAGCAGGTGGAGAATCCTTTAACTGTCAGGTTAATCATCCAAAACAGAGGAGAAATGAATTTGTTTGACATCCTTAAGGAAACAGGAAGAAATGTACATGAATGAATTCTTGCACAAATGTTCATATTCTTTGCTGAACCAATGTCTTCAAGAAGAATAAAAGCTGAAAAAGTGAGCTTTCACTGGGTGTCCTGCCCCGAGTATTGGATTGTTCTTTCCTTGCACCATGCAGGCTATCAAAACTGATCTGCAACCCCCTCCCCCCGACCCCCCTCTACCCTGAAAGGCCCAAAATACAGTTGAGACTGTCCGGCTGCTGCTGAAACAAACCTCTGCATTGTGCACACCGAAGCAAAATTATTCAGTCTCCTCTTTACCTTGAGTGGCCCATAAATCAAAGAGTGTAATAAAAATAGGCAGCGGCATGATTATACTGTGGTTATGAATGACGCTTGGGTTTGTTTGGTGAGAAAGCAGTATTGCAGCCCGGCAGGAGGCCTCCCTCTGGTTTTACGGGCTTTAAATGACCCTCAGCAGACTCCTGGGTGTCTTTGATTCTACTGTATGGCCCCAATCTTATATTTCACACATATCAGGGAGCGTTTCATTGAAATGAAAACAGACAAGTCTTACTCACCAATCCATCTGCTGCTGTGCAATTTGCAGCCTTCGGGTGTCTGAGGCACTGAGCGCTGATCTGTGAAGTTTAGGAAGTGAGTTTCTGCTCAAAAACCTCAAGCCTACTAAGCTACCACATATTAAACCCATACATTATCCTGCCTGTAATAAGAGCGGTTTGACAATTTCCAAAGCACTCTTACTTGCTTTCTTAAGATACATGAGACTGATAGCATTCGCATGTCTGTATGATAAATGTAAAGCTACCACAAGCCTCCTGCTAGCTTAGCATGGCTAAAAGATTGTAAATGCAGGGGAAACAATAGGCAGGCTGTGTCATGCTAATGACTAATGACAGAAACAGGGTGGTCCCCCCCCCCCTTTTTTTTTATCTTATTCATAGCAATAAAAACCAAACAAATGCATTTCTCAAACTGTCAAACTATTCTGTAGCAAAGTTCAATAGTCAGAATATGATCATATATCTATTACGCAGACAGAGGGAAGACGTAGTGGCCGATAACAGAAACAGGAAGTTCACATTCTGATATATTACACTAATAAAAACACGGTCTGACAATAAAATATATGGTTTTTAAACAGAGATGCATCTGAACAGATTTATTCAGGCTATCATGACATTAATAAATAGAAATACATATGCTTCATAACACTGAAATTACACTGAGCTGCAGCTGACAGGATGCTGGTCACACAGTTTTATTAATTGCAGGGCAGAGATCTGCACGTGGGAAGGTACGACTAGGAAGTCTTTTCTGAAAATGAAAATAACACTGTATGTCTCCGCAATTTGCAGATACAGTCGGAGTTAGTGGGTGAAATGTCAGATTTATGTACACAGTGGAAACACATTTACACAAAAACTTGGCACGTTAAATTAAAAAAACAAACAAAAAAACGAGACAAACAAACACACACACACAAGAAAATACTCTGTACACAAGCAACGAACAATCTATCTACATTAGCTATGCTTCCAAAAGAAAAGTCTATTCACATATGTCAAATGGTCTATCACAGACTATCACTGACAGCTACTACGTCTGAATTAACAGTATGTCCACTTTGCCGTGCAGGCTGTAGAAAAGTAGATCAAAAGAAGGAAACTGCCGTCTGTTATTTACCTAACCTGAAGAGGAAAACCTGAAAGCAATGTGCAGATCTGCTAGTTTGTTTTCTCAAATCTAACCCAGGCGAGGATTAAAGGAATAATTAGACATTTTTTAGTAAGACGCTCGTTTGTGTTCTTGAAGAAAAGATTGATGCCACTTGTGTGTCTGTACCGTGTAATTAAACTGCAACCAGTTTAGCATGAAGACTGAAAATAGGGCAAAATCAAGATTTAGATTTGAGTTTTACGAGCTTCAGAGATGATGCTAGGTGGATTTTTAAAGCTTTACACAGAGCCAAGCCAGCTGTTCCCCCATTTTCAGTCTTTGTGCTAAACTAAGCTGAACAAGCTTTATATTCAGTGGCTGAGAACGGCGTCGATCTTCTCATCTGACTCAGCAAACAAGCTCATTTTCCGAAAAAACGTCGAACACTTCCTCCGAACGACTCGTGTCTCACGTAACTGATAAATCTCTAAACACATGCTTTTGTGCTGGATAAAATAAAAATTATAACACAGACGCATAACGACGCAGCTGAATTACAGTGAGGCACATTCTCGTACATGTATGTCTGAGTAATAGGAATAAATATAGGACACATCATGTAAGGTGTGTGCATCTGTTAGAGTAACAACATCTGCTCTGGATCAGGTTTGGTCTTTGAACAAAGAACTTTTTTCTTTTCTTTTTTTTTTTTAAACCTTACAGCAATGTGATGTAATATAACTTATAGACAGTATTTTAGACTTTACTCAAAAAGTGGTGTTTTAGTACGCGACATGTGCCCATTGACCTCTGTAGTTTTCACTGAATAGAGAGAATCATTGTTAGTTAAAAAGTAAAAATCCTAATGTGAGTACAGTCTAGTAAAATGCTACTATAACACTTAGCTTAAAGGGAGAGAGCGCTCACTGCCAAACATGCATCTGTCTCCCTTTTGTCCCTTTTCAATCCCCTCTATTTATTACTGTGATGCTAAATTTCCTCCCAACAAAGAACAAATCCTCCAACATCAGGCTGCTGCAACACTTAAAATATGAGACACATCATAATATCAGCCTATCGGTGGCCGCAGTTTGTTAGCGGCGCTCAGAGCGGACTTCAGTTTGAGCTGTGACTGCGACAACAGACGAATGGCTTGTGGTTGCCTGTGCGTGTGGATTAGTGTATGTCACAGCCACCTGGTCACAGTACCTCATGCAAGAAGAAGAAGAAGAAAAACAAGAGATATTGCCAAACAAGAACTCCTCACACCCACCTCCTCGTCTTACTGTACATCCTCAGTGCAGCTCTGCAGTTTGAGATGAGAGGATTTTTTTTTTAACTGCTCTGTAGGATTCAGGATTAGAGGAAGGTGTGTGTGTGTGTGTCAGTGTCTGTAGCTGCCGGTTCCCTGAGTCACACCTCCGGGAGGTGGTTCCGCCGGTTGCGGCTCTTCCTCCGATCCAGCAGGGGCTTCAGTTTGGCCAGGTCGCCCCTGAGAGGCCCAGGAGGCTGCGGCGGCTGCTGCTGCTGCCTCTGCTGCAGGTTCTGGAGCTCCCTCCTCTCTTTGCAGTACTGTTGTACAGCCAGGCTTTCAGCGGGGCTAAAGGCTGCCAAAAGGACCTTCGGGTGCAGAGAGCTGGCCCACGCCCAGGGCGACTTCTGTTTGTCTGTCAGCATGCTCACCATGGCCTCGCTCAGCACGCGCAGGCGGATCTTGGCGACGGTGCGCTTGAAGCCGTTCTCGGTGGTCAGGCAGTAGTAGAGGCCCTGGTCTGACAGCTGCACGGAGCGGATCAGGAGGCCGTGCTCCGTGGACAGGACACGGTCGCTCAGCTTCACCTGTGGTTGGCACAGTTAACACGTGTCAAAACCTCATCCACATGGTTCATGGCAGAGAACTGGACCAGAGTTTCAACTACAGTACAGTGTCAAAGTCAAACAGGTGCAAACAGACCTGTGACCAACCAAAGGAATACTGTACAGAAGAATAGTTTTCTATCTGCCCAGTTAAGTCCTTTTATTTATCCTTTAACCCTTATTTTTTAAGTTGGGCCCTTGAGAGCAAGGATGCCTGAAATACTAAATGAAGGAATAAGAGAATAGATTATCTGATACTGTTCTGCACATGAGCCAAAAATATGTTGGATAAGACAAGGTAAGGTCAGTTAAGATAGGTTAAGATAAGATAAGGTAAGTTCTGCTGAAAATGTGCAGCTGCAACATTTAAAATGGTTAAAAAACAAAAACGACTGAAGAAGAAGCTGAAAACTCAGTTCAAAGGGAGTTGAAGTGTCAGTCAAATTAAACCTTGTGTTCGTTTACATTGATTTTCCTGAGAGAAATAATTAATAAAAGCGTGAAAATCGGATTATATAAGAGATATGAATCATGCTCTGTGCTCTGGATTGGACTTGTGTTCGTTTGTGGTGTGTTTTGCGTCATCAATCGTTCAGAGAAAGGGACAGATTTTCATTGCATACATTAAAATAACTTATCATACTGATCTGATGCTTTCATTCACGAAACACTGTAACACTGTTTACACCAGTACATTTAAATCAGCCTCCGTCTTAGTTTAGAAAAGACAAATGACTACACACCATTAAACTACTGTGATTTACTTTAAAAGGCCAGCTTCTATTCTCGTGAGGAATTGGCTATAAAACGGCCATTACTCTCAGCCCGCTCCGCCGAGCCGTGAGCTAAATCTATAAAAGATGTTTCTTTATCATGAGGGCGCTTTATGTAATCGTTCGCAGCCTTTCAAAGTGCTCTCACCATTTAAACGGGTGTCAAATATTTGGAAAATGTTTCCCCACTGAGAATCCAGTCATTAGTTAAAGTACATATCATGTTTGATCTGTATCACCGCTCATTACGACGCCACGCTGCCAATAAATGTTCACCCTGTCACTCCTCAGGCGATACAAGTCCTGATCAAGCGTGTGAGCTCATCTGATTACTATGACATGTTTAATGTTTGATGAAATATTTAACGATGTGAGACGCTCCCTGTATCTGAAAAAAAAAAAAAAGAACCTCACAGGATTTTTTTATTGTGTCTTTGGCCACTTGAGATTGGCTGGCTGTGATTCGTGTTGACCTTTGACCTCTCTCTAAATGTCAAACTGACCTCCTTCCTCCTGTCATTGTCCCTCTGAATGAGCCAGCGAATGGAGGCCTGTGGAGACTTGGGAAGACACTCCAGGAAGGTGGTGTTGTTTTTCACACCGTACTGCGTCATCTCCACCGCGTTCCTGTAGGCTGCAACACACACACACACACACAGACACACACAGGCACACACACAGGCTCAGAGACGTGGGAGGCACATCAGACGTCACTTGCTGACAGACACAAAGCCCACAGATGGACTCAAATCTGTCTCAAGTCCCAGCAGCGAGAGTGAAATGTTGACACAGAGCTTAGTCGGGACATCTGCAGCGCAAACCAAACTCCACCCAGTTCTCCTCCGAACAAAACAACCTTTCAAATGCATCGAACCAACCCAGTCTCGTCTCATTTACCGTGTCATTTTCGGTTGCAGCTAAATGGTTCATCACTCAGCTGGACGTATGACAGGGTTGTGACTAATTAGTGGTAATGGCCATATGGTTGGTTCCCTGAGCTCGAGTTAATTTAGAGATGTAAACTGCTCATGGAAATTGAACACTCTGGGGAGCAAATCCTCTCCACTCATTAGACTGCACCCTGCCGGTCCACTGAGTGAGTTTTCGCAGGGTGTTGTGTGCTCCCTGGACTCACAAACAATCACACACACCAGGACATAAACACTGTCATCAAATGTCGACATAGTGTATAAAAATAGGAAACTTCTCAATGTCTCACTGTTATTCAGTTGTGTAACATATAAATATGTATAAACAACATACTTTACAATGCTATCACTGTTAGCAAACAGCTAAAGGCTTTTTATATCCAGTCATGTCACAACAGTCACATTTGCATTTTTACCTTTTCTTTTTCATGCACTCATTTTTAGCTCCGTTTGAGTCACCACCAGAAATATCTGTCTTTAAAGACGCTGACTGATTTTTGTCCCCTGTTACTTACTAACTTTGATTACCTGTCCACTACCAGTCAGCTGACAGAGCTCTAAAATAACTGCTGTGTGGTCATCAACTGCATACTTTCTATTGGCCATAACATAATAAACCATAATTAGCTGTAACAGCTTGAACAAGCTGTATAAAACAGAGGTGCAAGAAGATTCTCCATTGGTTTGTTGCTAAATGCAGCATATTTCCACAATATATACAATAATTTGACCTATAGTTAGTACAAAAAGGATTAGTGCAGATTTAAATACCTTTCAGATTGAATCCTCTGCATTGAGTGAGTGGATTTCCATGCATTATATCCTGCCTCCTGCTTCTCCTACAAAACAGAAAGCCAAAAGAAAAAACGAGTGTAAAGTGCAATATAAATACAGAAAAACACAAAATCATAACAACTTTCCTCCACTCATATTAAAACTGTGGGGGGGGAATCAAAACAATATGAGGAAAATCTGACTGTGTGCTGCACAGTCATGTATAACAGCTTGGCGGAAAGGACCATGTAAACAGCTGACACATTTCAGACACAGTTTTCCACAAGAAAACAGCGGCTGCGCTTTTGTTCCACGACCAAACTAAACTTGACCTGCGTCCGACTGAAAAATGGCAGGAGACAGACAGCTGTGTCCTCGAGTAGACCAGAGAGGTATCGGTTCAGAGCCAAGGTGTCGCTCTTACATCCCTGTCTGTGTTATGTCTAGACTCAGGGAGGCCGACAACAAAAGCAGAATTAGAGACGATGGTTTAAGCGCTGAAGTGGCCACTGAAGGATTTCAGTCAGGTTTTGGCCTCACAAGTGGTGAGCTGCTCTTTTCTATTCTTGTTGAACATGTTGTTGTACATCAGCTGCTGCCCACATTTGATATGACTGGGCGTGGTACACTCAGTGATTTCATAGTTGTATAACTGATGAGCACTGATTCTTGTTTGGCTCCTTAGATTCTTCGGGGAAAACAGGCTGGATTGAATCCAGGTGAACAGAAACACTGCACAGCATCTGAAAATCTGCACTGTGCTTATGTTTATTTAACACTTAAAGTTTTACATTGCTGCCCCCATGCATGTGCTTCTTAATCTACACTTGTCAGCACTTTTTAACACGGAAAAAATTGCTTTGGGGCTTAAAAGCTCTTGCGTAGTGTTTTTTTCTTCACTGCCAAGAGATTAGTCCTTAGTGGATTAAATTTAAAGGTACTCAATACAGGCACAAAACCTCACTTGTGAACCCCAGAACTGTAAACGCTTGTGTACCTTTTGCCGCTGGGATAGAAGCGGGAGCAGCTGAGTCCGTCCCAGGCGCAGTAAGGATCTCTGGCGAGGCAGCAGTCAGCGCAGGCCGACCCGTACGCGTGACAACGGTGCAGGGAGACCTGCGAGACCCCGAACTCGGAGCTGACGTACAGCTGTTGCTGCAAAGTAAACAGTTCAAATGTCAGCCGCCCTGTTTGTCTTAATAAGTGGTCGGCTGACAGGAAAATGAGGCAGAGCGCCGAAACAATTATGGCTTATTATTTCCTTGCCTTTGGGAGACTTATCATGCACAAAGGGGGGGGGGTCTGTTTCTGGCATCACAGAAAGCCGCAGACATTGAATAACACATTAAAACAATAAAACTGTATTTAATGTGTCGGGTCATCAAGGAGGCATTCTTACTTTTTTAGAGGATATTCTCAAGTTTGTAACAGGGGCTTGGTTCTGAAAAATAAAACAGACACAAACACACGATTAGAGCTTTTAAACATTGTCGACTATTATTACTATACAATTATTTTTAAAGGACCAGTGTCTAGCAGACGGTTAGCTTAACACAAAGACAGCTAGCAAGTGTTTGGTTTGTATAGACTTCTGTAGAAACGTGGCGGTCCAACATGGTGGCTTGTTCTAACAAAAACATGATTATTGTTGTTCACTATGATACTATAATGAAACGTTACACAGTTAGCTTAACGCAAAGACGGCGAGTATTGGTTGTGTCCCTTCTAGGCTTCCATACTAACATGGCGGACCAACATGATGAGAGATACATGTTCCCTATGAAGAAGGCATTATAAGGATGACAATTAGCATAACACAAAGACTATATGGGATAGGCCTAAACAGTTAGCTTAGCTCATGGAGGGGTGATATCTGCCAGCCAGCACCTTAAAGCTAACTAGCAAATGAATGTTATTTCTCATTTCTTACAAGCGTAAAAAGGGGATCATTGTGGTTTTCAGCTAGCAGTAAGCTAGGCTAGCTGCTAACAAGAAGAGGAGAGTTGGCAAGAAGGATTCACAATATATGAATATGTTTTGCATAGGGCAGCTTATCAGACTTATCTTAAATAAGAAACAGCCAGAGGATGTCAATGGCAGCCATCTTGGGTCTGTTTCTTGCCAGATGTCTTTAACCCTCCTTAAATAACCATATTTGGTATTTTGAGAGTAAATCTTCCCCAATTCAAGCCATCCTCTTCCTCCTCCAGGTGCATCAGAGGTTCAAAGGAGTCACAGCCTTTACATCTGACCACAGGCCGATCGCAACTTTAGCAATTTCAGCGCAGATTAAAAACCATGTGCTAAAGTTCACCCGGGCCAACTACCAGACCCTTGCGGTATATTAGTGTGTTTCCCATCACTCTGCGCTGCACTACACTGCAGAACATCCATCTCCTGAATGCCACCCTGCCCCTTGTCTGCCTGCCCCTGGCTTTTGTGTTGTGGCCAAGCGCGCCCTCCTCCTCCTCTCTGCCTTTGATTTTGGGAACAAAAAGGGGATGAAAGTGAAAAGGAGAGGGAAAAAAAGAGGGGTGAAAGACAGACAGCAGACCTTAAACACTTCCAGCTCCTCCAGGATCAGATCTTCATGTAGGGAATGATTGCTTGGCAGGACTATCACCTTCTGTATTGTCCCTTTGTCTGGGGGCAGAAAAGCAGAAATGTCATGAGCTGTAACCACACACACATGCATTTAACAACTGTGTGAAAGAGATAGGACTACAAACAGACACGCACACATACACACACTTAACAAAGAGGTGTGGAACTAGAGTACAACTGTGGTCGAAGAGAAATAACAAACTCAGGGCCTGTTTTCCTTTGCCTGTGTTTGCTTTTAAATTAGTCATGATAGCCGTGACCAGTTTCAATAGCAAAATCAAATGTGGCAGCTGCAGAAGAGGGGAATGAAAGCTCAGTAGCTTGACCAGGGGACGAGAAGGGTCACGGAAAAGGGGGCTTCATGCAATAAGGCCGTTTTGTCCCAGAGGAGTCCTAGCAGTATACTGGAGGACAGTAAAAGCTCCTGGAAATGCCCGATAACGGCGTCTCCCACATCCTGGAGACAAAAGCAGCACTTTCAGGGGCCCAGATATGGTTAGACAGCACTGGCTTCTCTTCAAGAATCCAGGCAGGAGAGGCTGCCTGATAAACACAAGCAGCTGTGAGAGAGAGTCCCTGAGTGGCTTTCTGAATGCAAACATGTGCACATGTGGGCACACACACACACACACACACACACAAGCACAAATGCATGCATAATTATGCACATGCACACACATATTACTCTGTTTAACCACAGCATTATAAGCACAGACAGGTAAATCTAGACATATTTCTGTTGTGCTGCAGGAAACATCTCCGGGGCAACATAATCACTTTTTAAAAACATTTTGTCTTTGACGTGAGATAATGGTTTTTACAAATAGCATGTGACGATATTTTTAAGATTGACTTTTTATTAAAATAAACTGCGCAAGATTTATTGACTGATTTATTAAAGAACAAAAGGTTCAAAGTCCTCTCTTTAAAAAAAGGACCTGGTCTCGTCACCCCTTTGTGCCACATGCTGTGTCATGCTGTCACATCTCTGTTTTCAATTTAGCTGCCACACCCCACACCGTTGCACTATTCCCCTCTGTTATCTGTTTATCTGATAAACAGCTTTGGCACAGAGTCACCACATGACAATCATTTACTTCTGAAACACCTCAGACGACTCAGGAGACAGACAGAGGAGGAGGTTGAGGAGAAGGAGGAGGATTGTGTTTCTGCTGTTTGAACATTTATTTGCTGATATCTAATCTGCCTTGTTACAGGATTGCAGAGAGTGCGTTGGCGCCTCCACCTTAAGAGAGGACTTTTACTATTTTAGTTTGCTGTGACGCATATTTAATACTAAGAATTGGATCTGCTATTGATTTGTTGCTTTGTCCGACAGTGGGTGCAGCAAGGTCATTTCACTTAATTCAGCAGTTTTAGAAAACAAATCTGTTTAAAAAGACATTTTAATATTTACAGTTGTTAACTTGTTACCTGTGCCCAGGAAGAGGACCTGGTAGTTGCCGTCAGCAGCCATCACCTGGTCCACGGCCACTGATGTGTATTTGTAGTCAGCGTTGGTACGAACCACCAGGGGTCTCCTGCCCACTGGGTAGATGGGGTTGAACATGACAGGATGGTTTCGGACGAAGGTCACGACGTCGTCCGGGAACTCCTTCGTGGTCTGAATGTCGGGTGTGAACGCACCACCGGGGCACTGGAAAGACACCATTAAGTCTTATCATTGAAAAAACACAGTACATGTACACACACACACACACACAACATTAAAACAGGTGACAGCTGTTGGTGCATATCCTGATAAAGGAGTTGATTCTGAATCATTAGTCATTTGTTTCAGTTATTTTCTGCTGCTTCGTGACTTGACAGAGTAAAAAAAAAGTACCTGGATCAGTCATAACTTTAGCGACTATTACAAGTATGTGTTGGAGTTTATCAAGTTTGCAGATGGCAAATTGTATTTATTTTGTTTCATATGTTCCAACATTTATTAATTCAATTTATATAATAATTTGTCTCTAACTTATAAAAGAAGATTATCCTCTTACCTGAGGGTACAAATAAAGTAACCTTTGACCTTTATCCAGATACAACAAAAGTTTAATGGTTTATTAATAAAGTAATCTCTTTATATCGAAGGCTACAAGCATCAATGTTTCTACTAAATATAAACTGGATTAAAACTGTGAATCTGAAACAAAACTAAAAGATCTTATAGATTGTTTCTTAAAAATAACTTGAACACTGTGAATCATCCTCCAATACGTTTTCACTTTGAGAAAATGAACATATTTCTATTTTTGTGTGTATGAACGTCCTTTGTTGCTTTGTCTTGTGTGTCTTTTTATAGCAGAAGGTCTGTTCAAGCCTTGATGTTATTTGTTGACTTTGATTCTTTCTGACTTGAAATGTGTAAGAAACCAGAGTCCAGACAAAGACTTATGTTATATTTATGTGTGTGTGTGTGTGTTTTTTTTAATTATTTTAGAGACATGCACTGAAATAATAATGAATAAATACATGAATGAAGGGATGACCTAAGAGTGAACTCACAGTTCCAGGCCGTGGGTACGGGATACGTCCCTGGAAGGCCACCCACTGAAAGTTGGGCCCCTCTCTGTGAGCGAAGGGCCCGTTGAAGACGGTGAGGATGTCGGCCATGTTGTACACGCACACCGCTGAGCCTTTAAACACGGAGCTGAGGAAATGAGACGGATACTTTCAATGAGAACCTTCTGGTCTTGTGACGTCGACTCTCACCCTGCTAAAATATTCTGCCTTTAAGGTCGTCACTGCCACAATCGGGTGGGGGCGCTTCTCATCCCCCCTGTCTATTATCTGATGTGGTTTGGCCCAGTCACTTAAAACTACAACTGCTTAACACATAAAAGAGGCTTTGTTGAAAAGGGGAAACACAAGCATATTGTGTGAAGTGGAGATGGAGGAAGAAACAACACTGAGGCCGGAGCAGTGAAGGACCTCACTGTTTGGTTTGGCTGTGGTCTCTCTGAGGAGGGAAATGCGACCGTGGCCGCTCTGTTATCCTGAGGTAACGAGCGGTTCAAAGGCCTGTGGCTGTGTCATCCAGAGTTAACCAGAAGGATTTCAGCTGATCCCAAATCCCCCCGTCAGCTCCTTCAACAACATCTCAGATTATACTGAGCCAGCTTCTTGGAAAAATCCAGAGGCCGACGTCGAACATGTGGTTCAAGCTTGTTTTTTTTTTTGTTTTTTTTTTACCAGTTCAGGATCAATTATAAATCACTCACCTGCAAAATGTTACATATGCTTTTATTTACTTATTTATTACTCTTGGCTCAGTTATTGTATCACACTTCATTCAGGTCATCAGCCACACCTCCGTCAGCCTTCATTGGCTCCCTGATCAACATCAGATTGATTTTAAAACTTTATTGCCAATGTTTAAAGCCTTGAATGTCTCTGGCCACGGCTACATCTCAGATTTATTGATAAGATTTGTGGCCAACTGAGAGCTGAGGTCTGTGGATGGAGGTCAGATGGTCACTCCAAGGTCCAGTTTTGTCGACAGATGATCTTAGATCATACATGACACGTGTTTCAATTATATTGTTCATCGTTTATGAATGTTAGTGCAGATCTTCCTGCTGTGAGACGTTTTTATGATGCTCACTTTCTTTTATCTGGTTTTTACTTTTCTTGCAAAGCACTTTGTATAAGAAAAGTACTAAATAAGTAAAATATTATTAGTATAAGTGCCTCAGTGGTGCAGGTTCAACATCAGACTCATGGGGAAACATGCTGCAGCACACAAGCAGCTGCTCTGACTGGAGCTGGTGGAAGTGGCCGGGAAAACAAGTGAGCAGGTGTGTGAGTGGATGGAGGGAAACTCAGGTGACTGAGGGCAGGAGACGTGTGGGCAGGTGGATGAGGGAGTCGGCTGTAAAGTCTGAGGACACCTGGTGGCAGGTGGTGGAGGCCAAAATATACAGAGCAGCACAGTGTTTATAAGAGTAGGCACAGTTAGTCCTGGTAAGTGTCACTGTAAGCTCAGAGACAACCTTTAAACTTCTAGATCTGTGCTGCAACCAATTATCAATATGATATATTTATAAAATATCTTATTCATTTTCATTTTGACAGCGAGAGGAGCTCAGGTTTAAGTAGGAGAGATAAAACACTCTCATAAATGACAGTTTACATACATAACCAGGTGCTGGACGTGTGTCCGTGTTCCCTCCAACAAACTGAGCTCAACGTGTTGCTGCAGTAAATCACATGTTAATCTTATCAGGGCTCTTGATTATTTATTAGAGCTTCGCTTGAACATTTGAACTTTCTACTTTCTTTAACTGTTTCTTTTTTGTTTTTTCTCTCTGTATCTGTAACTAATTTCTCCCAGACTGGGTCAACACGATCACATACTACAAACAATGTAGATGCTTCTGCTGCTGTATGTGTGTATGAAATAAGTGATTTATTTAGAGGAAATGCAGAAATTAATCATCATTACATCTGAGCTGATAGATGTGATATACATTGTTAAGTTATATTGTTGTTTTTCTTCGATTCGGTTGAAGATTAATACTTTGGCTTTTCCTTGAATGTTTTTTTTTCTTTCCATTTACCATCTCTTTCATTCCAATGGTCAAAACATGAGCTCCCCTTCACATATGTGTTTATCTAAGTGCTTATCTGTGTGTGTGTTTCACCATAAACTGGAAACAGAAATGCAACACTCCCTCTTTTTTTTTTGTCCTGGACGCTGAGTAACGAGAGCTGGGCTTCGTTTATCTGAGAAATGCAATAATAAAACTCTCTGCTCTCAAATATTCCTCCGTCTAACATTACTCATGCACATGCAACAGAGTGATCCATATTCCTTATCAATATGCTCTGTAAAGTGTCTCCTGCAAAGTGCTGCACTGCAGCATGTGATCATCATAAGGAAAGAAGACCAAAACCAGGACCATATGGAGAAGTCACCAGGACGCTGTAAGTGATAGTTCATCATCTGAATAAGCCGCTCTGCAACATGACACGTGACATCTCTGTGTAACTGGCCCCTTCGACGTGCCCCCCCCCCCGGCCCTGCTGATACCCACAGTGAGTGCTTAACATGCACCACCGAGGCCTGCAGGAATGTTACAGTTGGCCGTGTTGCCATCGAGCTCTTACCTTGTGGATGTGAAGACTCCAAACACCAACAGGCCCTTGGGCTGATCGGTTTCCAGCAAAAACACATTTTCTGAAAGGGGAGAACACACGCAGACAAATGCACATATGTGAAGAGAAAGGTGTGCAATACTTTCATTAAATTCCCTGCACCCACCCCACCCCACCACACCCCTTCCTTTATCACCCCGACCCTGCAGGTAGGTGTGCCAAAGCAGGGATGCATGCAGGGATTAATAACTACACGTGCTGACAGATGTTGAGCGTGGTGACCCTGAATGGAAAAAGCAAAGCCTATGACTCTAAGAGCTGATGTTTGCAGTTTTCATAGCTGGAATAAAATGCTCATGAACAAATACAAGGAAACCATAGGCAATTATGAGAATTGACGCGGGAGCTTCGGTCCTAATCCAGACCAAACAGCAGCAGCTTCAAGGACTGTTTGTGGAGGAAGCAATCACAGGAAACCAGGGAACATAAACAGAGTGATTTCCAGAATAAGAGTGCTCGACAGTTTGTTTTAAACTCGTTTCATGCACCGTGAATCTAAAATGGAGCTTGGCCAGTCACATAAAAATACATAAAACATACATGCAATGTTTCACTCACCGAGTTCATCAAAGTGTGTCTCGGTGCCGTCCTCCTCCAGGACTGAACACACCATCCTGGCTTTGAGGAACGTGGTCCATTTGTTGACCAGGCTCCGCTGCCCACCGATGTCGCTCTGCAGGAGAAAAACAGGGCCGCTCGTAGGAACTTACAGGAGAAACCCACAAAAGACACACAGCGGTGATTTATTTAGGCACAGACGGAGACACTTACTGGACACACTCTGGCCACCATGGTGTGGATATTTTTAGTATTTCCATTATTGTCTGTCAGTCTCTCACGGAAGAAGAAGTACAACTTGGCATCATTGGGGTCGGTGCCGTCTGGGATCAGGTGGGCGTCAATGAAGATCGGCTCTGAATGGAAGAGAATGGGACATGGAGACTTTGTAAAAAAGCTTGTTGGTTGAGTAAATATATCAATAATCAATCACACATGAATTTATGTGTGTGTGTGTGTGTTTGCTCACCACTGAGCCATTTAGAGTTGTGCTGGTCTGTGCGCACTGCGTTCCTCTTGGTCAGGCTCCTGAAGATGGCAGCATCTGTCCCCATGAAGTCAATGTACATGCCTGAGAACAGCTCCTGGTCTGTGGGCACACACGCACACACACACACACACACACACACACACACACACACACACGATCAGAAAATCTTAACAACATTCTCAGACCTTAAAAAAAAGAAAGATAAAATCTCCACTGATGCAGCTTCACAATCAAAGTGCTGCATCTTTTTAATCACATCAAAGATAAATAATAATCACTGATAAATAATAATAACAGTAGTTAATTAATGAATGTAGCTGCAGGTGTAACAGCAGGTTCTCAGTCTCTGTGTGTCTGTTGTTCTGCAGAGGGATCAAATGTACAGATGGAGCTGAAGCTCTGATTTTATCGAGCCCTCGCCTCCGACCGTCCTCGGAGGCGATGAGTGCTGCATCACAGCCTCAACACTGCAAACTTTGACCTCGACTCCATTTGGCAGAGCACTCTCCTCCCTCCCCTACCTCCCTCTGGTTTATCCACCCTCCCCCTCCCTCTGGCGAAGCTTCTGCTGCTGCTGCTGCTGACATGGCAATGCTCAGGTGTCAGAAAGCAGAGCCGCGGGTGCAGCAGCGTCGTCTTTAGACGTGTCAACAGCCACCCAGCACGTCTCGACCAATCAGAGATCAAAGGAGAGGGAAGCGAGGAGGAGGGGGAGGGAGGAGCGGAGGGGAGGACGGGTGGATACATATCAGCCTGTGTGTTAAAGTTGAACTCACTTTTAGTGTGAGATAACTTCCTCAGTTGTCACAATTAACATCATTAACAGGTTCAGTTGCTGCTTTTCTTCTGTTGTCGTTTTTTTTTTTTTTAAATCAAAAATCCACCAAAACAAACCAACAGGTTGATTTGATGATGAATCTTCTCTGACGTCTTCTTTACAACCTCTCACCTCATTACGCCTCCTCATGAGCTACACAGGATTATGTGATGAGTGAAAACAGAAATTATTGCAGAGTCACTCCTGCACGGGACTCTCTGATTGGTCAAACTGCAAAATGCTGTCGAGTCACCACTACAGTGATAACAAAAACAACGCCCGCACGCTGGTACAGCAGACTCACTGTATTTCTGCTTAACCTTGAGAGGTAACACATTTTACTTCCTCTGCAGGTCCAGCTTATCTGTCTCTTCTGTTCTCCTCCACTCTGTGCACACTTATGGTTAAATGGACCATTTCTGAGTAATGTGCTTTATTAAATACACATCAGACTAAATATTTATTACAAGAACATCTCGGTTTCCTTCAGCAGCTCCCGACTTGAGAACAGTGGTCACATCAACATCCAAGTTGGAATCACGACCGGAAAAAAAGTTTTGATAGATTGGACTCGACTCGGCTCTGAATAATGTGAACGACCCTGAAAACCTCCCGTTACATGACAGCCAGAAGTTTCAGTGTCATAAAGCCCAACAGATAACTCTTACACAAGATACACAACCACATCAAGACGTCTCCTGATGTGAATGTTCACAAGCTGGTAACAAAACATGGTCAAACTGAATCAGATTAGGTGCAGTTTCTGCAAAGGAATCAATAAAAGTCAAATTTCCCCTTTACAGAAATGAAATATATGACATGAATAGCACTTATATTACTATCACATATAAACATCCTTTAGACATATGAAGATACAAATTTATACCATATGTGAAATACCAACAGTAAAATGTCCATTATAGAAAAGTAACATGATCAATTTTTATTTGTCATTAGATGCTGTGACCATATTTGTGATTAATATTTAACTTATAAATGCATATTTATTAAAACACTATATCTTTTATAACATAATAGGATACAATATTCCATTGTGTGTATGTTTTTCTTATCAATCATTCTTCAAATATAACATTTGATCATCTTCAGTTTTTGGAAATGTGGTTTCTTACTTTTGGAAACTACAGTAAAATCCATACACTGACAGGTTTTGTGGTGAAATACTTATGTGACTTTATATTGACTGATATATATATATTATATATTACATTTGTGTATGGGCATGTTCTCAGAGGTCAGAGGTCATGTAGGAGGAGGAACCTACTGAGCATGACGGAGACTGTATTCACTTGAGGGTTGAAGGAGCACCTCCCTTTTCCAGATTCAGTCCTCGAGTCGATGTGAAACACTTGTTCCTGTCACAGAAAAAAAAAAAAAAAAAAGTGGAAGTCAGAGGTTTTGAAGACAGGTTTATAAGATAAGTTATTCCGTCTGGTGACCTCAGCTAAAATAAAACGACATGTGTGAGAGCACCAAACGCACCCTTAAGGAAGCCCTGCTCACGTTTCTGTCCCTACTGGTGTTAAGGAAGCACACAAAAGCCCGTCCTGGCCCGGTCCGCAGAAACTGGCCCATCTGGGACTATAAAAAAACATTCCATGTGGAAGGGGAGGAGGAATTTCCCCATTAATGTGTTGGAGAGTCATTCCTCCATCTCAGGTGGAGAGGCTGCCAAGTCTCACCTCCCCTCCCCACCTCCTGGTAGCAGAGACTGGACGCTCTAACCTGTCTAGATTTTAAAAGCTTTTACAGCTTTACCGTCCATATTTACATCTGGCCAGTGGTGGTGCTGCTACTTGCTGGACCGGAGATGTGAGTGACGTCGACCCTGCAGCGTTTTCACAGGAAAATGTCGCTGTTTGCCAAAAGAGCTCTGGAGGTGGATTGACTCCATCTGGTTCTTTCTGTCATCGACGTCTGCGACACAAAGAAACTGTCCAGTCTTAACAAAAGACTTGATGTTGAAATGCATGTTATTATCAAATTCTAATTAAATCTACATAATTCACTATAACAGGGACTATTTGATCATATATTTATATGTTGAACAGAGCAAATTGGGATTGATGAAGCATCTCCAGCCCTGATTCTGCATAAATGTGCTTTTAAGTCCTTAACGGAGCTTTTTCCACCTCAGCAATCAGCATCATTAAACATGGGCCCTTTAAAATAATCTCTCTTTCAACAAGTGACAGCTGTTTGTAAAACCAAGGCTTCTCTGAGAACAAGTGGGATAATTACAGCCTGTAAAAATTTAACGATGGAATAAAATCCTAATGGAGTTGAGTGAGATGGATGTTTTATCACGGTATACGTATTATACGTTTCGCTGTGTATGCGACCGAGGAGCACTTTAGAGAATAAGACGCGACCTCACGACACACAAAAAAACACTGACACATGCAAATAAGCTGTCTGCCGCAGCCGTCCTATCATGTTTCAAAACAACGTAATCGTCTGGGGCGCGTTCTCAGGGCAAAGGTCGACGTCGGCTTCTCACCACTGCAGCTTGTTATACTTAACAAATCCTTTCTCGTCAGACGCCGGCATGTTTGGGCTCCGAAACTGCAAACAGAGCAGTTTCTGACTTACAAACAACAACTGGAAAAAAAACATAAAAAAAACACAAAATGACAAAAGGCTCTGCAGTGTGCAGAGAGAGAGAGAGAGAGACAGAGCCTGGTCAGGAGCTCTCTCACTCTGCCTATTAGTGTTTGGCAGCAGTCTGCACTCTGTGGCTCAGTGTTGTTCGCTCTGTGAGCACTTTTCTCCTGGAGGGCTTCCCCGCATTCACTTCCAGAGCTGTGTGGCCGGAGATGAGAGCGCAGCGCCCAGAAATCTGCTCTCCATGCCACCACAGAGAGACAGAGAAAGAGAGGGAGAGAGCTCCATTTACTCCCTCTTATCCTCAGTATCTCCTCTCATGTGGCGTCAAACCAATTACATGAAAACTTTGCTCACATAAAATCATGGTGACAGTTGTAAAATCCTCGCAGACAAGTAAAAGAATATGTCATTGCAAGAAACAATCACTATCTGATGTTGTACATGGACTCCACAAAAGATGAGCTGATGCTGCAGCAATTTCATATGCACTCATGTCATCTAGTGGACACATGTGTGGTACTACTGATAGTAATGTTGAACTCCTTCCAGTAGAAAATGGTACCGCAATGTTTTTATTATTATTCTATGTGCATTATTCTAAAATGTATTTCATATCATTGAAATACAAATGGACATCGTCTTCTTCATCTTCCTATTGTCTGCAGTCTGAACATCACTCATCACATCCTAAACTATCATTGGCCTTGTAATTAAGCGCTGGCCATCAAGCTGCTCTGCTTCTGAAATAACAATGAAAATATAGAATAAGTTTTATTTTTGTTGTTTGTCTTTTTTTTTGCTGCCTTTCGGCTCTGTTTGCTGCAGTACTGTCAGGAGGTTTTTTGCAAAATGGGCCCTCAGCCAGAAGCTAATGGTTTTCAAGGGGGCCTTGGCATGGAAAGGTTTGGGAACCCCTGGTGGATAGAAATGATATTTATTGCATGTTTTTTCAGCATATTTCGTTTTTCACCAATATCCCCTCAGACATTTTTGTGGATACGTCATTATTTCTAGCTTTAGGCCATCTGTCATCGAATTCCCTACACTTTATTTTCATAGTATATCTTACAATTTAGCAATAGAGCTGCTAAATGTTCTGATTTTTCACTTTAGAGATCATATCAGCTGTGTGGTAACACTCAGCGCCACCTAAACTATTTCAAAAACCAGCGTCCCCAAATTGAGGCTCATTCCCTCAAGACTTTGTTTCTTTAGTGTTAGAGTGAATCTGTCGTCACGCGCCCACCTCTGGTCTTCGGCCTCTGTTGACGTAAACACAGACGGGACTGTACGCTCCGCTACCGCACATGAACAGATGAGTCCTGTTGTATGGCTGCACCACCCGGATGAAGTTCCCACAGCCGTGCTGGAAAAACAAAAAAAAAAAAAAAAAAAAAAGACGTGGAAAAACAAAAAAGAGACAGGTTTAAAAGTTCAGTAGATGAGACACAACAATAAAAAACGTCACTTGAATTCCATGGAAAATGTTAAACCTGCAGTTGATTGTTATACAATGACCTTTTCGTGCAGCTCTTCTTGAGTTATTTGTACGTTTTGCTAAATTGTTAACAGTTGTTTGTTGAGTCTTGGCAAGAGCTTCAACCACTGTTGTGCACAAGAGGTTGTATTACACCCTCTGAGGAGCAGTTCTTCTTCAGAGCTAGCTGGATGCTACGATGACCTGGTATCGGAATTCGGCGAGACACATCAACAGGGCTAGCTAGTTAGCATGCTAACTTCAGTGCCAGAAGAGAGGTGATGGAAATAGAAGCAAAACAAAAGTTTAAGTAAATGATTGGCTATGTAACTCTCCGTGTCGTGTTACGTCACCTTAGCATTTTAGCCAACATTATCTCATAGTCTTCAATTGTGGCCACTGTTTGTTAGCAGACGTTACATTATGTCACTTGACTGTTGTTTAACCTTTTGTTTGAAATGATAATAATAATAAAAACAATATGAGAAGCAGATGCTGTGATCCACTCTGATGCAGACACATTATTACGCTATAAAAATAATTACTGTTTTCATGTAGCTTTGATCTCAGCTATGACACAATGCACTGAGAAAAGACACTACAAGGGACACAGTCTACTTCCTGGTATGAAGCCAAGGAGAACACCAACTACATGACCTGTTCTGCTGTCCGAACTTATTCTATATGAGGGAGTAATTCCAACTTATCTCGGCCTGTTTATGACTCATAGAGTCACAATCAAATGATCCTACAGCTCACTGGTCTGGTATTAAGAGCAGTGGAAAAAGGCGGTCAGTGGTATACTTGATATATCGAGGTAAGACAGATCACTGATCTCTATACATCTCCACTTCCACTCCCCCAAATCCAGCAGCAGCGGCAGCAGCAGCAGCAGCAGCAGCAGCAGGAGTGCTGGACCTGGTGGCTAATTAAACCTGAGCTTGCAGAAAACTAACGGAGAGAGGAGGATTGGGAGACAGGGGGTGGGAGGGGGGCAAGCAGTGGGGAGGAGAGGAAGACGTATCCAGGGAGGCGTCAGGAACTTGGCCACGGCTGCAGGAATGGCAGCTGCGGCAGCTCCGCGGAGAGCTATCGACGAAAAACAACTGAATTTTCACCGTCACACACCCAGCTCTGTTATTTATCCTCTCTCGTCTCGCTGTCTCCTCGCTTTTATCACTGATTCATCTCATCACCCTCTCCTTCAACCCTCACACACCCACAGGGTCCGGGGCCTGCGCCTGTATCTGATGTCAGCCCCACAGAGCCACATGTACATATATACTGTATATGCGCATATATACATAGTTGGATCCTGTTTTATTTTTTCCCAAATACACATACAACATTCGTGACTGTGGCAAATAAACAGCATCCAGCCTCGTGCCCTTGAGTTCAAGTGGTGGCCATGCTGAGTTTAAAGTGGTGGCTTTTTGAGCTTAATCAACCTGGTCTCTATTTCAACTGAGCTGCCACCCTCTGGCACAAACAATGTGTGGCGACTCTCTGGAGCTCGGCTTGACCACAGATTCTATCAGAGAAGAGGAACTTAATATATACCGATGGGGAGGGTAACCATAACAGAAGCACCGGGGGGTTGGGAGGGGGCACGCTCATTCAAATGAAGAACCTCACGAAAAACGAGATGGGTGATGTGTGGGTTACCGAGAAGAGTTGGAAAAAATGAGCGAGTTAAAACAAAACAAAACAGAAATAACAAAAACGGAAACTAAAAGTTTTAGATGCAGCAAATCCGGCAGGAGGGGGGATGACAGAAGGGAAAGGGGGGGGGGGGGGGGCACATAGTGGCTCCACACAGAGATGGCTCACCCAAATATTTGTGGGAGCCTGTCTGCAGCAGGCAGGCTGAGTCAGAGCAGCACAAATCACTCATTGACTGCAAACAGCTTCTTCTCTATTTCTGTGTTGTACAAAAGCCTGGCTCGACTGCCACAGCTGCTGTCAGAGATGGAGAGATGGTGTAAGACAAACGAGCAGCGCTTGTCGAAGACTGTTTTTTTTTTTACTTAAACTTGTGCTATAACTTTAGAAATGAGGCCTTCAATGTATGTAAAAACAAAGCCCTCATTTCCTCTCTCCTTCTATTCCCCTGCCCTCTGCGCTGCAGTGTCTATAGGCAACTGTGCATGTGCTGGTTTCAGAACAAGCCAATTAGAGAGGAACAGAGGCGGAGTGGAAATCAGTCTTCTGAGTGCAGCTGTATGTCTTCATTAAATCTTGTTGTGGCTAACAAGTGCTGCTCAGAATCAGGCCGGGTTATGAAATCTCTGCGTCAATGAGCTGTGGCCCATTTGCAAGCTTTGATTCTGGGTTTGTTTTTTCTACGAGGCTCCGTGGCCCTCGAGCCGCCCACGCTTCACTCTCGTCCTGACAAACTGCACCAGGATGCCAGGAGGACTCCGACCCTGCAGACATCTGCTGCCTGCTGCACATGTGGTTGGACCCGACACAAGCCTGCAGATGGGAGCGGGAAATCCCAGGAGGTGCTAAGTGCATCATTCCCCTGTGGACCCAACATGGAGGAACAGATCTGGGAACAGCCAGCAAAAACCTTTAGTCTAGATCTGGACCATTATGGTCAGAAAAGAATGAGGGCAACTGTTGTAAGAAGCTGGACTGTCATGAATCAGCTCTTCGTTTGTAATGAGAATAACATGTAACATTACATCATCTTGCTTTGAAGAGTGCATGAAGAAAACAGCAACACCAAGACAAAACAAAGTGAAGGCTAGATTGTAATTATTACGTAAAAAATTGAGCCGATGATGAAACATCAGTAAACTTAAAAATGTTCTAATTTTACAGTAGTTACCACCAAGCAGAAACATCCAGGCCAACAAAGTGCCAAAAGCTGCAGTTCCTTCAATGGCCACTTGAGGTCGACTCCAACGGTGAGTCAATCCCCACTGACCAAGAACTTTACAGTAGAAATAAACATGGTTACGGCCTTGTACAAAACACTCTCTTGGTCTCTGTGGTTAATTTCCTCCTTAATGACGACGGTGTGAGGATGAATGAAACTTAACGTTGTGCATAATTGCGCAACGTGGCAACGTGGTGTCGCTACTTTGAGTGACGGGTGAATCAGCAACTGGCATACACCTAAGTTTTGACTCCATACAGGCCCCTCCTCTTTGCCCATTTTTGGATTAGCTGGGAGTTAGGAGGCAGAGTCAGACGCTGTCAAGGCGGTGACGGCAGAACTCCAAGCCTCAAAACTGTGATTCCTTTGGGTTTACATTCATCTTTACATATATATTACTTTTTGATTCATAAAAAAGGTCCTAAGAGATTCAACATGATGCCTTTGAATGGCTGATGTTTTCTTACCGTAGGGTCTTTGCCTGCCATCTGGCATTCCTCTATCTTGCTGGTGGATGCCGGCCAAAATACCTGGTGGTAAAAAAAACAAACATAAAACAACCACAAGAAAACATTTAAAGCATTTAAACTGAAATGTGGAGGAATAAACCCTGGAAACCAGACAGACACAGAGACTGAAGGAAACATAAGTAAAAAATGAGCTGAGGATTGATCATATCCTGCTCACACACACACAGACATCACAGTGAAACAGTTTTTGGAAACTGAACAACAATGTCCTGAAAGTTTCTGTTTGAGTGTCAGTGATTACAGGCCACTACTGGCTGTGGAAAATGAGTGTGTTTTCAAACCGTGGAGAGAGGTGCTTAAAGGTCCAGCTCGATGAATATATCAAGCAATTTACTTGGACAAAATGGATGTGGTGTGGGCTCTCCCCAGGGGAAACTAAACGCTTTTCCATCTGTTTATGCATTTCATGCCTGTCAATTACACCAAAGATAAGTCCTCCACTGCATGCAGATTCAGCCATCACACAGCTCGAGCATTTTTCAGGCTCTTTTGAATAACCTGAAAATTGTTCTGATCATGGCAAATGTGAGGTAATTTGCATATCATAGCACAGTTTAGACTAATGCAGTGGTTTTATCATGTGTCTCACACACTGTTCAATTTAACAAACATTTTATTCTGTGGTGGCCACAGGACAGATTTGCAGGATGTCAGTGTTGCAGTAGAGTAAAACAACAAACATGAGCTGACCTTAAGCGTGCCGTGGGTGATGTTGTTGATGTCCATGGAGAGGACGTGGTCCTTACAGCCCACATACATCCTGTCCTGGTCCTCGTCCATCTGCAGGATCCTGTAGTCCATGGCCTTGTCAGATATGCTGTAGTGTTCAAAGGACTGGGAGGCCTGCAGGTCTGAGACACACACAGAGTCAAAAATAAGCTTGTGTCCACGCCGAGAGGAGAGATGAGGCGTTATCCTCCTGTTTCTACTAAATTAAACCCAAGAGAAACAGCTCCTCTCAAGACCACATTAATCTCACTCTGATCAGAATAAGAGATCTCCAAATTATGTCCTGGCTAGAGCCTGAGAGATCTGAAAAGAAAACTCTCTGCGGCTGTGAGACGACTTTTAGGATTTGTGAGGATGATTTTTAAACACGCCTCAGTTGTTGTAATGGAGGAACTGAGCCAGTACTGCGAATATATATCAAGGCTGTAAAGCAGCAACTGCTTACAGGTATCGCAGAGATAGTTGTTGTCATATTTAGTATGATACACAGAAGTACTATATTTTTTGGGGTGGGGTGGGGGTGGGGGGCAGTTAAGTTGAAATAATGCCCTTAATCCTTCTCTTGTGCATTGGAAACACATGCACAGGGTATTTCTGCAGGCCAAACCTGTTTTTGAGTTCATGCCAAGATTGTCTCCAAGGGTCAAGTCTGAGTCAAAAACTGAAAGTGTCTCTTCACCATCTTTCACATTGTTAACTTGGCGATTTAAGAGAAAAACCTCGGTACAATTTGATTTGTTTGTCACTTTGGACAAAAGTGTCTGCAAAAATTGTAAACCTGAGAAAAAAAACAAACTCGTATAATCTGTGGCTGAGACAGAATTAAGTCGGAGTCAATACGACCGCTAGACCGAGACAAGTCTGAGATAATAGGAAACACGTCTCTAAGACTGGACTGGAGCAGGAAACTGGTTCATGAAATGATGTGAAAAGATCATTTTTTATTTCTAGGATGATGAAATAGCAGCCTGGTGTGAACTGAGAGAACGAATGTCTCCTGGAATCGATCTCACGATGTTCGATTGGTAAAGATGCTCCCCGTTTTCAATCAACTTCCATGCAGCCAATTAGGAAGAAGTTGGGAGTGTGGAAAAGACTTTGTGCAGCACATTATATACTGTATATCTCCCAGAGACTCCTCCACTCATTAACAGCACACATACACACACACACACAGAATAAACATGCTCAGACAGTTATTTTCAGCCTATTTGCTCCAGAGATAGAGAACTCTCAGCCATACCATCAAAGGCCCTCACTGTTGAAGCCAAACTCATGCATATTTATCACTTTTTCAATCTGCACTGAGAGCAGGGGGTGTGGGAGGGCAATGTAGATCTACACCCTCCATTTCCTCCCCTTCACTGATCCTCTCTGGGCTTTCTTTGTATTCCCTCCCCTAATCAACAAACAGGTTGCCTGAGCTGTGCTTCAATGCCGTGGGCTAAAGTCACATTTTCATTATTGTGTGACATACGCTTTTGAGGTCGGGGCCTTTTATCTTGAAGGGAAGTGGCTTTTTTTCTGTGGCACCCCTCACTCTGATCACGAGCTGTTGTTTGGCACATTCGCCACATGAAAAAAAAAGAGAAGAAGCCTGGAGTGTTTAACTTTAAATAAAAGACAAGTTAACCACTTCAGTCGCAGGCGAGTTTCCCACGACTCTTCACTCCACTACGTTTGCCATGTTTAGGTAAATCGCCTTATTTGGCGAACATCTTGAAGGGAGAACGGGGTCTTTTGGAGGTGAGAGCATCATCTGGCACCTAATGAAGAACACACAGACAAACAGGACTCTGTTTTTACCTGAGTGGCCAAAGACAAAATTAAAAGTGAAGCGTCCTGTGTTTAATAAAAGAGAAACTTCTAGAGAGAGATCGCATCAGACTCTTGCTTCAAAGCGGAGAAGATACCATCGCAGATATCACAGGGAGCTCAGTGCAGAGGCAATATTATCCTTACACTGAGGAAGGCTAAAGACGTTACACGCCTTGCTCTGCCAAACTCACAGAGCCACTAAGGGTGAAATACTCACTTATAGTTAATTAAAAACATGCAAAGCTCCAAAAACATCTATTTTATACTTCTTCCCAAAATAAGGCCTTGGAGGAGATTCAGGAAAACCTTTCAGACCACAATACTGAACCTCAACTTTGCACTTTGGGGATGTGTGTGGGGGGGTACGTCTTAATTTAAACATTCCTCTAGCTGATACTTGTGCAGCAGCTCTCATTTAACATACAGCTGTTGACAGTGGATGATCGAGTTTATGTTTTACAGTCAAACATTATACCAGCTCATACAGGCAGAAATAATCTCAGCGGTCGAGTGAAACCTCAGTGGGCAGCAAAAAGAGCCACAGAGTTTTCAGCTATGTAGCCTGTGAAAAAAGGCAACGACAAAATGCAAAGCAGCCACACAGGGTTTACTAGCTGCAGTTAGCTTAGCTGAGTCATTGCTGACTCAGTTGTGCTGTCTTTCAACCATTAACTCTTTTGGACGACGTTTACTTAACCACTTAGGAAAAAAGAAAAACACACAGATTTTACTAGCTGCAGTTAGCTTAGCCAAGCTATCATTAGGACAGGAGAAAATCAAGCATTTTATAACAAATAAAAAGTGGAACTATGTTCACAATTAACGATATAACAAGCTGTCTACGATAGTGTCATGGCTATTGTTGCAGGGTTTAGCTAGCTAATGTAGCTACAGCTAAGTTAGCTTCAGCAAGGTTTGAAATGTGTTTGTAATCTACATCTATTATCGTAATTTTGTTTTAAAGCTGAACTTAAGCTCCATTTAGGACCTTTCTGAACATCATCCAATAATATTTACTGAACCTTTCCCTATTGTGGGATTATCTCCTCCAACTTTGTCTTAGCTGTAGCTAGTAACTTTAGCCAATGACTGTCAAGTCAAGTGTTAGGTTGTCAAGTGTCTCTTTTAAACTTCATTAAACAAACAAACAAACAAACAGTTCACATATCAACAGCTTGGTTTTCTGGATTAAATTCAACATTTAATTACTTTATCATTTGCTCATAGATAAATGAATAGACCAGCCCGCCGTCAGCATCCATCCAGGACATTCCACAAGGGGAACAAATTGTTCAGAGGGGTGTGGTGTCGGGTGAAATAACTGTTTAATGTTATGGTAAACTTTGTATTGTTTTCTCAGTGGGGGGAAACAGGAGACTTTCATGTTCCCTCGTGAGGGTACAAGGCCAGTTAAGCCTGGTGCAGAGACTGGACCCAGCAGGGGTGTGTCACATGGACCATGGCTTATGCACCAAGAGACAAACCGAAAACCCTCTGGAGCCCACATACCTTTGGATCCAGTATCTGTCTCCGTGCTCTGCTTTCAATCTCATACAAACATATGACTCATGCACTGCACTGCTGCAGAACTGTGGACTGACGTTAAAGTTGCCAGATGGTGCACCTGATCTGTCAAGGAGGGAGGAAAGGAGGGAGGAAGGGGGGGGGGGGTCTGTTGTGAACAATTGTCAAGGTTCTTCAGTCATTCAATACAAACACCAGGACCAGGACTTGACAGAATCACTGCCAGCTCATAACCTTCGTATGAGGTCTCTGACGTGTGAGGCCGCTACCAGTGTTGAGTCCAAATTAATCCCCCCGGTGGCATATTGTCAAGTTTTTTGGCAGCACAGCCTTGTAAATCTTCCAAATTAGATGTCACACGAACAATAGTTCATGAAAACACAAAACAAAAGCTAGAGCACAACTGCTTTTTGTTTTCATGTCTGTGATGAAGAAACCCTCTGGACCTCATGTGGTTCGTTAGTCACAAGTTTATGTGAATTCCTCATTGTTGAGATCGCCCCACTCCCGACATGGAAGAGTGTCAAAAGTGTGTGCCGACATCATTACTCCAGCATTATTGAGCATCTTGTTGGGGATGTGTGGTCGAGATTTATGCATTTTGTTGGTGCTGATGGGTACAACAAAGACAATAGAGTAATAAAGTAGTCCTGTAAGGACAGAGGGTATGTTTTGCCCATCCTCACTGCATGTGGAGAAGCAGAAAGAAGCTGCAGAAAGGGACAAAGAGAGAGTGGAAGAAGGGTTGAAGCACTGACAGTTGGTGGGTTTTCTATTATGTATGTGCGCAGGTGGGCCTTACACCACCCTGCGGACCTCACAGCAGTCCCCAGAGCCCTGCCTTTGACTTTGAGCTTTGACCCATGGTGCCCTGTTGGTTGGATGGCAGACCATTGGTGATACAATCAACCCTGATCCATGTGATGGGACAGTGGGGTTGGCCGAAAAGGGCAAGACGGCGACTGGAGAGTTGAGACTTTTCTCTCTCTCTGTCTCCCTCTTTGATGTAGGTTATTTGTGTGAAGTGGTCAAGCGGAAGCAGCACAAAAGCCTTTTGTTGGGCCAAGAAATGACAGGAGTCATTCAATATTAAACAGCAGGTTGCTTTCTTTGCTGCAGACGGGGTCGTATTGGCAGAAAACCTCTCCTCAAATGTTGCCAGATGGGCTGTAAAGCAAATTAATGGAAAAGAGCAAGTAGATCAAAGTTTTGCTCAAAAGATTAGTTGATTTAATGACCCAAGTAGAATAAATTTACAACCATTTCAATAATTGATTGCTTAAAGGGAGATGACTTAACAGAGGGAAAACCTCAAAAGCTTGATGCACTGGCTGCGATATCCCCAATTTAAAACCTTCATAAACTCCAAACACACTGGATCCTCAGGAGAGTATATCATTCGACCACCCTTGCCTAAAAAACACACCCTCTTCTGTTTAATATTGGAAGTCTTACGTTTTCTTTCTCAGATTTTAGACATTTTAACATTTGCTTCAGTTCACTGGGGTAAAATTGTAGAACTGCCCTTTAAGTCAAGTTCAAAAAAGCACTGTACTCTGTTTACCAGTTTTCCCAATGTCAGGATTTGCTGCCTGTCCTCTACCACTTGCTGATTAAAACAATGTCCCCATGGAGTCATAGCGGTGGCTTTTCCACGGCTTTCAATCATATCACATGGCCGTTTCCATTTGTCATCTTTTATTAGTGTTTTGCATTCAACTAGTGGTTGCACATTAACAAATGCATTATTATTTTTCCACTACTTTTATGGAGTACAATACAAAATAATTAATAATAAAAATAAGCAGCAGCTGCAGTCCTAAATCTTATCTGCAGAGGTGGTCCGATGTTGTAACTGTTGGCCTGATGAATGCACATTCATCATTAAAACTTGTACACAAAGTCAGGATATCTGATTAATATCACTTTTGGAGTATAGAAGTTAAACACAGCCCTTGTTTCAAGATAACAGATTACGTTTTTTTTTTGTTTGCTTTTGAAGCCTTGAGGAAAATGTATCTGAAGAAACCACAAGCTGTGATCATTGTGGCAGGTAATTCAGCACTCTGTAAACCGTAATGGAATCGATTGTTCATGGGCACGCACGCTGGGGTAATAACCCATAGAGGCGACAAGCCACTGAGTCCCACAGAGTTAAAAAAGAACATCCTCCGTGTCTTATGTGACTGTGGTGAGAAGCCAAGTAGAAATAGAAAGAAATGCAGCCAACAGGACGGGACCTGTCATTGTGGCCCTGTTTGTATGGCAGCAATTAAAGTGCAGGGGAGATGGCAGCGGTGGAGGAGAGGCAACAACCACAAGGAAGCTTCCCTCAGGTTTTCAAACTTCCTGACAGACTTGACATCCAAAATTGTATGAATGATCAGATAACCAAGTTTTACAGCAATTCTTCCAGCCGTAAACAATGCCACCATGGTTCTGGTTTTGGATGTCCATACAAGGAGCTGTTTGTTGCATTGCAGCATTGTAAAAATTAGAGATTCCCAGTGGCTGGAAAGTATGCAGGGTCTTTATGAGAGAGGCGACTGTAATGCTGGACCGCCTGGATCTGAGGTTTTCAGAGTCAGTGCCAACTGACTGAACTGGTATTACTCTGATGGCCGTAGCATCTAGAGATAGCGAGATGTGGCAGAACATGAAGGGAAACAATGCTGCATGATGGTTTTGGTCTGAAGGGGAATGTGGTGGCAGAAAAGTGGTTAACACTGAAAAACACAGCTGCAGGTTGTAAGTTCCCCCTTCTGTTTGCCAAATGAGGGAGTCGGCTCATGAAAATCCTCATCTACAGAGAGTTTTCATTAAACATGAAGAGGTGATAAAAATCAGCATGGAGCAACAATATGGGATTACTTTGTCAGAGCATTAGTTTGGCCTTTGTGAAGGATGGATGAACGGCTTTCACGAAATTGACTGAGAGTCTGGAGTGTTGGATTTTTTGACTAACACCACTGTCTGAACACAAGCCAAAAGGTTCCAGCACCTAATTAACACTTGAGGGTCAGACAGCAGTGCCAATTACAAACCAACCTTTAGTGTCTCCCATGCAAATCAGCCCTCATCGACTGGCTTTCTACCTGAAAGGCCAGCATGAATAAATTAACTCCATGCTAATGAGTCTTGCTTTCTATTCCCCTCAAGGAGAACCTGTTCTGCGGTTGTCAGGGGCAGCTGGTGGGAGGACCCCAATCACCCGTCTTGATAAATATTGAAGCAGGAGCTTATACCGCCCCCTTGCAATTCATCTCTCCTCACAAGATGGAGTAGGTTTCATCACGAAGGCCTGACTTCAAACCCAGTGCCAAATACCATTCCTCTTTGTCCGGACAATGCTGAGAGCTCTTGGTTCAGTTCTAGATGGCTGCACTTACCTAATACAGTGTTGGCCCGCTCATACATACTGCGCCAGTAAAAGACTTTATCCTGGCAACTGACAGGCCCTTCTCCAGATGAAAAATGACCGTTGGCCGAAAGGGACGGTCATCCATTCTCCTGGGGGTCTCTGCCCGATGGTCCACAGTAATGACTGGTGGCGTAAAAATATGGCAGAAGGGAGTTAAGGTGTCATTTCATTGGGAGCGGACCACCCAGGATGCCCTTGCACTGGCTGACAGAGTCGTCCGATTGTCTGTCCAACAAACATACTCCACATTCCCAGGAGAGGCTGCGCTCAAAATGCAAACAGCATGCGCAAAGTTACTGTACTGCAACTTGTCATGGACAGATGCCAGGGCTGGCTCCGAGAGAGGGGAGGCTTTATATAAACTGCGACTCATTAATTTCCCAATTGTTGTCTGTCGCCAATTATCTTTATCCAGAATTTGTAATGGGAATCATATGACGGCACAGAATGCCGGAGCGCTTATGTATGACTCCTCTCACGCCGGTTTACAGGAGCAGACAACGTATCTAAATATGACATGCGAGTCTGGAGTGTATTTGCTCCCTCGGCTATGTGCATGTGTTTGTGCAGAGTGATGTTATCCAGCACCAATGTCAACTGCAGGTTTCAGCGCATGGCTGACTGGCTAAGGCGTTGTCTAATATTCCCTGCTGGAGCTGAAACTCGAGATGTCAACCTGTCAATCATGCCGCCCCTGCCAGCCAGCTAGTTTGCGTTCCCAATGCCCCAATTAGCACCTGGCCTCCCCTTCACATGTCACCGGCAGTCGATCTTTTGCACCGAGCCAACTCATCAGCCCCGCTGCCTTTAAGTCGACCTCTCACCTGCTCACACCAGGAGGCTCTAGTTCGATAGTAAATCTGTGATTTTACTGTCACTGAGGATCTTGTGGTGACTCTCAGAGTGAGGAGGGGGCTTCACAGGAGATATGGGTCAGAGGCTTCACAGAGTTGACGTGTTTACTAGTCATGGAGGACGGCCAAAGGAAAGAGGAAAAAAAGGCTTAACCAGGATGAAACTGTGCCATATTTGTATTGTGAGAAGATGTCACTGGGGTCATGGGGTTGTTTCTTCAGCGATGAGTGAAGGTAAAGATTCACTGCGAGGGCAACAATGAGAGATGCACCTGTTGAAACTTTCAGTTGGCTTCGGACTCTGGGGAAAAAAGTTGTTTACAAACTCTCTTTGATCCCACTGCTTAAAGAAAAATCCTTTCATGCCATAAAATGTTTCCACTAATGGAAAAGGAGTCTGTTTTATTGATAGCAAATGCCTGTTTTACCTCTGCAATGTTGAACCCTGCTCAGTTGAGAGTCTATTTTTCACGATTCAGTATCCTAATATGACAAGATATGCTACACAGTCTGGAACAAGTCCAAACAAACCCACACAAATAGCTTCATAAAAATAAGCTATTGATTTTTGATAATGCCAAACTCTAACTGAAGGATTTTCCATTTGACCTTGGCTATCCTTGAAGAGGTTCTCTCTTTGTCCATATTGATGGTCATTGATTACCTTTCAACATGTTGCTGTGGAAGAATAATAAAACATTCATCAGGGGTAGCAAGGTCAGACACGGGAATGGCTAAACACAGAGACAGACGGAGAAAGGAGGGCTGACAGAGGAGCTGTCAAACATCTCACACTCTTGTCAGCCCCAAGGCGGTGCAAGCTGGAAGCCCATCGCTTTTGCTTACCCTCCTGCAGAAAGCGCCCATGCTGCAACTCAGGTAATTAGATGGACAACTTAGGACATGAGTGTGGGGAGAGTGCATCCACACACTGACAAATACCTCTCTTCCAGCCATGTATACTCCAGTATTCAGGCTCAGAACACACACACAGACACACTTGCATGCACACACTGCTAACCTATATCTATTTGTAGCATGTCTGCACGCCTTTGCCGACAGCTTTGACAGGCCTATGTTTTGCCTCGCCAAGAATTCCCCATAATCACAGAGCGTCACTGATTTTTTAACTTCACAGGCTTTATTATGTTTACTGTCGGCAAGTAGAGATACTAATGCGCAGGTCTAATCTGAGACTGAGGCAGGAAGACGTCTCAAGTTAGACAAGAGTTAAACCTCAAAGCACAGACACAGACCTCCTCATTTGCTTCTGGCCACTTGACACATTGATCACCCTTTGCCCTTGTGTTGACCCTAAAAGACAACTACATGCCACGACCCATCCACATCTGTTGTCTGCATTGCTGGGGACATTAATACACATCTCAAGGAGAAGAGAAGTGATGAGAGTCATTAAAAACAGTTAAGCCTCAAGGAAAAGAAGACCTTGTGCGTCAAATTATTCTTTCTTCCATTCATTGAATTTAATGACATTACCTTACTCGAGGTTGATGTAATATCGGCTAAGTCTACCTTGGCTTGGCAGGTCTCTTCAGCAGTGCATTTTTCAGATTAATCAAAACCTTAAATTAGTCACAGCTGCCTTGAGATTAAAGTTTTTGAGGTATCTACTTAGCAAAACAGCTTATAGAGGTCGTTTCATAACTGTATGCAGCTCACAAAGCTGGAAAACCACATAGTTTTTGCAATGATTCAGCAGAAAGTTTAGCAACTGAAATGCAATCAATTCAAGGAATGCACCTTGAGGCACTTACCAGGGGCAAACACACACACACACTCCTGCTCAGACTCACTGACATATACACACACTCACCACCAAGTAAACATCCTTAAAAGACCGACATCCACCTACAGTGTATAAACTGTATCGCACCCATATGAATAATGGTGGGGGTGAGTGGAGGTAGTAATGAGGCATGATAAAAGCGAGCAGGGATTCGGTGTATCCGCTCTCTGAAGCCTGGTAGCTGATCCTGACTCCTGCCAACTAAGCCCATGTGGCTCTTACCGCTGTGAGGGAGCGCTCATTAAACTCCACACATCATCTTAATCAATCTCTCCTATGTCCCACTCAGGCTCTCAGCCAAACACATGTATGAAAAACCAATATTATCCACAGGAAAGTATGTGAAGGACTTTAAAATAAACATATTTCAGGATTTGACATACATACTGTATATATTTCCAAGTTAATGCTGTATTGGATACTGAAGGTTTGCCAGTACAGGGTGAGACCACTGATGAGGTTAAATGATCCTGATCATGAACACACCACTGCCCCAACTGCTAACTGAAGGGATAAATGAGGCCGAATCGCTGATCCCACCATCGTGGGAATGGCATTTTGGCAAGGCTAAACATCAGATACAGTAGCAGAACCGATGTGCAGATAATTCAATATGCCGTGCTTTGCATCTCCCAAAAAAAAAACACAGTTTACAGCACACAAAAGCAGCGTGGCTGTGACTGTGTGCGCAGGAGATGGTGCGGTAGTGTTAACTGAACAGCTACTCAGGCTGTCGCTGTTAATGCAGTATGTTGTCTGAGCGAGTTTACAAGTACTGAAAAATCTGGAAGCTGTTTGACAATGTCTAAAATGATCAGCAGCGCTATGTTAATCCTCTCTGTCATCTCAATGCATCACACACAGCCTTAACTCAGTATTAGTGCTATTTAACTGACACTTTTAAGCTGCAGATCCTTATCGGTCTCTTAGAACCAGTTCATTCATTTTCCCAAACTCTCCTTTCTTCATACAAAAACAGGTTTGTCTTAATACGATAAGGTTCGGGGCAGGCACCACACTTGGCAGGAGCCACCTCCTGCACCTCACCTGGGTGGTTGGCTTCAAAGTTTCATATTTAACAAAAGAAGTGAAAGATTTAAAATCTTAATAATATCTAAATGAGCCAACTCTACAAGACCTTGGCCAAAAGTCTTGCCAAAACCTAGATGTGAAGGGATAGTAATGATTCATTTCGACTAGTTCAGTCACTTTTACTCAAACTTTTATGTCCAAATGTTGACAAGAAACAAAGGGCTGCACTTGATTTTCCAGCCAAATGATTGCAAGTGCTTTGGCTGTTGTTGTACTCTTTGCTAACATGTAGGCTAGATGGAAGCTCGTAAGCTGTGGAAGTGGTAACCACACAACTAAATCATAAATTAAGTAATGTGTGGATCAATTGTCAATTGATATAGGCAAAGATGCCAAAAAATACACTTTACACTTCTGGATAAAGTTAGCTCGTCACTGAAGTGATCACAAATGACTGGGACACTCCTACAGCGTAGTCCTGAAACAGGTGAGGTGTGTTACCTGCACTTGAACCGACTGAGATGATTTGTCTATTCGTATTCATTCAAACTTGATTTATTTTCTAAAAAGTCAAGTTGCAGCCTAAAGTTGAGGAGCGTTTCAACTTTGAAAACAAACCTCGGAGGAACTGTGATTTCACTGCAACGAAATTTTCTTATTTTTAATTGTGTTACGATGAAACCACATCTTTTATACCAACTACATCAGTCTAGACTTTTTTCCACAGCTGTGTGGGCAATAAACTGAACAATACAGAGTTTCTGAGAAGAAAACCTTTGAAATTGATCTGACAGTTCACTTCTGGAAAATTAAACATTTGCGTTCACAATTGCATTTGAAATCTGTGTGCTCTTTACATTTCAGCCTCGTTCTTAGCACCAAATACATCAAACTGCTGCATCCAGCCAAAGTAAATGTAGAGGAGTCATTATCTTTTATCACACTGGGTATCCCTAAATAGTTTTGCTGTGAGGAAGGGGCCCTGTGTTTATTATCCGAGGCATGGAAGAGAAAGGCACTGCTGGAGAGTTTATTATTTGGGTTAGTTGCATTTTTCACTGTTTATTATGCGGTTTTAATTGTGGCCTGGCTGCGTTCGCCTTGAGTACACGAGAGTAAGCCGAGCAAACGAAAGAGGAATGTCAGAGACAGCAACTTCTCCACAGGACAGGGGGCTACGCCGGGAGTCCCATGAACCTGCTTTACCCCCGGATTGGATTTCAGCAGTGACACAAGGAGGAAAAGGTGGAGGATACTGAACCGTCCCAATCTATGTGTAACACAAGAGTCTCGCTCACTAGTTTATTTTCTTGGATAAGTTAGTTCCAGCTCGCGGTAATTAACAGGTTTTCACATCTGGAAACAGAGGAATCCAGACTCAGGGACTAACCTTTTGGCCACCCAGCAGGTGCCAAAACACCTGCGCTTTCCTCCCCTCTGGGACGCCGCTCTTCCAGCTTTCTTCTATGACTCTTCATTCGTCTTTCTGGCTGCTTTGGATGCAGCCCAAACTCCCTGAATTCTTCCCCTGGTGAACAACAGTGTTTATAGGAGAAATGAGTCTCCGCCTTAGGCTCTAAGAGTCTCCCCTACATCTGGTGCGTACCCATGCCGAACTCTCTCCTGCAGCCAAGGGGGGGAGTTATGACCCTCATCCTCCTCGGTTGAAAAATGATTTCCAAGTCGAAAAATAAAAGATGCACCCACTCTAACCTCCCTGGTGTTTTAAGATCAGCTGCTTCATCGCAGCTGGAATGTAAATTCACACCTGAAGTTGGCTCTTTAGCTTCAAATAAACATCCTTATGCTTCTAAACCCATCATGTTTTTCTCATAAATTCACCTAAATGCAACTTGAGGTAATTACAGGACTGTAAAGCACGCACATTTACTTCATCATACAGATAAACACTCATTAAGAGTAAAAGCCAGAGTCTATTAAAGAATTAGTGGCTTGCGTTCAAACTCTCCTTTTATGGTCCTCCCTGAGGCCATACACGCTTACAGTAACACAAATCAAATCTAATCCACACTCAGAAAGGGAATGGGGCGTTCCAGGATTATAAGGGATTGGCTCATTTTCAGCACAGCCACCTTTGACCTTTTAAGATGGCTATTTGGAAACACTGAGGAGCGAGGAGTGAGTGAATAATGTGACTGGAGCGGTCAAAACCAAAGATAGTGATGGTGTTGGGTTTTTCCTCGTGTCCAGTCATAAAGTTTTGGCCATTTTTTTCCACTTGAGCTGTCAAATTTAACAACTCGCACAGTGAGCAGAGCATAAACAGACTGGCCCACGACTGGAAGCTGTTGCAGATATTTGGAAATGAAAAAATAATCAAAGAAGGAGAAAGAATGAAAGAAGACAAATGACACTGAAGCTAAGAGGGAAAGAATGAGACCATACGTGGCACAAGGAAATGTACTCACAGCCTGAGAATAAAAGAGAAAAAATAAATAAAACAAAGCACAGCTGCTTCAGCCATAGTGTCCGACTTTTCTAAGTGTCTGAATGAAACCTCACTGACGGACAGCCTCAGCTGCTCTGGAGCTGCCTAATCCACAGTGAGAGGTAGTGAAAGGTGATCAAACGTCTCCGTCAGCCCTTGCACACCATCCAGTCACTGCAGAAAGGTTACTGCACAGGGGAGCGTGAGTGATCGGACAGCTCATCCACATTACACACACACACTTTTAACCATTACTTCTACTTTCCCAACTCAAACTTTAACCTAAACCAAACTGTAAAACTTGTCTTCACCTTTGAATTTAATTATTTACAATGAAGGAACTTGCTTTTTGTCCATGTCCTCATATTGCAGTTCAGTCATTTAGGTCCCCACAACATGAGTAACACCTATACCACACACACACACACACACATACACATAAACACAAATGTTCAACCCGCTCCCCCCTTAAAATACACACGTTTCAGGGGAACATCAAATATTCATAAAATAATCTATGTCAAAGAAATTAAATAAAACAAGAGAATCAAAACCAGAGGCAGCAACAATACCCACAGGTCTACACAAGAGAGTTGTGTGATTAAAGTTTAACTAGGAACAGATTCAGGGTAGTACTGACAAGCAGTGCCACCTCCTGCAGAGCTTTGACTTTTTGCTCACACACAGCAGGACAATGGACGGACAACGATGGTCCAAGAACAGAGCCTAAAGGCCTGAGGTATCGAACTGTCCAAGACTAATCACATCGCCCCTGAAAACAGCATAATTACATAGTAAAGTCGAGGTAAGCCGCATACATCTCTATAATGATGCAGCCCCCCGGGTAACCTTGATTATCAACCATTTGTTTAGCATTAGCGTACTAAACACATGGCATCAGAGCAACATCGTTACATCTGCAGAGAAACACAACAATGTGGACAGAGGCCAAGTCGATGGTTTACATTCACTTCAGGGGGAGCGTGTTTGTTATTTCTTCTTACCTTCGAAGGAGAGGAAGACTCTTGGCAGCGGCTGTGGGAGGCTGGAGGCCCCGGTGGAGAGGAGACAGAGAGCCAGGAGGAAGAGTGTCACAGCTGACACCAGAGGTGGCCTGGCCAACCCCTCCGGCCTGCCCATGACTGCACCGCTCAGGAACTACGACCAGTCACCACTGCCTGGTGGAGAGAAAGATCACTTAGTGAATGTTTCTGAAGGAAATGTCTGAGTCTTAAACACCTACATGCTCCACTGTATTCACTGGTTACAAGCCAACTTTGCCTGTTTTCCCATTTGGTGCTTGGAAGGTATGAGTTTATCTGAGCTAAATGCTAAACTGGTGGAGTTAGCAGTTGGCTAAACTAAAGTGCAGCTGAGGCAGATGGGAATTATGTTGTTGTTTTTTTGACCAAATACCTTCAAAAGCCAAAACAAGCAGCTGAAAGGTGCTAAAAAGTACAGTCGCACTAGAGGGTTGGATGGTACAAGTGGTATAAACTAGGGCTGGCATCCATTAAAAAAAGCACGATTAATCACGAGTGTCCATAGTTAATCATGATAAACAAATCATTTGCATTGACGCCTTATTACGGCGTTAACTTTGACAGCTTTAGGAATAAATACATATGTGAACAGTAACTTTACCAGACCAATAGAATCAAACTTATCTGATATTTGCAGTCAAATCATCAATCTGACAGGTCGAGAGACAGCGAGTTATAAAGTAAAGCTTAGCCCAAATTGCCCTGACTGAAGATACAGATGAGAGCACAACATGTCAGTTAAATCCCATCACTTGCTATATCTTTGCAGATGTACTCCTCTTAAATATGGATGAGTTAAATCTGCACAAAAGAGCTGCTGGAGAAACGCTCCCCTCTTGCCTCCTCTTGTTCCTTTTTCCGTAACAGGACAAGAGAAGCTCAATAATTGATAGAGGCAGGTACTGTACTGCCTGTGGGACGCCAACTCCTGCAATGCAAAACTCCACTGCTGGAGAGAGACTTGGCTATTTTAACCACCAAAACTGGCTGTTACTCTTACCTGAGTCGTACAAAACTCACTTGCACTAGATATATTATATATAAAAAAACGACCCTGTTACATGCAAAAAGAAAAACCACTGCTCTTACAAGAGGATGGATCCCCTGCTCTCATGGCTTATAGATGTGCGATGAAAAATTGATGCCCCACAGATAAGAAAGCTGCGTGATTGCTATGAAAATTTCAGTTTGGGGTGTAGTGTACAAATAGGTTGGGATGTGGTTGGAGCGAAGGAGGAGGACGGACCTACAGCGGAGGTGAAACCCTACTAGTTCAGGTGGAGGAGGAGAACATATGGAGGGATCTCTGCGGCTGCGCTCAGGAGACATAAAACAGCATGGGGTTCGAACAGACGGCCACTGCAGCCCCCGTCCCCCTGCATTATCCACACACTCCCTCCCCCCCAGAACTTTCATCCTTCATCTTGGGTGTCTGCAGCGTTAGCCCTGTCCTGAAGGTCAACTCTTGACCTCTTCAAGCCGTATTGGCCATGCGCGACTTCCCCCTGTTGCTTCATTGTTAATTTCTTTTTTTGTTTACAGTACCTTCGACTTCTTTGTTTTACTAAGTCGACTCTCACAGCTGTAACGTCAAACTCAAGCCTCATGTCCATATTTTCTTTGGTACAAATTGGTTCCAGTATAAAAGCACATTGGTCTGTGGATGATCAACAACAACGAGAGCAGAAAAAATTAAAATTAGTTCCATGCTCTTCGGTTCCAGTGCCTTTCTTTTTTTTTATTCTGAGGCAACAAGTAAGGCAGTGGAGCTTTAGGGAAATTGATCGACCATCAAATTTGGCTATAAACCACAATCCTTCTCCAACTTAGCTGTCATGAGCAGCAGAAAGGAGGGATTTTTATGAGATTAAGAAGATATTGATATTCCTGTCGAGCAGACCAGGGCTGAGACACCAGCACCAAGTGTGATAAAATAATTCAGCTATTTCAATAATTTTAGTGACTCAACCCTTTTAAACTGTTGAACATCCCCTCCCTGCGTGCTCAGAGTGATCTCCCAGGGAGAGGCTCTGGCATGGACACGTTGCTCGCGCAGCTGCTGAACTCATCGACAGGAGGGGAGTTGGTCACCTTCTGAGCACCTTCTGACATCCCACCAGATCGGGTTCACACACTTCCACCTCCATTTGTTTGATGATCACCGCACTGAAGACACGAACGTGCTCAGCACCAGCACCAGCACTCCACCACCACTCCCTCCTTCTCCCTTCCTTGCTCTCTCTCATGGGGCACCACCACAGTGTTTGTCTGGATTAATTGGTCTCCCCATTAAAAAGGTGCTTTCCAGTTTGTCGCCACGAACAAAATAATAATAAATACTTTAATTAATTCTGTCAAGCTTTTCAAAAGTCCAGAAATTCCAGCCCTGCGTCTGCCAGGAATCTCTGCGACGGCAATTAAATGCCTCTCCACAAAAAGAGGTCAGCCCGAGCAAGTGGAGAGTTATATTTCCAGTGGGGTGTAATGATAATTGTGTTTATTGTTGAATTCCTTGGCTGACAGCCTAATGAATTTTCCATCTCACTTTTTCTGCTCAAAAAAACTAATATTGACAAAAGATGAAAAATGAAGCGAATAGACATGATTCTCTCTCATTTTCTGTGATTGTTTAATGCCTTAAACACATGAAAACAATCATGCATGATATTGAGAGAGACAGTCTTTAAATTGTGTATTTACTTCTGATCGATTTAATTATTTAGTATTTGGGTCTAAATCCTTGACTCGACTGGAGAAGGCAGGAGTGTTAAAACTGAAACGGTAAACAAGTTGTTCTGTGCCCCGGCTCGAACAGGATGGTGTGTGTGTTCACACCACACCCTGTCATTCAGTTGTCAGTGGCTCCGTTACAGACACACGTTCCTTCACACACACACACACACACACACGCCGAAGTAAGTGTGTATTTCACGTAACTTTAGACAGAGCCGTTAAACATCATGCGAATCTTGTGATTGCACCATTCAAACCCTGTGATGTTGGACAAATCCTCTTAACACCATTAAGTAAGTGCAGTTTTATAGTAAGAGCCAAAGGTTGGTTCAAGCTTAGAGCAAAGAAGTTATGTAAAAACGTTAACAGGAACAAAAGCCATGGAAAAACCCCAACAACAACAGATGTTAAAGTTTTTATCTGCTCGAGCAGAAACAAAATCATGACTCAGACTCAGACTTAGTGTATTTAAATAGAAACTAAACCCAAAGCACACGGGGCAGATAAAGCAGGACGCAGGAATTTGGTTTGATTTCTAAGGAGCAGAAAGTGAACAGTTTACTTCAGCTATTCCTGCCAATTCTCAGTGGTGGGACTCTGCACCTGTTAGTCCCAGAGCCCACCACCTCCTCTCTGCATCCTGCCTCAGTTCAGTCCGACACAGCACAGCACAGCACGGCAGGTAAACCCTGCTTCTCATAGACTCAGATCCGCTCCTGGTTCAGGACTTACCTCTCTTGCGTCAGTGCTGGTCCCACTTGGAGAAGCCGGTACACCAAACCAGACCTGGGTCTTCTTTATTCCCCCCTGGAAAATAAATTAAAAAAAAATCCCAACACCTTGTTTCCAGTCTCCTCCAGTGACACCAAAGAGGAAAAAAACGCAGCTATTCCATCTAAGTGCTCAGAGAGAAGGCTTGACTGAGAGAGAGAGAGAGAGAGAGGGAGGAGAGGAGAGGAGAGAGGGAGGAGAGCGAAAAGACAGAGAGGGCTGGTGTCCTATTACACACTCTCCACTCAAGTCTCCCTTCTCCTCCACCCCTCCCTTACATGATCGTCCTCCCTCCCTCCCTCTGTTAACTAGACAGCAAACAGATCACTTTAACATGTACGGCTCAAAGCAGGAGAGGTGGAGGACTTGTACCTCACACGGAGAGAGGGAGAGAGGGAGAGAGGGAGAGGGTGAAGCCTGAAAAGGTCAAACACATTCAGGGAGCAGAGGGTGATTGGAAAAATAGATGGTTTTCTTTGCATAATATGAATAAAATCAGAATATTTTCCATTTGTTTTCCCCCTTTCATCTGTTAATTACCTCCAGTGCATCAGCTCGTCAGTGACCGTAGCTGTAACGAAGCTGCATTCATGCAATTAAAACATCACACGTTGAGTCTAAAGCTGGAAAGTGGTAAAAATCAGATCAGTGCTTGTTGCTTCATATCTCTGAACTGTGTGAGCATGCCAAGCTAGATGCTAAGCTAAATGCTAAGCTAACTGCTAAGCTAAATGCTAATTTTAACATAGTGTGGTGATGAGCTGTTAAACAAGTGATCTCACCAGCCCTCTGCTCGTCGCTTCAAGCTAAAGGTTGAATTAGCCGCTGCTAGCATAAGACAATCTTCAGCCAATCTGTCCGATGACCAGTTGCATTATGGGTAATATCGATATGTGGTTTTGACCAAGAGAACAACAGATCTAGATCTGTTGCACTACATCAGTTTTAGACCAAATAAATACAGAACTAAAGTCACTAATGTTTATACAGTTCAGTACAGTTATACGCAGGGTACGAATTTTTGAAATTTTTGCAACGATCCATCCACACGTTAAAATACTTTGTGTGAAATTATACATAGGGAACAACTCAGTAGTGGTGTGGGGTTCATCCTCTGGGTACAATGAATGTAGTAAATGTCTGTACAATCCTGTGAAATTGGTCTGTCAGACCGTCCAACACGCTGAAGGATCTCAACAGCTTTTGGACGAGCTGACAGACCAACACTGCCATCCTCAGAGCATTGTTCCTCTTTCCTCTCACATTGCATGCATTCCTCTCCAAACAGCCCTCATCATTCAGCACTGTCAGATTTCCTCTACAAGTGGTTTTGGCCCCAAAATGATGAATTTCATCATCAGGATAGATGATGGCAAAGAAAAGTAATAACTCTCGGGACATTCTTCATCCGACGTGGTCAACCACGAAGAAATGTAGAGGTGGTTTTGGTGAGAGAAGCTGCTCTCCATGCAAACCGGACTGAAGAACCTGATATCATGTTCGTTCCTTTTGGGAAACAATTGCTTTCAGTGGGCTCGTTGGATAAAGCTTGCTCAGCACAAGAAGCCATGCTGAGCGCCTAAACCGTGCCAAACCTGCATCAACACAAACTGTCCTTCCAGTATGTGCAGCTTCAAACACGAGCCCAAACCAGAGGAGTCAGGAGTCTAGGGCGACTTGGCTCGGCTGGATAAATGAATGCTACAGTACGTATTACCCTGTTGCCTTTGATTTACCTCTATTTCCGCGCTGAGCTCCAGAGAGAGAAATTATGCTCCGTTTGCATTTTCATGAATGGATGCATTTGTGTTACTCCTGGGCTTGAGTGTCACATGTCAGTTCACTGCAGGTATGAGCCAGGATGTGAAGGATTTTACACTTTAGCACTTTGGCTTTGAGGTAAAGAAAAAAAAAAAGAAAAGAAAAATGAAAAAGTCAAGCTTCTTGTTAAATCACACCTCAGGAGAGAAAAGGACAGGGTAGTGAGTGTGTGAAACGCCTGACAGAGAGAGAAACTAAAATACAGAAGGAAGGAGGGGGGTGACTGGTGGCTCAGACAGGAGGAAATAATTACCACTCTCTCTGACAATAGAGGCTGATTTACGCCTCTCCAATTAAAGTGTCAGGATGGCCCACTAGAGCGATGCAGGTTTTTCATTGGGCCCGATGGCATCCCTGTCATTGGTAGGGAAAGAAGAAGAATGGAAAGAGGTGGGTGAGTGCTAAATAGAGACGAGGCGTATCCTTTACTATCCTCGTGACAGAAGCTTTAGCTGTAAATTAACTTAATGAGTGCGGTGAGCCGACCAAACAGCGGACAGGTGTAGCGACTGAAAGGAGCCGTGATTAGAGGGGACGATGCTGGATGGTGAGAAACTGGAAAAAGATGCGAAATGTTTTTCAGGTTGAAACCAAAAAATGGTATTAATCTCAGGTCTGGACACACAACATCTGAACTGTAGTGTCACAACCTGTCCCTTGTTAGCGCTGCAGATGTTTCGCATTTGTCACAGTCATGTTAAGGTCAACGGAGGCTCCTCTCTTGGTGCTCGCCATACCTCATGTAAATATACGCACCTGGCAAGACATTGTCAAGTCTCTGGGCTGTAACATACTAATATACTGTCACCGCGGCTGTGATATTTTACTTTTCGGTCACCGCTCACATATATTTTATGGCTTTGCTCCCAGGAGACTGTAAGAATCCAAAGGAAGCCCATTTATTTCCCATGAAACTCAACGACCACGAAAGCTCAGGATGTTAGTTTGCCAAGAAAAGTTTGACCATAACCAAAGTTTTCCTCTGTTTTTTCATGTTTCTTAGCTTTTGGATGGAAAAATGTGCAACTGCACAAAATTGGCAAGGAAACGATCACAGTCATTTTAAGCTTTGGTTGCTCAAAGCTAATGATTATTTTCATCTCTGGTTGATCTGTTTGCTATTTATTCTGGAATCACTTCATCTAACACCAGAAATCAGCTGGAACCATAAAGCTGAGGAGAAAGTGGATAATTATTATATTGAAAAAGTGAAAGCTGTAGTTTTTCTTGATTGATTATTTACCAGAAGACGTGTTTTATGATATAAATAAATCAACTATAAAAACTTTTTTTTTTCTTTCAAATCTGCTGGACAGACGTTGTCTCCTATTTCACCATCCTCAGTGCTGGCTGATCTATTCTTATAGAGTTTAATGGACTGGCTAAAAGGCCAACCTTGTACAGTAATGAAGTGAAATCCAGCAAGATATCTGAATGAGCGGGTGTCATTTTCCAGTCTGATGCGTGATTGCACTGCAGATTCAATGGTGCAACGTGCAGCACGTATTTCTCCTAGAAATAAAACCAGATTATATTTTCCAACAGGGCATCTGCTCTGCTTTTACACATGTTCATTCCATCTGTGCAGCCAGTGTGGACTTGTGGCCGACACTTATGCAAGTGAGGAAAAACAAGAAAGAAAGACAAAAAAAAAACAGCACAGACATGAATAATGTGATCGCTAATTAGCTGCCAGGCACCAAAGGGCAAACCTGATAAATGCTAAACAGGAATAGGCAGCGCCCTTCACTTTCAACAGTCCACTCTGAGAGATTAATCGAGAGGTTTAGCCACCCCAGCAAAAAAAGGTGAGGAATTCAGCCAAAGTCACGCTCTGCGTCAAAACAGCTTGAGAGAAATCTCCTTGCACCTCTTTCACAGTGTCAAGGCATCAGCTGGAATCCATACATTACTCTGAAAGTACGGTGATGAGGTTGGCGACGCAGAGGTCGGCCCTGCTCTGTAATGTGGACTGACTGGTGCTGAAAAGTGAGATGGAGTGTGACTCTCCGTGTGTGAGGGTCATTTCCATAAGAAAAGGACATCAGCGGTGCTTACAGTCTCACAAAAGAGAAGGTCCAGGACTGGTAATGAGTTAAAAAAAACTATTTAAGTGACTCATTTGTCCACTGACTAATTCTCAAACAAATTTTCCAAAGCTAAAAACACAACCAGACCCACATGTTGTCACTCAGCATCTGAACTTAGTTTCTCATAGGCTTGGAGCAGCAACAAACAAAAACTTCAACAACAGGGATCCATGTTGGATTTTTCTTTTTTTTTTTTTTTTTTTACCATTTCCCAGCAACGTGCATAACCAGGGAAAACCCAACAAAGAGGACACACCCCTGTCACCACATACAAATGGTATGCTCCATTTACCTTGGTCAGAGTTGGAGGTGGTGATGACTTCACATCCACATTGTTGCAGTTATGAGTAAGTAGCTAACACCAGACAATAACAACACACAACCTGATAGTTTGTGCATGAAAGCAACATGACAACACATCCACAGGTAGAAGTTGCACATATTTGTCAATACAACCAATGTAATGACACAAACCTTAAGACTAAGTGGATAATAAACAGTGTAATGTTCAGGGCTTACTCACAGTTGATGCACACAGCAGCCATCTTGGATTGCGAGCTTGGGAATTATGACTTCAGGGGGTGGTGACCTAGCTGACTGGGAACTCTGAAAATCTGAGCCCCACAGTGGACCTTACCAAAAGGCCTGTTCAATCAAATATAGCTACCCAAGGACTGTCTGGAAACCCACCTTCTTTTTCTACTGAGGTTAGCATGTGGCAGTTTTTATGCAACACTGCACTCAGTCAAGAGGAACTTTTACCAGAACTGCATGGAAAAGCTAAATACAAAGAGAAGACCCCTCAGTCCCACTTGGTACAGCCCAGATTGCCAGCACCTGCTAATCTGGACAATCTGCAAACATTGGCAGCACCTGGTGAAGCACATGTTCACAAAGGCCCCTGTTTAAATCAAAGCAAAAGAAGAAAACAAACAAAAATATTGAACAGTAAAGTGCAGAGATTTCACACTCAAAGATTCAGACCCTCAAATAAAATATAGATATACTGCACCATACTGCACTGTGAGGAGAGAAACAGAATGAGAGGGAGAGATAAACAGATGGCGCACCATCGAAAGATGAGTGTGGAGCGTATAGGGAAGGGATTTTCAGCTGATTGGTCGGACAGTGCCTCAGTGTCTCACAGAAACGAAGAGACCATGGTTGTGCTATTTTTGACCAGGAAATCAAGCAAGCGCCACGGTTAGAAACTGTCCAGTGTGGAGCCCGCTCCATCTGTCCCTGTTTTACCTGACATAGTATCCTGCCATTTTTCTCATGTGTGTCTGCTCTCCCATCACTACACATCATTTCCTGTCCTCCACACTTCCATCTCACTGGGTGGGTGAGTGGGGAAATAATAAATCAAATTAAAAGTTCCCTCCTTGAGGCATTAACTTCCACAGGGGAACTAATGGAATCTGGTTATGATTTACCCCACTTCCTGCTCCTATGGAGCTGCTGCACTGAGCTCCACAGCAGGATGGAGCTCAAGAGATTTAACAGTGAGTATGCCATCCACGTCCACAGGTTTATTAGTCTGATTAATAAACTTATATGTAAAGAACAACCACTGTCACAGTAGTTGCGGTTTTTCAGAGGCAGCTTTTCAAGCATCCATTTGGATTTATGTGTTGTTTACTAGTCTCTAAGTAGTTCTCCAGATATCAAACGTTCTGTACGGGGACATAGCAATGCTCTGTGGTGATCATTTCTTCATGCGTGCCTGATTTCCTGATACAGATATTTTAATGCTTTAAATCACTCCTATCTGTCTACAGAGATCACGCACATTGCTTCCAAAAGATTACACACAACCTCTTGCGGTTCGGTTTAGGATTCCCCCACAAGTGGCTTCCAAGTAGAGAAAATGAAATGTTCTTCTCCACACACACAAAATCCACATTGATTGCGGTTACGTCCTGCAATTACGGAGCGATATCATGTCACTTTTTAATGTTGGCCTGTCATCAGATCACTTTAAGTCTATCTAAGTGTCCTGTACATCACTTTATGTGCAGTTTGATGACACATTTTTTATCTTGAATGTCTTTTTAACTTGGACCAGACCTTCGTTATGAAGTTAATGCACAAATCGCACATAAATGTTTCACAATTTGTCAGAAAGTTGTGCTAGAATATATAAATTTCATCTGAGTAATGGACTGGGACTGTGAGAGTAATTACCATTCAAAGCAAATTAAAGAAGATAATGTTAGATTAAGCCCATGTTTCATTAAGCAGCAATAATTAAAGAGCAGATTTTTTTGTTTTTGTTAGAATAGCTTTTCATAAGGGCTGGAGCGTATTCAGATGATTAAGAGAACAAACACGCCTGGTATCAGAAATTCTTTTTTAAAACTGAAACAGAGTCAGAGCTGGAGACCAGTGTTGGTTATGTGGATGTTTGGCTCATGGAGGAGATGGGCAGATCACTCTGGCACTAAACATGATGAAACAAGCAGCTCAAGAGACTCCAGGGCTGGAATGAGAGGTTGGACTCAGGCGAGTGACAGCTGCTGGGAGGAGAGTCCTGGAAGCAGATCTTGGAATAATGGACTCGCTGGAGGGCGGAGAGGTTGTAAGAATGATAGGCTGGGGAAAGCTGCTGGCCACTGAGATGTAGGAAGGGGGTATCTTTACTAGACAGTGGTGACAGAGGTATCGGCCAGAGAAAATGGGAGATTTGGAAGGCAGAAAGTGTTGGAAACCATTCCAGGTTGATGAGTATCTGATGTTTGAGAGCTACTGTGGCAGTCATGCAGCTGGACGTGAGGGTGAGAGCCGTCATGAGAAAGGACTCTGCAGCCGTTCGCTGTAAGGGAGGTCTTGAAAACATCTGGTCCAACCAGGCTGGTGACGTAGATTAATCCAGATCGAGGAGATGACCTTATGTCACGATAGATAGTGAAGCCTTCTCTGATTCCCTCCACAGATGGTAGGAAGTCAAAAATCTGTGAAAAACTTTAGAATCAGGAAAATAAAATGTCCGACAGGTCAATGATGAGTCTGGCTACTGTTTGTGGACTCCAGCTCTGAAATGTCTGTGCCAAGGTTGGCTCAATACAAAACTAATGAAGCAGACTGTTAGTAGGAGTTCTGTCCAGTATCTGTCCACATATAAGTGGAACTGCACTCCTTTGGATTTCACTGCGGCTAGAAAGTGCATGTTTTTCTGATCACAAATAGACCTTACCTCATGCATACCTGAGTGCACACTTCAACATCACTGACTTTTGACTTGCAATTTTCTGCAAACTCGAGCGAGACAATTGGATTACAACCCCTCTTATGGTGGCTTGTTTTGATGTACATTTGCTTGCATTACTGCACACTGAGAATGTAATTGGGGGATGATGGTAAACGGCTGGAAGTGAGCAAGAAAAAGAAGGGCAAAGGCAATGAAATTGCAGAAAAATGGATAATTGTTGGCAATTATCAATAGTCACACCGTCTCCAGCGGGTTATTAGTGCTACTGCAGCTCCTGCCTTCCACTGAAGAGAATAAGTATAATTTATATTCAAATGAGGAAGCTCATTCTTCTGTTTACCCCTGAATGTTAACTAACACATCTTTTGGAATGATTTAACACACATTTTTCATGTGTGGCGACATCCCTCCGTGCTCCTAATAGTGAAAGAGTGCCATTCACAGCGCGAACACGTGGCCACTCAGCAGATGCTATCAGCTAAATAAGTTATTTCAATGACAAGCATGCCAGTGAGACAAAGGCAGGCTTCAAGACCGAGCAGAAAAGATGGCACATTATGCTTCACCCAAGACACATCCACCCAACCCACCCACCCCAGCTTCGCATTCCCGTTCAACATCATCATCATCATCATCATCATGGAGGCAAATCCATTTTGGCCTGTCAGCTACAGCTCATTAAGTTGCCATGCCAGTTCCCATCTCGTTACAGTGCCGTCTGCTGCGTTTTATTGAATTTCATCCCTCATTTGCCTGAATTGTCACTGTGTCCATTTTTTTTTCTTTTTCACAGCACCAAAGCAGCTCATGACTGTAAATAGTTTGGGATCTAAGACATGCCTGGCATCATGAAGTAGGCCTATAGAAAAAAACAAGAACAACAAAGAGTGTCTGGAAACTTAATAATGGGGTCAATCTTATCATAAACTACTACATACCTAACACATGAAAAATGCTTTGAACAGAATCAGCTGATAGGAAGAGCTCCTTTAGTTGATTTTGTGCCCCGTCATGTCAGAAACATGTTGGTTTAACCTCCAGTTCAACTCTCTGATCAGCAGCGCACCTGATTTGGCCAGTGAATCAAAACGTGTGATAAGATCGACGGTGATTAGTTTGACGCTGCAGATCTTATCAGTGATTGATTCTGATGAGATTTAACATACCAATTGGAGAAAATCATGAAAAGGGAAAGAAAAAAAAGCCTGCTGCAACAAGCACATTCCAGCCCAGTGCCATTTATCATAATTTACATGACTTAAGCAGATAGTCTAGGATGGAGACAGAGATAAGAGTCTGCTCAAGGGGTGTGGCGGGGCGACTGATATTTGATTTTATCTTCATCTGAATTCCTGTAATTTGTCTGTCACTGTGGATCAGTGCTGTGACTTCAGATCTCCATGCAGCTCCTCTACAGGAATTTCAATCAGGTAAACAGGGGCTGTCTGTCGGGCCTTGTTTTTCCTCCTTTGCATCGGCTCAAAGCAACAAGGTCGCTCAATACTTGCCACTGTGCTCAATGTGGTTTATAGTTAATATATATTCTGTGGGCGCTCCCGGCTTAAAGGAGATCATGTCAGTGTCAATTCCGAATGGTCATGGTTGTCTGATTGAGCCTTCATTAAAGGTCAGAGGTCACCTGTCCATCACAGACCCAGTGCCAATCACAGGTTGACCTCTCTGACCGAGCCGAGAAATGGAGAAGATGCAGATTTTCAACTCCCTGGTCGAGTCAAAACACAGAGATTGTTAATGATGTGGATGTTGTGGAATCACAACAACAAAGCAGCAGAGCCCACACACACATTTGTTGCATTTTGTGTTTTGCTACTACATCTCTTTTCTGATGCATACATTACCCACAATGCAGTTACAATGCTGGCAGATATTGGTGTGGTTTATACTGATGCAGCATTGAACTATTAGCTTTATGCAGAGATGAGGGGTAGTCTGCAGAGGTTGGGTGGGCTCTTTAACTTTACACCCCCAGATTTCTCCCTAATTTTAATATCTGATTGAATTGATATTGCCAATAGAATAATGGTAAACCCTTAACATGTCAATCAGTAGAGTAAAATTGATTAGAAGAATTCATTTAGGGAGACATATTGGTTAAAATGCTGATTGGGTTCGACCTGAAAGGGTCTTCATCATGGCTCCAAATAGCTGATGGAAAAATGGCCAATATTCATCAGGGTCCATTGAATAAAAGTTTTCAATATAAATCATCTCATTGATCTACCAAACACAGCCTGGGGAATATTTTCCTGTTCTTGAAGCAGCACTTTGAGAGGATGGAAGTCCAGCTTTACAGAAATCCAAACAAAAAGTAACGTGTGCAGGGTGTCTGAGGTAAAGCGAGCTAACGTCATCCGTCTTAGACAATGTAAACACCTGAACTTCCCTAAAGGCTCCTTCTCACAATCATTTTAAACACCAGTGGACAGCTAAATGGGACACTTTGCAACAATCGTGGCATTGTTTGAAGTGTGAGGATAGATGGATGCCTCGAGCACCAAGGGGGTAAAATAACCCTCCTTCCTGTATTGGCATTTTCAGCTATCTCTCCAAACATCTAGTCAAAGATCCTTCTGGATCATACAAAGTTCAGAGGTGGGTGCCGTCTGTCTCAGAGTGGCTGGAGCTCAACAGATACTGAGCCTCATTAGGCTGAGAGCCAGGGTCGGTAGAAGCACATGGCTCAGCTGCCATCAAATTATATACATCAGCAGATTGTTGGGATTCACGGAAGCCGCAGCCCCCACACAGTACCTGCATTATGAACAGATGTGCCAGGAGCCGGAGCCCCTGAGCCAGCGGTGCATGACGAATGGCTGAATTTCACCAAAGGTCAAGGGTCAAGCTGTATCCCTTACCCGACCCTGGCATTAGACACAGATGCATGATGTCAGTTCCCATGTGTTAGAACTGAAAGGTGACTGCAAACCCTTTGAGACACCTAAGATTCGTCTCTACGGAGCTGCAATCCCAGCAACCGCTCACCATGAACCGTGAACCTCCAGTTCCCAGATACCCACCTTGAATTATTCGCCCCAGAGGAGCTCCACGCTTTCTTCCATTCACCTTCACCCGCTATTCAACCTTCTCCAACTGGCCCACAGACGCCCACCAAAGCCACTCACCTGTGGAAAGAAAGCTTATAGTACATGAAGGGGTTCAAATTATGTCTCCCCTTGTAGGTCATGGTTTCAGCACTGGCCTTGTAACTCCTGGTGCACAGCAGCTCCATTTTTATTATTTATTGAACACTAAACAGGCCCACCACTTTGTGAATACATTCCCCCCCAAAAAAGGCAGCGCTGCACTCTCGCCCTTTCACTAAAACCTCTACAGAAACATCAAAAGATACCGTCTTTCAGCTACAAATTCGGCAAACTACTGTACTCTTGCCTTGTAGCTTTAAGGATGGTCGAAAGACTGTTTTGTATTCAGCAGATGTTGAATTTAACAACGGGTTATCTGTGTCATTACTGGATAAATGCTGATCCCATCCAGCTGTTTTTACACTGGAGGCAGAACAAGGCTTCAATCTAAATACTAAATGTTGCCAGATACACAGTCATTCCAAAACTGGGACTTGTTTTCCACTCTATTATAATATTTGGGTTTTTGCTTTTCCTCTTTATTAATCTCAGCAATATTTTCAACAACAAATTCCTTTTCTGGATGACAAGGACATAAAATTTACCAGCTTGAAAAAATAAATACAGACCACTTTCAGGATTAGTAATGTCATATACTTTCTTTTATGTAGGCCATCAATAAATACAAAGACTCAGCATCCATGTGTATGTATTACACAGAGCTACGTCCACATAAAGTATAAATTAATGTGAAACAAAGGCCCATTTATCAGATTAGAGTGCCCGGATGGCAGAAACAGGGAGGGTGTGTTGGTCCTGTGTCACCCCTCACTTATAAATTGGGGCTTGTGTAAACTTCCTTGCTGTTTTATATGCTTCCTGAGGTCACAGGTCAACAGAAGAGCATGACTAATCATAAGATAAATCAGTGTCTGAAAGCGTTCTGTCATCGGCGGACTAGAACTCAATCAGCTTTAATTCATTTTAAAGAGCCACGATTGGCCCTGGTGTTACTCATCTTGATGGATGATGTTTTTAACCGTGAGCAGTTGCTTATACACTCAGCAGACGCCGCATTAGCTGAAAGTGCTGAAACGTAACATTTGCTCAGAGTTAGATCGCAAATTGGAAATGCACTGCTGTTCATTTAGCGTCTTCTTGGGTTGACCTTTTGGATACCTGTCGCCTAGCTTACAGTGTGCACAGTGTATACTGACTGTAGGCAGGTGTTTGGTTACACATTGGCTAAAACTTTTCATCCAATGCCATCACCAGCTGATACTTTCAGTTTGTGTAACACCAAATATCAACAAAACAAATCAAGCTCCCTTCAGCTTCAACTGTTCTTAGAGCTAATTAGCAAAACTTAACATGCTAAGACCCTAAACGGTGATGGTCAACATGGTAAATATTCCTTCTACTGATCATCACCATGTTACTATTGTCAGTGTTAGCATGTATATGTCTGTCTACAGCCATGCTGCACTTTCCTGAGGCTCAGTTAATGAAAAACAATCAATGCACCTTGTTTTCGTCTCGTCTGCCTTTCTTACCTTTCTCGTTTCTAAGGAAACAAGAGTGATTTCAGGAAGGCAACATAAACTATGGGATGTGCCTGTCTAAAGCCGAATGAAGTCATGCAGGTGGCTGACATGCTTTATTAACATGGCTCTTTGCTTCAGTGCCCCTTATTTATTTGTGCCTTCGTTTCGGTCAGGAGGGCTCTAAAGACCCGGCCAATCAAACCCTGAGTGACACAGTGACTGAGGCTCAGGCAGTTTAATCAATATGCTCGGGATTAGCAGTAAGACAGTGTCATCTGAGTAACTGCTGCCTTCACTTATCGTCACTGCTTTGCTTGCTAGAACTGGGCAGTGCTTTCAAATAACCTCGTGCACTGAACCACTGCCAAGTCCGATCTCTCGTTCAGTCACATACTATCAGTTTAGATAAGAAAGAATAACCTCGGTTTTTCCTAAAGGTAATTTATAGCGCTTTCAAAAAGTCACACGCTATATTCCTGGAAAATGATAACTCCAGCAGTGGGACCTACTGTATCACTGTGAGTGCTAACTATTTTTTCCATTACAGCCAGACATTGACTTGTTTCCTCTGCCAGAGTAGTACTGCAGCGTGAAGGTAATGCACCATTTTTAGCTGCTGAGCGTAACTGTTGGAAATCAAATTTTCCACTTTTCTTATTAGTCCTGATGCGAAACCCTCACTTTGCTGAGTGTAATACCTGTAATACCGCATGAACTTCAAGCTGGAACTACACGGGGAGACGATTATGTTGTAGAAGGAGGATATAGCAATGACTTCACTCTCATCTAAAGGGGGATGGAGTGGGGGGGTGGGGGCTGCTGCTGCTGCTGTATCGAAGGTCAGCCTTGCTTCGTCATAAGGAAGAGGTTCATTACGGCAAACAATCAGGCCATCACGAGGATTATAAACACATGTGAACAAGGGCCAAAATTAAAGGTTCAGATCATTTGGTGCTTGGAGGATTTTCAAAAGTTTGGGAGAAACAAACACACCCAGGCACAAGAATGTCCACTTTAGTAAAAACCACCCAGCAACCCCTCAATTTTCAATTTCAGCATCAACTGTTGCGTGATGAAAGACAAATAATTGAAGTATGGAAACACCAGCCCCTCCTTCCCTCCCTCCCTCCTCCTCCTCCTCCCTCTCTATATCACTTTAACTTGTTTGTCGTTTCATGTGCCTCACAACAATTCAATTACACCGAGGTCTGTGACCTGTCCCTCCCCATTTTCCTGATTACCTCTGCAGGGTGACCCCCTACAGACATCTAAACATTAAAGCAGGGGGTGGGATGACTTCAGGTCCAGATCAATAATCAAACCCAGTACACGTCTGCAGACCAGAAAAACTGCTCCGCCCCAACCCCCAGAGAGTGTCCCAAGCTTTAAGTAAAAGAGGAGGAGGGCAGCGGTGAGGGGCCGTATAGAGCAGAGATGTTTAATTAGTTCCACCCTGTGAGCACCATGGGACCGTCTCCATCTCCAAGTAGATGAATAGTCCTAATTAGGTTGAGTGAAGGATCAGGAATTCTCTCAGGTAATTCCCATTCATGGCCCTGATTGATTGGGCCAGCATGAACCTGTGTTCTTCAGGGGCCACGTGGGGCGGACATCTTTGTCTCAGCACTGAGATTGAGTTGGACATCTGTCCGCCACAAGTGGGTCCGTCCTTACATACAGCGGGAGAGCGGCCACTTTGCTGTATCTCCACACATTCAGGACACAATGACACATCCCATAGCATTAGCTCATGCCAGCAGGCAGAACGTGAATAGATAGGTCTGTTCTCCTACAGTTGAGGAGGTCATTAAAGTAGACAAACTGCACAGAAGACACTGTCCCCAGGCTTTTTGCTTCCCTGTGCATCTGCACCGTTTAGCTGCACACTTAATCCACATACCATAGCAGGTATTTATTGGCAGATAGGTATTGATTGCACATTTTTGCACCCATCTCCAAACATTGCACTTGGCCTAACAGGGGCAGGCATGCACAGTATCGAAAAAGAATGTAAATGAAGTTCAAGCCCTTCGAGGTCAATGCTGAAAGCCAACCATCAAATTTATGTTGATTATGCTGTCGGCTAATCTAAGCAGTGCTGGGCTTGTTGTCTCTTTGTTTGATTATATGTAAAACATTCTTGGCCAATGAAACACAGATGAGAGGCGTGCGTTGTATTTCAAGTGTTTGGACTGAGCTTGAATCTCGAAAACCTGCTGTGGGACTCTGGGCAGCACTGGCACATCAACCAGACGAGGATTTCCTGGGTAAAGATTGGATGGCTTCTGTGGGCAAGCAGACGACAACATTAGAGGAATTTTATCGCATGTGCTTATATTTTTAAAGAGGAATGCCCACAAGCAAACCATCCCCGAGCTCATTAAACATCAAATATACACAGAGTCGTCTGGGAGAAAGATCCCAACCCGTTGACTCTGGCTGCGGCGCTGGAGTTAAAAGTTCAGTGGATCTAAGTTTTGGAAAAGAGGTTGAATGAGGTGGAATTCAAAGTGTCTGTCTGCTGTGTGGCGAGTGTAGCTTTGCTGTCCAAGCTCCAAAGTGAAAGCATCTGCAGAGGCGCTTTGTGACTACACACATCTGTTTCTGCAAATCAGACTGTTGTAAACTGCAACTGGAGGGCAATGAATCTCTGTCGCCCTTGTTTTCTTATCATTTATTCCTCATAAACATATTTCCTTTCTGGAGACATAAACAAAACAACAAAACCAGAGTTGGGACAGTGCGAATATGGGGAAGTGATGACACGCTGTATCTTATCAGTGGATGTTTAAGGTGAGGACAAAGACATTTGCTAGCCCAGTTTATTACACCTCCAGAGTGTGTACAGATGATATACAAATCAGACTGCGAGGAGAAATGAGAGTGTAAGCAAAGTGTGAGTTAAGGGTTATGGCTCCCCCAGGCCTCGTGCACTTCTTCACAGTCAGTTTGACATCAAACACATAAAGGGCCAGGCAGGCGGTGTCTGGTGATGCAGCTACAGCTCGAGTCCTCACACAAACACGCGCACACACACTGACTTGCTCTCTGAAAAACAAACACTGCTATTCCCCAATGTGACGCTTTGTTTCCTGAGTGTGTTGATGCTACAGCACAGCGTCCATTATAACCAAACCAAAATGGCTACAGTTAAAACAAAGCTGGCAGACCGATGAGCCTCGGAGTCACTTAATGATTAATTCTTATCTAAACAGGGAAATATGCCAGAGAGCTGTGCTGTGCTGCGGTGAGTTGAATTCATTTACAGTCAAGTGTGTGACTCTCAGCCACCTGCTGTTGCTGTATCACTTACCACCGATCGTGGGGTTGAACGGAAGCGAGGCTCGAGTATCAACAAACATTCATTTTCTGCAGAGGAAATCAAACATTTCACTGTTTATGCGACGGATTATACCCACGAGGCGGCCTCTCAAGCCTAGGCTGTTTGCTCATTACTCAAAAACGGACTGGATCTGGTTCCACGGAGTCCCGCCAGGGTCTATCTTTGGCCCACACTTAGTTCTGAAATCAGTGTTAAGGATACGTTTTGCAGAGCTATATTAGGAGGAATTCTGGCTGTGGATTTTCTGCAGCCCACAATTCTGAATATCAGAGCGCTATGAAACTTTATACAAGGGTTTATGTCAAGAGCACGCCTGTTAATGTGGCCAACGGAGCTAACACACAAGGATTCGGTTACAAGGAATAAGGAATAAAACGGCTTAGTGGTTATGTGATGCAGTGTTGAGGATCATCGGTCTTTCAGTTACAGGGTGGTTGGGGTCAACAAAACTTTGAACTACAGTGATTTAAGTCCCTTCTCTCGTCCACATCTGACATTATGTTTCATTAGCAAGGCTTGTATTTGAGCCTGTCAGGAGATATTTGACCGAATCTGTAGCTTGAGACAACACACATACACACACACACACACACACACACACACACACACACATACATATCTGAAGCACAATATGATCCTCTGCTGTCGTTTTTCTGCCTGTTAATCTTACATGTCTTCAATAAATAACAAGGCAAAGAACTATGTGGGGAACATGAGATGGAAAATGCCATTTGTCACGGCCAACATTCTAGTAACAGTGACGAGTTGAAATGTGAATTTACTGCTGCCCTGGCTTCCTGCCAAGTGGGTACAATGCTGTTTACTGCAAAAAGGAGGACAGATCGTCAGGATTCCTCCAATTTGTTACTGCCTTCTATTCAACACTGCTGAAGCTCGATTTGAAAGCAGCATCAATTGATTTACTTTTGGCCACTTGGAGGCAGCAGGAGAAACTCTCAGCTAAAAGGCAACAAAAAGCAGAGGAAACTGAAAAGCTTGTTGACAACTCTCTGTGGGGTTTGAGTCATTTAACCCGTTATTAATATCAGAATATTGACAAGTGCAGCTTTGGAATAATCCTCATGTTGACTGATTGTTTGGTTAAGACAAGTTGTTTCCTCTAAATGAAGGAGATCTTCAGACAGTCTGTGAGATAAGCCGCTGACATAATCTCACTGAGGACATCGTCCACACACAGCAGCGTTATCAATCACTCAGACACGGTCATTATCAGGCTTCCATGGACTGCCGCTGGCCGCTCCACCTGCGGATGGGCGGCACCGAGTCAAATCAAATTACAGACCCGAGGAACTCTGCTGAAAAACACCATACCACAACTCCCATGTGAATCCTGCACCTCCTCATAACAATGTCCGATAAGCAGTCAGGAGGGCACAAGAGCACTGTCCTGTAGCCCATGGCCTGAAAACTTTCTCCCATTGCCTTATCAAAAAACTGTTATTATTCCCAACAAATCGATTTGGTGGGAAGGCTGAAAAATATCTCAGAGCTGGTACTGTTGTGAGAACTGACTTAAAAAAGATAAAATAAACAAGGTATTGATAAAAAACACTGACAATCTGAATCCTAAAACAGTCCACACTAGACTGTTTTCCTCTCTTTCATTCACACTTCTGGGATTTGTTCCGAGCTAGTCTCAAAGCTGTTGTTATATTTTGGTGAAATACAGTGTTGATTCCTGGAGGCTGCACAGAACAGGCTGACTGCCCTTGCTCACACTGTGTAATTGGCTCTCTGACACAGCAAGATATTCCACTCCCTCACAAAATACATCCCACCTCTATCCATACATCCATCCATCCGTCCATCCATCCATCTCTGCTAGGCTCAGCTACTATTATTCACGCTACATTAGCCGCATTAGAAAAACAGGGCTTCAAGAACGACCATAACTTGCTTCTAAAGTTGTGGTTTCAACTGATGAACTGCTATAATGATAAATCTGTAACCTCTAATAAAAAATCCAGATACCAGACCAGTGAAGGGTGTTGCCAGTTAAACTGGTATTAGCGATGCCAAAAAAAGCTGCAAACTGGGATGACACTGGTTGATGGGTACACACTACACCGCTTCCTGTTTGTGGCGGCAGCTCATAAATCACCTCCCAAACTGCAAACCTTACATCTGGAGCTGTTGAGTCACAGCTCTTCATGCTGTGTTTCATTTCTGCTTAAAATGACAGTGATTTGGCCTAATAATAAAAAAAAGCCCTTGTTTCCTTATGAAAGCTACATTTTTCCACATGTACATTTCGTGTCAGGGGATCTTCAAAGAGGAGAGTCTGCCATGTATGGGCTGTTGCTGATTTTTGCCAGAGGAATGTTTTTAATGGTGTGGTCGCGGTGTTTGATGCCCGGGTTTGAAATCCTGAATTATTTTCTCATAATATCCGGGGAGAACGCGCCAAGTTATACTGCAAGTCATCTGATGGAAACACACAGGAAAAATCCATCATGGCAGGTTGCCATGCGTTCGTTTCTAAACCACATGGTCGAGGCAGTGAGTTGTTTAATTTGCAGCAGAGATGGCGTGTGCATGTGACACCTTGTGACGTCTCATCGGTCCCTTTCTTTCTGTCAGTGGAGTCAGATCTGAAGCCTGAAAAGATGCCCAACAGCTGTGGTGGTGGTGGTGGAGAAACACATATGCAGCTGATAAGCTCGAGTTAAAACAACTGGGTGTTCAGCTGGAGGTCATCATGAAATATTTCCACCAGGAGAGACGCATTCCAGCACTGACAAGATTCAGCTCCAATTAAGCCACCTCAAACACAAACACACGCCAGACATGAGAGAGGGAGAAAAATGAAATCAAATTAGAAATGCCACGCTGTTGCTCTTCGTGTCGGTGCAACATAAACACATTGTAATGAGTTCAAGAGGTCCTAATGAAGTCTTACAGCATCCACACATGCACATGAGCGGAGCTGGAACAGACTGTATTATGATTTACATGCTGTACTGTTACTTTAAGCCCCCTCAGAGCTGTTATTCCTCCCAATATCTGCACAAAGTCCATAACAAACCATGACTCATAACATGAGTGGGAATCAAACACCAGAGTCAGGTTTGGAAATGCTGCCACCTAGTGAGGATGAGTGTGAGGCTGATGATTGATGATAAGCACAGGCTTCGACACAGATGCTTGGTGCAAAGCTACATTACAAATATATTGTTCCATAAAAAACAGCCACAGTAGAAAGGTCAGGTAGATTACAGGAAACAGGCAGCTGAATGGTCTCCCTGCAGATGGAAACCCTGCTTGTTTGTCATATTATTAAGGTCAGAATGGACATGGAGGCCGTTTTATGTTGTGATGCACATTATATAATAATTCAAGGCTTTTATTTTCTGCAAGGCTGAACGTATAGTCACAGCTGCTGCACCTTATTGGCTTCCTGTATTTACACTCATAATCATTATCTATGAATCACTCCACAGTAAACATGTTTGTCCTATACGTTACATTTACTGCATGCATTTTATCATGGTCTGAAAGCCATTATTGATTATCACTCAATTAACCTTTTCACCTCAGGTTATATTGCAGTATATGATATTAGTGGCTGTTCTAATGTGGCAGTGATGCAGTTCTTACAGTCCATACTATAAAAAATGAATCAGTAATGAGCTGAGATGAAGATTTGAGATGACAAAATTGTAGAAGCTGCGAGGACGTGAGGTTTCAGATGAAGAGCCCTGACGCAGCAGTTCTGTCTGCAGCCACTTGGTGCTGCTCTCTCAACATGCTTCACACTGCAGAGGGCTTATTATCACACGCCATTTAGAGATGATATACTAAAAAAAACGAGTCATTTTCCATGAAGGACACTGATAAGTCAACAGCTCAGGTTAAAGCCTCATTTTTCTTATTAAATCTGCTCCATGATCACAGAGGAGGAGACGGAGATAAGGAGAAGCAGTGCAATTCAATTAGTGAGTCATTTTTAAAACTTTAAGACACTGATTTGTTTTGCTCGTTGATTGTAGGTATAGAACAAAATGTAGGAAATATTTACAAGATCTCTTCAATTACTGACTTTTACACACATACATTCTCTGTAACTGCATCTTGAGTCAAGTTAAATAAAACGGAGGGATTTCAGGACATTTCTTATGTGTCATACCAGAGGCAACAGTCACACAATATAATACTCACCCTACACTAAGCAGGCATCACAATCTGAGAGTATGATGAAGGTTTTCGACGTGGGAACTCTTGAATCAACCTCAGTGTTGTCGGACTTGATGCATCACATTGCTGGAAACGACAAGAAGCGGGTGATCAAGCTTTCCAAAGCTGGAAAAGAACCAAAACACTGAGCAAATGTAAAAACTGACTGACTTAGGGCAGGAAAACAACACAGACAAGACTTATACTTTCTATCTACTCCAAGATAAGTGAACGGCTTGAAGGCCTATTACAGCAAGTATCCAATTCCCAGACATGAGTGTGTGTGTGTGTGGGGGGGCTTCTATCAGACATTTCACAGTTTAGTCAAATGAGCAATCAGATGTATTGATGTGAACGCAGTCTTAAATACAATCTATGGTTTTCATTCAAAGGGCTTAAATGAGCTAAGCAATCTTTTTAAAAGGCTGAGCAAAGCATTTAACGCCTGAAGGTGCATGATGACATCAAACACAGTCAGCACAGGGGCGGGGGGGGGGGGCAACCTGACGCACTGTTTAGACTCTGACTCTGCATATTTCTCCTTTGTAAAAGTAGGTCAAAGATCAGTACGCAAACTAAACAACGGCAAATCCCACACTTGCAGTATTAAGAGCTTATTTTGTGCAAGAATGCAAGTTTATTACACTTAATGAAGACATGGAGCTCGGGTGCTTTTGTTGGTGTTTATCCAATTTCCACGCAGCGACCAAAAATAAGCAAAATCAAAGACATGACGTTCCAGTTACAATCAGGTCAAAGAGGAAAGAGAAAAGATTTACCCACCTCCAGGGGCTGAGAGGAGCCGTGACATTAACAACGCAATTAAATCAAATTGTTTCAAGCCTGTAGATCTACTGTAGGTAAAGAAAACAAAGACACAGGAAGTGGAGCAAGTGCTGGACAAAAATAAAATTTAATTGCAGATGGTGATGAGGAAATGATTCCAGAAAACAAACAAATGAATAATCTTCAGATCTTAACTCAGGGGTCACTTCGTAGTAGCTGCAGAGCTAGTGAGTCGTCAAAAAGTAGTAAGTTGTCCTTGAGTTTGTGTATTACCTACCCAAAAGTCAAACAGCATGTTCTGCGTGTAGAGTATAAAACTAGAAAAAGCTTAAGTCATGAACTTTTGTGTTAAAATGGGATCTGGACAAACAAAACATTATTTTAATATTTTAAACACCATCTCCTGACTCTTCCTCAGGACGGGCTGAGGTCCTTCTGCACGGCTCTGAACAGCTGGACCACTGCATCTGTCCACGCCTCTCTCTGATACTGGCTGCTGATGCGAGCCAGCGTCTGAGCGGCGTACACCAGGGTCAGCACCGTCCGCTCAAAGTCCTGCCAGCCCAGGGGCTGCCGGCGCCGGGCGAGCTCGGCTGTCAGACGGCGGATGTCGGAGAGGCTCTTGGGCAGAACGTCCTCACAAATAACCTCCAGCTTCTCGACGCTCCTCAGGGAGGCCAGCTCCTCATCTGGGATCAGCATGGTGTGTTCATCACCTTCTATCTGCATCCCAGCCAGCAGAATCTGGGAGATAGAACCAGCAAAACATCATCGATAATCTACCAAAGAGCTATTTACTTCACCCCATGAATCATGAGACATTTCTTCACTGTCAGCAACACATATTTCTGCAAATGATTAGCAGGGGAACACAGTGTTTTCATTTCTGTTTAACCAGCAGTTTAAAATGTGTGATTTGGACGGTTCCCCTGCACATTCCCATCATATTTAAATTAGTTTCCAGTGTAGAATCACTGTGTCACGAACTACTTGAACTCTGCTGAACTCACAGGCCCCAAACTCACCTCAAAAAGCAGCTTGACATCATCCACCGAGCGCTGGAACGTGGGGTTGATCAGCGAGTACGTCCCACGCTTTATTCTATAGGCTGATGGATACAGAGCTGGAACACATGAGAGGAGGAAATCGGATTAGAGGATCTCCCTGCTCTCCGAGAAATTAGGCACTGGTATTATCCAACGTATGTATGTGGGTGGGCCAGAGGTTAAGTAAACACAGATTAATTACTGCTCAAATATTGTGGGGTGGGAGAGGATCTGGCTCTAGCTGCGCGAAAGGGTAATTGGTCTTCGACCTGCTCCTACTGTATATTTTCAAGTGGCAGTGGCCAGTGCATCCAGAGGTGAGAGATACCCAGAGATACCAGAGGTGAAGTCTAATGTGTCGGGGAGCCCAGGGGCCCCCGTAATCAGAGGTGTGCAGATGCAGGGGCTGGAATGAGACCCCTCGCTCTCGGCAGGCGGGAGCAGCCTCTGCTTCCTCATCTCTCTGATAAAAGCGGCTGACTGCAAACTAATCAATAAAGGTAAAGATAAGCCCACAACCTATAGAGTTTACCTTTAAAGCTGCATTGAGGCTGTAAACACAACACAACACTGTGTTACCTATCTTGTTTGGAGTCATGTTTCTAGGCACCTAAGTCCAATGTTAACTCTTCAATTAGCTCTGTCGAGCATTTCACCAACTCCTGATTTCCTCCTGAAAACATCTGCCTGCTGTGTCTGCAAATGAGCTTCATTAAAGCAGCACGAGTGAACCAATGTGCAGACCATAAAAACCAAAACAATTAGCTTAAAGACACTAAAATGCTCTGTAGATTAGAGGGGAAGTGCACGCTTGGGGTTTTTGATTCTCCATGGGTTCATCACTATGTTACCTAACCACTGTTAATTAAAAAAGTTCCCTGCAGCTTTAATGTATAGTATAGTTTCACCCAGTGGCTTTTTACTTAAAGGAATTTTTACACCAGATGCATTGAAACTGGTGTGAAAACAATCCGACTTTTGCGATTAAACGAGGGAAGTTTTCACCTCAAATATCATCAGGAGTTGAAAAGGAAACAATAAAGAGTGAGTTGTTGTGTGCAATAAAATAATCCAAGTTAAATTTCATTCCCACAAATCACCTAAAGTCTGACCTCATAAGTTTAATGTTCTCGATCCACCTGGTCCAGATCATTTGTTCATTTTGGACATTAAGGGAAAATAACTGCCTTTCCATGAGATAGATAGATTTTGTTTATTATTCCTATTCATTCTTCAATGGTGGGTTTCTCTGGTTTGAGCTATTTCTTCACCAGAGCCATTTCAAACTAACACATGGCCCATTTAACACATTGAAACTCTTTATGTTCAGCACATGAGAACCTACAAGAACATGAGAATTTCTTCATACACGAAGCACATAAAGCAAAGTTTTGGCTTTAACTTCTCTTTTTGTTCTTGGGCCTAAAATGCAAAAGTAAGATAAAGGCTTAACCGGCGAGACAAAGCTGTGTCAACAGGAATGATTTATAAACTCTAACCTAGTTTGAATGCCATATATGCGTTTTCATTTTTCCATAACAGTGTATCCTGTGTGATTGTGAGCAGATATTCGCACTGGTAATGGAAAGTCTTTTCGGGGTCAAGTGAAAACAAAGGAAGGAAGAAAGGAGGGGGTCACGTAAGGATGCAGAGAAACCTTATGTTTCCCTCTGTAATACGACTCTTGCTGCCCAGACTGTTTAAATATGTTCCATAATGCTTTGCTCTTATTGTCTGAGACTCCAAGAGCAGTTTGGTGGCACCACTTCAGGAGAGTGAAGTGAAAAGCAAATTTGATTAGAGCTGAAATGGGATTCACAGCATAATGGAGTAAGGTAAAACTTCCTCTGAGCTTCTCCAGAAATCTCGCTCCCTTTTTTTTTCTCCACTGCTTCACTTATTCTGTTGCCATCCAGCGCTTGGCTCCGCCCGTCAGCCAACACACAGATCACACACACACACACACACACACACACGTATATACACAGATCTTAATGAGGTATATAGTATAAACACTGGGCTTCATCTGAATTTGGATCAAATCCTCTCTCTACCCTACAGCAGCGTCTACACAGCGCTGCCTCGCCAATTCTGCAGCAATGATCAGCAGCGCTGCCCACCGCCTCGCCGGCCAGATACATTTAGCTTTATAGCATTTGTGAAGCCAGCCAAAGCCACATGCACTGGCTGATCTCCCCATGTACCTGCCTCCTGCTTGGGTGACTGCCAGTCTCTGCTCTGGCTTCTCCTTTGCAATCCAGCCACCATTCAGAAGGTAAAGAAAATCTGCAGCTCAGTGTTCCTGTGTTGCAATAACGAAGCCAACTCATTTAGGATATCTGTGTAATCCCAGGCATATTATCTCAAACCTTTCACCTCATTAACGCGGACACATCCAAAGAGGGCCAAAAGGAGGATTTTTTTTTCTAAAATACAAAGGCCAGGAGGCCACAGGGCTCTCAAAGCAACAAGTGAAGATCATCGCATTGGGTTTGATCCAAAATTGGCAACAATGACGTACCGTTGTGAGGCCGCCAACCCATCGCTCAGTGAGACACAAGTTCATGAGCTGGATGTTGAAAATGTCTAAAAGAATACACTCGTCAAAAGTAGCATTAAATGAAATGAAATTCATACTCTCTGGAAAATCCTTTGTGGCCAATTGTCTTCAACGCAGACACAGGGAAGACTGTGCAATATCAGCCAGTCAAAGATCGACCTCTTGACCCCAAAACCTCTTTGGTTGCTTCCTTTGGGGTCATTATCCCGCTGAACATTGAAACTTCCGGTGAATCTGAAGACAAGGACCGTGCCTGTGTTCGTCTGCATTCACCCTGTTGCTTCCATCAGTGGTGAAACCATCAATAAATGCCAGTGTGCTGGTCCCATTGGCAGCTGAACATGCCCGGGCCATAAGAAATATGTCTGACAGATGAGGTGGCGGCTTTGGGTCATGAGTTGTTTCTTTTTCTCCTCACTTTCCTCTTTCCATCATTTTGACAGATTTTTTTTCTTCCTGTCATTGACCCAAAGTCCTTTGTTCCAGAACTCCTCTGGTTTCTGTTTGTGGGTTTCTGGTCTTTCTTTTGTTGTCGTTGTTGTTGTTGTTGAGGTTTACCAGCGTGTTTGCATCGTGTGGTAAATTTTCTGAGGTTCTGGTCATTAAGTCTTGTCTTTTATGTCTACAATAAAACATCTTTTCGTCTTGACTCAAAGTCTTTTATTCTCATCCAGATGACTCATGCTCTTCAGCCAACTTGGCCATTTGACATTTTTTTAGTTCCCCTGTATCCATTCCCTTTCTCACCATGTACCCAACTGCTGTTTGTGGTGAACCAGCTACCTTCGCCATTTTCGCTATTATCCATGTTGCACCTACTCCACCTCAGTCAACCTGAACCTATACGTGAACTCTTTTTGTGCATGAACTAACACGCCCAGTTGCCTGAGAAACTCAGCAGCCAAGTGTGTAATTATTTCTGAACACTTACAGTTTGAGCGCTGTGTGTTAAACGTGTTATATCTCAGTCCCTCATTTGCTTCAATACTGCTGTAAACCTACTCAAATTAAAGCAGAGACTTGGCACTTTAACTTCAAATTGAGCCGCAGCACAGAGCCAGAAGAACAAAAAAAGGAGAGCAGCCGTCCAAATTCTTACAGTCTGGGCTGTATTTCTTACAGAAAGCTGCAAGGAAGCGAATGCTAGCAGCCCTAATCCTCACTCCACTCCACTGGGGCACTGGTGAGCAGGTTCTGAGCAGCTGCATCATCATCTGGTGTGGGAACTGTAATGCAGCTGATGGCATGACCCTGGGAAAGATAAGTGAGGACAGCAGAGAGAATCATCAGAGGGAGTCTTCTTCTCGCCCTGCCCACGGATTGTTCGTCCTCTCTGCCGACCGGGAGCCGATGTAAGAGCATCAAAGCTAAACACCTCCAGGATGCGTAACAGCTTTTTAGCCCGGCTGTTCAGCGGCTGAGCACTGGTCTCAAAGACATCACATAAACTTAAATACACAGATCACAACTTCACCTTAGCACTCTGGATATTTTAGCTCCTTTATGGTACATCATTTGTTAGTTTTGTAACACCAGCTATAGCATCATCCTGGCTGGGAAAAATCCTCTCAATATACTTAATGTACTATTTCAGACGGAGGCTGTTGATTTAATTACCTTCAATTTCAGACTTTTGCTGAGTTTACTGTTTTGCATTCAAATACACTTGATATTCTGAATGTATCCAAGTATGGTAACAAACAGTGCACTATAAATGGACGCAATCTTGACTACGCAGCTGAAGGAGAGGAACTTGAAGAAAAGATTTGGTATGTTAAGTATATTTCAAATTAAACTTTTAACATGTTAATGGAACGACAATCAATTTCTATGTTTCTTCTAATTGATCTTTTTCTTTTTTCGGGGTTTAATATTTGATGTAGATGTTCTTCTTCACAGCCCTTCCCGCTGCTTGCTCAAAGCCTGTTCATCCGTCTTGTTTCCCCTCCCTCCTCCCATGCTCCAAACAATCAGTGCAGGCTTCCCCCAGTGTCATTATGCACAGGCAGGGAACTTGTAATCTCCCGCTAACTGCTTGCAAGGAGATGAGGGAACAACAAAGATCCATTAATTAGGAGGGGTAAATGGTACTCCTGGCTAAAGGGATGTCTTGATGAGAGACAGAGAGAGACAGGGAGGAAGAGAGAGGGGAAAACAAAATGGACGCCTGGATCCCTTCGGCGTGTGGTGAAAGGGGGCGAAAAGAGGGAATAAAATCGTCTCCCTAATAGCTCATCTGATGCTCAGCATTTCACTGTGCATACAAACGATTCTTTAAATCAAAAACAAATTACAATATTCTCACAAGTCGGATGCAAAATCTACTATTTACCATGTAAACACAGATTCCACCATCAATACGCCCACTCTGAAACCCAATCTATGAGCCACTAAGCTGTAATAAAGGTACTTAGTATTGCCAAGGGAGGACGAGTTAGGGTTGGACACTGTGGATATTGGACTACTGGAGACACTGGAGACGCTGGAGAAAGGTCACGTTGTCTGTTTGTAATTTTTATGGTTCCCAGTCGCCCTCCAGGGAGAATATATCAGTGACTAAAGAGGGACCCTGGAGCTTCACCCATTACCATCAATTGACTTGTTTTCACTTTTTGCATCCTTGTAATTATCTCGACAGAAACTTTTCAAGGCTCTGTGGCAGAGGTGTCATATATATGCCGTACGAAACTGCAGAATCTGACAGAGGATATGTAATGATGGAGTTTCGTTTGAGAATGGTAACTTGTGTCACAGTGTCTCGCCCACAGAAACATCTGATTGGTTCCATGTCACACGAGTAATCGCCTATCAATACAGACAAGCTCAGTTTCACTTCGACTCCTTTAAACTAAACACTTTTCTTTTATCCTTCCAAATAAAGGCATAAAACACCAAAATATTGCTCCAGGTTGCTGGAGGACTGTGGCTGCTGGCAGATGGGTGGGTTTTTTATTTGTTTTGGACATTTCTTGCTTTTATTCTACAGCACAGTGTGGAGCAGGAGGGAAACGCAGGGACGGAGTGAAGGGGAATGACATGCAGTAAAAGGTCCAGCTGGCCGGGAGTCAAACCGGAGAGTCGCTGCTCAGAAAATGGTATTGTATTATTTTGATTGGGAAAGTTTCTGAAGCAGTTTGAGAAACACTGTTGCTAGGTAACTGATAAATGTCGCTATACGGCTGACAAAACAAAGTTTTTCCAACGTTATATTTTCATATTCATGTACTTTTGTCACACATTTTCCCATTTTTGTCGCAGTAATGATAGAGACAGCCGGCTCACTTCACTGCGGCTTCATTGGTATTCATGTTGTAGCTTTGGCGCTGTGTTGACCCAACTGGCCCACCGTATTAATAGGACCCGACTGAATATTTTTTATATTAACACCGGGTCAAATGATTACATGTAACACAAGACAGATCAGCTGTGGTGATGAGCCCTCAGATAATTACTACTTAACTCTGCAGCCCCCCCCCCCCCCCCCGCTCCATGATGCATCTCCCAGCTTCTTGTTTTGGTTTTATGACCTGTACTCTCAGCTCTCATCAATGCCAGTGTCCAGCCACAGAAGACTGATCAATACTAACCTACCATACTATACGAACCTATGTTAACCCACCATACACAACCTCTTCACCCTGAGACAGCAGAAAAACAACTACAGCTGCTACACAGTGGAGCATTTAAGCAGCTAAAGAGATGTTTCCAAGTGCCAGTAAAGTCTAGACTTGAATGCATCAGGGTGCCAGAACCACACCAGGATGTTACTGTTGCTAATGAATACTGATGTTCCACTTATAGCTGGTTCAGCTGCTCCAATGTGGCCAAGACAAAACAAACCAAACCAACAAAAGAACCAAAAAACCCACAAAAAACCCAGCTTTGTACAGGACGTACCAGTAGAGCTCCTAACATGGAAACAACATTCAGACCAACAGAAATATTTGACACTTGGATTTCCAGCTTCACCTCAGTGTTTCTAAAATCCTGCCTGTGGCCCTGCTCCTGTCACAGGTTTAAGCATCATATGACTTACCCCCCCCCCGCCCCCCCCAAAAAGTGAATCTATGCACGTGTACAGAAAGGAATTTCCTCAGTAAGTGCATCCAGTATCAACAGGCGGCTTTTCACTGGAAAATGATCTGTTGATGCCTTTCATGTCGCAATGTTCCCAATATCTCTGGAAGATAAACACATTCTTCCACAGCAGCAGCCCCGATGCGCCCCGAGATTAAACCACCACGACTGTTTACTTTCCATTTTCTAATTCAGGTTGTGTGTATTTTAAAATGACACTGCAAAAACAAGAAAGATATTTTAAGTAGATGAACTGATTTTTTTTTTTTTTTTTTTTACATGTTGACATTGTGACCTGTGGAAGAAAGTTAAGTGTAGCAGATGTGTTCAGGTCCACCTACCTCTCCTGTGGTGCTGAGTGGCTGCCAGGTGGACGGACAGGTAAACAACAGTGAGTAAAGCCGACCACTGTGCCATGTTGACCATCCTCACACACACACACACACAACAGGTCCACTCACACTGCCCAACACACACTCCCCTTCCCGCCAAGCTCCGTCTCTGTTGCAGTCACAGTCATGAGCTGAACATCACGGAGGTGGATGAGAACTGTCGGACTGTAGAGTGTCGGCATCTCACTCATGCAATAGTTTCAGTGTGCAGGATCATTCCTTCATTCACCGTATTCATCTTTCTGCTCCCCTCCTCCCACCCTCCCACCCTCCATCCTCTCTCACTTGCTGTCTTTTCCTTTTTTCCCCCTCTATGTGTGTGTGTGTTCTTGTCTCAGGCCAAGCCGTCTGTGCTCTCATCTGGAAATCATCAGGATTTGGGGAGGGCCTCCCCTCTTGGCTGGAGTCTTCTCTCAGCTACTGCCTGACTGCTCCAGTGGCTGACTGTTTCAGTTAATCTTCAACTGACTGGATAACTAGGTCTCTGAACAACTGACTGACTGACTGGCTGCGCATAATGGCCAGAACCATGAGCCAGAGCCAGAACCAAAACCAGCGCTGGCACAGCAGCTGAACAGTCTCTTCTGGTGGCTTGATGAAGCGTCCTTATCGGCTTAAAGGATAATTCTGGTTTTCTTTGCACTCGGTTTTATTTTGGTGCCGTTTACCATAATTTGCATCACATAACACTCTGTGCTGCTTGTCAGATGCTTAGATGGAAGAATGCAGCAATATTGGTACAACAGATTTGAGCTGATGCCAAGAAACGAGCCGTCGGAAACGATCTGACAGGTTGTAAACAAACCAACAGTTTAGCCAGATTATCGACATCTTCAGCTTGAGGGAAACTAAAGCTGCCAATAATCCTTCACCATACAAGGAGAACTGTGCGCACACACAGCTATGTTAAACACTGCTGGACCAGTAAGTCCTACTATAAACTGTCACTTCCTGAACATTTTTCCAGGGAATCTGGCTGAATTTCAGTGACCTACGCAGAGTTCATATCCTTTGGTAAAAGACATCTGATCTACGTTTTATAGGTTCGACTCAAATTTAAATGCTGCTACTTTCGCCCAATATAATAATCATAATAATGAAAGCATAAAAAATGTTCCCATAAGAATTTTATTCCGCACATAATGTAGAGAGTTAATAAAGACAATATGACAAGATTATAGCATCTGTAGCTGAATATCACAAAGGACCACATTCATATTGGACCCATAGTTAACATTTTCTTCCTAAATACATAAACAAAACCTCATTTTAATCGTGTTTTAGTTGCCAAATATCAACCTTGATTTATATAATCATATTCTCTTTGCAGCCATGTGGAGACATTATAGAAAGAAGTTATATAAAAAGCTGTTGGCATCATCATTACACAATCTTGTCTTCAATCTCTCTGCACCATCTGTGTGATATATGATAATATAGGGATCTTATACATTTATTTGCCTGCAGCTACTTTTTGATTTGTTTTGTTGTTGAGCTCAGAACTTCCTCTCTACTTATTTAGTATATGATGGTCTCTTATTGCCAATTACAGCACTATAATGCCATTGATCAACCGATGCCTCAGGCTGTGTATTTTCCTTTTCCTTGTAGTTTCAGTTTGCATTTGTTTGTTTGTGAATACGATGGACTATTATGCTCTGCGCTTTTTAAATGTCCTTTGCTGTTGTTTTAAAACTCTGCAATTATGAGTATTTGGTCCATCTTATAGAGTCAAATCAGATTTTCCCTGTGGAGACAATAATGTATAATAATATCTGTATATCAGTCTTTGTGTCTTGTTAGAAAACTGCAAAGTCCAATTACCAGATTCCTTAAAAATGTTGCATCATCATCCAATTTTCTGTCAAAAATTTGAGTATATCTGTTGCCACGGGTAACGGGACATAGACATTTGTTTCGAACAGACACTGTGGATAGTACTTTCACCACTGTCCTCTGATTGTCCTGCTTAGCATGGAACAAACTCCTGATTTAAGACAGAAACCCAAAGTAAGAAAGATGTAGATGAACAGTCACCATCAACAACGATGCGAGGACCACCTGACTCAAGGCTGTCGAGCCTGATTCCTCCTTGTCTTTACACGCTCGCCTGCTACGCTCCTTGTTGTCACAGAGGATGCACGATAAACACTCGGTCCCTGTTGTGTTGCCAGGGCATATAAGGGAATGTGTAGGTGCACTGGGTTTCATATGGCTTGCCGTCTTGGCTCAGCCTCTGAGGTTGCATTTGTTGAAATAAAATCCAGATTGTGAGAAATAAAAAAGGCAAAGACACTCATGCCCAATCAGTAGATTATAGAGCAACAATTAATTATTCAAACAGAAGCTGCAGATACTGAAGTTAATGTTTATTCTCACAGTGTAACACTGATAAGAGCCCACTTTTTCTTATCAGCACTATGCCGTTGGAATAAACAATGAACCGTGCTATCTGTTGTTGTTGTTGTCGTCCACTTCCTCTTTTGTGTGTTTTTTTGGAAAAAGAAAAGCCAATAGGTTTTGTCAACCAGACGTTCCCTGTTGTGAAAAGCGTCCACATCTTGCACCATAAACGGTGGCACGAGACGAGTGGTGCTCTCATTTCAGGCGGTGATAAAAATGTTGAGTGGACATGTGGGAGCACTATCTCTGTTTATCAGGATACTATTCGAACGATTCAGTGTCTCTGTGTGGGGGAAAAGTTTCTGCATTCATGTCCTCCAAAAACATAAAAAAAGACTGAAAGTGAGGAGCAGGAGAGACGGGATTTTTATGAGGAAACAAAACATGGCCGCTCTGTCTGCTTGATTCGGAAACATAAAAGATAATCTTGTTAATCTAGTGACATTTTAAGGTTTGATTAATCTACACAGAGCTGCGTGACTTTAATTTATGGATTTTCCTTTCTGTGCCATATGTTTGATTAAATATCTACACATATAGCAGATGTGCACACAAGGTATAATGCCTTTCTCTCCCTCTCTCTCTCTTGCAGCCTGTAGAACATAAAACACATTTACATGGATAAGGAAGCTGCAGGCAGACCTCGGTAGACAAGCTGTAACTCTTGACTTGTATGAGTAACACATACGGTGAATGCAGATGGCATCTGAGAGGCAAAAAGCATCAGCCAAATAAAAAACCCCTCCCGCCTTTGTGTTCGCCTGCAGGTGCAGAGATCCAGCTACTGTAAAACAAGAAAAATGCTGCTGACCCCTCGAGTGTGTGAGGTTATAAACACACAGTCCACGCAGATGCACTGGGCTCTAAGAAAAAAAAAAATCCTGTTGTAACCATGAGGGGGCAGTGTTACGATACACACTCATCCTGGGTGATCCACAACAAGTGAGCACAACTTATCCAAGATCCCGCAGTGATTCCTCCTGCTCCCCAACTCTTCTGGTGATGCTGCATGAATTTAGAAATAATTGAATTCTATTCAGATAAGGTCTTTCAGTAGAAATGCAGCCACTTAAACACAGATCAAAGGCTTGTTTGGGTTCAAACCAGGTGGAGACCCTCGGGACATACTTTGGTTTAATTGCTTCTGTGCTGTAAATCACTGGAATGCCTCAAATATGCTAATTGATTTGAGGCAGGACACTGTACATCTGAACTTGTTTAATAGTCAAATTGCCATCACACACAAAAAGTCTGCAGCTGCAGTTTTACCTCACAATGCTGCGAGTGGGAACAATAGGTAAACACCTGACCTGATTGTGCAAATAGAGAAATGCTGATTTGTATTTGTATTTCCTCTCAGCTGAAGAACTGTGACTCATTGTTGTGAGGGATGTCTTAAAGTTAAAGCCACATTATAATACACTGATTGTCTTTGACAGACTGCAGCAACTCAAGTCTGCTGCACAGACTCTACATAATCTATGTAAAACACTTCCATCCTGGAGGATAGCCTTTAGCTATGAGCTGTGAGTCGTATGTTCAGTACCCTGTCTATACTGCAGTCTGTGTTGAGCCAAGCCAAGTCATTTAAGAGGTTAGGCCTCAGAGTTTTTAATTATTCTTAATCCCCAACCAAAGCTCTGCTGAAAAGCTGCCTGCCTTCCTAGTGACTTTCATCATGAATGAGAGTCTGTTCTTGTTTCCACAAGGTTGCAAAGAGGTAAACATGAAACAAAAATACCAAGACAAGACAAAAACCTCATGCAAATGAAATGAATGAAGGGGAGGATGCAAAGGAGAAAAGTGTGCAGTATCATGAGGTAAATGATGACTTCTTTGTCCTTCAGAAAGCTGAACGCAAGAGAGAAATCTGTGAGAAAAGTTTGCAAACAGTTAGGAAAAGCACCCTTTGCAAGTTTAACACCAACTCTCTCTATTGATTGACCATAGTTAGTGGCAGCATGGCAGCCGTCGCAGCGAGCGAGGCCAGTGTGAGAATAGGCTGTCTAGCACATCTCTTCCTCGCTGGCAGGAGGCACATCACGCATCAAAACAACTCAACAAAATACTGAGTGTGTGAGTGTTCAACCACAATGCCTAATCACCATACCTCAAGCAGAATAATTACCTCAACTGTCCATCACACCTCTGCAAACAATTTCATCAAGGCTCATCTGAATAAAAGCACAGTCACAGCGGCCCAGCTCAGAGTCTTTAAATGAAGCTGGCATGTCTTGGACAGCCTGAATTATCTTGCTTGGCCCTGGTGGTTGCCCAGTGTCTCCAAACCCCCCCCAAAAAAAGAGTATCTACTTGTCTGCCTGATATATACACCACAGCCTGCAGAGGAGACAGCTACAGCAGCATTCTGGTCTGAATAGGCCACCTGTCTCATTACTGTGGCGTCTAGTATTTATTACCACACAATATCGTAATCAGTCATCAGAGTAAATAAAGCTCTGTAACTTGTGAAATTAATAAGTTGTGTTTGTAAAGCCCATTTAGCTAATTTCCTCTTTTGCTCCCCTGTTTGTGCTTTTTGACCAATTAATTTACAATGACCTGGTTTACACAGTCTACATGTCAGCTACTGATATAATGTGCAAATTAAGATAAATAACTTTCTACTCACTGTAAAATAATGGTCACATTCACCAACAAGAATAAATACTTTCAGTAGATATGTATCCCTCTTATGAGAAACACATGGACCTTGTCTTCAGTGCATTTTATTGCAATGAAAGCGCTCTGTTCAAGGCACCCTTACTAACATCTGGTGCTTTCAACCTAATCACAAGGAGATGACAACTGCCCACCAGTCATGAATATGCAAACTTGACAGCACAGACTTGAGCTTGGAGGCTGCTGCAAACAAAACTCTGCAAAACCAGGATGATTTAGCGACTGAGCAATGCTGGCAACTGGACCTAGATCCTCAGGTCACTGACGCAGGAAATACTTACATCGCAATTTTGTTACGTTCAGTTGGAAATATCACTAACACAAAAACTACAATTGTAGTTCCTGCATTTGTAAGTGAACAACCAAAAATCCCTGTAATCCGTCAGTTAATGTCCTGACAAGACAAGCTGTACTTTGTTAGACTGATTAGTCTTACAACCAGGTTCATGTAGTGCTAATGATGAGAATCCACGATTCATCAATATCCACAAATATCTGACGGGCCCACCAGATGAGCCAAAATGACGGTGTCGGTCTTACTTTTGGATGATTCTTGAAGTCTCGTTGCGTGGCCTTCGCTCCATTGCTTGGTGTCTTTTGGCCTGTAACAGTTCACAGATTACAAAAATCAAACTTTTTTTTTTTTTTTTTTTACATAAATGTCGAACAACTTATTAATACTGTCATGAAAATCCATGACTGACAAAAGAAAGTGTTTGGTGGCAGTTTGCATCCACACAGCTGCATTACTGCCACCTATAGATTGCATTCCCCTTTAACCTTTAATTTCACTCACTTTCTATTCACGTTTCTGTTCATTTTTCCTGCTACATCTGCTATTATCGTTTTCCTTTCCTTTCTTTCTGGAGACAAAATGGCGGCCCACCTGTGACGATTCGAGGATCGGGAGAGTCACCAACGTTTATTTGTTTCAACAGGAAGTCCTTTATTGGCTTGATATGTTTCCGGTTCAGTTGTTACAAAGCATATGATTGGCTGATTGGCAAGTGTCACGCACAGGTCACGCAACCGCCATCTCTGGCGTTACGAACTTTTCCATTCGGGAATCTTCGTCTGTCTCCTCCCCCCTCCTTCATAACGTTTCGGGTGTTTCCGCTCGTCAGAGGTTGGGGGAAGGGGGCGGCAGCAGGTGCGGCGTGACTGACAGTACTCCTCCGCGTTCATATACTTTTTAATAGGTGAACTACATTTTACAGCCTTTGCACAGGTGCAGCCGACAAAAATTCACCGTCATCGCCAGTATGGACGTGTCGGCGGTGAGTACAGTCACGTACGGTGTGTTTTCGTGCTTCCACTCAGGCAAACCTAAATAAAACCACTTCAGCAAAGTGGCCGGAGAAACGGCAGATGCAAACATTTGTTTATTACGAGTTAAATATCAGTGCAAAATGAAGGCGTCTTTGTGTTTTTTTTTTTTAAATCCCAACCCAACCTGTGTCGTAAATGCAACAAACAAACAAACAAAAAACAATCAACATATCTACTGTGGATCAACTGTAGTCATGTCAGTGAAGTGAGGCTCACTATCTGTGCTTTAACTGAGGCTATAATTATAAGAAAAAAATATTTGGGATGAAGTCTTTACAAGAAATAAAAACTTCTCAGCTGTGTTGGGACTTGGATGATTTTTTAATGATCTCCCCTGCTTTCGAGAACAATGTTTCACAGAGCACAGATGAGGCAGGGATACACAGAAGCCACACTGCAAGACGTGGCTAAAATACTGATATATATATAAAAACCCAGCTGTTGTTAGCATGAGCTGTTTGAGTTTACATACTTTGGAATAAATGGGTGAAAACAGGGTGTAGAACCGCTGGATGTGTTTGTTCATCTGTGCTGTTATTTGCTGTAGGGTTGTTGTCACTGAGGAGATGATGTTCCCACATTGTTTTGCTGTCAGGTGCTGAATCTCGAGCGAGTGCAGGCGCTGGAAACCTGGCTGAAAACCACCAACACCAAACTGACCCAAGTCAACGGCCAGAGGAAGTATGGAGGCCCACCTGAGGGTGAGGGAGGCTGCAGCAGCTCCGCTCCTACGCACTGTCTTTACACAACAACACCACAATGACATCAGGTGGAAGTTAGGAGTGCAATTAAAGATATGTTTAATTATTAGTTATTTATATTATAATTAATAAGTGAGTCCTTTAACAGTGACATTTACAGTCTTGTTAATTAGAGAAAAGCTGGAAATGATCTTTGTGTTAACAGAGCAGAAAAAAAAACGTCCAAGAAACGTCGTCATTCATATTGTCATTATTATTATAAATACATCATGTGGTGCTGTAAAATCAGACTCACAGTTCGTTGGCTGTTCTTGCAAGAGTTTCAGTGTGAAAAACTATCAATGGAAAGAGACGAACGTTAAGTTTCAGTAAGTTCTTATCTTTAAAAAGGGTGGAACGGTCCAGCCCCAGGAGCCCGGTGCGAGGTCTTCATCAGCCAGATCCCACGGGACGCCTATGAGGACCTGCTCATCCCCCTGTTTGGCTCCGTGGGGCCGCTCTGGGAGTTCAGGCTGATGATGAACTTCAGCGGACAGAACCGCGGCTTCGCTTATGCCAAATACAGCTCGTCGGCGGTAGCTGCCAAAGCGGTCCGCCTGCTGCATGGCCACGTGCTGGCGCCCGGCTTCCGCCTCAGCGTCTGCCACAGCACAGAGAAGAGAAACCTCTGCATTGAAAGCCTCCCTGCCACCACCAGGCAGGAGCACCTGTTCCAGGTACAGTGGCACATAATGACAGCATGGCAGGAACATAGAGTAGTACAACTAAGCCAGTCTAATGAATCAGTCCTGTAATACATCCTCCTTTCCTTTTTTTATGTTCTGGCTGAGGTCAGTTTCACAAAGAGCCTTTAGACTAAGGCTTAAATCAAAGATAGATGTCTAAAATCACCTGTGGCATGATGCTCTTGAGCTGATGATGTTTTCCCAGGTGCTGCGTGTGCTGGTCGAGGGCGTGGAGAGAGTGTCGCTGAAGACCGGGCTCGGTATAGAGGGGGTGTCAGCCATAGTGGGCTTCTCGTCTCACCACGCTGCCTCTATGGCCAAAAAGATCCTGGTGGAAGGTAACAGAGCTCCTTATTACTCTCAATCCTACCTTTTGTTTTGTGTAAACTTTGTGAAAGTCTTTTCTTTTCCTTCCCAGCATTCAAGAAACAGTTTGCGCTGACTGTCTCCGTCAAGTGGCAGTCGACGGTGAAGCCGAGCCAGGACAAGCCACAGAAAGCTTCAAAGAACCTCCTGGCGTCGCCAGTGAAGCAGCCGCACCACATCCAGGTTCCTCCACAGCCCTCTGTCCTCCCGGCTCATCCGACCCGCCGTCCATCCGTCCCCCCCGGGTTTATGCAGTTCAGTGGGAGCCCACAGCGACCTCACCCTCTCTGCTCCTCCTCCTCCTCGTCCTCCTCCCCCCCCCCAGGGACGTCTAATGTCTGCTGCACCCCCAGTGATGCTCCCGCCTGAGGTCAGCGAGGTGACAGGGGTCGGTCCAGCTCTTCCACAGTCGTTCTTTTCCTTTTATCATTGAATCACTGTGATTCCAACAAAAACCTAAAACTTTTCTATGAATGATGTTCTGCAGCTGAGTGAATTTCCAAAGGTTTGTTCTAGACGTGCATGCAAGTTACTAATCTAAAATGTTAATATGCATGTTATGTTTTATATTTGAATAAAACATTCAGTTGTTTTTCTTCTAAATGACTGTGTTATTTGAATGCAGCATCACTGAGTGGGTAATATTTTCAGTATAATACACTTTGAGGTTTTTTTTTCCATGATCAGAGCTCATTTTTATTCCACTGTTGTTCACTCTACGGTGAACATTTCTCCTCAGTGTTTATTGGCCCATTTTAGAAGGCCTCTGAAATCTAAGAGTAAAAGCATCAATTTTTCACTATTTGTTTTCCATGAATCACCTTTCATTCACTTTTCAGTGTGTGGCATTTGAAAACCACAATGCGCTGAAAGAGCTCCTTTTATTTGTCGATGCTGGTAGCAGTCAGCGCTCCAGTACTACTGAAGCTTCATGATGAATAGAGGCTGCCATCATTCTTCCCTGCTTTTGAAAATGCTGGTGGAGGAAAAATAGGACATTGTAGTGGTACTGGGGACACGCGTTTCTCTAGACGAAAACCAGATTCTCTCCAGACCCAGAGGGTTTAGGCTGGAGTCTGATCGCATCAAACTCAGATCTGAATCATGAGCATCAGGTACGTTTAGGTTTAAAGATACAGACATCACCTGTTGATGATTCATCTGGGAACAATATATGTAAAAGATGAGATATTATAATAATTATATTAATCCCTTTGCTTCAGTTGATGCTGTAAATGTGGCCGTTATTCACATCTTCCTGTTTCCTGCAAATGAACATTAAGACAAAGTTGAAAGCCTGAATTAGATTCCACAGCTGTAACATCACACAGATCTGCCTGTGGTCCTCAGACACCGTGTCCTTGTGGCTATAAAACCTGGTTCTAACTCCAGAAGAAGTTCTCAGTTGCAGGCCCAACTTTTAGCAGGGAGTGGAGGCTGTTGTTCGGAGCCTCAGGTCAAAATACTGAAGGTGTGTTTTCTAAGTGAAGATTTAAATCAGGCTCCCTCGTTGTTCATAATGCATGACACTGTGTTGGGTATTCACTGATATGAGGCAAAGCTAAGCAGCACTAATTGCTTGACTTTTTACCTAAATCAAAACTTACCAAGGCCTTTAAGGCTTTTTAAGGGATTCTGAAAAACTTGAAAAGTTGAGACTGTTTGGAGCTAATGGTGATGTTTTATTGATGATCAGCCACAGCTGGTGAGGATTTAGTGTTCAGCTCAGGGGTACTCCAGTGAGGTACATCCTTGAGAGCGGCTGGGTTCGAACCCCAGCTGCCACTGACTTCTGCCTAATAACTAGAATAATGATCGATATATATACTTCATTTCCTGTGTAATCACTGCGCTGCTCATACTTGACGTGCGTCGGCGGGATCCTGCAATGTTAATGGAAGGCGCTTATGGAGTCGTGATGAGAGGCGAACACGTGGGCAGAGCGGTAACATCTGTCACTGTGATCATGACCGATGCATGAATTGGATTCTGCGATTTCCAGTAACCATCATCAGCTGCTCATGAGTAATGAGGGTGTGTTTGCCGGGGACCCATCATCAGTGCCTCCACATTAACACACCCCAGAGAGGGAGTTGTCACGACTCAAGCCAGAGGCACCAAAGCACACACACTGAAAGCAATAAGATATGTTTCCTTTTGTTTGCTTTGTGTTGTTTTATATTTCAAGAAGTTGGCAGAAGATGCCTCCTGCATGAGAGGACAGTGGAAGACAGTCATGTAATCCAGGTGTGGCTGTTATCTTTACTTTTTCTCTGAGGTATATGTGAGCTCCATTTTGATATGGCACTGTAAGTATCAGAAATATGTCAGGAGCCACACCGGAGATAGTGCTGCTTTCATCCTGGTTCAGTTTGCTGACGTGGGGTGGGTAGAAAGACTTCACTGATTAAAACTTGACATCTTGTCGGTCAGAGACTTTGAAAGCTTTTGGTGAAAAAATTCTTTGCCCTCAGTTTTTGATGTTTAATTCAGACAGATTTTCCATATCCTCAAAGGGAAATGGAGGAAAATACTGGTCAGTATGCACACACCTAAGACCTTTATAAATGATATATTTAAATGTATCCATCATTCATATCAAACATGTTATTCAACTTATGGGGGGTGGGGGGGTACCAGAAGCCGATTTTAAAGTCAGTGAAGCTGCGAAAGTTACCTGCATTTAGGTAAAGACGCAAAATCAAATAGTTCAGAAAGTGCAGAGATGAGTGTACGGAAGAAGAGAGGTTGGATGTAAACAAGAGGAAGAACTGGGCTTCCTGGGGAGTTCTGAGCTCAGTTGGAGTCTGAGCTGTTAAGCTATTCAAGCAAACAAATATAGACTGCAAAAACAGTTATTTTCCCCCCATGTCCTTTCTAGGGCCTCGGAAAGCTCTGCATGCATGCCATGAAAAATAAAACATGCGCTTTATTTTTGTAACGCACAAGACTTGAGACAGTGCATCTGCATCGTTCTTTATCCGACACCTGTGCCTCTCGTGGCAGCTTCCTCAGCCTCAGGGGACAAAAAACTTCCCTGCACCTGGATCACAGAACAAAGCTGCTGCCCTGTGAGACATCATGAATGAAAGATGGAGAGCACAGGACCCAGGATGATCCCTGCCAAATGAGGTCAGCTCCAGGTCGGTGTGGGGGGCGGGGGGTTGATGTTGTGTATTTTTATTGTGTGTGCCAGCAGACAGAGGTGGGAGGTGAGTTTGGGAAAGTGGGTTGAGGTCTTCGATCTTGCCCCCCCCTCTCCCGCCCCGAAATGGAGAGCTGTGCAACACATCAAAGCATCTGCAGAACCAGCTAATGGCAGGATCACACTGTGGGTGGCTGCTGATGGTGCAGTATTCCAGCAGGAACAGGTGGAGGTGCAGATCTACCTGGCACTAAATAAACCTGACAAAGAAGGACGAGGAAGAATAAAATGCATCAGTGCCATTTCTTAACTTTCTCTAACAGGATAGGCAAGAGGTGAGTGGGAAGAAGAATCAGTCCATGGCAGCAGACAGAGATTTGAACATTTCACTTGTTAGCAAATGGCACCAAACTTAATTCTTTAACTTGACAGAAACACCATTATTGACTTGTATTATTATTTTCTTGTATCATGCTACAGTCTAGTCAGTCCATCTTTTCACTTTCTGATGAGGCACTGTAGCATCCAGCCTGCCCTGAACCGGTAGCACTACTCACATGCTAATAAGCATGTGCATTGTAAAACACTATGATGGTGGATTGATTATAAACAGTTGTTAATGTTAATGTTGACAATGTAGCAATAGCAGAACTTTAATATTATGATTAAGTTGTTGATACAATGGGTGTCGGTATGAATTGTACCGCAGCCCTGGACTATACTAATGGTAATCCTTCAGTTTCTGAATGAAACTTTGTTAGAAGAGGACAAAAGGTGACGTCGATGTACATGTCAAATGCATAGATGCACCGCTGAGGATTGTTGTCAGAGCAGAATGAATGATACTTATATCCATCAACGTGCCCTGATTCGAAATCCAATTTCAGCAGGCAACCTTATCAATATTATTGATAAGAATGCATGTTTCATTAAAAACATATCAAACTAGAATGTCAGTTAGCGCTCACATCCACCAAGGCCAAACAATCGTACATGCCTGACAGCTCCAGGTATTACATAAAGATCCATACATCAGAAATTGAGAGAAATTGACAAATATGTCAAAAAAGGCTGATCTCGTAATGATCAAGAGAGCCTTTAAAAAAGGTCCTCGATCTTCCCCTTTGACTGGATAGGCACAAACATTTAATACGTTTGTCACAGGGCCACGCCCCATCCCTGTGCAAAGTCTGGTGCAAATTGGTTCTGTACTTTCAGTATAATGTCGCTGACATTCAATCAAACAAACAGAAAGAGTGAAAACATAACCTCCATGTCAGAGTCAATAAGGTGGATTTGTGGCAACCTATCAATGTTTATGTTGTCGATATTATGTCAAGAACAGGAGGGACGTGGAACAATCAAACACATTGCATCTCAGCTTGTGACAGGATTGAGGCTTCATCTTCTCAGCCACTGCTCACTGTTCACATCCGATTTCTAAACAACAAATGTAACATATATATGGATCTCAGCGTGAACCTGCCTTTCTCTCTCCTTTGTGTGACTGTCACGCAGCCACAAAGGAAACCAAATCCAAATCTCTCCCTTGTTAAAATCTCACACCCCACCCCCCCTCCCTCAATCCTCTCAAAGCTGTCTACTGCAGTGCAAAGTGCCTTGTTAGATCAGATCTGTTGCCGGCTCTTCCTGCAATATCCCCGACTCACAAAGTCTGGATTATACAATTAAACTCTACATTTTTGCATTTCAAAGCTTAAGCTCTTCATCAAAGCACAAACAACACACACGCTCAGTTTCATGAAAATAAGAGGAAGGACTTTAAACATGCCTACACACGACACAACATGTGCACATGTGATGAAACATACACCCTCGTCAGAAATGCAAACGACTGGATATTAGTTTGTGACAGGTGTGTGTCCACGAGCCACCCCTCTCCTCTGTTTTTTCTTCTCAGGATGTTTACTGCTCATGCGATTCATCCCTCTCCTCTGCTGTCTCACTCATTCGTCTCATTAGCTGTACCACCGCAAAGTCAGCTCTCAAAGCTTCCTCCATCAAGGGCTTTTCCTTTCGGAGCAGACTCGCTCCGCTTGCTTTGCTCGCTCCCTCACATCCTCAGGACCAGTCAGTGACAGCAAATAGCCCTGGATCTGCCTCGCTACTCAGCTACAGCTCTGCCTTTAAAAAGCAGGAGCTCCGTTGTTATGTCCAAAAGTTAAGTCTTGATTCCCGTTGCGGTGAATGCCCTTTACCCTCTCAGGCTTGTTAAGGGGAAAACTGGGACCACCCGAGGGAGCAGTTACATGTCCAAATGTCATGAACCAACAGTTACATCTTTACTCTGGACTCAGATTTTGTCAATGAATCAGTGCGAGCTAAGGCAACTTTCCTGGGCAGTGTATTTGCTGAGATAAATTTCACTTGGTTTGTTGGGGCTCAGTAGGGAGACATGATCCACTAATTGGACATGTTGGTGGTACAAACTCTGGCTCCTCCTGTCCAGATGTCTAAGTGTCTTTTGTGGAGATCCTGAACCCCAAATTGCCACTGATGGCTGTGCTGCTGCTGTCTAAAAGTGTGAGTATGAATGAATTAACTCTGAGTGGTTGATAAGAGCAGAGAGGTGCAGTCGGGTCCAAGTTTTGTTTCAGATAGTGGCCATGTTTGCTCTGCAGGGGCTCATTGCATGTAAATTGCTGCAGGATGCTTTGAACAATATCCTTGTAAGATTACCAAACGGCATGTGAAACCCTCCACTTTTATGTAATGTCAGAAATGGGGAACTTTTCTACAACTTTCTGAGGCTGAGAATTGGAGAAGCTGGTTCATTTCACACTGTTTTTCCAGATGTGCAGAAGTGAGAAAAAAGGGGAAGATGATGACGTCTCGCTTTTTATTCTTTATTTGTCTCCTTCCGACACCAACTCTCAGTTCAATACCATGAATGCCTGTCAGGAGACTGTGTCTCTTTTTCACTGCAGGAATTTTTCCCAGGAATCAGGAACATTTTCAGGAACTGCAATTTAGTTTTGGGGGACCTAAAGAAGTCCATAGTCAGAAGGTTTGAGAACTTAGAGATGTGTGGTCTGCAGTGTCCAACATTTCTGCAGCATTTAACTTCACTCACCATGTTTAAAGGCCTGCAGTTGCATAAAAACCCTTTGCTTGATTCAAAAATGTTGTGATTTGAAACAGAGTCCCAGAAGAAAACATGGAACAACGACGAGATCATATCTTGATATCATGATAACTGAAATCAGCGACCTGCAGCTGCCCTCATTTTTTTCTGTGCAGTGGATTGACCTCCATTGTTTTTCTATATGTCATTGACCTGATTTCCTGGGCAATGGGCCATGGAAAACTTGAAGTTTCTAAAGGAAAGTAATGGGAACTTAATGTTCTCCAGGCATTTCCTTTCCGAAATGCACCTAAAGACCAGCTGGCAATGTGGAGAGGACACGCCGAGACTACAAACTCATAGACACAGGTGAACCACATAAAGGGAGGAAAAGGTAATCACAAAGGTGGAGAAACAGGTGGGAAAGAGGTGAGCACTTCAAAATAAAACAGGAAGTGATGAATAAAAAAACACTACAAAGAAGACATGACATGAATAATGGCAGGTTGGAGCTTCATATCCCTCTCTGTCACAGGATGTACAGTAAATACAAAGCTGCATCGGTCTAATGAATGTGGTGCCACCGCTCTTGTGGTTCGGATGTAATTACAGCTGCTAAGTGACTGTTTCTGGCTCTGAGATATCAGATGTAAGTGATGACATGGAGGGGAAAAATGCTGGTGATCAGGATGCCCTCTACTCTCTACGTCTTAAACAGTCTGTCCGCCGCCTCCATGTTGTCTCCTCACAACACTGATGATCCAGAGTGATTTTAAGAGCAGTTGTGAGGCATAAGCTTCCTCGTTCTGAATTTGCACCTTCAGCATTTTACTTTCTGTTTACTTGTGGAGGAAATGGCAGCAGAACAAAGGAAGTGACTTTACACTCTCGCAAAAATTGGACTTTATTCATTCAAAATCCTCAAAATGTTGAAGCCACATATTTTATTTTCAGGATAATCTTTTGGATTCATTTTAATCTCTCCGTGCCCCAACTTCACGTACCAGCCCAGACTGTGAAAAAAAGCACTGCCCTAGATGTCTCTCCTCCCCAGCAGTCATTTCTGTTATTTATCTCCTCCTGCTCTCTATCTGTCCATCTTGCCGACTCATAACTTATTCCATTATGTCTCTCCGATTTCCTCCCGCTCTGACTCCCCGAGCCCCTCCCTCCCTTTTTTTTTGCTGTCTTTGTCTCTTTTTCTTCTTTCATTTTTCTGACACTTTCCGCCTCCTTTAATCCTTCCTCTCGGTGTTAAGATGTGAGGTTTCTCACTTGTAGCCTCAAGGTCAGTTTTCTGCTATAATCACAGACAAATCCTGGGTGGCAGTGACCCAGCCTTGAGCGCAGCCGCGTGGTTACACTCAGCAACACGCCACGGATGCACATGCAGGTCAGGACTCCCACCTTCCCCCCTGCATGGTGGTGGTGGAGCGATTATTCAGTTTTGGGATGCGTCAGTTTGTTTATTTGTTAATCATCATTTGTCCTCTACTGTCACACCTCCTAACTTTCCCTTGAGGTTGCGTTCAGGGCCCCTGCGGCAATGACTGTTCTGACCCCGGCACCTGGGCACAGTCATCAGCACCACAGATGTGCATACTCATCCCTCATCTACATGTGTGCAGTCAGGCCACAGGTGAGGGATTTTGTGAGCTCATGGAGAATTTTCTATGAATCCATGCAAGTGCGTCGGTTTGTGAATACACACAACGAGACCGCCAGTGGGGGTGTATAGATTTTTTTTGTCTCTTCTTCTGCAGATACTGCACCACCACCACCACCACCAACCCCCCGCCTGCCTCCAGTGCTCACGGAAACACTGACCGTGGCAGTCTGCTGGCGAGCTGGGGCTGCCATTGATCACTTCTCGCACTGTAAACAAACAAAGTCCCCCATCATCCCTCACTGCATCTCAGAGCCAGCGACAGACTCCAGGATGCAGCCTGGTAACATCGGGGCACATTACCCAGCTGAGGTTTGCTCTGAACTGATAACACTTTACTTTAGTATATAAATAAATCACATGAAGAATATTTATTAAATCCAAAGGCATTATCAGCACAGAGTCCAACACACAGCTTCCCAATCCCAGATGAGAAAAGATATTAGAGGTTAGAGAGGCAGACCAGAAACACCTCTTTACATATATATAAGTCTGGTCTAGTAAATTAAGTTGGGAGTTCAACGCTGCATCTGGAGTTATGAGTTGTGTTTACTTAACGTGGGTTGCAGATGACGACCTGCTCTCCAGCAGAGGTTTGATTTTGTTATGAACTTTTTTTTTTTTTTTTTTTTTTTTTTTTATCTCCTTCATCAGGTGCATGTGAAAACCTTTGAATTTTAAAGAGTTTGCACTCAGGGGAAGACCTCCTGATGACATCACAAGATCCACACTGTTGTCTCTTTGTGATGTGCGGTTGGTCGACCTCCGCGACCTCTTCCTCCGCTGCTGCTCTCATTGTTCACAAACCCGCCAGCCATTGATTCAAGCCTCCCACAAACCCCCTAAAGACCCCCCCCCCATACACACTCACTTTGTATGAAACACAAATATTTAATTACGCTGAGCTCAAAGGTAGGAACTCCAACATCGGCCCTGTAATTCAAACACCTCCACTCATGAGGACGAATTAGCATTAAAGTTTTGTGAAACTTTCTCAAAGACTGAAGTGGAACCACTGATGAACAAAACACTGTGTGTAATTAAACTCCAAGTAGCTGCAGCTAATTAAGACCTGTACTATCAGTTTACCCCAACGACACGATGCAAACGATTTCTTTTATAAAAAACGAACAATAACAGGAGCTCCGTTCTCGTTCTGGAGCTCTATTTCTGGGATGGTGGAAAATAACATTTCTTTATTTTCCACAGTTTCCTGATTACAAATGATGTGACAATGTTCTTTGTATGCTCAATTGCCTCCTGGGTGGCTTATTTTCTCCTCTCACAGTGATGTCTCCGGCGCCTTTCGAGACGACTCAGCCTTGCAGAGAAAAAGAGAGAGAAAACGGGAGACCAGCCGTTGTACTATTCACATTATTTGCACTTGCTACTCTTTTGCGTTTGACAACATAATTTCCAAAGCCGGGGCCCTGTGCAATTAAAAGCCAGTGGCTGCTGACAGCAGAGTGGGGTGGGTGGGGGCTTATGTAGCAGGGATCACGACAGGAGCTCAACTAAAGGTGTTTTCAGAGAAGAGCTGTCCCTGTGTTTTGGCGGCGGTGGCAGGACTGCAGGGCGGTCGTGGAGATCAGGTAAAGGTTTGCTGTCTCAGCAGGACGCAGCAGAAATGACACGATGAACCTGAAATTATCCCTTCGACTGGAAACTTCTTTTCATTAGAAGGAGATGGTGATAGGAGGGGCTGGAGGAAGGAGGTGAGGAGTGGATAGCCGGGACACGTTTCCTTATTGAATGTGTAGAGTTATTTATCTTTATGGCCTATAGGTTTAAACTCTTCAAGTGTTTTAATTAAAAGAAGTATTAAGTATGTTAATAGATTTAATGTGCTTAAGAGTACAGCCTGATTTATGCTTGTGTCAACCTCCATGGAGCCCTTGGTGGTGCTGCGAACCCCTATGCCATAGCCTGATGTGCAATTGTAACTACGCATCGAGGCGACGCAGACCACAAAGGGCGTCGAGGCACCGGTGTAGTTACGGTGTGGAGCTGACGCAGAAGCATAAACCAGGTCCTCCAACCTGAACAACCACGTAGGTCGGAGAGTCTACGCCTGCAACGGAATGCAAAAGTCTGTCAGGGTTTGGAGAGGAATGGGCCTTTGCTCGTAGGCAAAACAGGCGGGTGAATCAGAGGGATAAAACACACAGGGCATGGACATAAGGCATCAACACAGGGGACGAACGCAGCATGGACAACAGACGGTCCAACAAAGAGACAAAGGCAAAACACTGAGTTTAAGTACACGAGGAAAGAGACACAGGTGGTGCAATCAGACACAGGTGAGACACATGAGGTAATCACAGCAGGGCGCACACAGGAAGACAGGACACTGAACTTCAAAATAAAACAGGAACTCAACAGGGAGCGTGACAGCTTCCTTGGTAATATGCTGCTGAACAAATGTCCTCTGGGCTTTGTAAATGGGGCAGACATTGTTGACCTGTCATGATGTATAGAGTCTGGAAACACAGACTGAATATATCACATCACAACACAACACAACAGGGACGCAGCTGAAGGGAAGGTGTATCACTGTGAACGAAACAACAGCAGGACAGTTCGATTCATTCTCCAGGTCAGATGACTTAGTTATCAGATGACAGATAACGTCCCCTGTGTGGGTGGAGGAGCTATTTAGATAAAACCTCACATACAACACACACATGTGCTCCATACACTGTGACACATGCTCACACACACACACACACACACACACACACACAGGTCTGATGACTGTGAGCCCGGGTGCACGAGGCCGGAGGGAAACAACTGTCACCTGCGATGCCTGTTTAGTCTGAATAATTGTCTCCCTGCATCTATTTTTATGGTAATACGTGCAACCCCTTCTGTGCGTTCAACATAAATCAAAAATATTATTTTCACTTTTTAATGAAGAAAAATTACCAACTTGTAGCTGCACAGCTTGTTAGACAAACAAAATGACTAGAGTTCCCGTTGGGCAACGTGGCTTCAACCTTTCCAAACGAGCTCTCCGGCACACGCAATCAATAATTGTCAGAGCTCGTTCCACTATTAGACCAGCCGCGGCTTTCGACTGGTTCAAACTTCACGCCGTTTCCTGCCAATCCTTCCTGTAGCACCGCTTCAGATTAATCAGGTTTTGTGTGCTAAAAGTACCACTGTAACAAATTATTGAACTGCAAACTCTTAGGTGTGTTTTTTCCTCCTGCAAGATCCATGTTGCTGCTGCCCGGCTCATTATGCATGAGCCGCTAAAACCCTGCATCATTAACACTGTGTGTTTTCACATTTGGAAACTCTACAGCAGGATTCATTTACTTCAGTGCAGATCCACATTCGCTTCAGCAGCATCTCAACAACCCTGCACAAGACAGTCAGCCCTGAAATAATATAAATGACAATATTTCTAACCCTTGAGCGCCGGCTCATGACGCGGCAGAGAGAGTGTAATAGCATTTTCATTAGCAAGTTTTATTTGTTTATTGGCAGTTTTTGAGGAGACGCGATATTTGTTTAATTACGAGGAGGCAGCGAACGGCGGTTTGGGTTGTAAAACAGCTCAACAAATGAAAAGGGAAGCAGTGAGGCACCAAAAACTAAACGCTCTGTAGATCAAGTCGGGGCCACGGTGCTTATTCATCCCACTGTCAATAAAGCAGCTTTTTTTCCGAAGCCTGTTAACTGCTGTCTTTGTTTTTTATTATAGTTTTTTGAATATACTAAAGCTGTCATGACTTTCAAAACTTCCGCCAAGTAAATTTATCTTCCTCAACTCTTAACTGAGGCGATGCCTGCTGCTGCTTAACGCTGCCCCTCACAATAGAGGATAATTGGGCCAATTCTGGGTTCGATTACAGTTTTTAAAAACCAGTTTCTGTCATAAAGTTTGCAGTGTTGTTTTTAAAATGGGTCAAGGATTGAAAGATGTGCACCCGGCCGAGAAGTCTGGTGGTGTTGACTCCAGAAGGAGCAATACACACATCGACTAACGACCTGCTCTGTGGAGTTAATAGAAAAAGTCTGAGGGGTGATTGTGGTCAGCTGAGCAGTATACAGAGGATTCATTGAAAATAATGCAAATTCAAATGTAAAAAGGGGCAAATGATCCTAATGAGATACTGTCAAAAATCGTATCAGACACTCGTCCTTCGTTTTAACCTCTGCACGAGTGATCAGGGCAAAACTTCACTGAGTGCACAGAGGGACCGCCTCCATCTCCTTCAGACTGATGCTCTGACCTCAGGACCTTCTTGTTCAGCTTCATTTGCTAATTTGTATATAAACCCAAGCTTAAACTGTTTGAAAAGGGAAAAATAAATAAAAGCTAAAGCGCTGAACAAAGCCAAGGGAAAGTCAAAAAGCGCCTGAGGGGGTGAGATTTGTGAAGAGTCATAACTCAGACAAATCTCGACAGCGAAAATCAAACTCATTATCACAGAGACGTCCCTCGGGAATAAGACATCCATGAATCTGCCTGGTGAAGGCAGAGAAATGATGCTTTTCTCCAGCTTCACAGTTATCCACTGATACATAACTGCACATCGAGTGCAGTGCAAACAGACACTGCTAACAGCTAACTCAGCATACTATTAAATAAGGAGCAGTGAAGTGTAAATAAACATAAACGCTGCTCTTATGATCTGAATCAAATTCCACATTGGCCTGATTTTGTTAGAAGGAGAAAGAAGAACAGCTTATAATGGAGAAAAAGAGATTAAAAGTGATAACTTTTCATCCTGAGGAGGACCTGTATGTCTGAACCAAATGTCATGGTCTGTAGGATTTGTCCTCTGGGGACCACGAATCTCTGTGCAGAGTTTCACGACGGTCCATTCATCAGATGTTCAGAGTTTTCAGTCCATGCAACACATCGGCACCGAAAAATGTCAAACAGCTGCTGCTGCTGCTGCTCCAAAAACAACATCTTAGCCAGCGGAAACAGAGCAGCTCAAAGTTTCTCCTCCCCCTCCGTTCACTTCTTTCCCTCTGACTCATCACCTGAAGGCCACCTGTTCTCTCTCCAGGTCCTCCTGAATCACTCCTTGTGTCAGCATTTTATCCCACTGTCGCATTTGACCTTTGAACGTCTCACATCTTTCTTTTCTTACTTCTTCCTCTTTAGACCTGAAACACCTGTGTCCTGGTTCTTTTTTTTTTGTGCAAATTTTCACTCTAATTTTTCCAAATCAACTCATTTAACATAAACTTTATGAGGCTTGCAGTCAGTACTGAGCTGTGTTGTTTTCACAAAGGCCTGATTGAGTTACAGCTACAAACACACTGATTTATTCTGCTGCTGTTTCGATGTCATTTCTTGGGAGTAAAAACAACAAGCAGGCTTTTGAAAAAATCACATAGCTTATTATTTTCTACAACTGCTGCCACAGTTTGTATTCCTCGTCTTCTGTGCAGCTGCTATCTCTTCATTTAGTCATCTTAAATGCTATTTTTAAAAACAAGACGCCTCCTCCTCTTCTTCCTCCCGCTGCCGTCTTCGCTTCTTCTCTTGTGTTTTTATCTCATCTCAAAAGAACAGAGTGGTTTTGTGGGAGATTGAAACTGGTCTCCATCTTTTTTTTCCCCACCACCACCGTTTTAAAAATGAATCTTTCCTCCACAACACTCAACACTCCTCAAATTAAACAAGAAGACGTTGGCATCCTATAGGCGACGGCATCGTCCCATTTGGTCCTGAGCTAGGCGGAGGTTTCGGTGCAATTTGTTTGGACACGATTCAGGAGAAATGGCACATGGGGAGAGGTGATGGTGGAGCTAAATGGCCTGATTGCAGTGATAAATGTGACACATGCACGTCAGAGCGAAGGCAGGGCGGGAACACGATGGTGATAAGACCTAATCGGTCTTGTGGACGGGAGAGAAAGCTGATCACATGTCAGCTTCAACAGCCCACAGCACTGGCTAATGTAACATATTCTCAGGGGTCAGGAATCTGCATGTTCCCATCAATGTCACATGTCCACATCATGCTTCATAATGGAGGTCAGCAGCATAAATAAGAGAACATGTCATTATATTAACCTTGGCACTTTCATTCAAGTGTGCATGAGCTTCGCAAAGGTCCCTGGGATGGATCCTGGGCATTATACAATGTGCTAAGTAAAATCTTGGAAAACATAAAACCTTCCCCTGCTGCTCAGCTTCGCCTTCTACTTGTAAGAGATAAAAGCCCAGATGGTGGGACCATGAGGAATTATTGTCAAGTTATTTTAGAAACCAATCATCTTCAAGGAGAGGGATGGTTGGGAAAATAAAGAGTCTCATCCCTTCTGTTGGTGCCGGTCTTAGCGGAGGTGCTGCACCAAAGTTAACAAAAGTTAACAAAAACACTGAGGAAAAGTCCTCTAAAAAACAAAACAAACAGAAAGAGGTCGTCTGCTCTGCTGCTTGTTGGAAGCCAATTAGTCAAATATCAGAACAGGAAATGTGAGTGAGGATCCTCTGTCATCAGTCGTCAGAAGTTCAATCTGATTAAAAAGTTTCCCATCAGCCTCAAACACTCTGATTAAATGAGATGTAAACTGACTTATCATTTCTGCTTCTTCTCTCTTTTTATTTCATTGCTCTGGTCTCATGTTTCCTGGCAACGGAAGTCCGGCAATACAATCACAATACTAAGAGTCTGTTGGGAAAAATGTCACAAATCAAATCAGCGTTGATCACCTTTATGTCATAGACAACCAAACATCTAATCTAAAGGTTTCAAATGTATAATCATTCTCCTGCCAGTCTTTGTTGGTTCAGTTCTAAATGATCATGTTTAGTGTTTAAGTTTATTGTATAAAGTGCTGCTTTAGCTGCTTGAAATAGCAAATTATACAGTAGTTGCAGTTGAATTGATTCATCCTTCCAATAAAAAACCAATCTCTTACAGCATGTATGCTCTGGCTTTGCTGATAATAGCTGGTAACAGTGGTTCTGAGATGTTGCTGCAAATTGTCCACTGATTTCTTTAAGCCTCATTTTGAGTCATTGTTGTGGAGTTGACTTTGTCAGCCCTCAGGGGGCCCCTGTCGAAGCCAAGTGGCCCCAAGCTGTTGTCAACCTTGTCTGTTCACAAGCTGCACCTTTGAATAACAATAAAACCTCTTCAACTGTGATTGCAGCAAAGTGAATAACAAAAAAAAGTGACACAGTTTCCCAGGTGATACATAAACTTTCATCAGACCCATGTGACCTCTGACTCAGGTGCCACAGGTGTCCATCCAGACAATCGGTGAAGTGAATACTGGAGCTGTGGCCCATTTACTACACTATACACTAATCCTGCGTCGCGTTGGAGTGTGTCTTGTGTTTGCACTTCAAGAGTGACAAAATAACATATATTCAAAAAAGGTCAGCATGCGTTCTTGATGTTTGAGTGCGGTGTCAAATGATCTCCCACAATGCAATGCACCAAAAGAAATAACAGGAGCTGCTCACACCTGCACAGCATGAAAACAAATTGAGGATGGTGGTGAGGGACAAGGAAGATACTGTGTGAGTTAAACCCTCACAGATGTGGACTTTTAATTCCATTTAAGATCCATTTATTCTACAAACTAAACTTCATCCATTTCATTTGGAATAAGCAAATTTCCCACAGTAAAGTGATGCAATGATTCAGAATATCCATATCCTGCATATACAATACATAAGAGTTCACTTAAACCAGGCCACTCACCCTCCATCCAGGACTCATTATAGAGAAGGATTAAATCTTTATTCATACCATTTGGAGCCGTGCTGTTCAACATTCAAAGTCCATCGAGCCTCAAGGTTCATTTTCAAAAGCACCACCTCTACATTTTCAGCACGATCTTGTCGGCGCCTTTGCATTTCAAGTCCTTTTTTTTTTTTTCACTGTGGCTCCTTCTCCACAATGAGTGAATTAGCATCGCGTCTCTTTGTGCTGCTTCATCGTTCTTTCAAACAAACTTTTCCCTCAAGATTCTTCTTTTTTTTTTTTTTACTCTACTTCCACATAATACATATAGCAAGGACAATGAAACACTTTGACCATTTGAAGTGACAGAGTTTCCACTTTTATTTTTTTGCCTTGAGCACAGTCTTTGATTGGATCTTTAAACAAAGTAGTTTTACAGTTTTTGTGAGAGAAAGTTCGTCTTCCCAGTCGTGCCTGAACAGTATTTAAAGAGAAAAGAACAAACACTTTCTCAGAAGTACATTTCTAATTTGCATCTATTAAAAAGTGATTAGCGGTTTGGTAAGCCACCAGCCCTACACTAATAACACTCTGAAGCCTTAGCCACGATAACAAGAGCAAAACACTACGATTAAAAACTGCAACGCTTTTTAAAATGAAACAACTACACACATAACAGTGTGTGAACTAAAAACAAAAATACTAAAGTAAACACATTTATTCTGTTGGCACCACACCAAACCTGAGGCTCCATGTTCAGCAGATGTGCGATGAAACAGCTGAAGCGACTTTAATTGCTGAGCAACAACACATTTTATTCCTACCCGTAGACAACCTCTCCCCATCCGTCGCTTACAACCACCAAACCTTTTTGCACATCCAGCTGCAGTTGCTCCTCTCTTGTTCCCCCAACATCCAAGATTGCAATAAAGACAACTATGGAGGCGAGGATGCAGCATTGATATTCATAAAATGTACAGTAAAAGAACGAGGTACTGAAGAGGTTAATAGAGTGCACACAGTCTATTCCTCTCAAAAGAATGCAATTGAATTACCCTCCCAGCCTGAAGGAAAAGCTCAACTCTGAGTCAAAGAACAAACGGTAAAATAAAATGAAGGCGTGCAGGTATTTGCGCCGCTGTCACTTTGCACAAAGACCATCGGAGCGGGTAAATACTCTACTTCCTCCTTTTTAATTCCCCCACCCCAGTCTCTGCCATCAGCTGGGCCTGACACTGCAATTCCAGTCCACCCATTTGGTTTCCTGCTACGACACCCATGATATCTCCCTACTGCGGGTCCTTCTAATTCCAGCGGCAAGTAAGAGAAAGAGAAGACAGATGCAAACAAGCAAGATCAGCCCCCACCACCACCACCACCACCCCCAAGAGACTTGTGCTGATGGTTTAAACAAGTGCCCTGGCTGCCAGTAGCCATTAGCCACTGCAGCTACTTGCAGCTCTGACAGAGCATGGGGATGTTTAGGACTCAGAGATAATTTGAAAGCTCTATAATTGGCTGCAATCTGTCTGACAGCTTTGAGAGGACGCGCCCGGGGGCCCCGTATATCGATGAATTGAGCCTGGATCGTCGGTACTGTCTGCCGGCAGTGTGGGGGTCCGTTTCAACAGCCTAATGGACATCGTTGTACCTAATCCTCAACTCCCTTTAAACTTGAGAGGTTTTTAGAGCCAATGGTGTGCAGCCAATGGTGGTGGTGGTGGTCGTGGTTGGGTGGGTGGTGGTGGCAGTTATCTGTGATTTCTTCTTTTTTTCTTGCCTGAATTTTCCTACATTCATCAAAGCTGGTCATGCCTGGACTGGGACAGGCAGTGCAACCGTGATGCCCAGTTCCCAATGCTCAATGGTCGCCCTACGGCAGGACGCAAGAGCCACTGCAAGACACAAGCAGCCCTTACTTTAGTGAAATTACATGGTTGAAGAAGAAGTCGAAGGAGAATGCTCTCTGAGATTAAAGCCTGCAGTGGGTCACAATCATAAAGTAACTAGACAGACTGTGTTTAGCTATTCAGAGTGCTAACGCTAGTTGAAGAATGTCACAATGTTTCCTCCAGTCTGCTAAATAAACAGCTGGTAATGTTAACACTGGATGTGTAGAAATAGGTAAACTTACAAAAAGCTCCGTCTCAACTTGTCTGTATCCATCTAGTTTCAATGCACAGGTCAAACACTTCCCAAAGAAGTGGTTGTGTAACATCTGATGTTGTGCTCGGAAGGAAGCTACTTTATAAAATGCAGATGTCCAGATAGACAAAGCAACCTTCTCTCAACAAAAGTACAGACTTTGGCAGGGGAAAATATATACGCCTCCCCTTGAACTGAACTGATCTGAAAGACCAGGTCCACCTCATCCTGTCCAGCGTAACCTCACCCTTGGCGATTCAAACCTTGGCCTCGCCTCACAATAAAAATAGTCGAATTTATTAACATAGTAACCGTGATAAACAACATGCTGCTGACTGTATAATGACTTGATCAATGCTTTGACACACAGCCTGTCTGAGGCGGCTGCCAGGAGGATTCACAGCCGTCTTTGGTTGTCTGCATAAAACGAATAACAAAACTCTGGATGCTCGCACACTGATCAAGCTGTTTTCTCTCACCCCAGGGGCAGCGTATAAAGCTTTACAAATTTTGGTGAAAGAACTCTCCTCTCTGTTGGGTACATGTTGATTCTTCACAACAAAGAGATGTCTTTGTTAGAGTCCCATTAAAGGAGTTTTATAGATTCTTAAGGATCGCTGCTCTTTCTGAGCCCACGATGGTCCTTAGGGACAGCGCTCTTGCTCGTATGTTGCTACATGTCCTCACAAGGTCTTTAGTGTTGCCTTCATTGTAAGCTACTGCTTTGTGTCCAGACAATAACGCCCACAGTCTTCAAAAGGCCCCACTGAAACAGTATGGAGGGCTGTTATCAGTAATGACAGTGTCTAACAGGGAGTAGAACAACCTACAGCTTGTGTGTCCTTCTTATCCAGGCTCTTATTAAGACAGCAGAGGATGGAGACGTGACTGTCATCGAATGGCAAGAAGAGAGATGACCATAATGCATGGCAGCATGGCAGATGCCGACATTAGTCAACGGGGTCGACATAAGTGGAGACATCAGGGCCCGTCGTAATAGACTTGGTCCTAGCCTCAAGTGCTACCTGTACTATTAGTCACACAGTTCCCTCCATCACTCTGCCACAGACAGACAAACAGCGCCTTGAGAAAGTAAATGAATCGATGGAAAAAACAAAGATCTTTCAAAGATTTCACAGCACCACAGGCTACGGAGCAACTCGCACTCCATCTGAGCACTCGGAGAGTACGGTGTCCTCATTCATTTGACGAAGAGGAATGGTTGACAGAAGTCCTTCTTAAGTCTTTGCGAGAGGATGTGGTGCAGGAACTTGGCAGGGGAAGCTCCGAACTTTTGTAAAATACTGCAGTTGGTGAGATTTCTGTTTGCTGTGTGGCTTTGTTGATGTGAATGTGCAACAATATCCAGGTACGAGGTGATGTAAGGTTGTCAAGCTGCATTGCGGACACCAGACACATCAGATGCACGGACTGATAGTGTTTACACCAAAGCTTCAATCTGCCATCAAAGTGTCACAGCAGAAACCAATACTCGGACCTTGTGGCGAAATTCGTGACAGGAGTGAAACCCGACCACTTTAGCCTAATCTTTTCTGCTTTGACCTGACAGGAGTGGAGCTCAGGACAGAGTCTGTCACAGCCTGTAGCCTCTGCTTCTTCAGCATGTCTGTCCCCAGTCCTCAGATCATCCTTAAATCGTATGCCCTGCCATTCGGACACGTCACAGTCAGTCAACAGTGTGGCCCTGTCTGCAAACTTCACACGAGTGAAACAGAGTCTTAAGGAGTGAGCACTGAGGGAAAAAAATGACTTTTCACATCAATGAAATCAAACATCTTGCACATTTCATTCAGAGCACTGATTGGAGCATTAACCTGCTACATGGAGCAGGTTGTCTTGTACCTTTGAATCGATCACAGAATCTCAGCAGTTACTTCAAATTTTTCAGACGTTCACTGGAAATATGAACTTATTTCATCAGAGTAATTACAGCAAATGACTATGGATCAATCCAATATCTATCAGCTCAGTATTATCATTGATCATGTATTTTTTTATGTTCCTATTAACTGCATGGACGTCTCTTGTAGCCTGCTCAGACATATCCATGTTGGAAACCATATCATCCTTGATCACATCACGTGAGACGAACTAGGCGCCAAAATGGACACCTGTTTTTTAAAACTCCATCTGGCTCTGCGGAGAAGTTCAGAAATAGACTTCTGTGGACAGCAGGAACTCTTTTTTACAGAGCTGCTGGAACAAAACTCATCTAAATGGAGCAGTGGCAGCAGCTTCATCACCGTCCGCTGACAAATTACCCCGGTTGTCCCATGTGCTTGGCGGCACAACACAACCATGGCTGTCAGCCACGACTGCATTCGTTGTGCTCAGCCGTCATGACGGTAATAATGAATCTGCTTTTATTTCCAATTAAAAATGTTCCTAATAGCTCTGTGGCTGCATCGATTTCTGCTGCAAATGGCCGCTCGCCTGAGAACATTTTCACTGAAGCGTCCAGGGGGATTTGGATGGAGCTCATCGCACACTGGCTCCGAGTACAAACAAAGAGGGACTGATAAGTAAATAGCCCGTAAGAGATTTATGCTTATGCATGTGTGCGCGAGCACATCAGAGCACGACTGCCTGCTTTTAAATGTCTGCTGCTGCTGCTGCCTTCACTGGACTTTGGCGATGCTGATAATGATGTAAATCTCCAGCCCAGTGTGCTCTCCATCTTTCTCTCTTTTCATTTTTTCCTGAGGTAAGGGGGTGTGGAGAGGATGAGCAGAGGGAGGGAGAGGCCCATATCGCTCCTTTTACTTGACAGCTGTTAGGGGCTGGCAATGAAAATTCAAAAATGCAAAGAGACGTTCTTCTATTCAGGACGAACCTCCATCCAATAATTCATCAATCTCATCCTAGTCAGGCAGCGAACACACACACACGTACAGTAAACTGGTCTGTATACACACGCTGTACCACGGTGCGTTCACTTGCATAACACTGCAAACCCACAGCATAAGTGTTTTTGCAAACTTTTGGCAGGGAGCTCTGTGCTGTAGTCCAGGCTGTCTGCTGCTCATCCATCATATCTACTATATATATTTACACACCGCACACATAATCACATGCTAAACTTTACTTAGCTTAGCTCTAAACATTTATGCTCAACCCGTGTCCAATCCTTACTCATAAAAACGCCTGGTTCATCTTTAAGACAGACAGACATAAACCATTTTAATGAGCAGGCTGTTAGATACATGTGTTTAATTCACAATACAGTAACATCCCCTCTGCCACAGCCCCTCCCGATGCTAATCCATCATTTAACCACCACCACCACCCCTCGCTATTGCCCTGTGGACTTAACGCTACATTATAAAATATAAAAACAAAAGTTGGCTCCTTGTGGCGGCACAGGTTTACAGCCAATTTGCGTCCACTTAGACTGGGTGCCATGCAGAGAATATATAGCACCTGTGGAAACAAACTGGTTTGTTTTTGCAGAGGGTCATCTACATGTCCTGCACACCAGCATGTTGATTTCCTTTAAAGGAGAAGTGTTTTGTGTTGACAACTATTGAGCGAGCTTGCATGAAATTAACAGTGAACCGTGACTGTGAATGTCACATTTAACAACAGAAAATTTGCTTTTAAAAGGTGGGATAGATAACCTGACGACCCCTAAATGTCACCCCCCCCCCCCGAAGCAACAGCATGCAGAATGACCTACATGCAACCAGTCCAATCAAAGCACACATCCGTCATCAGTCATTTTCAATTTGACCGCTGAACTACAACTAGGGAAATAAGTTATAGATTTGTTGAAAATCTGTCATAAGCTCAACTAATGCACCAGACAAGGAGTCAATAATAGATTAGAGAGAGAGACAGAGAGAGGGGAGGGGAGAGATGCCCAAAAGGCAATCAGAAGTCCGTATTAATTATGCTAATGATTTGGATTTGCTACTTCATTAACCACCATTTTGAGCTGGTTGATCACAAGGGTAGCTCCACGTGAAGTCTCTGTAGCAACTGTGTGGAAAAAAAAAAGAACAAATGAGACGCAAAAAGCCTGTGCGTGTGCGTGTGCATACATCTGTGGGCATGCATGTATGTGGACACACATTGTGCTAATTACTGCATCTGGTAATTACTGTAGAGACACTCAGCAATCAATTAGGTTCTAATACAAAAATGTGTGTGTGTGTGGGGGGGGGGCTCTGTATGTATCAGATTTTCAATAATGTTTAAAAATGATTTTATAATAAGTGGCATCTTTTCTGTTTTCATATTTAGGTAAAAATAAAGTTAAAAGTTGCATAATTATTGTTTTGTTTCTGTTCTCTCAGATTCATGAGATCATTTCCCGCAGTTTTCTACAGAGAACAGCAGGTGGGAGCAGAGTTCAGCTGAAGTTGTGCATCTCAAAAAGTCTGACAAGGCCAAAGAGATGTTATGATGCCTTGGAAAAATATTATTGTGCGTATTTATTTATTTAGTTTGTGTTGGGGGGGGGGGGGGGGGGGCAAAAAAATACAAAGTGATCTGCACAGCACATGATCAGTGCAGTGTAAACATGATGCTACACTAATGATCCTCCAGCAGGATTATCCAGGGAGCCTGTACGGACTGTGAAAAAGGCAATTCACTCTCTAAATGAAAATGCATTGTAGAGAATCATCTCACATTTATCATCAGGCAGACATCCACATTATTTGCTGTCTCGACAAAGACAAAGGGGAAGGAAGGGGTCCTTTATATTCAAAGAATGTCACTGTCAGCCAGCAGCGGAGCTCCGGTTTTCTCTGGGTTGTTCACTGAAAGTAATTTCAGTGAGCAGAAATGAGAAGGTACGGCTGATGGTTGAAGACGGGGGTGGGGGTGGGGATGAAGCTGTCAAAACGTGGCCGAGTCATTTTATCCTGATGTTTGCCCACGCTGAAATAATTGATTTGTCTTTTGTTCTCTGGCGTGAGAACACAAACGTGGCAAGTGGCCCAGAGAGGAGGCATGAGTGGAGTGTGTCTGATTAACGGAGCACTGCAGCGTTCACCACCAGGCACTTCCCACTTCATCGTCCTCGTCTCCGCCACGTCTCGAGTCTGCAGCCTCCCCCTGTGGACGAGCTCGTCTGACAGGACCTGATGCAACTCTTCGCCGCACGCCACGGCTCAGTCACACGCTCCAATCAATTCCTCCCACTCGCCTCTGCCCCCATAGACTTTCTGCAGGTCCAGCATCGTTACTACAGTGTTTGTGTGACTTTATTCTAAAGGTTTCCAAAGATTTCAAATATGTTGAGTTGAATTGGAGGAAATGAGAATAAAAATGACTCAACAGGAGTCATCAGAGTCAAAAAATTCTTATTTTGACTCAACCGGAGTGTGGTGTGGCCTCAAGAAGACATTTACCTTAAAGTGATGGCACACATTGTTTGACGCATACCTGCAGTAGATTCATATCAGTACAGTCCCAGTTTAGAGAAGCAGCTGGGAGCATGGGTACAGAAGCTCATATAGCTCAATAATAACTATGCCAGAGAAGTAACTGTTAGCGAAGGCTGTTTTCATCAGATTAATTCATTTCCTGCAGCTGATCCAAACCGTAGGTCTGGCAAAAGAACAATAAAACAGAACGTACATTAATTGCCCATTATTATCGCGTTAACTTGGACAGCCACAGTGTTTTTTGGGGTGATGGCCCTGCCTCTGCTCTGCTCTGCTACAGATCTACTGACTTAAGACCTGGTACCTCACATAACCTCACCATCACAATCCACTGTTTTCTGGACGGTTTATCTGAACTGCAAGGTCACCAAGCTTGTTTAATAATCTACAGAGAAGAGCCACACTGTAGTTGCTCCTCACAATAACACTGCTGTTGCTCTGCTGTTTTTCAGATTAGAGGAAAGGTGTTGACCCGACATGACCCTGAGACACGTCTTGTTTTCGGCACTGCAGCACCTGCCAGTGTCCAATTTTAGCTAAAGGGCAATTTTAATAACTTCATCACAACTTTCCAACAGTGTTAGCAATGATTTTACCTCATGAGTCACAACTTATATTTGTGATGCGGTGGCCTCTAAATTACCAGATGAAACTGACTATGACAATACCAAGTATGATTGCTCTAATTTCCTGTGGATAGACCAGAGCTGCCTTTTCTGTATTAGAAGCGAGTGATGGAAGATGGAGCTTATTTGAATCCAGACAAACCTAGTGGGAGTCAAAGTCAGTCTGTGATTCATAATGGAGCAGTGGCGTGCGGTGACTTTCACAGATAGGCAGAGCCGAAGACCCCCACCACACAAACCAGAAATCCCTGATTCAGTGTGTGATTAATTTATAAGAAATTAGTATCCACACTAAATGACACAATTTCATGATTGTGCTGCCTTCGCTCCTGGCTCAGAGTCTCTCTCTCTTGCTGCCCTTTGCCAGGACATCTTCAGCTGCACTGCATCTAAAACATTAATACATTTTTATGGGAGCTAACTCAAACCCTGACCAAGAAGAGGCCATTAAAGGCTGCTCCACAGTTCACCTTAACTCTGAGTGCTCACACACTTTGACCACTGTGGCCAGTCTACATGAGAAATGATTCATTCTTTTGTTTACTTCGCTTTGCCTTCGTTCACTAAGCTAACGCGCTGCTAACCGCTAACTGCTAACCGTTGTTGAGGTAGGTAAACAACCACAGCACAGTTTCCACACGTCTGCGCATGTGCAGTAATGCGCGCAATATCTGAACTGACCTGAGAACGGTGAAATCCGTGCCGACCGCAGCTTGTCCGAGCGCGCTCGTCTGTCGCTATGGTAACCGGCAGTCACACGTTAGAAATCCCAGGACTGCCCGTAATGCGCATGCGCAGACCTTGACTTTCCCCCAGTCTTTGAAAACGAGACACGGCCACGCCCACATAAACGACAGAGGTGACGAGAGCAATGGCACTTACAAGCGACAATATTGATTTCATGAGACAGATGACAGTTTAAATCGATATCGCTCTCACTTTGTTTTTTCTTTCATTCTTTTACCAATCAAGCACCGCTTGCCTTGCTTGCCCTGACTGCACGCCACTGACAGAACAGCTCGAGGCAGTAGACTGGTAAAACAACAAAGATTAGACACTGCTGTTTTTTTTTTTATTTTATTTTATTTTTTGTTTGGGACTGAGTTGCTGAAATTCACAAATACTGATTAAATCGCCCAGAGCTACAAGAAAACCGAAGGTAGGGTTTGTCAAACAGCACGGTGTCCCTTCTACTGGAAAATTACCTGTTCACGTATTCATGTGATGTCGTGGTAGAGGATGTATTATTTCAGAAATAGTTCACCAGCAGGCAAAATCACAACATATACTTAAATATTACTGGTTATTGAACATCAAGGCTTTTATTGTGGAGGGCTCAACTTCAAATGGAAAAGTTTAAGGAAAATACTTTCAGAATAAGATATTTTTTATAGATATTTTTATTTCATTTTTTACAGACTTTTTGTCACAACAAAGTCAGCAAGAGCATCTTTTTTTTTTTGTCCATTATATTGTAGCAATTCATTTGAAAGCAACCGAGAGAGGATAGCGACCGTTTCATAGCGTAAAAGCAGAGGCAGTTTTGACATGCAGCGAAAACAGGCAGGGCTTCTAACCAAAATCCAAGGCAAGGGGAATATTAACGGGCCCCCACCATCCAGTTTTCAACTCCAACTCCCCCCTCCCCTCATTTACCCCTCATTCAGAGCCACCCTCAGTTACAAAATACACAGAGAAGCTGCAACGAAAAAAAATGAATCCTTTGCTCTGAAATCTCACTCTAGGGCTGACAAAATGAACCAATTTCTAAAACTCCTCATCCTATTATTACGTGATCTTAACATCGCCTCAAAATAAAAAAGGGATCCAGTAACAGATTTTTCAAAATTGCAACATTCAAGTCTTCCTAGTTAGCCAGCATGGTGATTGGTCAAAGAATACACAATATCGTTTATGCATTACCAACATAATATTTTTTTTTTTGTTTTTGTCAAAAAACACCGTTTGATATGTAAGTGATACAGGGCCAAGTAGAAAAGGAAAATATGGACTGGCCTCTGGACCTCTCTCACCAACCATTTCCAAAATTTCACTATTGGACCGGAGGGACAGTTTGGTCTGTTCAAAAACAAAAACAAAAGAGAAATCAAAGTAGAGGAAGAGGCCACACACCATGAAAGGTTAATTTAATTAAACTTTACAACCTTTCTTTCAAACCTATGTAGTATAGTACAGTGTAGTTACTGTTCATGAGATTGAGCCCTGGCCATACAATACTCATACTGAAGTTGTAAAAAATATTAACACACTATTCGTCTTATTACCATTTGATTACTGAAAGGTTTTACAGAGACAACTGCAAAATAAGAGGATGTGTGTTTAAGTGCTAAGCTTTGCATTTACATTGTAGAGTTTGATTTCTAGTCTTGCAGTGTTTCAGGATCCAGGTATGAGAGCGCTCCCCTAATGATGGGTCCCTAAGGGAGACAATAACTGACAAGTCCTTCTGTTAAATGGCTACAGACAGAGGGCAAAAGATGAGAAAAATCCTATCCCCAAAAACTTGGGGGGGAAAAAGAAAATAAAAAAAAAAAGAAAGGAAAATCACCAGACAGACAAAATGACCCTCCAACAAACAGACAAAAGCAGTGTTAAGACAGAGGTTGATAAGGGTAAAAGGGGTGAGTCCATCTTCTGTCAGGGGACCACTGCCTCCATCTGTCTGTCCGTTCACCCACCTGTCCAGCCACCTCCTACACCGCTGCGTCTCACTTCAGCAGGGCCTTTATGTGTTCGTGTTCGGCAGCGTCAATGGCACTGACGCCGTCCGGTCCTTTCCGGTCCTTGTCAGCACCCTGTGGAGAGGGGAGGACATGAATATTGAATATGCTTAGTGGGTTCGTCAAGACTTACTCGCACCTGGTTTTCACAAAGTTTTCTTAATCTCTTGGAAACAAATAGTCACAGATATTAAGGAGGCGCCAAACCAATTAAAACCTCTTCATACAACGGATGAGTTTTTTGTGGTTCTTTTATCAGGTTTTGCTGAGTTGAGTTAAAAATATCAACTAGATGCTAGTTGGATGTTAGTGGTTGAGATGTTACTGAGATCCTGAGCTGGTTCCTGGGTCGCATTGAGGTGGACAACCACGTGCCACCAGTGATAATCAGTGGATGCTGGTGGAGAATGATCAGCTCTTACTTATGATACCTCCTACACATATTTTTCTAATGGTTACAAGCCCTTCTTGAACAGCTACCCTGGTATTTCACAAAAACAAAGTGAAACTTCTGTCACTTCTATTTTCTGACAATTCAGTCACTGAGCACTTGGCCTGTCAGCCTATCTTTATCCAGACGGCACATGCAAAACAAAGTAACAGACGGCGAGGCACAAATCCATTTGAGCTCTGGGGGATGACAGAATGAATGTGAAAGAGATGGGAGTGGACGCAATCATTTGGATTACTAAAGACAAAGAAGAAACGTTTAAAAAAAAAAAAGAAAGAAAAGAAAGGGATCAGACAGGGAACGTGTTGAATGCACATGTAGTGACAACAGATTTAATGGATGACAGAGGAGTGGAGGGGCATGTAGTGGAGAAACGTCCCTTTGTTTGGCCTGCCAACTTTAGCCTCTTAGCAAAAGGCTTACAGAGCCGAGGCAGAGAGAGTCTATTGTTGCATGGAGAAGCAGAGCATCAAAAACAATGTGACCCAGTTCAAGTGCCCCACAGTGCGAGGATGGTTGTCTGGGTGCAAATTCCATGCCACAGGAGCAACTGAGCGCATCTCAAGCAGGAGAGATTTACCAGGGCTGAGCGGGTAACCCGTCAGATCTACATCTCTAATTGGTCAGGAGACGACAGACAAAAGTTCGGAGAGGGTTCTGTCAATTCATAACACGCTTTACATTTCAGAGACGTGTGCACCTGTCAGCAGCGTGGTTATGCTAGAGCCGAGTTGTGCAATGTTTTAACTCTCATCACTCTGGTGATTCAAGTCCCCTCAAGTTTTTTTTTTTTTTTTATTATTTCAACTTCCTGGAGTTTCCCCTTAAAGATCTGCATATCGTTTCTAAACATCAGGTGTTCTGTAAGTAGTCTGAGTCTGCCAAGAGCGCTCATAAATCTCAACAAACATCCTTGTGTGGCAGAGATTCAAATCCAGGAAAAATGAGCACAGTGTGAAACGTACGGAAAGCTTTGGAGTTCAGGTCTTCAAACTTGAGATAAAAAAAAAATAAATGATGGTCCTCTCTTTTTTTATCTGCAAATACACAGAGGGTTCCTTCAGTGTAATTCATCTTGTCAGATACAGGTCAGGTTCTCCTGGAGCAAAAACCTGAATCCCTCTTCTTCTCTGATAATGTTTTAATGTTTCTCTGATATGAGCTATTGTTTCTCTTTAGTCTGTACAAACACAGCTTGGGCAAAGCATCAACAGTAATATAAGTATTTGTTGTGTCAGTTTAACTTTTCAAACAGCTGCTGACACACTCGTATCAGTTATCTGATAACCAATCATTGAGCTCTCTGCTCTACTGCATACAATTGGAAAAGGGAAGATGGGAAGACAGAAGGAAGCCTCCCCCTTCTTCTTCTTCTTCTTCTTCGTCTCGGTGCTCTGGGGAAGTCATTAGTAGCTGGTTCAAGACCATACCTGGTAGTGGTCCACTCTACAGGCCTCATTTAGAAGGCAGGAAGCAGCATTACACCTTGGCTCCAGCCTTTTCAACATCAATAAAGTGTCTGTCCGGGAGCCAACAAGTCATCCATCTGACCAACACAATTATACACACAGTGAGTATAGTCCTGTTTCTGAAGTAAAATAGTCTCATAATGATCATTCCCTTATGGTCATCACTCTTACAGTCCCCTAAAATAAGTAGTGTGGGGCCAACAGATAGCTTCTCCCAGTGGGCATTTATGGAAGAGTTACAATAACAGCTCTGGCTCTTGCTCCTGCCTGTTACTGCCTCTCAGGATACACCGTGAAATCCCCAATGGCCGTCCAGCTCAGTGGCATCCTCCTGACACCACTTACAGTAATGAGCTTTCTCCAACTTGAATAATGACCCCTTATGAACGCCTCACTGTCCAAACATTATCCAGTCAACGAGAAGCTAGTGGCCAAGTGAGAGACAGCCTAATGAATAAGAATAGACTCCCGGGGTGTCTCCAGTCAAACTTAGATGCATCATCATCCTGGATTATGGAGCCATACAAAGCAGCGTTGGGTCAGTAATGTAATGCCACTGACCTGCCAACTGTCCATTAAGTTTTCATTACAGCATCGCTGAACGGAACTGAAAGGTCTCCCATGCTAAGTCTTCAAATATTGGGCCAGAACATCACTCCACATCTATTCGAAATGCACTGCTCAGATCGGATTATTGACCCGCTGGCAGCAGTCAAACATTACCGACCCGTTAGAGGGCAAATTCTATCATGCCAACAAGATTGTGCATTGGAGCAGGCTGTCAGCTCGGGCATTGGCTGAAATGGAGAAACTAGCTTCTGTAAAAGTCATCAAGGCTGACTGGAGTTTGAAAGTTGCAAGTTACAGTTGCCAAAATGAACCAGAATCTATTGTAATAATTCAGTTTTTGAGGGAAAAACATCCTGATAATTTACAGTTAAAGCTTCACAATTAAAGATTTGATGCTTTCTTTCTTACGGGTAGTAGTAAGAGCTAAGGATACTGTGGAAATTACAACAGGTATTTTATTATTTTCTGACATACACTTATCAAGAATCAATAAGAAACGGCATGTATTGTAGAGTATCCCTGCACAAAAGACAAAGTAAAGTTCATGAAAGTTTTTTTTTTAATATCGTCTTTGTGTAACAAGCACAAAAAATACTTTCTATACTACACAACAGGATTCTTGTCTTATTCACCATTCATATCACTTTGAGCAACTTTTCTAAAGTCCTACTTTCCTGATCTTAGTTATTTGTGTAGCATTATCCAGACAAGACAATGTACCGAAGATACAGCTACAGGAGCAAAACAAAACAAAACACAGGAGAATTTAAGTTAAGTTGGCAAAGTCCAAGGGATGATGATGATGATGATGACACCTTCAAGGGTGTTTTATTTTTGAATATTTGCTTATGGACAAAAAAGTGTCTCTGCCTCCAGTGTATGAAGAACACACAATAATAGAGAGGAAATCTAACAGGGTCAGGTTGAAAAGAAAAAAGCAACAAATAGGAACTGACTTGACAAAAAAAATGCTGCATTTCTTCCCTAGTCAATGGTGTAGACAGTTCCTCACAGAAGAAAAGGATGTGTGTGTATTCATGTGTGTATGCCCATGTGTGCCCTTTTATTGTTGACTTGAAATTAGCTGGCCAGCCTCTCCAGACTGCAGTCAGCACTCTTGGCCAGGATTGCGCGGCTGGGTCACCTACTGGGGTTAAAATGGCCTTTTTTGTAATTCATTGCCAACAACAGCATCATGCCGTCTGGGGACAGTCGGTCCATGTGAGGAGGGAACCTGTGGGTTGGTTCAGATTCTTCACCTCCCACTATAATCCCTGTTCAGATGAGCTACGGCTGCATATGATACCACAAACAAAGGCTTTAGGAGAGGGGTTCCCATAAGGGGCTTATGTTTCTATTGCACAGACTGCACTTGCACAGCTGCCAATTTCAGGTATGGAGGAGCCTCTGGCTTTCAGGGCTCCCTGTGGTGGTGGACACTGTAGCTAAGAAACAGTGAAAAATTACTGCAAGTAATTGTGTTTATTTATTTTCTGTAAAAATGAAAAAAGATTGTGGTGTGACAGCGACATGTGACGAGATATTTAAAACTAGCGGATGTAAAAACGTGTCAACTGGCAGACGGCCTACATGTGAACTTGAACTAAAGCCTACATTTCTTCATTTTCGGTAGAGCTGCGCCCAAATTGAAGCTGAGGCATCACCACAAATCAGATGTATGTTTTTTAAATCACTTATATGCACCTTTTAGACAACAGCTGATCACTTACAGACCAAAACCTAAAGACAAAGCCCAAACAAGCAGCAGGTCTGTGTCTCAATCAGGACAATTAAATTGCGCAAACTACCAAAAACTTACCAAGCAGTCATTTTTTTTCTTATTGGCACTGGCTGTTTCCTCCAGTTTATCTTTGAGCCAACAGTACTGACGGCCAGCTGAGTGCAGCGGGCCAGCTGCTGGCTGATAGATGCGTGAGGCTGGGACCAGTGGCTGTGGTGGATTAATACAGCCGATGCCAACAGGAATAAGTAAACAGTGGAGTACCATGCAAGTGTCTCTCCAACCTACAAGCGGTGTTTCCCCTCCATAGACCAACATTTCCTCTTTTAAAACGCCTGATTCAAAGAGCATCTGAAAAACTGTGAACTGATTGAAAAGTCTGCCCGAGTGGTACAAAGACTGTACGGAAAAAAACCTACTTCTCTAGTCGGCAGTGTGGCTGAGCTTGTAAATGCCTCCTCCCGTCTTCCATTACTTTTGTTGAGCCAAGATGATGCTACCGTGAAACAGCTCTGTAGAGGAGCTTTCATTTACCCTGCCTCATTTAGCCTGGCTGGGAACAGACAGCTGCTTACTCACCCTCATCCCTCAAATATCTCTCTCTCCGTCTCGCCTGCTCGTATACACATCTCGGTTTGCAGCAGACTTCGACTGTAAAGAATGCGAGCGACTGAGCTCTGTGACATCACGCTGCCCTTTAAGCTGAAGGCGGGTTTCTCACTGTGGTGCTGACCTTGTGCCATTTACTATGTTTCAACCACGACTGAAAAACTAACTGGTATTTTTGGTGCATGATGTGAAACCTGAAATACTTGACTGACAGGCCGAGCTACAGACATAAAATCATTAATAATGTCAAGAAAGATTTTCTTACATCTTAAATGTTTAATGACTGAAGAGTGCCAGACATAGAAACATAACTGTAGGAGGTACTGAAAGACGACCCATTGTGGCCATCCTCTGTGTGACATTCACTGTCTGCGGGGGCATCAGTTCGACTGCAGTCTGACTCATTTTGGCCACAGAGAAACAAAACTACACCACCAGATGAACAGGTGATCAGTCATTTAGGTGTGTGTACTTCTGAGGTCAAACACTTAAAGACTGTGCTGGAACTGCAGTGATGTGTTTTCTCCTGCTTGTTATTCAGTCTCATTACGACAGCCCATGTCAGCTTTACTGTTTCTCTGCTCACAGCAGTGCCTGTGTGTGTCCGTGTGTCCATGTGAGTCTGTCTGACAGGAGGTAAGCAGCGCGTCATCTACACACTCCTCCACTATCTCACAGACATGAGGGTGCGTTCAGGTAAAGAAATCTGGTACTGTTTGATTTTAGGTGAATTGATACTTAGGATTACTCTGGGAATTCAGTCAGTACCAATAAAAGTACTGAATTCAGTACTCATCCCTACTGGATACTGTTCCTCCATCATATACATTCCCTTCAATGGCTGCTCTGATGATATTAGTTGACATTGAAGTCTAACACATCGATTCAAAATCTCCCAAAGGTGTTCATCTGGGTTGAGATCTGGTTGACAGGAGGTCATCACTTTCTCCTACTAATCAAGCCATTCACTGACCCCTTTGTAACCTCTGGTTGGGGGCCTGTTATCCTTGAAGAGATCACTCCCATCAGGATAGAAATAATTCATCACCCGGAACAACTTTGTGTGGATGTGCAGTGGCCCTTCTCTCCAAGGGGACGAGCAGACCCAAAACAGACGGCAAAATGCAGCCCAAAGCATCACACAGCCCCCGTCAGTGTAGAGGTCTCATCTGACCACATTTCTGTGGTTTTTGCACCACTGAACTCTCAAATGTTTTGTCTTTGCCAAAGATCTAGATGTCACTTTAGTCACTGTTCCTACTGCTGATTCTCCTTCCTCCAGGTCGCAACAATGCTCATATCTTTTCCTCTTGATACAACCACAGTAATAACAGAGTCTACTGCAAGGTTTATCGCTGCCACAGCGCACGACTGGATGTTTTAATTGTTAAATTTTACCACGCACTGCACGTTCGACATGTCTTTCCTCTCGTTGATTCAGGTTTTTCGCTTCACTTTGTCACCTGCGTGCTGTTCCAGAGCCAAACAACAGGAGGATGGTGCAGGGATGTACATGGAAGACCCATGAATGACAGTGCTCAAAACCACAAACACAAAAACAAGTGAACAGCAGCGATACTCTGTGAACGCCGTATGAACATTCCAGCACGGCCTCCACACGACTGTGTTAAAGGGCCTATTGTCTAATGAGTTACCTCATCAGCACTCATGGAGCCTCTGACACATCAACATGCACCGATGGGTGAAGGACATCAGGGCACTTCTGTGTGCAGATGCATGTATGTATGAATGAACGCATGCATGCTGGGATCAAGAGTACCAACCTTGTCTAGCAGGACCTTGACACAGGAGGCATGACCTTCATAACAGGCGGAGATCAGTGGAGTTAAACCGTGTTTGTCAGGAGCCTGTGGAAAGAGTGAATGGTATGAGTGGCAGACATTAAAAAAGAGGGAGATCAGTTCATATTAGTGGAGATCCAGCACTGAGGATCATCCATCTTTTTTTAATAAAAATATATATATAAGAAAAAAACTCCGGTGAGAGAAGTTAAACTTACTCTCTTATCGTGTCAAGAAATTAAAAGAAAGAGCACTGCACTTAAACACTACATTTATCTCCCAATGTTCCTGTTATCAAGAGAAACGGAGAACTGCGTAAACAAAGCCAGACAAAGATATGTTTTCGAGCAAGTTTTACTCCTTGGGTCTCCTGAGGACCAAGTCAGTAGATGCTGTTAAGGATATGTTGGTGTGTTTAGCCAACCTCACATGCACCTCGCTAATGTGGCTGCCTGAAGCGTCTCGATTTTAGCCCAAAAGTAAATTGTTTCTCCGATGTTGGCTTCGCCCCTTAATGACCAAACATGTTTGAGGAGTTTCAAAGATTCACGCTGCTCTGCACAAACAATTCCACAGGTTATTGAACAGGCACACGAGACCTTTTGGAAAAAAAAAGCTGGAAATTACAGAGGAGCTCCATCCAAATCACAGAAGTTAATACTGATGGATGAGTAAGTGCTCCAGTGAATGGATACAGATCAATCTACTCCAACAATACCAGACTAACAGACTATTGAGGCTCAGGGTGCCAATCAGGCTAAATGTGAGGTCTGGCAATCCCAGGCAACTGTTGAGTGAGAGAATGGACAATGGCTGGAAAAAGCATATGACAACTGGTTTTAACTGGAGAGCCTGCTTTTGTTTAAACAAATTGATAGCACTCCTATAACATCAAGCACTTTGACAAAGGGCGAAGGCGGTGTGTGTGTGTGTGGGGCAGCAGATACAGATGCCGTTTTTATGTGTGGTTATTGCAGCCCTGGACAGCAGGCAAATTAATGCAAAAAGAAGGTGCTGTGGGTGTTGTGGCTCTCACATTGACATCAGCGCCCTTAGAAATGAGGAACTCCACCACATCTGTCTGGCCGAAGTCGGCAGCGTAGTGCAGAGGCTTCCTTCCACCATCCAGGGTCCGGTTCGCATCCTCAGCCTGGAGAGGAGAATGACGGCACATTTATGACAAAGCTGAATAAAATACACTCGATGCAGCTACAGGAATGTAAAGTCCCACTGAAACTTAGTGTTCAGTGCTCATTACATGCAAACCATCCTCTCCCCTTCGCTTCCCCACTGAGGTGCTGTTAAACCTCGGGCTGTCAACCTTGCAGTCAGGAGAAAAGACAGACACACATGCACTACCACATTTTGCGATCCTCTTACCACACTAACCACACACACAGGCGAGTGTGCACCTCTACCGATAATACCCAGTGGGAGACACATCAATCACAGTGGTGCTTGTCAATTCTAACTTTCCTAAAAACTGTACATGATTAAATTATTGACTGCATTAAGATGGATTCAGGTAAAAAACAAAACAAAAACCTTAATTAGCTCAGGAAATTGTCCTTCATAGGAGACTATAAGTGCTGCGAGGCCCTAAAGGCTACAGGTATATCTAGTTACACAAGACGCTCTTCTTAAAACACCTGAGCTGGGGCTGAAAGAGCTGCCGTGGCTACCTGGTTGCCCCAGGGCCTCTAAGAGAAAATGTAGTGCAGCTCAGATGCCAATCAAAGGAAGGGAATGGGAAATCAGTGGACTTGGGAGACACTGTGTGTTGTTAATAAAACATTGAAGAGAGATTACACATGGATTTTTGGCAGTAATAATATGACATTACGGGATCGACTCTAGCTTCAGCTCCTCAGTTAATCAATACCATTAATTATGACTATATTACTATTATGTACCACCAAATGGTTGGCTAAAGGACACATTAAAGGAAATATACTAGCATTTATGTTATGCATGCTTGTGCTTCGTGTATACTGAAGACCAAATGTCTGTCTCTGTAAATGACTGAATTAGAAATACAATTATTTGCAAACATCAGCAAATATTCTTTGTTCCATCCTCCTTTCTCTTGTTTCCCTTTTCCTGCAGTCAAATATATATGTGACCATATGCACACAGCACCTGTTCATGTCTGTAACTGCACCACCGCCGGCCTCTGATTGTCACTCGCTCACTTGTATCACAAACTCGACTGAAGGTCAAGTACAACGCACTGAGGACAATTCATTTTACACCCATTCCCTACTGAAACCATTAGCAATGATCGATGCTGAACCTCGACCCCCTCTAATAGTGTTTAAATGCTGCCTCCAATGGCTGATGAAATTCAAATAGTTTCATTTCATTTCTGCTGTAGAACCAGGAAAGTTCACTACAGTTGTTTATCCCCAGACTTGTGTAGGTAATGAAATGATTATGAGTTTCAATAAAACCATCAGAAATGAGAAAACACCCCTTGCGGGTGGAAAATTCATCCATAATAACTGCATTTGGAGAATCTCAAATGCAACAGTCATCATGAACTTTGATTTATTAGTGTAATGATCGATTATAAACCAGAGCGTATCTTGTACCTTGTATCTGGGCCAAAAATATCAAATATCAAAATATCAGGTTTTCTAGTCACTTCCAAGTTTGAATGAGATACTTCTGGTTTTTACATAGATGTAAACAGGGTGGGAACAGTGGTCTGATCAAAAAAAAAGAAAACAAAAAAAAAAAAAACAATCGCTGCATTTAGAAGTCGCTTACTGATCCAAATCCGTCTGTGGTCAAAGTGTGCGTGCTTTGAATAAACTGATAAGCGTGTGAGTGAAGAGAGAAGTGGATTAAACTGGTCGAGTAGTTCTGACACTGTATAGCCACTAAAACTTGATGCTACTGGAAACTCTGAGTCTGTCAGGGTTAAAGTGTTTGACCATTAAGCTACATACTTGAGGGATCTGACTATTAATATAAGATCTTAATTACAAACTGACATATTCTTCATGTAGTACAAATCTTCATCTGGGGAGTAATTCCCACATGGGTGCAGATAAAATTTAATTGTTATTAAATCATTAAGATATTCAGCTGCTCTAAAGTCCTCATGTATTGTGCTAAAGTATGATAATTTATGGAGATGGAGCGAATAAGATTGTGACATGCAATCAAAACTACACAGCTGTTATTTATAAGCCAGTATGATAAGTATGATGCTATTGTGAGAACAAGCAAAAATGGCCTCCTTCAGCAGAGGCAAGCACACGAGCTTCTAATCTTTCCACAAGAAGACAGTGACACTTCAGGCTCTGTGGTGAAACCAGGCCTAGCAGCCACTTCTGTGTAAAGGCAAAGAGGTTTTATATCATATTTTTTCACCATACAGATTATACAGGCTGGAATGAGACGTTCCGCTAGATTTGCTGAAACCGAGCCTCCAGCTGAGACCCCCGCCCACCCAACGTTATCCAGACAGAGCCCGAGACTGGGCCCAGTGTGGTGGGTTAGCTCGCTAGCATTTAGCTCCACTAATCTGACAATGCGCTGGCAAAACCCCCTCCCCTTGTAATAACACACATTGTCGTCTAATAAACAACTATTGTCGCCGCTGGTGCTGACATAACAATGGACTCAGCTGTCCCCAGTGTGCCCCACGTACCAGCTGATGCTATTGTTGTTAGCTTACCAACAGGTTGCTCTCTGCGGAAAGTGGTTATGGCAGCCGCGACAAATGTGTTTCGAAATCCACGAAAACCACCACGTTAATGATATGCAATAAAAATGATGAATCATACAAGGCCGGGACAGGGACAGTTAGCATGACAGTCAGTCTCGACCTGTTCTCCAGGTGAGAGTGGCACTGCATGCTGCTAAGTATGCTAAGTAGGCGTTATGGCTTTGTTAGATCCAGTAATAAATCGAGATACGTCGGCCCTGAAATGTATGGAAGAGTCTTAAACGTCCAATCAAAGCGCAATAAATGCTGTTACTGTTACTGATCAATAACCCCCGATATCTCGTGAATGTTACATTGCCTAACTCAACATTACCCAACTCCAGTCCCGTTATCTAGCTAGCTAGCTACCCCACCACTTGGCGTTAGTTACCTGAGCTAAAGCGCTACTTGTCAGAAAATTGTTGCACACAACTCGCTCGATAACCTGGTCAAATCACGGCTGTCTTACCGTCTCCACTTTGGCTTTGACCTCGTCCAGGTCTCCGGTTTTCAATGCCCACATCAGCTCTTTATCTCCCATCTTTCTGTGTTTTCCCCGGTGCTGCTTCCTCCCTGTTGTGCTGCAGAGCAGTTGACAAGTTGGATGCTAGCGCGTTAAAAGTTAGCTAGCCGGAGCTGGAAAACTCTCTGCCGTGGCGGGGCGAGGACGGTCGTACAGCTCGACTAAGTACAATGCCGATGAAACCCTTCAGGAAGCAATTTTAGTCGGATTTGCCGAATAATTGGGACCCGCCCGGGAAAAAAATAGCTTCAAAAGAAGTTCTGAAAGGCAAAGTAATAGATAGGGATCCGCCTTTTGCAAGCCAGAAGTGTTTCCGATGCCGTTACCCGGAAATCAACGTTTAAGGAGGAAAGCTTTACGTTGCGTTTGAGGACCTACGGTGAAACGAGATGTTTCCACATTTTCACTGATTCTTATCGCAAATCTCACGCGACACAAGATATGACAAACTGCTTACGTGGACTTAACAGTTAATTGTTTAACCGTTTATTTAACAATTATTACCATTTTTAAATCTATTATTTCCACCACTGGAACATATGCGATGAACGGTTGGTGGCTAATTGCTGACAGTTATGAAAATTCCTACCCTTATATGGGTCTTGATGGCATCATCGCATGTCATGGCCAAAGCAATGTCCAAAGCACTTTATTATCACCAGATCAGTCCTCCAGTTCTGCTTTCCAGGACACACCCAACGAGATAGTGCAAACTTTTTTATTTCTTTTCCTGTTCTTCACTCCCCAGTGCTCAGGGACAGAACAACAAACAGTAAACAGTGTGCATACAATTCTGCACGATTAGAGACATTTTGGCAATGATAAAAATGAAATAAATTCCTTTACACTGAAAAAAACAAACAAACAACAAAAAAAAAAAACACAAGTTACATTATATAAAGATTCTATGTTTGTCTAAAGCAATGGCTGTTAAAGACACAGGCAAACCACACTGAACGTAGTAACTTTACATGCCACATGCTTTACATGTCTGCTTAAGCCACACCACAGTAACACACAGCTTCACGTACATTTAAATAGCTGTGACCAAGCAGGTTTTGATGTTTGGTACACTTGAGTCACACACTTCCTTTTTTTATTTAGCTTGCTGTTAGGTTTGTGCAATAGCAATTTCACATTAAAACAAACGGAAATGCCTTTTCCTTAGTCACCTGTCAAGTGTTATTTGAATCATTAGGATTTTTAAATGATATAAGATAATATAATCATTTCATGTTCATGCAAGCCTTGTGGATAAATCAATTTTTTTCTATCAGATGACCTGGGTGTAAGCCCCATGACAGTCAATCCCACAGTAACACTCTTAACCAAGACAGTGAATGTGTTCATCTCCTGAGGCCGAACCTGCACTTTGACCCCGGAGCAAAGATCAATGAAGTTCTTCTGGCCATGCATATGTATGAGAGGAGGATGAGAGGCCCTTATGACTGATGATGTTTTAGCTGAGTGCGGTGTGCACATTGTTATGTTCAAGGCACTCTAGGTGGGGGGGGGGGACTGTAGCGTTCAATACTACACTTGTTGGAATCAATCTGCACTTTTCAGGGCCGGCCCCATTGTCGGATGCCGCCATTTGAAGAACTCCTCAATCAGTTCCTGATAAATAGCGAACCAGCTGTGGAGAGACAACATGGGGGTGGGGGTAATCATTACTCCACTTCAATCTCCACAGGATCAAAAGGTAGAACGAAGCCATATAACAGCTGTTTTAATTTTTTATTTTTGGTGCCATAAGAGCCCCCCCCCCCTCCACACACACACACACATCTGCTCCTTCCCTTGATTTCCCTTCACAGTTGTAACCTCATTCACCCAATGGGGCCGACTGTATACATCCCTCCCCTTGTGAAATATAGGTTACGACAATAGTGTTGTCACGCTATCATTACATGAAATCAGCAGCCCCTTGGAAAAACCAATCTGTCCAGAGGATGAAGAAGGACAATAAAACATGCCATTTCAAGCAAATCCAATAAGGCAGTATGATGAGAATAAAAAAAATGCCACTAATGAGATTCAGCCACTCTCCCATCGCTCCCCTTTTTACAACGCCCTTCCCTGCCTGCAGACACCACTCAACCCCCCCCCCCCGGCTCACACACATATTATAGACTGAGCAACTGAAGCACAGGTATTAAAACTCTTTTATGTGCTCATAATAAACAGTCCTTCTAGTGTATATTGAAGATTTTACACCCAAATGGTAATACGGACACAGATGATTACTGCTCAGGTTTCCTCTGCTTGTTATGCTAATGTGACATAGTATATGGCTGAAGTGACTCCCAGAATGGGTAATGGCAGGTATGTATGGGGCTTAAATCAATTGCGGTGTGACTATTCATGCCTGTAGTAATGATGTCCGCATACTAATTTACTTCAGCCATTGTAGAAGTTACCACATATTAGAAGTTACATATTCTAATGTGACATGTAAGTAAGCGCCTCTTATGTGAGTGAATGGCACAATGGATTTTTTTTTTGTTTGTGTTTTTTTAATGCAGTGATGCCAGAGTGAAAATTTTCTCCACCTGACAGAAATGTTAAAGTAATTCTATCCACAGGCATGACAGCATGGCACCTCCATTTTTCAGTCTATTAGCAGCGCCCAGGCAGCAGAACTACACTATGCTACTGTGTCCATTAATATGTCCAGGAGGGGCTCGACTCACACACATACACACACACATATACACACACACACACACACACACACACTCTCTACACCCTGAGCTATTCAAAACGTGTCCACATTACAGCACATTCAGCTCTTACAGACGATGCTATGAGAATAAAAGAAGTGATATAATTAACCTCTGCAGTGAGTCAATCAGATATATTTTCACATGGACCAATTAAAACCATTTCATGAGAATTATAATTGATGTGTTACAGGTGCGGTGGTTCATTTTACGCATGGGTGAGAATTACAAATTTTTCGAAAAGAGTCTTTGAGACCTTTAATGAGCGCAGTTTTTTTTTAAACTAGTGATACTTTATTTAAACATTCGGAGGCTTTGGGACTTCATGTTTTCACTTCACTACACACAACACTAAGGGCAATACTGTACTTCTTAGTATTCTACATTAGGCTTACCTGACAGCTGTAAGCATGAATTACTTTGCAGATCAAAACACAGAATGAGCTCATAAAATCGGATGCTTTATTTGAGATGAATATAGCCAGCAGTACAGGGAGTCAACGGACCAGCTATAGCTATACTGCTCAGAGGAAAAAAGGCAGCCCCCACATGTGACACTGTTTCTGCGGCTCATGTTGAAGACTGCTGCAGGCTCAGACAATTTATGCACAATTAAAGTTAATGTGAGGGGGGAAAAAAAGCTAAGTAACCATAACTTTGCTCATCTGCTGTTTGGTGTCAGATAGGCAGCAACATTGTGATTTCTTTAAACTAAAAACAACACCCTGCTCCTGCTTAAAGTTTGAGTTGTGATAATTAAAACCAGACAATAAAAACGAGGAAAGAGGAGCTGCACAGTGAGATGATTATTCTCTGTGGATTTATCACTCTCATCCATTCAGAATTGGACCCATTGTTGTTATTAATATTAACTACACACACTGCTAAGCATTAGTTAGCCATCATTAAAGACTGAATTCATCATTTATAAGGTGTTAATCTATAATATATGTATCTATAATGATCATATAAATGTATTTATTATAAGATCATTCACCAAGTGTAAGTAAATGAATAATAAACCACACAAATGTAGATGTACTTTTATGCTACACCTGCACATACAATGACTCAGACATGGACTAATGTGTTTATTGATGTTTTATTAAAGATGAGAGTTAAACATTTATAACTGTTATAGTGCCTGGTACCATACAATGACTGAAACCAGAGGCTCTACATGTTGCATTTTCATTATTTATCATATTGATGATAGTCTCAAGTCAGTCATTGCTTTTCCAAATTAAAACTTGGTGGTACTGATTTTTACTCTTGTTGTTCTACTTTTCAAACGGCTTGAGGCAGCTGCTTGGTTCGCCATGTCAGAGTCTGAAGTCTGAAGACACACACACACACACACACACACACACGTATGTGTGGAGCAGCACTGCTGACAGCTGAGTGGTGAAGTACGCCACCTGTGGAGTCACGTGTAAACGCACTAATGTGGGACTAAACGCCACCAGAGTCAATAGATGTCTATCATAAACAACAAACAGACAAAAGTGTTGAAAGAAAAAACAACAACACAATTGCATTTAAAAAAAAAACTGCTTTCATGTCAGCAACTGTAAAGTCTTTGAATGTGAAGGATGACAAAGTTGGTTGAAATCCAATCAAATCTGTATGAAAAACCCACACACAAAAAAAATCTCCCACAAGTAACACACAAAGTTATGCAAGGAATGTCACTCAATCAGTAAAGAAAAGGCTGCACAGAAAACATGAACAAAATATTTAAAACAAAACTTTCTCACACAAAAAAAAACAACAAAAACTCATCAGCGAAGTCGTACATTTCTAAACTTTTTGGTTGAAAACAATTGAAGTGAATCAATTCAGTAAAGTTACAGTCCAATGATAACTAATATCATAATTAATATCGACAATACTGAGTCATTGCTAGAGCTCAAAGGTCCCATATTGTGTATGTATATATATATATATATATACTTTTCCAAGTCTTTGTGTGATTCTAAAACAGGTCTATGACTGTAAAAGTATCAAAGCCTTTTCCTTTAACTCACCGTGACTCTGTGTCTGAGCTTTGTGTTGCGTCACTGCTTTAATGCAAAAGCACAGTCACCAAGTTAGGGATGAAAGCAATCTCCGCAACGCGGCAGCCCTGATTGATTTAGGCCTCCAACCTCTCAATCACATGTGGCCTGCTGTTGCTGTAGTCAGATATTACACATAGAGGAAACCTGGTTTCTAAACTGGGAATGTATTATGTTAGAGAGAAGGGGGGAGAGCATCATCTGGTTTCTTGACTTCACGATTTGAAAACTTTTGATAAAGAAAGCACAACCACTTACTGTTTCTGATGAATTTATAGAGCAGGGATAAAAAAAATGCAGTTTGGAAAAGTAATAAAAACTGGTAACTGCAGGAGAGCGTATTATACTTTGAGGGCATGTGGGTGGGGTGGGTGGGGGGGTGGGGGGTGAACAGTGGTAAATAATTTTCAATCCAACAGACCCATAAGCTATGGAGTGCAACCTCGAGAGAAATTAAATCTGTCAATGCCTGCAATGCAGAGATAAAAGAATATTACTCCATGAGGCAATGGGCAGTCAATGCTTGATTGTCACTAACATATAACCACTGTAGGTTTGTACAGCTGAGTGGAGCACCACCTGAGGAAAAGTTCAAAAGCACCTCACACACACATACTCTGCCGTCACTGACGCTCTGTAAAAGGCTGCCTTAGAAAGTAAACACACAAACAGGTGATTGAATGATCTGTGAAGGAGGACCTGAGCCACCTGGGTCTTTTTTCTTTTTTCATCATTAATGGGCTAATTGTCTGAATACCTTCACCTGGCAGGCATGTGCACTGATCTATGTGAGGCTGACTTGAGCTGAATGTGGCCTCTGTGGGCAGATGTGCCACTTCCCCTGACTCCACATGCTGCCTGCCTCTGGAGGTCAGGCCGTAGATGCAGCCTGCCATAATAGGACTGTGGGCAAGAGGAAATAAGCGAGGCACAAAAGCAGGACCTGTCTTCAAGCAGAGGAGCACTGAACCACATTCATATCTCCCTCTAACAGTCACTGCCAGCGTGGGCTCTGAGGCACTCAGCATGTGAAAGACACTGTGGATGGGTCTCTAAACATTCACTTGTGTTTTCATGGAGTCTGCAATGAAGTTGCTATCAGGAGAGACGAGGGTTATCGCTGTGATTCTTACAACCTCTAATAAATCGTGCCGAATCACCCTCTGGCTTTCCCATTGTCCGCCCGAATCACCCTCCATCATCTGGCCCCTCACTTCCATCAGGCGATGCTGTCTCCCACCATCCATCACTCAGAAGGTGTTGTCCACTATACTGGCTGCCCTCTGATCACCCCCTGACTATAGCCCTGACTTGGGGGGCCTGTGGTTTCTGTTGTAGATGTGAGTCCTGATAGGATGTGACAACTTTATTAGGCACAAATCAGGCATGCCGTGGTTTCATTCTCTGCAGGATGTGTGAGCGATGTGCGCCTCGAGCTGTGCTTCTCGTCACGGGTGGGATTCTCTCTCTCTTTCTCTCTCTCTTTCTTTCTTTCTTTCTTTCTCTTTCTTATCTATCTCTTCTTATTCAAAGCCTCTAGGTCTTTCTCTGACGTTGGCGGCCCCTCCACCTCCTCCTCCTCACCCCTTCGCCATCTACTACAGGAACCTTTAGGGGATGTATCCGAGCTTGGACAGTTGATCCTGTCATTGGTGAATACCGTCACGAAAACGTCCACACGTGTCAGTCGTCAGCTCTGAGTCATCATCAAGTCACACGACGTAGCTCATCAACCCCGCACACACCATAGCCTGCTACACATATAAAGCCAGAGCTGTGTGGAGAGCTCACTGTGAAATACTTACTTACTCCTAATAAATTCTTTTGGCTGTCAAGGATCAGGAGGAATAAATCTGAAGGCAGTGAAAACATGATGAGCACAAGGATAAATAATGATTTTTCCATATCTCCAGTATGTGCCATTTATGTCAGGTTAGATGATTTATTCCAGCACAGCAAAGAAAAGGAGAAATCCCCTTGTCAGTATGTCACAGCAGTGGGTTGAACAGAGGGATTCCTGAGGCGATTAACACAGGCATGATCCCAAAGCTCCTGACTTGAGAGAAAAAAAATGGAAATCATCCAATTTCTCTGAGAAAAGTTTAAGCAAATTGAACAGTGTTCTGGACAGAGAGGAAAGGATTTGGTGCATAAACATTTTCTCTGCACTTCAGCAGCATTCACTCCGGCTTTGTTAAGAGTTCATCCCCCCCCAGGGGGGAGATCAAGGAAGAAAGACATGAGGACAGAAGGCATGGACAATTTCCATAAGTCCTCTCTTCTCTTCGCATATATTCAAGTGAAAGTGTATTGTCTGAAAACAGGCGAGTGATAAATCCTTTACTTTTATTTTCTTACAGTTACAGTGCTGGCATGTTCTATTTTCAGATGGTGACAGATGTTAACTCAGCTTGTCGATTTCAGATAGAGTGGAAAAGAAAGAAAGAAAGAAAGAAAGAAAGAAAAAAAGAAACACCCCAATAATAACTCTGTTCTACAAGGAAAATTCATCGCCAATAAACACCAGGTCTGCAGCGAATCTTGGAAGAGATTTACCACAGCACTCCAGGATTTGTAATGCTGCCCTGAGGGACAGAGCACGTTTCCCGTGCACTGCCTCCATCACAGCAGATGAACTCCTTTAAAAAGAAAAAAAAAAACAACACAAATAAAGAGAGATCAGCGATTGAGAAAACAACCACAGATGACATGTTTCTGCCTCCTCAGAAAGAAAATCAAGTTTGTGCTTTAGCAGATTTCCTGACTTTAAACCGTTCCACTTAGCAGCGGTTGATCGGCAGCGAGAGGAAATACAAGCAATTTCGAGTTTCCCCTCTTTTCATGCTTCCTAAAACAGGCCCCCATTATGTATGAGTAAACAGCAGATTGCTGCAGCCATAAATGAGAAATGAAACGCAGTTCATCCCAAACTCTGCATCATTGATGTGTTATGTCTCTTCAGGGGATGTGAAGGGATTCATTCATTCTTTTGTTTTCAAAGTCTGCAGCTTCATTTTGACAATACATGCTCTTTTTGTGTGTGTGTGTTGTGTGGAGAAAAACTAATTTCTGAATATTATCACTTTCTCTAATCTGGTCAGGATATTAGAAATGCTGAGTAGGAGTATTGTGGATGTTTCACCTTTGACCTTCACTTCATCATCCGGCCCAGCTGTCACTTTTCAAGGTGACCCATGTTGAATTCTGCTCTGCTGATTCGGCAGTGATTCACCAATCCACAGATAGATGATGATGAAGGCACAATGAATGCGATAAGGGGAAATGATTAGTTAGATAAGGACCATTACTTTTGAAGACCATGAATAAAAAGAGAGTCTGTCTTATTAAAAAATAAAACACCTCTCTCAACACCTTCCCTCTCCTGTATCTCTGCAGAGATAACTGAACATAACCAGATTACACAGAGGAGCCTTAATGAGCTGCTAGTGTGGCATCCTCAGAAGATGTTTGCTCTTGTACTGTAGATATTAACATCTGTGTGTTGCGATTGTCGGGGGAGGGGCCTGTAGATGGGTATCTGGGTGTGCAAATCAATGTTCCTCCATTTACAAGGAAGCACAAGGGTGTATGTGTGTGTGTGAGCAGAAGTGTGTGATGTAGCAAAGGTGGACTGTGGGAGCTGCACACAGGTTACACACCCTGCAGCTGGGAGCGGCGGTGATGCAAAACCAAGCAGACGGAGCTGTGGCTCCACGGAAAAGCCCACGCTCTAAATTAAATTAACAGAAGATGGGTTCATTAGCACTCAGCTGGCTAGTCCGGGAGCCTTCCAGCATGTTCATATATATGCTACAGGCAATACAGGCGAGGTAGGATTGCCAACCACTGAGGCAAATCATGTAGTTTGGACCATATGCTTAAAGTTTAACAGTAAAACAAGTCCAAACCAAACCTCTTGGGTATAAAGAGAGATTTAATTATTTTCTATTATGAATAAAACTCAGTTGCAGTTTTGAAATATCCATATCCATAATGTGTTTGGAACTGCGTCACAGATCAATAAATCCACATAGGGCTTGGCTCTCATGCTGTCGAAAGACATCCATGGATTACAAAGTGATGCTACAGCACCTGCCCAAAGTTCAGTCCCATTAGATCTTTCTCATCAGCAGACATCCAACCTGTCGCACTGAGAAAAGTGCAAGCGCTGATATAACATTAACAAGGGCTGTGCTCTTTTCAGGTGTCCCGGTAAGCCATGACGACAGTGTGACAACTGGACCACAATGCACAGTACGAGGACCCTGTGAATGAAGCTTAACCTAATGGATTTCAGACATCATTAACTTCGTTATTAACACCTGGGCTTTTCCAGCTGTGAAATGCCAAAATGTCCCCTGAGACAAATGGCCACACACTAGTTGCTTTGGAGGAAAAGGAGACAGATAGGCAAAAGTTCTGTAACTTATTACTGCATATTTGAAGAACGTGGGAACATTTGATAGGTCTGTGTGTGTCCTCTCAGAATGCTACAGTGACTCGGTATCAGAAAAGTGTCCAGGTGGGGTAATGTGGCCATAGCTAGCTAGTTAGCATGCTAACTTAGGTTGAGCAGGTAGCCTGTCATATCATGTAAAGACATTTAGTTTTGGACAACAACAACAACAAAACTTACACTTAGAAACTTTTTCGAACTGGATTTTTCTCTGAACAACTTTCTGAGCAATAGGCTTAACTGAAATGTGGTTGAAGATGTTTTAGCTAGTTCTTGGTAACATTAATTAATTTCACTGTACTTGACTCAATCGAACTTCCTCCCTGGGGAATGCTACAGCAGACGGTAGTAGGTATTTTTTTTGTGTTTGATGACAGGTTTTTGTATTATCTCTGAGGTAACAGGAACAGCGGACGTATTAGGGGAGCACTCAGCTGTTAAGCTGTGATTGGTCTGTGTAATGACTGTACTGCACACACACAAAAAAAGACTTCAGATGTAGTGCTGAATAGTGGCAATGTAACTCTAGCTTGTGTTCAGCATGTTCACACTTCAAACCCCACGCTCCATTGTTCAGCACACCTCATTGGGACTTGCTTTGCCCGCTAATGAATTAGAAAGAACTGTATCCTTTCATCACCTGAGCCCCACAAGGCTCCAGTCCAAAACTCATCACCTCCTCAGAGCTTTCTCTTTTTCCCCCTAATCTCCACTCCCACCCTTCAATCTCCCGCTAAAGCAATCTAGCAGACTGATGCTGGAACAAGAGCGAGAAGATTGCAGGCCATTCAGAGACCGTTTTCTGGGAAAGACTCATGATTTCCCCCCCCTATACATTTGTTGGTACTTGTTGTCCAAATTGTCTGTTGCAATGAAATGATGATTAACCCAACTTATTGGGGTGCATTAGCATAATAATGCCTGTGCATCTGCTGCTGCATGTATCTAAATGTACAGGTGAAGCAGCTCGAGGCTTTCGGTTTGCGTACGTGGCGCTGCTTTTGTTCCAGGGCCTGCCTGTGTGCTTCATTTGCATAATTGTAATTACCTGTGTGAGCAGAGGACCGGCTGCTGCCCCAGGTAACTATCAGATGAGCCCGTTTTCCTCCCGACTTCCTTGTTCTGCTGTGAATCACTTAAATTGCCTGGTCTAAACACCTTGCACAATCTGGGCGAGTTACAACTTCAGAGGCCCTGCTTTTCCTTAATGACACATTTAGCTGAATGCTGCCTGAACTGGTTCGTTGAGGAGAAGGGCGAGGATAAAATGAAGAGAGAAAATCAGCGACTTCTCCCTTTTTTTTTTTTATTCTTGCTGACCAAACACTTTCTCTGTGACTTGATGCATTACCCCTGATTTTCCTCTGACGTTCTCCACTGTCGGTTTCCATTTACCACTGAGCTGATCGGATGCAGCGTCCTGATCGAGCCACGGCTGCTAATGAGCAAAATGATTCTTCCAAAAGATAAATCATAGCCAGAAATGTGGCTTAAAGTGCCATTACCTTTACACTGTTATTGTTTTAGCATCGTCAGAAGACAAAAACAATGTCATTTATTATGTGTTGAGGCCATTGTTGAACTTTCCAAACCTCATATTGTTCATTCAAGCTCTGTAATGCGGATGAGCTGGCCAGACTTAACAAGCTTGTCTCATTCAGACCTTTCATCCTGATGATTAAGCACATATGAAGAAAGAAAGAACAATTTGCATCTTTTCCATTGGAAATGTTTTGACTGAAAAAAGGAAACACTTTAACTGCCAAAAACCACCACTCCTTTCATTTAATTCAAACTTTAACAGGTAAAATAAGAAGAAGCAGATTCATCAAACCTCAAAGTGAAAATCAGATGAGACCGTAGTGTTAACCTTTGGAATGCTAATCAGAAACTTCTGACATTAGTAAATCAGAGCGCTGGTGCACTCATCACAGCTCTGAAAAAGGGGATAAACCCCGTCTTTTCCTTTTGTGCACCTCTGAAAATGAGACCTGATTCATTGACAGAGAGAGATCTCAAATATTTGCTTTGCTCTGCAGTGTAACAGATAACCTGAAGATGGGAGAGGACATGCTAGAAACTAATGGACAGATTAATATGCAGGTACATCTTTCTCTTGAGGCTCAGGGAAGTTTTATGGGGGGGGGGGGTGACGCTATCAAACGGCTGAACTTTAATCAGAGGGTTTTTATGTAACAGCCCTAGAAAAAACAGCAACAACAAAAAAACCTCAAACATTTCCTGCAGGGTGCGTCTTCCTGCTTCACTTGCTTCACCTCGCCAACCCTGTCACCTAGCACTCTGAAGTATCTGGAGAGGGCAAAGCCTTTGTAGCAGCTGAAACCAATTAGACTTAAAATATGTGATGAAAGTGATCCCTAAGTCTACGCGTCTCTCTTGGCTTCCTCAGATGCCTTTTTTTTTGAAGATGGATGTGTGTGTGTGTGTGTTTGTGTGTTTGTGTGTTTCCACAGCTCCATAGGCTGTGAAGTGTTAGTTGTGTTTTATGGCACCTCCACTAGGAGGTTGTCATCATGGGTGTTGCTTTGTCTGCTAAATTTAGCCGGATGAGAACACCCAGTATCTCCTCTCCCCACATACGGTACATATGCTGCTTTTCTGTGGGGGATAGAGCACTCTACTCCCAAGCAATCAATATTGGATGCACCTACAGGGACTAACCAAGCAAATGGCTCCAGGCTAGACCCAGTCCCTTCCCACCCATTTTCTATATATAAAACTGGCCTGGCATATAATGAAAAACATTACCTGCCACCAGGGCACATAACTCTACCAGCAGCAGATGGAGGAGTTATGGAGTGCGGGTCAAAGAATGATCCAATTACACAAATAGTATTTTTACACCAGAGGATCATTTATCACGGCGCTGTATAGAGATAAATCATTGCAGTGCTTTGGTTTGAGATAAAATTCCCAGAAATCACTTGATAATAGGAGATAAAGAGTCGAAAATAACTGAACCCAGCCTCGCCGTCATGGATTTGGAGGATGCGTGTATTCCTTTGTGTGCAAGTCAGTCTATATGTGTAGGTATGAGGTCTGTATAACAGCAGCAGACTAACCCCCCCCCCCACACACCCCTCCCCCACCCCACCCTCACCCCACGTCCCTCCTTCGCCTCCTCCTCGAGATAAAGAGTGGGCTCCAGCTCCTGTCACTCTCTGGAGAGTGTGTGTCTCTCTCCCGTAGTGCTGCCTTGTTCCTGATAAACAAACACATATGACAGATGTCAGCACGCAACCAACCAGCCCTGCCGCGCGTCTGCTGCTTCCCTGACACCTCGCGCGATATGCAGGCATCGCAGAGCACAGCCGAGCTCCTCAGCACGGTCATCTCCATAAAGAATAAGCTCTCACAGAGAGTGGAGGGCAGATACAGACCCATCAGTGCTGCTGAGTAATACCAACAATCATTTCTGTTTATTGCAACCTGGGTCTTATTGTCTGCAATACTTTACTCTTGAGGGGCCAAACAAATGCAACGGTGGAGCTACAACACAGGTCAAAAGATCAGCCAGGGTTTAAACAAACCTGTGAGTCAGACAAACTCATTTAGAGGCAAACAGTGAAAGTACAACCAAAGAAAAAACCCAAACACCTGCTGTGGTTGTACTCAGTCAAAGGTGATAATGAATAAAAATAAACTACAGAGATTATGAACCGATAATGTGCTACAAACAGCGTCTGACAGAAGACGAGCTCAAGTCAGAGGGCATGCAAAAAAACCAAAAACAAGAATGTGTTTTAATTTTTGATTTTATCTCCTCCATAGACGTCCTACTACTGTTGTAGCTCTATGAAACATCAACGTGTTGATGCTGGATGAAAAAATACTGTTTGATTTTCCATTTTTTATTTTCTTTTTCCTTTTCCGTCCTTAGCTGAAGTTCTCTTTCTTTTCATTTTTGATCCGTTCCTGGGTGTTGTTTCTATGATCACCTTTGGCCTTGATGTGTTTGAACACAAACCGCATGTGTTATTGGCAAGTAAAGTTTTACAGATATCATGTCTGTATGAGGTTTTAACACCTACTTAGAAAACAAATACAGTAAAGACAGGTTTGTACTGAACTCATATGAAACACACTTCCGTACATTTTATCAGAAACACGAGGCACATCCTTTTCTGGTAACATTTGGAAACCACTGAGCAGCTGTATAAAGCCCTCAAGTCACTAAAGAGGCAATAATTGCAGCCATTTTGCCCCCTGGTAATGGATGTTGAGGTATCTCTAATGGCCACGTCTCGGCTGTGTTCATGGGTCTAATGCAGCGCGGGCTAATCACGAGACCTATGACCACCGAATGCATAAGTAATAAAGCTGTCTTGGCGCACGGATCAATACAGACTGAATACATTTTTTTTCTAATTTTCTGGGAGCAGAGCCAACCCGAACGGATCCGTCCTTTAAAGGGTTGAAAAGGACATTTAAGTGGATACGGCGCTCTTATAAGACAGGTGCTCTATCTTCCTCAGCAATCAACATTTCAGTCAAAGCCGCAGTTCCTCCGCTCCTCCTCCTTCTCCTCCTTCTCTTCCTTCTCCTCCTCCTCCTCCTTCTCCTCCTCAGGGCAGCAGTGTCTGCACTGGATCAGCATCTTCGCCTATGCAGGTGCTGCTCTCTCAGCATGTAGCCAGCACCCTTTGTTGAGTTATGATCATGCCTCTGTAATGAGCAGGAACTCAAATCCTGTTGAACACACATCATTCCCTTGCAACGGTGGGTGGGGAAAGAAAAAGAGGGGATGTAGGGGACGGGGATGGGGAGGGGGGGTTAAATATTCTTCAGCGTGGTCCAATCTTGCCAGGCTTCAGAGAGTAATGAAGCAGCTCCACAGATCCGCCACATACACCCCTATCTCTCTGCCTAATGAACGAACGAGCCGCACCCAGGTGAAAAATGAGCCGGCTCACGCGGCCCCTTAAGAAGGAAAAAAAAATAGGATTCCTTTCCCTCGCAAAACAGCCCACCTCCACCTCCTATAGCGCTCCCCTCCTCCTCCTCTTCCTCCAAAGTCTGATTTCAGTGGGGGATGATTGATTAAACTCAAAACAGCACCCCCCCCACTCCAATCCTCTCCACTGCTTCATCTCTAACTAATTTAGTTTGTGCTGTTGCTGTGGCCTCTGTTTACAGCTTCAACCTGCAGAGGCACTCAGCTACCTACGGTTCAGGTGAAATTAAAACTCTAATAACGTCGTCAGGACTCTGGTCACAGGTTAATTTTTGACAGGCGGCTGACTCAGTGTGTGCCGCCGAGAAGAACAACATACCGAGTCATCAAAAACGCACTAACAGGCAAGGAAAGTCCAAGTCCAGCAGCGCCTTTGAGGTTGTTTGCATTGTTTTAGTTTGATCACCATAATGCTCAGAAAGCCTGTGGGGGAAGCAAACAGAAGAGAGAGAGAAAAGTGGTGTGTGTGTGTGTGTGTGTGTGTGTGTGGGGGGGGGGGGGGTCAGCATTAATACAGCCACGGCCTGGAAAGTCAAGAATGCAGCACTTCAGTCCCCCCAGGCTCAGACATGACAACGCCAACATGCAACCTCCACGAGGCGGATAGCATGTCCTCTCATTGTCATCGTCCTGCCTGCTGAGGTCGTCGTCCAGCTGGTCCTAACCGGGCCTGTATGCTAAAGTGCTGTCATGTGGAAAACTGCTTGTGTTTTCGCTCTCAGTGCTGAGGAGGAACAACGACGCCTCGACTCGATCCTCAGGGGTGGGAATAAAAACACAACCAGGTCAACCTGAAAGTGGTCTTCAGCTCTTGTATCAGCCTCCTCATCTGGAGCCCAGGTGACCCAGGTGATCGGCCTCCTCCCTTTGAGTTGTCATGTTTGCACTGATTCACACTATGTTCTTATGCAGCATGAAGCTCCTGATAAGCTGGGAGACGGCTGCTAAACCAAAATGAAAAAAAAAAAAAAAAAGATAATAATGATGATGCCAACCGGATGGGGAAATCACAATCTCATCTCCCATCACTACCAGAATGAATAAGTTCTTAAAGCAGCTGATAGCCGTTGTAATACAGTTTAATGCAAATGAGGCGTAAATCAGGCGCCTCGTGTATAAGAAGCAGGAAAAACGGCTTTGGAATGATCAGAATGATCTGATTGTTCAGAAAATCCAAAGCTAGAATAATTTCCTTAAGACTGACACACCTTGGGTCAATCGCTGTAACTTTTTAATAACCTGTGCGTGCCGGAGAAAAATCTGCAGCATAATGAGGAGGAGATCTACGGAGCCTCAGCAGCAAGACAGAAGACGTGTAACGTGTGAAAGCAGCCTCTTAGCTTTGCTGCAGTTCATAAAATTAACTTGTGGCTGGTCAGTGGATTAGAGGAGAACTGCTTTTCTGGAATCCTGTGGAAATCCCCGCGGGACAGGAGTCAATTTCAGTATTGATCAGATGATTGGGACGGGACAGGGAAGCAGGAGGACAGGAATTGCAATTACAGCAGCTCTCCGTCTTTATATGTGCAGTTCTCATGTGAATGAATGCACGTTTAAACATAACGTCTTTCTGCTCGGACTGAGGACAGGGTTGTGATGATCTAGATTGCGACAGGAGTCATTGGGACGGGACAGGTTTAGAGAAAATCCACTCTTGGGTCACCCTCTAGTGTTGATGTGTTAACCCCCCCTTGGCCTTTTGAACTTCTCCCTGGCTGTGGTTCCATGTGCTCACTGGCTGTAAGGATGTGTTGAGCTGGATGAAGCACAGAGTCAAACTGTAGACACTTTGTCAAATGTGACCTCAGTATGTGTCAAAGTGTTAGCACTGGAAAACTTATTTCTTTATGTCAACATTGTTGTATTGTTCCACATTTCAATGCTGAATAGAACAACTGACTGAAGAACCTGTAGAATAAAAGCAGCTTGCAGCATGTGCAACAAAGCCTGTAGGAATGACTGTAGAAAAACAAAAAACCAAAAAAAAAAAAAAAAAAACCCCGACTGAATCGACAAAAGGAGCCGCTGCTGACATCTGGTTGCTGTAAACAGAGTAGACATTTAAAAAAAAAAAAAGGCTTTTTTTATGGCGGTGCAGAATCTCCTGCCTCATCTTTATCTAACGTAGACATTGTTTGCACACCGCAGAGTTCAAACTGAGTCATTAAAAAATGCAGCGAGAACAATATGACTGATGGTAGACTGATGGAGTTGGCTGGGTTTTGTTTTTTTCTCTCCTCTGACATTACAGCCCACGGTGTCATATTTTCAAAATGTAAGAAAATGCAGGAAGCTCTGACTAAAGGCTCTGCTTCACAGTCACAAGTACTTCAAAAGTATAATATCAGTCTTTTAAGTGTAGTGGAATAAAAGTCATGTTGTGTTTTCAAAGAACAGATAAATGAAAAAAAAAGTACTTTATTACTGTGCAGCCCTGTTTAACAGTCCACACAATAACATCCAACCATAGAGACACAACATAAAGTTCAACATGGACCAAGTAAATCCTCCAAATTCAACAGTGAAAATCACTCACAGAAGAGAGAAAAGGTAAACAGACAGTAAGACTAAAAAGCAAAAGCACAACTCATAATAAAGTGAATCTCAATTATAACTTATAACACGACACCAGTCTCAGGTTGGCCCCAAACTATAAACAATAACATTACATGCTGCTGTGCAGTATACTGAAGGTACGTTTTGATTGACATGGTGCAAAATTGACATATTGACTTGGAGTCCTCAGGTCCACCTCTGCAGGTCAACCAAGTTCACCTCAAAAGGTCCCGTGGGGATCTGAAGGGGTTTCCTTAGAAACAGTGAAACACCCCATATCAGCTGTTTCATATCGATGAGCGGTGAGCAAACTGCTTCATACAGGACTGCACTGTAAAATGCGGGCCGAGCCGTGGCCGTACATTTATTCTCACTTAATCACATTGGATGTGCGCCATTAGCTGAGCTTTGTTTTGTGCGTATCACTACAATGAAAGGGAGCGATTGATATCACAGTTGTATCCACTCAGACAAGTTGCCCTGTGCTCAAAATGAATTGCAAACCTTCAATGGGCCAATAAATGTCCACTGAACTATAACTATGCCTTTTATAACAAGTGTCTCTCTTCTTCGCTCCCTGTGTCTCTCTGTGTGGACGAGGGTAGATGATGGGATGTTTCTGTAAATGAGTTCGGGGAGCGGGTGCAGGTCACAAAGTGAAGAGGATAAGGCCGCTCATAGATGAGGCCATTTTTCACCTGAATGAGTACAAACCACCTCTGGCCTGTGTTGGGAAGATCTACATGAGCACTGGCTGCTTCATGTGGCTCGTTATCACCACACACTCTACATACAGACAGTGACCTGGTGTGACCGACAACAGAGAAGTGTTAACGTTCACAAAACAACAATGCAGCCGCATATTGCTGTTGCCACACTGGGACCTACGTCTCATTACCTCCATGCAATGATCACCGAGTGGAAATGAGAGCTAACTGTTGCACGTTTAACAGAAAATAATAATAACAACATACATATAAAATGTCAAAATAAGTCATCAAATGAAAGTCTTTGTGTGGAAAACCCTGAACCATCTCATGTTATTAGCTTTTTGCCCTCGTACATTCTCCTGCTGCTGTTGTTGTTTACTTTGCCTGATTTCTTCTTCTCTTGCAGTCAGTTGTTAGGCTAGGACACTTATAAGCTTATTATCAACATATCTCATGTTGTTGGTCATGTCTATGACATATACTCTATGTCCACATGAATGTAAAAACTATTACAACTGTCACATATTGACACATATGTCAATGTAAGCTTACATATATGGATGTATACTTTGGTTTAAGACATGTTATGAAGAGATTAAAGTGTTTAAAGTAATACACACACACACACACACACAAACAAAACACAGTAATTTCTCTAAATCACAGCCCCCTGTCGCCCCTCACACTGAGTCCTGATGATAATATCACTGTCCGTTTGGATTTCTGGGTCGCCACTGTTTTCTGTGTTTTCGGTGTTTGGCAGCTGACCAGATTTATAATGGAGCAGGAAGACGATTCAGTGCTTTGTTTTCGTTCACTGTTGAGAACAAACGATGAATTCACACTCATCTGTATAATCCAGTATCATGGCTAAATTTCACATTAAAACCAATGTGATTCAAATCCAACACTAGAGGTCTACTGACATCCATTTTTAAAAAATAGGCCAACCCTATTATGAAATATGTCCAATAACCAAATATCCAATCATAACCTCCTGCTTTATTGTATGAATGATTAATTTATATGACCGGTGTGTGTTTCACTGTGTTGTCCTTCATAACATATGAGGTCTCTAAGGGTGTTGGACCTCAGGCTTAGCTGAGAGGATGTACTAGCTACTGACATGCTTATCTGTGCCATGGCAGCCCTTCTCAGCAGCACAATCACACTCCAATACACCCTGAATTACTTTGAACAAAACAAATGGCATTTGCCATTCCAGGAGATAAGCAAAGGGGGCATGTGAGAAAAATAAATAAACAAACAAACAAAAGTCAGAGTTAGAGGCAGCAGTGGAGTTAATCTTGGTCTGGGGCCAGATTAACAGCCATGCCTGCATTTTCTTCTTTGGGGAGAATAATCGAAGGGGTTCTGTCCAAAAAAAAAGAAGAAGAAGAAGAAGAGGAGGCACTCCTGGCTACGAAAGCTGCAGAGAGTCAATGAAGAGAGAAATAACTAGGAATAAAGAGGACAGGCTCCGTCTGGTTGAGTCCACATTTTCATTTCATGGCCTGTGGGGGCAGCTGAGGACTTCTGAAATCTACTCAGGACTCAACGCTCAGACTGGTTTCTCATTGAGATGTCACTGGCATCCGTCTGTCTGTTCTTCACATTGTGTACATATTTCTAGTTCCATCTCCACGTCGCTGCTGCCAGACATACTGTTTTGTGATTAGGAGTGCTTTAAAAAGAAAAAAAAGAAAACAGCTGAACTCGGTTAAGATTGAACTGCCAGTGTATTTCTCACATCGCCTCCCATATTGTTAGAAGCCCTCTATGCCTGAGGTCTTTCACTGAGAACTGCAGGACCCCAAAATGGCAGCATCCAATCATCGCCTGCCAAGGCAGCCCTGGCTTCTCGGTAAAGCCACAGGAGGCTCACTGATTAAGACCGGGGCACTGACAGGAGAGGAGTGCTAGACCTCTCAGTCCCTCGACACTAGAGAGAAAGAAAAAAAAAAAGAACAAGAAACCTCAAGTGCATGGTGGCTAAGGCTGTCCGCTCAAAGACAAATATAGATGGAGGAGCAAGTGAACCTGCCTGACATTTACTTTTCTGGCTTTTCTCAATGGAGGAGCCAAAAAAGTCTATTGGGTCATGAAATAGGCTAACAAAGTGGAAGTCGGAGATTACCAGGGTTTAAATTCACAGACGATCTTAAATGAAATCCTTTTGTCTTAAGTATATTTAAATAAGTAATAGGTTTGTTGCAGAATCACATCCTCTAAGTACAGGTTCGTGGGATCTTCAACAAACCAGGTGTTAGGTAATGACAGATTTAACCAGACTTGAGGCCCAAAGTTAAATTCTCCTCGCCTTTTACATTCATGCTATGGCTGTTTCCCAGAATGCCCAGCAAATCAATATTTTAAATTCCACAATCAATAGTCAGTCTATTGTCACTAAACATGGCTGAGAGGCTAGATAATTATTGTCTTGTGTTAAAATGATGTGCACCAAATATTGACGAGACTGGTCCCCACATAGGCTGCTGCTGGAAAGCTTAACTGTCATTTTGCACCTGATGTTAGCATGACAACATTAGCACACAATGTGGTTAGGTCTACCTTCTCCAAACTGCATTTCAAAAACACTTTTATATGTATGTGTTTATCAAATAAATAAGTAGTTATATTCTAGTTTAAATTTTTATCAAAAGTAGCTGTTGACTGAGACAGATAGAGAGATGTGCGGCTAGCTAGTACCTCGCGTTAGCTTGCTGTTTTTAGCAACATCAGGGGTTTACCTAGATTGTTGTTCCTCTAATTCACTCTTACTGTAAAGTAGTGAACACTGAGACCTGCTTTTGCACAATATTGTGTATAATGTGTAGCTAAACAACTTGCACTGTAGGCTATTTGAGTGTGCTGGCTTCTTTCAAGCTCTTTTAAGGGACATTTCAAATCCCTTAGGCGGCCATCTTGTTGCCTCCTGAGCATTACTTATGTGTTGGAATGGCTCAGTTTTACTTTAACTTGATTTGTGTAATGTAAAGACTCTTAAAAAAAAATACATACAAGTTACATTTCAAGTGTTTTTTTTTTGTTTTTTTTTTAATGTTTGATCTATTTTCTTCAGCTGAACATTGAGACTTAGGTTTCTTCATCAGCAAACACACTTGCTGAAGCATGTAGGCTATAGCCAACTATGTAACAAATGCAGGAGAAATTAATCAAGCACTGAACCATTCACTCACCTCCCATTCCTTTCAAGATGATGGAAAACAGAAGGAAAACAGTTTTGTGTCTTCTCTTAGCTGCTGTCATAAATCAAAACGCGTGCCATGGCAAGCAGCTGTCATCCAGGTCTGGTGTGGTAATTAACACAATCATTGCCGTTTTCACGTGCACCATCCCTCTTGTGTAGACACACTTTGGTTTTTGACTGGGGCTAGAGGCTGATTAAAATTACCGGAACAACAATAAACATTTGAAAGGATGTTTCAGCAGAGGCTCGGATTTGTGATGAATCACCATGCGGCCATATTATTTAACTCTGCATGATTAATGGTGATTTAAATAAACAAACTTGTCCCCTATTGTTGTTGCAGTTTCATTCTTTTCTCTGGTACATGCCCAGAATAGGTTTGTAATACAAGATAATAAGCAGAATGAAAAATGCCTCAAATTAAAAAGCCGCATGGAGAATGAATGTAGACATTGTGACGAGTTTTTTTTTGTGAAGGATTGAAAGCCATTTGGGAAAAGCATGGTGCAGCAGAGCGGAGGTGAGAAGTGTTGACGTCTGAACAATTGCTTACTTGCTAATGATTGTGATTCCACTTCCCGGGAGAACATAATGTTACTCATTGTTTGCTGAGACACCCAGCGCAGCACCGTCAAATTTCTGGCCCCTTCTGCATTTTTATTGATGATGTGATATTTTTCATGGTAAGTAATCGGACCTGCGTTGACCTTGGTATAGTGGAAACAAATGCACCTTTTCATGCTGTTTTTTTTTTTTGAAGCTTTAAAACACCCATCAGTCTGATTTATGAAGTCAATATCAGACCTCACTGGCTGCTCAGCAGGAGGGCCTATGGTGCTGAAAGAGACCTGATGCTGGCTAACCTGCCAATGCAATAATCATCCTAATGCCACTAATTATGAATATTGTCGACTAATGAGAAGATGAAATAAGAGAATTACAGTTCATCGCTAATGAGTTCACCTAATTAGGCCATTAAGTATCTCCAGAAGAGGAACATTATGGGAATGGGAACTTTGCTGCATTGGCAGTTAAAGGATGAAAGCCAAAAAAAAAAATGGTTCAACAGGGTGACATGATAACAGAGGAGATCAAAAATACGTCTTCTTCAGTCTTCTTCAGATAGTCTGGTCAAGGTGGCTGAACCTTTCTCTGGGCATTTAGTCATGTGTCTGCACCATAATTATCAAAAACACTGTTCCAGAGATGAATGTAATTATACAGTAAAAAGAAAAGTGCAGTTTGGTAATGCTGCACCTTAAAGGTCACAGTATGAAGATTTACTAGTATGAAGATGTAAATGCTCATAAAGCAAAGGTCTATGTTCTCTGTTGGTACTGTGAAAGTATGAAAGCCTCGGTCCACAGAGAAATGCATACAGCCTGTATTCAGAACCTGAGCCTTAAAATGAGCCATCAGTATGTCTGTAACTTTGTGATATCACAACAACAAGTCATACCCCCCTCAGTGTTGTCCAGCCCACTTGGACCCACTTTAACCAAATCACAGGATTTGGTAATGGACTGTTTTCAGTTCACCATATCAACGGAGGAGAAATGTAAAATATTGTATCTGTACTTTCTCATTTTACACAGCGTTTCACAGAGTTTAGGATTAGTTGGATTACTATTTAATACCAAATATAAAAGGATAATGGAAAGGTGGCCTCCAAAGAAGGATTTACGTCAAATCCAATATTCTTATGTTAAACTGAAAACTGCTGAGTTCCCCCCTGCGAATATTACATGACTTCTCAGGGGTAAAAATAAAGATGGACGCCACACAGAGACAAGTTTAGCCCATAATTTATGCAAAGGGAATTATTCATGAAACCATTCAATTGATTCAATCACAATCAGTCACCTCATGAGCCACTCAGTTCACATGGATGTTATTTCCATGCAGCTACATCGCCTCCACACTGAACAGCACCATAAAGAGCTCCCATAATAATCCTTTTGGCCCCTCAGACAGTTCTAGTAGAAGGCCAGATAATTGTCGAGGGACCGCAGATCGCCTCAAGGGGTCAACGCCATTCCACACTTTGTGCACCATTACGCTCCCTTTAATTCAATTGCAGAAAGTGCAGTTAATTAAGCGATTAACGCAGAGAACATGGGAGCTATCAGGGAACAGAAAGACCCCCTGATGGCGAACGGTACAGCCGCTGACCTTCTCTGGGGGAATCTGCCTCTGTCCCCAAAAAAACTGTTGTTTTTTGAGGCTGTTGTTCACACAAGCTGTTGCTAATTTATTTATTTATTTTGATTTATTTTTAAGTAGAAAGTTTAAAATTGTGGTGTCTTTGATATAAAATGGCAAATATACAAGACGTTAATGTTGAAAATACAGAATATATGTTGCATTTACACTAAATTTCAATTTCCAGCTCTATAGTATAATCATTGATTCACATTTCGCTCCTACTGTGTGTGAAATTTGTCCTCTGCATTTAGAGGACTCCACACTGTGATGCTCGGTGAGCTGCTCCTGATGTGAGACCAGCACCTCACAGTGAAGTGTCCTTAACAATCCTTCAGTCTTTTGATGTAGAAGGGAACTGGAGCACCCAGAGGAAATTCTCACAACATGCAGACCCACAGAGGGAAAGGCCCCAGTGGGGTTTGAACTCACATCTCTCCTGCTGCGAGGCAACAGTGGAAACCACTGTGCCAGTTGTACCATAAAATAAAATGACCCAAAACCATGGGCATTAACTCCAGAAAAACAAAAATGAAGGCAGGAAAGAAGTGGTACACTGGCCACACGACATGAGCTCTGCAGTTGAAAAGTATCATATCTGTCAGTCTGTGCTGTAAGCACCAGATTTCTTTACCTTGTCTAATAAGTTCAGCATCTCACTTCCTTTTGACATTAAGCACCTTGTCTTGCTGACAATTATTTCTAACGATGTTTGACTGTGATGGATTAAACGAAAAAGAAAAACACAACAAACTAATAAAATGAAACTATAGATTTTAGTTTGTGTTCGTTCTTGTCTCTCTCTACCAGACACTTTGTCATGAGCTCAGACTTTCATCCTGTCACATTGTATTTAAATGTGCCTCGCTGATACACGTCCCCGCTGTCATTGTATTTTGTGTACTGCCTCAATCCACCACTGTTAAGACCTTCTCTATTGCTCTCCGATTGGGGAAATCACCCCAAGTTAATTAATTTACAGGGTTTTTACCCCCCATAAATAATTCCTGCAGTGGGATCAACAGCAAAGCTCTGTCTTTACACAGTGTATTATAATAAGCATCTGATTGTGTGCTCCACTTTTTGCTTGTGTTTCCCCCTGATGGAGTACATTTACACTTTGTTCTTAATATGACCAAATGTGTTTAGGACCTCCTCCACTGAGGTTTGGATCATCAGATCTTGAGCACCTCTCAGGTGAAGCTTCTCTAAGACTGTACTTTTCTCTCCTCGCTGCCTCTGATTGAGCTGCCTACACAATGAACTCTTTTAGATCTGGTTTTCAGTGTGCATGATCCCGTTTGAGTATCATTTGTCCCAATAAATCCTCAGTTATTTTACTGCTCCTGATCAAATCTGAGCCTTGTCCATCTCAAATCATAAAGATCAATATGTTTGATTTACAGATCAGGCTACCTTGGACAGAAATGTCTGCAGTAGCCAATGAGAGTGAGCAGGTAAGGGTCACCAACTGGATGTTAGAGCTCATAAACAGGGCAGCTGAGCAAACCCAAGGGACTATACAAGAAGATGAAGAAGTGGAGTTTTGGAAAAAGCATGATGGTCTTTGTAACTCATGCAAAACATACTACAGAAGGAAAAGGCGTGGGCAGACATTGCAGTGGTGTTGGATGTAATGTATTTTTTTGAGGGGCAGCTTTGATCACATGAGTTTCTGTGAGATTCGTGACTGTGAAATTGTTACTACAAATGTCAGGCCAAAAGTGTGCATTCAAAGTCATAACATTAGAAAACAGTTGAAATCGTCCTTATGTCTGTTGTTGGTTAAGAGTTGATAATTATCTAGTGTGTAGGCAGACTTATTCTGATGCATTTCAATGCCATGTGAAGGGAGAAGGGGTCATTGAGTAAGATGTGTAAAAGAGGAAAGTGGGTTGCTGGGAGATTTCATTTCTGGACACACACACACACACACACACACACACACACATTGTGCCTGTCGGCCTGGTGTCTGTCATCATAATGAAGTATCTTGAGAAGGGCTGCGGCGCCATTAGACAGATAGATGTGAGGGATGGAGGGAGTGACACGGGGTGAACATAGGAGGAAGACGGGCAGTGGAGCTGCAGTCTGCCATCAGAGTGGGATCAAGCAACCCTCGTGTCAGAGCTGAAAGATCACATTCACTGTTAGCCGTGCAAACGTCCACGGGCTGAGCGTGCGAGGGCGCGGGATGTGTCATCATGCGGTAACTGGCTGCAATACTGCTGAGAAATGGCCGAGCCCTCTGTGAACATACGAGTGGAAAGAATGATGAAATCTGCCAGTTACTTTTTGATTAATCACAGTGTTGTTTAATGGGTGAAATGTCAGGAACTGATAACAACCAGGCTGCACAACTCAGCACAAAAATAGGTTTTGGGAGGGAAAAGGCTCTTTACTGTGCAAAAAGCAAATTACACAGGGAGACAGGATGAGGACGAGGCTGAAGAAAGGTCAAAACACTGGGCATGAGTCACACAGCAACCAAAGTAACAGCAGAAACTCACAAGGAGCAAAGAAGAAGCAGGAAATAAATACACAAAAACAAGGGAGACAATGAGACGTAGGTGCAACACATTAGACAATCACAGTGGCGGGAAAACACACACAGACAGGAAGTGATGCTGACATGAGTTAGTGATTTCAAAGTAAAACAGGAAATGAAATAGGAAAAAACAAATGATGACATGACATTTAAATCAGGTGGAGAAACAGACACACATATGCTTTTCTATAAAGTAAATGATTGATCAATTTTCAAAATAAGTTTATGTCTATGGTTTCTACTCCTTTGTCCTCATCAAAGGTTTAACTACTGGACACATGACGACAGCTTCACTTGGATCCTGACTGACTTCCAAACTCAGATTAGATGTTGTCACTTTGACCTTTGACCTTTAAATTGTGGGTGAATATTTGTACCAGTTCTCTTAAGGCCATTTTTAGATATCACACTGAAGAGGTCAAAAATGTGTTTTGTGAGGTCACTGTGACCTTGGCCTTCGATCACCAAAATCAAATCAAGTCAATTGATGAAGGTTTTCTCTTGAGGATTTTCCGAGACATTGCAGTCATGAGGCAAGTCAGTGACCTTTACCTTTGACCCTTTTCCACCAAAATCTAATCAGTTGATTCCTAAATCCAAGACTGAGATTCATGACAATTAGATGTATTGGCAACCCAGGGATTATATCATTTATCTCAATCAAATAAGTGATTAATTACATTGGAGGTACCTTTAAATGTGTCTTATTCTAATACTAAGTCTTAAAGAAGCAAAGTTTAAATTGCAAGCTTCTGGTTTTGTTCATTTCAAACATAACAAGATTTGAGTCAATATGTGAAAGCGAGAGAATTCCCATGACAGTTTCACTTTCCAAAACACTTTCCCCCTCTGTCAGGAAGAGAAATGTAGTTTTAGCAGAGGCCTGTTTGAATGCATTATAAGCTGGGAATCCTCATTTTTCAAGACTCCTTCATCCTCTCCCATCTAATGATGACTAATATGTCTCGTCCGTTGTCCAATCGCAATCTCAGAGATGACAAATGTGCGTTGTACTTTCCACGCACTTGCCTCCGCCTTTTCTCCCAGCCAAAAGTGTGACTTGGCTGCGACTGGCTGCCTTTGACTGACACCTGTATCATTCAGTGGAAAATTCAGTTTAGAAAAAGGCCTGGTTTACATGTATAATTAATTAGGCTCATCTCTCAGCCGAGGCACGGCTGATAATCATTAAGGGCAACCGTTAGTCTGGAGAGTAGGTGCCTAAAGAGCGGTGAGTTTGCACATGATGGGCAAGTGGTATGATAATAAATGGTTGGCTTTCACAGAGAGATGGGGTGCATGTAGATAATAAGATGCCTCTTTTGAAAAAAAAAAAGGAAAATAGGCCAGACTTTCATGATGTATGCTTTTCAGAGTCTCTCTTTTGGAGTCACTCTCAACCCAAACTTCTCACATCACTGGGTTTTGTAAAAGAGACTCTTTAGCTGGGGCTCTCAGGATGGCTTCGCCTCTTGAGCCCAGGCGTCTCAGTGTGCTAAAGGACATGTGATGGGTACTGCCTAATTAGAGAAAGGACATCCTATTCATGTTGACTTGAAGCTGGAGTGCTCAGGCCTCGGCCTCCTGTGATCAGGGTAATTTGTCTGTGCACCCTGACACCCTCCTCCCCCCTGTCTGCTGCAGATGAAAGACTAGGTGTGTTGCCAAACTGCTGGAGTATTAGCCTGCACAGTGAGCTACCCCTCCACACAGGTCTGCTGACCGACTGTGAAAAAACTCCGGGTCAGCACATTAACACATTAACCCTAGCCCATGGTCATGCCTCAAGACTGGCATAATGAAGCATCATTTACCCCAGCACAAGCCAGTGTGGGGACTCCTCCGGGATCTCTGTGCGGTTTTGAGGGGAAAGCTCTCAGCTTTAACAGTTTGCCTGTTTAGCTCTGCAGAAAAATATCTGAACATATTTTCCTTTAGCCGTAGGCTGCTTTGGATAAAAGGCTGGGTATATGATGTGTGTGTGGGATATCATCCAAGTGGTAAATGGCTCATGGTTGTCGGTGGTGGATTTAAACCAACATTGTAGAGGCGAAGTTGTTGCAGTTGACACACAACAGCCTTGCTATGGACAAACAGTTAATGGTACAGGCGCCCTCAGGGGTCACAGGGCTTCATAGGCTGCAAGTGCATTAAAACCTATTGATGCAATTGCTCCCTGAACAATAAACTGGAATGAGAACAATTTAATAATTATTGCACTATGATGTTTTGACTCTCATTGTGTTTATAATCTTTATAAAAGATGCATTTCCCTCAGTGATCTGCAGCTAGGACAGACGCAACAGGCTGAAGGCTGCAAGGTGAAGCAGAGCTGTGGTAGGTCCACAGCCCAGGGTGCTAAGTGCACCAGTGCTTGTGAATAAAACAGTGAGAGTGAACATCGCCCCCTGATAGCCTGTAGCATGGAAAACCTGATCTTCTGATGATATCCTTGGACATACAGCATATGCAGCTGGGTGAAAGCCCCACATGAATCAGGTTAGGAGCCACTCCAAGTTTTCCAGGCAGATGTGCTGTGTAGCGCAGGACCTTGAAGGGGGGCGGTTGGGATGGATGCATGGACAACTTTAATCTCCAACCAATGTTCAGGATTAGTTTCCTTGAACCATGAAGAGGAGCCTTTCTGAAAGAGGCTCTCCACTGATTTCACACATCAGGATCGACTAACTAGCCATGGGGACAACATCTGTGCAATATCATGTGTGTAGCTCTGGGGGAAGCTTCAAGTGTTCAAGTGTTAGAGGCCTTGAGGTTAGCGCTGATGATGTCACCAAGGTTACATATCTTGGATTTAAAGGCTATACTTGATTTTAGCCATGCTAGATTCACAGCTCACTGAATTTGCATGTCAATATTAGCATTTAGCTCAACACAGTGTTTTTGATATACTTGACGCATAATTTCTAACAGCAGCATGATTTGGATTCTGTTTGATGACTTATTAAGCAGGTACATCACTGCATTGAGAAACAAAACATAGGACACAAACTACTACACATTAAACAGGCATCTCACAGCCTTTGAAAATTGAGTTTTATTTTCCATGTCTCAATTTGAGCATGAGGGTTGTTTCCAATTACAGCAAAGGGGGAAACCTGCACCAAAATCCACACTAAGGCTAATAAACAAGTGCTACAATACTTTCCTCCACCTGCGTTGCTTGCAGAACACACCTTAGCAGCCTCTGGAGCACATCTTTAAATAAAAATATGGCTGAAATGAAGTTAGAGGGATGCAGCATATGCAGCCCACAGATGCCACCACATAAGTACAGGAGGAGACACACTGGAGCTGAGGGCAATTTTCTATGAGTTGCTTCCTGCTTCGTTTTGAGCTATAAATTAATTTCTTTGAAAACAAGGTTTGTTCAAGGTTATGGTTGCTTCTTTCATGAATAACAGACAAGTTATTAAATGGTTGCTGTGCCACAGAAAAACAGCCTACTCATAAAGGGATCGTTTGAAGTTACAATGTGATGCTCTCTCATTGTTATTTAATGAACCCGCTTCATTTTTCCTCTGGCAAAATCCATTAAAATCAATCATTTTTGCCTCCTTTTTTCACCCCCTCTTGCTTTTTTTCCCTCCTGTAAACCAAACTTTGGTGCAAGAGATGAGAGGAAAATCTCAGAGGCCGCAAGAGAGTAAATCAACTAATCTAACCGTAGCATTCATTCAGATCCAATTCATTACTCGAGCGCATTGAGGAGACAGAACAGCACATACCATGCAAGTCAGCCGATCCGCTCATCACCCACTAATAAACACCGGTGCATGTGTTAGCGGAGGAAGTATTGAAAGAGCTCGCATTCAGATCACAGCTGCCCCCTACCTTTGTTGTGGATGGCAAACGTGATTCGGATAAATGCTTGACACACGTTGCTGTTTTAACCCAAATTACCTCCGTGCCTTAGATCTTCCAATTGCCTAATTAACAGGGGGGCTGGGGGTGGGGGAAAGTCTGAAGCCTTTCAAGTTCTGCACTTAAAACAAAGCCGGTGAGCAATGTAGTGACTCTGTTCTTCACTTGTGCACCTGCAGGGAGGAATCAGTGCTGATATAAGAAGGCAAAGGGTCAGCACGGTGAAACGTACCCCATTGAGGCTGTTCCACATTTCTCTCTTAGTATCTGTAGATTAATGATATGTGAGGCCTGAGGATCCCCATGAGTGCTTGAAGTGGCTAAAAAGGGAACGAGCAAAATGAAGAAGATTTTCTTTGTATTTGAACGTAGGACAGTGAGAAAGGTACAGGAATAAGATCAAACAAAGTGTTCAGTTTTCCCTTGTTATCTCCTCTACTGTCGTGTAGCTTGACTTTCACAGCTTGAAAGGGTTTAACTCATTGGTTCCCACTTCTTTTTAGTCTGATGCACCTTTGCAAGTACCCCCTTCATCTACCACGTACACCTGTTGTGATCCATATGTGTGTGGTGTTAGAGCTATTTGTAAGTTTTGCTGTTTTTATCGGTTTGTTCTTTTAGAACTTGGACATTGGCTTTTCCAAGTTCCCAGTCAGCCGAGTCTACGAAACTAGCTGAGAAACTGAGAGGAACTTCAGTAACCCTGAGCTCACAATCCAAGATGGCTGCTCCATGCATCAACAATAAACTAAAGCTGTTCATTATACTGTTTATCAGCCACTTCGTCTTGTTTTAGTGTCATTAAATTAGTAGTGGTGGCAGTATTGTGCAACTTCTATCTGTAGACATGTTGCTTTTACATGCAAACTAACACATTGGGCAATAGCAGCAATAGCTAACAAGAGGGTTGCTTTTCCAACTTGTTAACAGCTTGTAACTAAAATGCAGTCAACTCAGCCTGTTGCAGGCCATTTACCAGTTCAGCAAAGCACTGCACCATTTTGTAATATGTTGATATTATTGTATTATTCCCTCATGAATAAAGATCTAATTTCTATCTTTTTCTTTTTCTCTATTTTGCCATGGACCACCTGGCAACTGCAGAAAAAGCTACCCCATGGGATACACAGGCCCCTGGCTGGGAATCACTGATTTAGACAACTACTTGTGGGATTCTTTTACCTGTTTGCATCTCTGCATGTGGTAGAAAACCCTTTGCAATAATTTCTCACACTGACATCAAAATCACTTGATACCTTTTTGTTGAACATGAGAATCGAGATGAAAAGTGGAAAATGAAAGCGAACAAAGGAAGTGGAGAAAATAAAAGAAGTCCTTTGGGATTAGAAGATGCATTTACAGAGGTCTTTGATGTCTAAGAATTTTATGTTTTCCACTTATTCATGCTCTTCATCTTTGCTCAGCAGCCATGTTTTTTTTTAACTATTGGTATAGTTACTTTCTACACCTACACATCTTTTATAGACTCTGCCAGTTTTATCTGATAAGGTACACTGAAGCCTTGCCTCAGAGAGAGCAGGAGCCTGGAAAAGAATTAAAGTAACACAACCAAAGCCAGCCAACCACTGAAATCAACAATGTGAGAAATGGCAGAAATCAATACAACATTTCAACTTATCCCCCCACCACCAGCACCAGCACCACCACCAGCACCACCACCCTCCTCAAGGATGTTGGGAAGAAAGGATGACTGAGAAGCAGCAGGAGTCTTAACATGGAAGAGTAAGCAGATAATTGAAGGGAGACGAGCTCAGTGTCTAATTCTATTATCTGATGATCTCCACTGCAGACTCTGTGTGGTGTGCATGCACCATCAAGGAGAGCGCGAGGTGACAGGGAAAAAAAAGAAGAAAAAAGAAAACACATCTTTTTGTAGGTGTATTCAAATCATCAGAGGAGCACATGAGATGCAGCACCACAAGAAAATCAATAAGCACCCTGTTTTTGAACTTGCAGAATTTAGAGAGAAGTTCAGTTTTGATCTTATTTTTATAGTTTGAGATTTTAGTTTAGATTTTACTCACCATAGTACAGTACACTACGGGGAAAAGGCAACTAAAAATGACACATTTTTACTTTTTAGTTTTAATATTTCACAGAGAAAAATGACGTAACTTAAACACTAAGTTTAGGTAAAGATGTGAATATAACAGCTACAAAATAAAAGCCTTTTCTACCACAATACGACAGGTGGAGTATATTTACATTGACCACTCCATTACACACTTCTCAGTTATCAAAATGAAACCTTTGGTCCATACCTGAGCTGATTCTAGCTGTTATTCTCCAACATTAACTGACAGCCAGATGTTTTTCTACGTGTTCACTAATAATTGGCCCAGATGTGGAAGTAGCATCTCACAGTCATGCTGTATATGATCCAGATGTGGGTCGTGGAATCAGATTTATACAGAGTGAGAATAAAGTCAAGCATCTGGCCTGTGTATAAGTTGGATGTGTCTTTTTATCTGGCATCAGTTTCACCTCTTTTTTCATGTTCTGATGAAGTCGTGCGGACACACACACACACACACACACACACACTGATGCACATGTGGTTACAAGATTAACCAGAGATAATACATGTGACTGTTGCTTTATTCACTCTCAACAGCACCAGTTTTTTTTATGTATGATTTATATGAACTTTTTTATATTCATAGTTAATTTCATGATTTACTGATGCACTAACTTTCATCAGGAAGTTCTCGTTTTTCTGAGGACAAACTAAAACTAGATTAACTGTAAATATGGTAAAATTACTAAATAAATCTCCATGTGGCTGCTTTAATTTACAATCCAAATACATTTGCTCAGGTTGTTCTGCAAAAAGAGGCCTTGTAAAAGGTTTAAACAAAGATTTCATCAAGCAAAAACCATGCATTTGGTGTTTTATGATCTATTAAGAATGAATCTGTTTTTGATCATTAACATTGCTGGCAATTGATTAAGGAAAGTGCTTTAAATTTGCATTCTTAAACCATGGGAAAAATGAGGAGTAAACGACCGGGGCATGATGAATTTCCACTAATGGCCTCATTTTGCGTGCAATTTTGCAAAGCAGTGGACGGGCTTTTTGTTTTCAGCTCCAAATAACTTGGTTTAGAAGTCAATTTAATGTACAACACTGCAGCCAGAGTCATCAAATCTAAATTTTTGGAGGGGAAAACCGAGTTAATGTACAAGCTGTTTGTGTTTTAGGAGAAAAATGACTCAGTTTTTGCGAACTGCTGGAAATTATGTGACTTAAGTGTTAGAAAGGCACGGCTCAGTGACCCACCCTGACAGGTATCATCCCCAGAAGCATGGAGTCATTATGTTATTACATAAAGTAGGTCTCATGTGAGTGAGACTCAACCGGAGAGAGTGATGATAAAGCGGCGACAAAATGTCAGACAGAGACTCGTGGTGACACACCATCTCTCTATCTCATCTCTCCTCCTCCTCCACACACTCTCTCTCTCTGACACTCTCTCTCTCTGTCTCTCTCTCTCTCTCACACACACACACACACGCAGCAAATAAATCCATAAGCACCATGTTGGAGTGCGCTGCCATTTTCTGCTGTCACCATCATTTTATTCTCCCGTTAATATTTCCCTGCCTCCCTCTCTGTCTTTCTCTCTCCCGCAGGCCTCAGTTTCCAGATTTGCTCCACAAGCATAATATCCACCTGCTTCTGTCACACTGCCTGGCATTTCACCCCCCACCCCCACCCCCCAAACTTGGGGAAGTCAGTTTCGGAGGGGGGCATAATTGAACAGTTGTGTGTACATAAACGTATACAATTACATGGTAGACCGTATGCTCAGTTGTAAAACAGGCAATTGCATGAATGTGAAATAATGCACTCTCCATGTTAGAGACTCTATGTGGTGTGTTTGTGATGGATCCATTCCCACTCTGGGATGCAGGCACTCGGTACTAATGAGCCAACTGTTGACAAATATATGCGTCACCACTGTGGGTCACACTGGTGACCTGGTTAGTAATGAGGAGGGAGAAGAATAAGGGATGAGACAGGGAGGGGACAGAAGTCAGGCTCTATTTTTTTCCTCCAAGAAAAGAGCTGATATATTCTCCATGTGTCTCTGCAGCATCTTTTCACACCAGTTGAAGGAGGAAATGTGAAACTGTTATGGAAGTCATGCAGTATTTTACAGATTTCTGGGTTGAACTAACTTTAATATGAATCATTTTCATTATGCCAATGGGTTAAATGGCTGCACACAGCTCAGACTCTTCAGCTCTCTGATTTGGTTTCCAGGCCTGCAAATGTTTTGTTTTGGTTCATTGCACTAAGCAGCTAACTCCCCAGGAGGTCATGGAGACCAAACCCAATGATATGATGTTTGTAGACAGATACACTGTCCATGCAGCACTTTTACCTTTCACTTCTATAAATCACATGACTCCAAACCAACCAGTCAGAGGCAAGAAGGACAAGAGGGACGGAGGAAAACATTGTGAACGCTGTGAATGTGTTTTTAGAAAATGTACTCAAATATACAGTTCTATACACACACACACAAATATGAATTACATTACATTTACATTATAGCAATCATACTGCAAATACAAATAGCTAATGTGTGAATTGTAACAGGTTTGTCAAAATAAAAAAGTGCATCCCACTGCATTTAATAGTAAATAAAGTTAAACTGTTAAATCTAATTACTACAAACTGCTCCGCGCTCAGGGAACCCAGGGGCTAGGCAGTTACATGCATAATGCAGAGAGGGCAGGACGTGGGGCCGCCGACAGGGGACCAGCTTTGCCTCGAGGCCCTTAAACACCTTAATCTGCCCATGAGCGGCCACGGCGGTTAACGTCGGCAGAAAATGAAATGGGTCTGATTCACCAACAGTATAGTGGTCGTCAGTGGTTTGAAATCTCAGAGGAGTGGAGCATCACTCTATTAACAATCTCTCCTGATGATTCATCCAGCAGCAGAAAACATTAAATAAAATGTACTTTTCGCAGTCTCCTTTTTCACCTGTGACATAATTTGTCCTTTCTGACACCAGTTACAATATTTAAATGCCTCTTTAAGCTCAATATGTACTCTTTTGTGGACAGCTTCTGTTTGACTGGAGCTCTTCTGATATTTTTGCTTTATAAAAATCAATGACAAGGTTGAAGTTAATGAAAAACCAAAACTAAAAAGGAACATGGTATAAAAAGAAAACCTTGGCACCTGTTCAAGCTCTTCTCAATCTGAGCCAACGATGTAAACAAAACACACAGCAGGAACAAGTCGAATGAGTCAATTTCACGGGGAAAAACTTAACTTTCTGATCAATAGCTAACAGGTTATTACTGGATCATATCAGGGATATAAAGCACTGCAGCCCCAGCTGGCCTTTTATCCTCCTCCTGTAGCTCCACTAGATCTTTTACCGCCGCAAACCCCAGAACAATCTGTCTGCAGATGGGGTGACACCTTTAAGCTTAAGCTCCTCTTACGCAGACAGAGAGCTTGTGAGGGTGTTAAAAGCGTGAGTCGTCTTTTAAAAGCGTCAGGACCTGACCTTGAAGCCATTAATGCACTAATTTGACTGATAAGCGCTTCCCCCCAGAGTCATTATCATCTCTTAATCCTTATCGTCCCGTGCCCACCTGATTGTTTCGCAGTGGCTGGTTTGTGATCGAAGGAAGGAGGAGGAGGAGGAGGAGGAGGAGGAGGAGGGGGGATGAAGATGAGTGAAGGTGCTTTAAATAGAAATACAGCTACTGGGTTTCTCGCACGCATGCACCACCATGGGATGCACCTTCCTCGCCATATTAGGAAGGAGCAGCGACGACCACTTGGGCATACTTGTTGCTAATTCAAGACTTGAGGTGTGCGTCAAGTTCTCAGCGTAGTTGGCCCAGTAACCTGCGAGGTGAAGAGCGGCTATATTGGGACACAGATTGCCATTTTATCTTGGCCTATATGTGTGTGTGGTCATGTGAAGTGTAGCTGTGCCTGACAGACTTCTGTAATTGCACTGAGGGGGAGAAAGTGAAGAGAGACACCACCTCCCACACTGAGCTGAGGTGCTGATCACCGGCAGGAGGCGGAGGCGGAGGTGGGGGTGGGGTGGTGCTGCTGGTGGAGAGATAACAGGAAGTACAGTAGAGTACAACAATAAAAAAAAAAAAAAAAATCTCCTTTCAACCCCAAATGAAATCTCTCTCTCTCCCAGGCTCTCCGTCACTGTCACTCTCCTGAGAAGTTGGGGGAGTTGGGGGGTGGGTGCGGTAATTGGTGTTTAAAAATAGTCATTTCTATAGTAGGTCACTGTATCACACGCTGCTGCCTTAAATAATGCATAAACAAAGCCCATAGAAAAGAGTTCTGAAGAACCTATTATGGGTCACAGTATGACAGAGTGGTGGCCTCAATAATTCCCTCGTCAGCTTTATACTCATCTGTGTTCAAATGCCGACAAAGTGATTAATATTACATCAAATCAGAGTGCGAGTTACTCGGTCTTGTACACAATGAGGAGCGCTCATCATAATCTCACCAATGAGTGAAAACTCACTTCACACACGTAATATTCTCATAAAACGACACATCACTCAGACTGTGTTATCTCTACCACTATGGAAATCAAGTTTTGTCCATGTGGTGTCCCCCCCCCCCCCCCGATACAACACAAGACATATCATGTGTGAATTCATATTTCTGCTTCAGAACTGCAGTGAACCAATTATACTCATACATGATTGACAGGTGGAGCTGATCCTAAACCTGAAACCTTCTCATTACAGCTGCGATATGATGCACAACACGTCTTCTAGTCCTCAAATTTGGTGAACAGCAAACTCCTGAGTGAGGCTCAGACATTTCGCCAAGGGTCTGATGCTTAAAGCAGCACTTCTCAATAAATACATGGGAAAACCATATTAAATAAACTACTAAACATAGAAGAGCATTTCATTTCTGTCTAGAAAGGCATTTCAGACCCGGTTCTTTTGGAGCAGTTGTGCTAAAACAGGGAGCATTTCACCCCAAAGATCGATCGAATACAGCAGTCGTACTGCCGGATGCGGGATAAAACAAGCAGGCTGAGGTTGCTTAGAAGTGGTGATCTCGGCTCGCTTCCATTCGAGCCCTGGAGCGGTTCGTTTGGAGTGAGAATGTAAACAACTCAGCAACCAACACAACATGCTGCTGATGCTCCATGGTTCTCAATGGGCCAGGCTGGCCCAACTGGATGCCCTGGTTCAGGCTGGGCTCAGGCCAAAAATATATAGGATGATTCGGGTCGGGCTGGGTCCGGGCTTCAATCACGGGTCGGGCCAGGTCGGGTTTTAAGTTTCAGGCCTTTGTTTTTCCCCTGGGTAACCTCCTCTTCTTCTTCCTCCTTCCAGATTTCTGACCAATGAGAGAACAGTTGGTTTGTGCATGGCATTTGTTTCCAACTTTGGGCCGCCTGCGACTGTGAACAGAAAAAATCCCACAAAACCCAAAAAAAAAAAAAAAAAAAAAATGCAACAACTGTATCATTTTAGCCCTGTGAATCAGAAAAAGCCAACGAGGCCACATGTCTGAATACACCCTTAAAGAAATCAGAGAGGAGCATGAACCAAAATTTGTAAATCATAAATCCATCCAGAGATGTAGAGTAGAAGTCCCACAGTCCATAGGGTTCAACCTCTGGGTGCCATGAATGAGAATGAATGTAGTAGACTTTTTTTTTTTTTTTTTTTAACACTGTGTCCCTGCCATCCCCAGAGCTAGGCTGCGAGCACGACTAAAAATAGTGAACCAGAAACACCAAGCCATACCATACATTAGACCAGACCACCAGACCATACATTAAGTGCAATGTATACAGTGCGGTCAAAGGTCAGAATGGAAAACCACTTGCAGGCGTCATCCGCTTGTCAGCTTCGCTCTCATGCCTGGGCGAAAGCGGCAGAGCTAAATCGAGGGGTCACGACTTCAAAACAATAACCATTACCAGCCAGGAACGATGGCGACTTATAGGAGGCAAGGTCAAACTGAACTGCATTAGCAGACATAAGCCGTGATATTATAGAGAGCTTTTCCTTGAATCAAGGTCGATGAAAAAAAAAAATACAGAAATAGCAAGTGGCGAGGAGTAAATTATGAGAATACCCTCTGGCCCGAGCAGCTGTGGCCCAGAGCGAACAAGTCATTACAGTAACGGAGGGTTTTCACATTCTGCACAGAGCACATTAAAAATAAATCAAGCGTCAGTAACACATTACTGTCGTTCTAATTAGCGCATTTTTAAACTAAACACTTCTCCACCGCTTTTAATCGTCCCACAAATTCATCAGGTCTCCCTTTTTCCATGCAGCATTCACTCAATTCTTTTTCTCAAACTGACCAGTGAACGCAGCGTCGACTGAATCCCATCATTTCTCTTTTGAAGTGCACGGCCTCTTCGTCCTGCCGCCGCCTCTGCACCTCTGATCTGTTCAGGATTCATCCAGCCACAGTGAAGACACAGCTCCGGTCTCAAGTGGCCCCTTGTTGCCAGAGACACAACTGTGGCAACGAGTAAAAAAAAAAATGCAAGTGATATGTGTGTTGACATTTTTTTTTCCATTTATTCTTGGTGCCGCAAGAGCAACACAATGTTTAGAGTGTGTGAACACAGAAAAAGGGCCACACATGTCGGAAGATGGAAATAAACGTTGCATATTATCTGCTGATATCTAAACTCTAAACTGAGGAGTTGCTATTGATCAGCAGGCAGCCTGACAGCTTGGCCAGAGCCATTAAGATGTGTAGGTGTAAACAACGTAGTAGAGAGACAGGCGACCCTGCTCGTTCCTGCTGCGTCAGTCAGCTCCAGGTGCTGCAAGTGATCTTCTGCAGGGAGGACACCATCAAAGCAGCAGCAGTGGTGGTGGTGGCGGATTCACCGACAACAACAAACAAATACGCCTACGGTTTGTCTGTGAATGCTTTTACAGGAGGCTTTGTCACTTCCAATGAATGCAACAAGAAAAAAAAAAAAAAAAACACATCTTCCTCTGCTAAGTGGATGCTCTTGTGATTGAAATGCCTGTTAATTGCTGACTCTGCTCCCCTGGGCGTCCGCTCCACCTCTCTGAAGGGAGGGCAGCAGGCTAAACCACAGGCAGAGCTTAGCATATGTGTGAAATCACTAATGTGGCAATAAATGCTCTGAGTGAGAGTCGAGGCGGCAGGACTGTCTCCAGAGAGCAGCTGCCCTGTCTCCTATAGGTGGACTTGCTTAAAGTTGTGTGACATTAATGCAATTCATTTTATATAGCTCAGCACTCGAGTGTGCGCATAAAGGATGTTGAAGGTGTCAGTCAGTGCCACGCTTCAGCTCGGAGCGCGTCACACAGTTGGACAGGGTGTGTGTGTGTGTGTGTGTGTCAGTTCAGGTGAATGTGGGTGGATGAATTTGCTTTAACGCTTCATCTTAAAATGGAGCATTTAGAGAAAAAGACGGGTCTGATGGGTTCAGATATAAGATGAGTTTAGAGTATGTGACAAATAGAAGGTCATTACTTACTCTTTGAATTTTTCTATATTCCTCTCTTCTATTCTGAAACTACCCCCACAACGTCTGATTTCACCAGTATTTTCAACAGTACACGGCAATCAGACGACAGTCAGTGGGATACCAACACTACAATCAACAGGTTCGGCTAATTGTTTTCTTTGGCACGACTACAGTCTCGAGACATGCTCTGCAACAAATGGCAGAAATCTGAAGTAAATAGAAACGGTCATACCAGGGAAGCCCAGATGGTTTGATCTGTTTGGTGGCTCATAAACAGAGAGATTGTGAATGTGTGTCACATCAACTTAACCCTGAATTTTGGTGTGTACTTTATATTTTACATTTAAATGGATGCAGATGGACAAGGGCTGCTCTTCTGGAAGGGTGAGACAGTGACCCCGACTCTAACCCTGGCATAACAGGGATGGAAACAGATCCTGTCAGCTGGACATGTGTCTGTCAGATACTGCTCCCCCTGGATCCAGTAAGACAGGAAGATCACAAATCAGTCGACTTGATACTGCTGATCTACTTTATATCATTAGAAAAAGTCACTGTTACGAAGTTAAGCTGTGTCTTTAGTTCATTTGCCGGGACACATTTCACATATTGTCACTAAAACCACCAGAACTGCTTCAAACCTGTGAACCTGGTTTCATGGTATTGTGTTTTTTCCCCCGGACAGTTAATGAAAATGCTCCATTACTGTGATGACACTGCAGAGTTGTGATGTGCTGCAGCTTCTCCTGAGCATTAGTGACCACACTGTCTTATCAGCTGGTGGCACAGTGTATAATAGGATATGATAAAGGGAAAAAAATGTGTGTGTGTTGGGGGGGAGTTTAGCATTGTGTTTCCAGAGTAAGCCTTGGCGCTCACAACGTGGCTTCATCACCATTTGTTTGCTTTGCTGCCGTGGTGGTGCAACGGAAAAGAAAAGCCCAGTCAGGATGATGTCGAGCTGGTGCACACAATCACCTGGATAACAGCTGCGTGTTCGGTTACATACATGCTGAATTTTCAGTGTAGCATCTGTGAAATCTCCTGCATCCCCCCTCCCCACAGGAGCCACAGATACCTGCGAGAAACTTCATACTGTTTCTGAACAAGCTTTATACCTGTTTGATATGATAACTCACCTGGGCATTGGGAATTCAATCACAGGAGAAAAAGTGTCAGAAAAGTGACTGGAGTCGAGTCGCTTTCATAAATCAGCTTCTGTTGCCAGCTGAAGCATATTGAAACAGCTTTTATTTCACCCTCCCTGTGATTCATTAGCAGATAAGACCGGCTCAGTGCAGGAACAATAGAAACTAATGGCTGTGATTGAGCTAACTGAGGGTTTGGATGCTGCAGCCACGCCAAGCACTTAGTAATGCACCCATATGGGGAGGCATTTGCTGCTTTTTTTCCCCTCTCTCTCTTCGCCTCCTCGCTCATCGCCCGGGGGCATGATAGCATTAGCTAAACGCCTTGAAAGCAAATAGTGACACTACCCAGTGCAAGTGCCGGGGCTCACAGATGCGCCGAGGAAAGAGAGGAGCCAGCTGGAGGGGGAAAGGACAGCGGGGAGGAGGAGGAGGAGGAGGAGGGGAGGCGGGTGGCGGGAGACGAGTGTCAAGTTTGTTGCTTGGACATGGTGGAAGCTGTAGCCAGGGCACCACGGTAACCAGATGGACTCGCTGTGAGGCATATTTCATATTTCACACAACAACCAGTCCGGTGTGTTAGGCACTACTCTGGCAGGGCCTCGTGGCAACACCTGACACACACTGTGTGTGTGTGTGTGTGTGTGTGTGAGAGAGAGAGAGTGTGTGTGAGAGTGTGTGTGAGAGAGTGTGTGTGAGAGAGAGTCCTCAAATACCCATATGTAGGATTTTGAATTCCTCCTCGGCACATTGTCCATTAACTGCCGAGAGTTTCTAGTTCTGTGTGTTAATCCTAAGTCTGCTCTGATTGGCCGGCAGCAGCCTCGGGCTCGGCCTTGCCAGTTTTACCAGCTCTTGAACCAGGGTGGACAGGTGGCTGGTCAGACGCCCGGCTCCTCTGTGACACAGTAGACGACTCCTACCAATCAGAGTTGGGCAGATGTTTCACACCTTGGCAGGATTTCTGCAGATGGGGACCACCACAGTGGTCTTTCCTGCCCTGAGCCTGGTGGGTTTGTAACCCCCCGCCCCGTCCCGCTCCTTCTGTCTGGTCTGGTTTCACTTGGCCGGCTCCACTTTTAATAACTGACATCGACACAGGTGATAACGGTGACCAGGATGCGGCGGCCAGGACACGGCCCACTCATGAGAAAGGACTCATCCTGGCTCTCACCACAGGGAGCTTCTCAACTCGTCCTAACAATCCTCATAATGCTGCATTCACACCCACTTTACTTCTCAGTCGCTGCTTTTCTCTACGTCCCTCCTGCTGCGAGCGGTTGTGTATTAAATCATTAACAGTTGTCCTAACAATGCACCCGCCCACCACAGAATCAGTCCGTGGCAGCTCTTACAGCACCGTACGTGGAGCTCATGAAAAAGTGAACCTGACATTTCACGTTTTGAAGAGTCACACCAGCCCCATTGTTGTGAATATTTCCCACTTGTAGCTCACTTATTCTCAACAGGCGTCGTGGCCCCCAGCCAACTGTGCTGCCTACTTACACCCAACCTCCACTCAACCTACGACATTATCACATATGATCTTAAAGCCACAGTGTGTGCAGGTTCTTTGTACTGTAGAATAGTTCAAATTGTTCTCCTGGTTAGTTTTTTTGTTATAAAAGGAAAATGTGTTGTTGCCTTGAGCTCTTACGTCTCAGTCGTCCCAGGTGGTGAACGCACCTTGCCGAAAGTCAGCATTGTTTAAATTATACATACGGTGGCTTTGAACAGAACTTTTTTGAAAGACTGTAGCGCTGTAATCTTATGAAGTCCTGCTACAAACATTGACTTCTTTACTTTCTCTTCTCATAGTTATGCTCCACTCACCACTCTGATGGATTACAATCACCTCTTCTTTGTGCTTTTATTGATTGTTATGAAAAACGGTACGAAGAATTTATCAAGACATCAGATAGAGATGTTGTGAAGATGTTGTGTTTGAATATGAATAACCCTAACCTCTTTATTTTCAGTAGATCATCACCTGTATGACCAAACTTTGCTGTATCGACACAATATGCTCTGCTCATACTCGGTCCTATCGGCATCAAATGAAAAGTTCCAGAAAGTTTGAAGTCAGCACTTTTGACTTAGAGTTGACAGCAACGCTCCACATGAGTTTGTCTTCAGGCTGCTGTGTGATCAGTGACAGCTGAAGGTGAACAGGAAAACGTCAACAACAACACATTTAAGGGCAGAAAAAAACGCAGCACAAAGACAAAACACAACCAGATTCATATGTTTGTACAAGACAAGAGAGTGATGAACCAAACTGTGACACAGTTGTTGTTCACTCCTTTGTGACTTTTGAAATTGAAACTGTTGCAACATGTGCACATGGATAATTCATCCATGCAAGTGCATCCCAGCAAGGCAGAGGCAGCTGACCAGTGAACAGAGTTTATTTCAATAGTTGTTGAGTGGGAGGCAGATGAAGAGAACCAAGCTGGAGTTGTGCTGTCTTGAGTCCGGATGATGCGAAGTACAGAGTCTGTCATCCAGCACTGACTGACTGTGGAGCAGGGGCTTATGTAGACTGAGGCTGACGATCCAACCAGTGGCAGCTGTGTAGGTGAGGCCCCAACTCCAGCACAGCAGATTCTGATCTGCAATCAGCAATCTCTCTCTCTCTCTCTCTCTCACACACACACACACACACACACACACACACACAAGACCAGGGGGCAGAGGGCATGACACGGACTTCATGCTGCACACTGGACCAGGTGAATCAATAAGAAGACTCCTCATCAGCATTTTGTGCACACGATAAATACTTCTGTTGTGTTGTATGTGAAGCTCATGTGTTGCCCAGTTGTTGCAGTTTGAGCCAAGACTATTGAATCATTAACTGTTAAATATGATCATAATGAACGGATAAAAACAAAACCTAACCCACCTCCTTTGAACCCTAAGGAGGAATCAAGTCCTAAATCCAAAAGTTCACTCCCTGTCACTGTTGGATTAGTGAGCTACATTTCAAAAAAAGTGACATTATATGAAGCCTCGTTGGCTCTTCAGTGCAATGTGGGGAAAGAAATGCAAATTGTTAGCGGCATGTTCTTCCTCAGCTTGAAGAGGAGCAGGTGGGGCGGGGTTGGGGGAGTCGGAGGGTGGGAGGGAGGGAGGGGGGTTTTCCGTAGGCAGCTTCCTCTCACCATATGCTCAGCCAGCTCAGCTCCGTCCTGCAGGAGCCACCTCAGCCTTGCAAGTCTGCAGAGGAAGTTGACATAATAGCCCAAAGTCACACATGACACAAAAACCCGAATAAGACAGAAAGTCTGCCACAACTGCTTCCAGCTACAGAGGGGTTTGTGTGTGTGTTGTTTGTGTATGTGTGTGTGAGTGTTGTGTGTGTGTGAGAGTGTTGTGTGTGTGTGCTGCCTTCACCGGGGTCCTAATGTCTTGAAATGCAGCGTCTGTTCAGTACTTTTTTCTGAATCATAATGGCAGTGAGCTCTGATTAGTGTTGACGCGATAGACCGAAGGCGAGACTGAGTTCCTGCTCTGACACATGACACAGTTTCAATGCCAAACAACTTGAGTAAACACAGAGTGGTTTACACTCACGCTATGTCAGTCAGCAGAGGGTAATTTGAGGATGGACTGAAAGTGTTATTAAGAAACAAGTCCATTTCTGCAAATTAGGAAAAGTCAAACAGATATGACAGAAATCACCACTGTGATGTGATCAGCTCAGTCGCACCTGAGCCTCGTGGGAGTATCCCTCCGTGGAGCTCAGACAGCGGCTCCAGATTTGGATGGATGTGATCTGATGCGGGACGCCTAACGAGCTTTTCTGGAAAGAGACGGCTTCTGATGAATGTGTCAGTTCGACAGCAGCAGACGACAGAGCGGATTTTAAACTGTCTGACAGTGGTGTGAGATGATCGGTTCACAGAGGACGAAGCAAAATCTGATTAGTTAAAGAAAACATTTGAGCAGCCTCAGGCAGCTGATTGATTTGGAAGCAGAACAGGGAAATGTCAGAATAAATAGAGCTTAAAGGCTCCATGTTGTATAATTTAGGTAGGTTTCAATGTCTATGTTGCTGAGCAGGTTTAGGTTCATTATTAACACCATGAAAGTACATAAGTGTTCAGTCCAAAGGGAAATGCACACAGACTAGCTGCATCCTTCGGAGGCGGCGCTTAAAGCCGATCACGTCACAGTGTCACGATAAGGTCCGCATTTGAAGGCGCCTTCAAATCCGCCCTTCTCTTGCCTGTTCTACGAGGACACACCGCACCTATCCTCCCAAGATTCTCTGCCCCCCCATGATTATTAGCCACCTAGCATGCTAGCTATCAGAATGTTGAGGCAGCTCTGCGCTGTAGCCATGGTAGCCCCCACTTTACAGCTGGCTTGGACACATGGTCGCCCGATGTGAGGAGCTGAGTAGCCGTTGGAAGTAAACGACACTTTCAAATGTTTAACATTAGGAAACACTTCAAAGGCTAGACCATCCCATTTACCAACAGTTACCTGGCACCTCCGACCGACATGGCGGTCGGAGGTGCCTCCGAAGATCGTGTAGGCGAAGGGACACAGCTACTGTATTCAGGAAACCCCAACCCTGACCCATTCATCTTTATGTATAAACATTTCAAAATAAAACAGCAGGAATGTGTAAAATGTGGGTTTTACAGCTTTAAGCTTCGTGGCTTATATTTAAAATTAGTCCATCAATTTTAGGGTTAAGACATAAGTCACAACTGAGTAAAGTATAATCCTATTATGTCCCATAATGAATCCTACAATTCCTGCAATGCGAATTAGCACGAGTGTGAAACGTTCACAATCTGTCACTTCACAGCTGCCTCACTGTGACAAGTCTATCTTCATTCACAAAAAAAAACAACTCCAGAGCCCAGACACACACACACACACACACACACACACACACTGAAGCAGGTGCCTGTCACATCACGTTGGCATCATCAGCCATCTTTCACTTAAAATTTACAACAGCGCTGTAATAAGAGGAGCTCCCTGTGAGCAGGGTTGACAAACTGGATTTCAGCCTGTCCTGATAAATCTGCTCTGCCAGGAAAAAAAAAAAAAAAAATCAGACGACAGGCCGAGCGAACGGAAAGAAAAGGGTGGGGGGGGGGTTAGGAGTGAAACAGGTGTCTAGTTAAATCTATTTAGTTTTAGTAACACACATCATGCTCAATCATGGCCAACATTACACCAGGCTGGCTTTGAGTTGTGAAGAGACAAGTGTGATAGAGTCTTCGGGTCATCACAACGCTACGACTGCCACGTTTACAGCTGCAGAGCAACTCCACTCACACTGTAGGTACTGAACAGAGAGGTGCACTTAAAGAGAGATGCCTCTCAAAAGCTCAGGTGGATTGAAGAGGAAAAGCTCGGTAAAGGAAGCACTATTGTGTGAACGGGAGTTACAGAGTAACGCGGTTAGGGATGGTGGGAGGAGGGGAGGTGGGGTTGGGGTGGAGGGAGGCAGTGATGGAGTTGTGAGCAAGGTTAAAAGCAGTAAAAGAGAAGGAGGGGGAAAAAGCAGTTGATGGAGGTGGTGGAGTGCAGCGAGGTGAGGTTTAAGACAGATAACATTAAATCATTCTCAGCCACCAGTCCTTTAACTCTCTGCTCCTTTTGTCTCTCCCCTGAGAAAAGTTAAAGTCCAGAGCGTGACCTGCTCTTAAAACGTTTTCATAACCAACTCAGAGGGTCGAAGGAAAAAGAAAGAAGAAGAAGGAGGAGGCGAGAAGAGAGAGGAGAGGTGTTTTACTGCCATAGCAGTGTGCTGAAAACTGTGGTGAATATCTTAAAGGTCATTAACCTTAAGTGCTGCTCACTGAAACAAAGGTGAAAGTGAGGACTTCACAGTGTTGGACTGTCCGGTGATAAATGAGAAGAGGATGGAGGATTTAAACCCCCACGGGTCAAGGGGAGGCGATTACACCCTGAAGGCTTGAGATTCATGGTGTGAGGCTGGTGAGGACAGGAGAGCAGGGTGGGGGGGGAGAGGGTTTTTGTTTGTTTGTTTATTTTGCATGTTTTGGTGGCTGTGCTTTTTTCTTCACAGGTGCCCCGGGGGGAGAAATCAGGAGTGGATAACCTCACCGACACCGAGAAGAGTTTGACCTGGAAAATTTCCATTCTGGCAGAGCACCAGTGAGTGTAATCTCCCTCCTTAACAACCAAAACGGTGGATCAAGGGGAAATTGTAATGAAAGTGGAGGAAGCTGCACGACGCATGCAGGGACTCTGAAAAGACGAATTTCACCCAAGGCAGAAATCCAGCTCCCATCAGAGAGAGAGAGAGTGTGTGTGTGTGTGTTGGGGGGGTTGTTTCAAGAGGGAGCGTTCACATGTGGATGTGTCTGTGACTGGACAGATGCATTGAAGGAGAAAGAGAAGTTCGAGACAGAAGAGGGGAGGGAGGAAAAAAAGGAGGAAAAAGCTGGGAGGCTCAGATGAAGAGTTTCTGTGCAGAGGCCAGGTGGCAGATTGTTGGAGTTGGGAGATGAAAGCAGGAGAGGACCACTGATCTCTCTCACTGTACAGTACACTGCTGCAGGAGATGGATAGCACCCCTCTCTTCTAACCCCTCCCCCTCTTTCTCTCTGTCTCCTTCACTCTCTCTGTGTTGTTTTTTCTCCACCAGGCCTGAGAGCGAGTGATGCATCAGGGGTCAGGCGTGGTTGGCATTGATGGGAGGATCAGAGTGGCCCACGCCCACTCACCCGGGGGGCTCAGGGAGTAGGGGGGGGGTCAGAGGACGATTTGAAATAAAGAAGGAGAGGGAACGAATGCCAAAAAAAGGGAAAAACATCTGCCAAAAAATTCAGTGTGTCAAGTATTAATGTAGATTTGTAGGCAGGGTCTGACCTTTGACCTCTCCCTCCACCACCACCCACATTTCGCTGCAGGACATCACGACGCTCCGCCTCACCTGCGATCATATGCACACATTTGCCTACCTGCTCTTATGATCTTGCATAATCCAATAACAAATGAATGAGGATGGAAGGTGCAGGGGTGTGTGTGTGGGAGTGTGTGTGTGTAGGTGGGGGGTGGCTTTGCTTTAAAGGTTCCAGAAGCCGTCGTCATCTGTCAAGAGAAGAAGACTTAAGGTGCTGCCCCCTGCTCGTTTGCATTGCTGATGAGCTCTGGGGATTGTGGAGGGGCAGGTAGTTCATATTTTGTTTATGACAGTGCATGCATGTTGTAAATTCTCAGCACCTCAGCTTTACTTTACTCCCTCCCCACACACACACACACACACACACACACTCCACCAGTGCAGTTACATATTATTTGACATGACTGGGGCTCTCTCTGTTTCACTGGTGTCGTTTAGTGTGTAGTTATTGTTTGTTAGCTTCTCACTTGCAGTAGCTGACACAATGTTAGTAAATGCTACCTCTTTATTTAGCTCCGCCCATTGTACCCATAAGTTATAGTATTGGTTGGTTCCTTAGGTTATGTAACATACAAAACCCTGCCTTCATCTGTTTTTATCAGTTATTACATTCACAATGTATATAATAAAATGCCACAACTGACAATTAAATGATATAATAAACCCAATTTATTAAAAATACATAATGAAGTCAAATAATACTGCACCATTTGATGTACAAGTCAACTTAATATGGTTAGCTTGTAATTAAAATAATCCAAATGTGTACAGTAATTAAGGTTACATTACATTATCATTAATAGCATTCACACCCAGTGAGCATGTTTAGCGATCTTGCAGCATGGTATCAAGTTTTCTTCATGATCACTTTTTTTTTTTTTTTTTTTTTTTTACCACAGATATGATCTGAACACTGCTGGTGTGTCATCATCCAACACATGAGGCTGCAGGAAACTTGTGTGTTTTGACAAATCACCTGTTTTGTCATTCGGATATGACGGCTCATTTTCATTTTTCTTCCTGCGCACTTGAGAAAAAACAAACAACAAACAAACAAACAAACAGCAGCTGCTCTTGGCTGTTTCTGGAAGTCACTGTATGAAACTCATGAAATTCATGATCCTTCTTCAGTGTTTAGCAGGACTGAGGGCGGACTGGCAGGGCCTGTCCTTTCAGTGTTACATCACACAGCAGCAGCAGCAGCAGCATGCACTGTGTCTCTGGGGAGCAAAAGTATAAGACAAAGGAAGAGACGGTGGAAAAGATTTGGCAGAAGAGAATAAAACCTCAGAGGGTGTGTGAGGAAACGACCCCTTTGCTGTTCAATTTAACCGACCTCGGGGGAAAGCTTTATTAGTGCCACAGGGCGACGTCATGGGTGTGTATTGCAGCGAACATTCGGTCTGGAACGGTGTGACATCATCGGCCGTAGGGTGGAAGGAGAAGTTGACTGAAATGTTCCCCTTTCCCCGCTGCTCTGGGCCACGAATTACACTCTGAACACATGACAGTTGTAGACAAACTCATCACACTTAGAGTGTGTTGTTCACAAGGGTTTCCAAAATATTTATTCTAGAAACACCACAACAATGTGTTCAGGAAGGGAAGGCCTCTGGCTGCTCCTGGCTGGCTTCTTTTTCTGATAGAGACCCTCTTTCTCAGTTTTGTTGCAGGCCTCTGCCTGGGTTCTATCATCATGGTAACCCCTCAAGTTGCCGTGGCAACCTCTGAACCTCAGGCCAAAGTCTCATCACCTATTTTACTGTCAAACATCAATCGTTTACTATGTGTCTGAAAAAGTGAATACTGGGGGGGAAAAAAAAGAAAGAATAAATCTGCACATGGCCCAGCCATAGGCCACCAACCTCTTGGGGAGGCAGGGGCTGTGCCTGGGCCACGTGCATGGCCCAGCCCCAGCACTAGTGATGACTAGGATTCAAACCCACACCCCCAGTTGACAGTCAGTGGCATTAGGCCTACCCACTGACTTATCCAGCTGCAAGCGTTGCATGTGTAAATATCTTTAAAAGAAAAAAAAACATGTTTCATTCCCATGTTGAAAGAAAGAGATCACACCTCGCCAGCGCCTCGAAAAATTTCTGCAAGGATATTTTCTAGTTATTTATCTTATTATTTATGACTTCTTTGACTTTTTTATCTCCATTCCCACCGGCCAGGCTGGCACAGCAGAGGCTTTGCTTTCGACCTTGGAGGAACAACTCCACACAACTAAACTTTCCCTATCTCAAAATCACAACTTTGCAGTTTGTGTTTTTTCTGATACCAAGACAAAAACCCCCGTGATGTGCTGCACATTTGTCCATTCCATGGTGAGATTGAGCCTCAGAGCTCATTACACAGCTGAGTAGCTAATACTTCATATTGTCACAGGACGGCAGGCATCCGAGATGAGGATCACCATTGTCCTTCTCTTTTGTGCGCCTCAGCTATTGTCATCAGTCGCTAATTAGTAAATAAGAGCTGTTGACATGCCGCTGCACAGTGCTAATGAACACAAGAGGTGTTAAGCCACAGGAGACGCAGCCACAGCTGTATTGTAGATGGTGAAACAGCAAAATGGCGGAGTGAGAGAGAGTGTGTGTATTCCTGCATGCAGAAATAGCACATCTCTTCTGATTGGATGCCACAGCAATGGACAATGTAATGTTGCCATTGTGATGCTCTGATGCACGTACGAGCTTTAGACAATGACACAGAGCTCATGGGTATTCACCAGCCGAGCGACCTCCTGCTGCTTTATGAGACGGCGGTGATGTGACTTTAGAGGAGGAGCTCTGATTGAGACAATAAGTCGCTGTGCCACGCTGCCACCGCGGCAAGAAGGAACGACTCTCAGGTGGGGGCTGGGGGGAGAGTGGACGGTATTTGGGACAAGGGATGGAGATAGGGAATCTGTCAGGTATAGAAGAGAAGTAAAAACAATGGCATGAATGAGGAACACGGCTGCCAGGGAGTTGACAGAGAGACATCAGTCCTTGGTGACAAGGACAGAAACCCTTATCAATGAGCTGCACTCTGCAGGGCCAGCAAAGACAGAGGAGAGGGGAGGGGGAGGTGGAAGAAGAGGAAGAGGAGGAGGAGGAGGAAGAGGAGGAGGAGGAGGAGGGGGGGGGGGGGCTTGTTTTCCACCTTTGAAAATCCACTAAAGACTCTGCCATGCGTCGACAGTGTGGATTTACTCTGGATCTCTAGTTTATCCAACACTCACCTTACAGCAAAACCATGATACGTTGAATTTAGCTTGGAGTTGTGGGAAATTTGAACTTTCTGAGGCACAGTTCTTCATACATTAGATCAACCAAGGTTGAAAACACAGACACAAAGAAACAATTATAAACCGCAGCCGTATGATTTTTCTTAATGCAATTTTCACTTTAACTCAGCTCTGCAGGGGTTAACGGCTCTGCAACCCCGGGTGACTCATACCACTGGTTAGATAAGCTTTGGGATTCACCAGAAATATTTCTATATGAAATAAATTAAAAATTAATGACAGGTTTTCACACACTGCACTCACAGCAGGATCTCTTTCATTTTGATAACAGCTGATATTTAGTGTAACGCAGACTGAAATCCAGAGACTTGGCTGCTCATATATACCCAGGAGCATGGGGGGGGGGACTGTTGACCGTGTCTCCAAGCTCCATGCCAGCCATCATCTGTATTCCAGTTCAGTCCTTGTCCGCAAAACTGGAAACCAGCAAGCATCTGTCTGTAATCTGCCGTGAAAGCCGAGTCCTGTGAGGGAAACATCTCAAGCGTTCAGCAGGCGACGGCTGTCTGCTCTTTTTGCTAAAGTCAATCTCCCGCTTGACTCTCCTCCCCTGCTCTGATGGATGTGAGTGTGCGTGAGTGTGTGTTACAAAGAAACAAGCACACACCTACACACACATACACACACACATGAGCAGGTGGAAACACACACACAAACATGGAAAAGTCTGTGAGTCATCCATGCGGGATTCGTGCCCACAAGGCTGCCAGTGTGACGGGGGCAGGTGGTGGTGTAGATGTGTGTGTGTTGTGTGTAGATGCCCCCCCCCCTTTTTACTTTCAAGCACCCATGAGCTGGTGATTGATCAATCTGGAGATGTCACACAGTGGGGGCTCCTATACCAAGAACAACAGCCGGTTGTCATGGCATCCCCAGTGATGATGACAAGACTCTTCATCATCAACAACTTTCTGCTGGATTTGAAGGAAAGTTCTGGGTCTTATCTGTGAATCTTCTATATGCAATGATGATGTATGACTGAGATCCTCATCACAACATCATATATAAGGACGTGGAGCAACGTAAAGGTCGATGCAAACATCTGGTTAAACATCCTATCTAATCTGCATATCTGTTAATTGTTTGTTTGTGTATTAATTATGTGTAATGTGTTTTATCTGTTACGCATCAACACTTGTTTTCACAATGTCCCTGATGATGATAATAAGAGAGTAAAATGAAATCTATCACAATCTTTCTTCCAGATGAGATTCAATTAATTCATAAAAAACAACAGTGGAATATTATCAATGCTATATATTGGTATGTGGTTCATATGTGATTGATCTGTCTCTCCCTTACGTTCCTGTCTCTATGATAAGAGCACAAAAAGCACAAAAGCATCCAAATCCATCCATCCATCCCATCCATCCATCCATCCATCCATCCATCCATCCATCCATCCATCCATCGTCTTTCAGTTGGGTTGCTGTGGCAGCAGGTTTAACAGCAGGCTCCAGTCATCCCTCTCCCCCAGCAACACTTCCTAGCTCCTCCTGGGGAATCCCGAGGCATTCCCAGGCCAGATATCTATAATCCTTCCAGTGAGTTCAGGGTCTGCCCCCAGGGTCTCTTCCTATTTGGACATGCCCTGGAGGACCTCCAAAAGGAGGCAGCCACAAGGAGAAGTGGCTCCCTCTGGATGTCCGACCTCCTCACCCTATCTCTAAGGCTCTGAGTTCTCTGAGCTCCGCCACCCTGAGGGGGATGGAGGTCCATTTCAGCTGCTTGCATCCATCCATGATCTCATTGACTTGGTCACTAGCCAGCGCTCATGACCACGGGAGAGGGTAGGAACAAAAATCGACTTCACTCCAATGTCTGCAGTGCTGCCGATGCTGCCCTGATCTATCCGTTGATCTCCTTGAACTCTGTCACTTCAGGCAGGGACTCACCCTGAACCCAGAGGGAGCAGTCCTCCACTTTCTGGCCATGAACCATCCGGACCTTGAGGCCAAAATCTGGCCAGAAAATTTAGTCAGTTTATGTCCCATTAAACAACAGAAGAGGAACAGATGTTCAGGTGTGAACATACCACACATAAGAACCACAACCACTATGTCCATGGCTGATTGTATTGTGTGTGAGTGAACCCTCTGTGAACTGCAGCCACTCAATCAGCAGAGTCAGGTGGCAACAGCACACAAGAGTGAGAGAACGAAACAAAAAACAAAAGACGTCTGAATTGAAGGATCCAACCTTCACTGCAACTCAAGCAGAAACGTGGTTCTGGGAGGAGAAGCTCCCGTCACAAACCCTTCTACTGACAAATGTGTCAGCGTCGTTTAACCATGTGTGATTGCAGGAAACCCATCTGTTCTCTCGCATCTACTGTACCTGCCACGCATCAATAAAACAGCAATAATAAACAAATGCCTCGCCACCTGGAGCCTGTATTGATGGATTTGAAGGTTTTATTACCCAGGCGGTATTGATGAAGGGGTTGAGTGTTGTCTGTCACTTGGGCATTTCTTTGCATTTTCCTGCAAAGTGTCACCTGCCACACACTGGGCCGAGTTTGTGCCACAATCCCCCCACGGACAAAGTAAAAAGAAACCCAAAAAACAGCAGGCCTAAAATAGAGGTTTTAGTTTGTGTAGAACAGCCTGTCAAATACAAAGACAGAAAGATAAACATACATACAGAGACAGAGTGTACAAACCATGACAAAGAGTGTGTGTGTGTGTTTGGCTGACAGAGTGTCAGGGGGACCCAAGGGAGACCGGCAAGACAGCCGGATGAAGTGGCCACTACTGTCTTACATACACAGCACAGCAACAAGCAGCTGGTCTCACACACACACACACACACACACACACACACGGACAAAAGAAAAAAGCATGTATGCACAGTTGATACAAGGTAAAACCGTTGTCACAGTGGAGATGGATCGCTGCTGAAACCCACTCCCACCCTGCACCTGCCTCGCCCAGTCGGGGTGGCACAGGTGGAGCCAAACAGCTGGAAAGATGGAGAACACAGGGAGGACAGATAGTGTGGGGAAAAAAAGTGTGGGGGGAAAAAATTGAGTCAGTCTTTCCGAGAAACCGATTCCAACATGAAAGCGCCCCAGCGTCACACCGCATTAGGTTGCATACAGATAGAAGAGGGCGTGCATACCAATACGCACGACGCACCAAAAAAAAAAAAAAAAGAGGAGCAGCCCTGAGGGTGTGTGTGTGCGTGTGTTTGTGCACGGTGGCCGTCTGCAGACCTGACAAAAGCCACCCACCCACCCATAAGTGAAATCAGCAAATTGTACGCTCTCACCTGTCATGCCCACATCAAAGGCAATTTCCTGCTTTCACGCCGTCTGAAACAATCACTTTTATTTTCAGTAACGAGCTCGAACCGAGGGCGAGAGTTGCCGCTTTTTTGTCTTCATTCTGCCTCCATGTGCAGCTCTTCAGTGGTGGATGGATACCTTTAAAGTCGTGTAATGAGGTAGAGGGGAAGGAGGTATTTCTGGCGTCCTGCATGGGTCCAGGTTATTTTCTGCTTAGACAGTGGTAGATGACTGACAGTTTGAGGCTCGGATGTACCTTAAACTCTTGGTTGAATCCTCCCTGTAGAACCTGAGCATCTGCAGTAGAGAATAACACTTCTTTAAAGTTAACTCTTTGTAGACTTTTAGCGTTTTTCCAGCCTGACTGGATTCATTTTTGGCACCAGGTACATCTTTTTCTTTTTTCCCTGCACATTGGTAGCTATGGTGCCCAAATGTGACTTTGTTGCTAAAGCAACAATACAGGACACGATATCGAAGGATGTCAAACGATTGTAATGCTAAGGTCAAAGGTTAAATCATGATTTAAACTGATATTTGGTTACAAACTAAGAGTAAGAAAGATTTTATTTAAACCTCACATTTACATTTGATTCTGTTGCACCAAAATTTCAACCTCCAATTTAAACCATGATCCAAGATTAACTTTGAACATTTCTTGAACTCTGGCTGCGTTTTTTAAATGGATTGACCAAAATTTAGTTCTTCAGAGATAAATTGAGAAACAGACTCAACCCCCTTGAAGTTATAGGTTATAAACATACAGGTGACATATACAGCAACATCGATCTTGATAGAAGTGAAATGTTAAAATTATGCTTAATAAGCAAACTTTTCAATTCTGGGTAAATTTATCATGATTTAATTTATAATTTATTATACTCTAAGTGTTTTGCAGGTGTTTAGAGCCAGTTGATTCCCTGACCTGACCAAAAAGGCAGAAACGATCAATGAACCTCCACCAGAGTTAAATTCCCCAGGAGACACTCACGCTGCTTTCAGAATCACTGAGGTTACTATTAAGAGAAGCCCTTCAAATGCTAATTCGCAATCATGAAACACGTGACTGTGGCCACCTTGTTCCTCTGCTCACAATAGTGAGGCACAAAAAAAATTACATAATCTCACAGAGCTTGTTGCAGCCTCCTTTGATATGGAGCTTCCCAGACAGGGGCACTTTACTCCTCTCCCATGTATCTAATTAGCAGCGGCTGGTCCCTGCGGCGGGGCTGTGAGGTGGTCTCACTGTTGTCATTAATCCTCCAGTCCTCCTGAGCAACACCACTGGACTTCAGAGAGCCAGCAGGGTCACAGGTCACCTGCTGGTAGCCACCCCCAAACACGCATACAGTCACGTTTGTGTTCAGACATGCAAACACACATGTAGAAAAACTCTCAAAGGAGCATCTGGTCAGCCATGAGGTGAGCCTGGGTCTGTTGGGCCTGTCGTGTGCCCTGCAGACCCAGGCTGTTGACTGAGCAGCCCCTCCGTCGGCTGTGTGCTGCCTGGTGTCTGTGTTCATGGGCTGAAAAACACAGCAGCTCCCTTGTTGTCGTACATGACCCTGACAGGGGGAGAATCAGTGGCCATGCAGTGCTGGGAGACAACTGTGTCTCCAACAAATTACATCCATATATGCACATTTATTTACATTAAATGTGATGCAACTTATTATGGCTCAGCACCGGCAACACTCGGAGCTGGAGGCATAATGTTTTCATGTCTGTCTGTCTGTGCTGCTCTCCTGAATGTTACCTCAGTAACGCCTCTGAGGAATATTCATGAACTTAGCACAAACATTTGAAGAATGAAGAATGAACTGGCTCAACTTTGGTGGCTCAAGGTCAAAGGTCAAGGTCACAGTGACTTCACATATCAGCTGTGGCTTTAGGAATGCTTTACTTTGGCATTTCTACACAACAGTGCAAACAAGCTGCATATCAATGTCATATGTAAGAGGCAGGACAGGAAGTAGGTGCTTCAGTATATTTCCCTGCAAAAAAGTCTTCCATCACATGTACACTGATAAAAATACATGCTGAGAGGAAGGAGAAGCTCTTATCTGCATATTACTGAAGTAAGATGTCTTAAGTCCTGAGCTCTTGACTCGTGCAGTAAAAGCCCTGAGATAAACCACCCCCCCCCAAGAAAAAAGAATAATCAAGAAATGTCTGTGAACATCTTGGCCTCTGGCCAAAAAAAGTGGAGGTTCAGCCATGACTGGTGTCTGAGCAATAATGGATAGAAAAGTGGTGTGTGAACATTGGATGAACACTCCACCAGCAGCGTAATTCAGGTATAAATCTCCGGTTTATGTGGCGCATAAAGGGGGGGGGGGGGTTACAGAATGAGATTTGAGGCAAGTATCTGATTCTGTGAAGCAGAGACTGAGCTGGAGGGCTGAGGCGAGGGAGTCGCTTTGCTGTGAATCTGGATATTGCAAAGAGACAGAAATGGGAGGAGGAAGAAGGGAGGGAAGGAAGGGAAGCTTGGGCAAACAGGAGAAGGGAGCAGAGGACGGAGAGGAGGAGGAGGAGGAGGAGGAAGAGGATGAGGAGGAGGAGGAGGGGTGTATGAAATGAAGAAATGCTGACTGTGAGGCTGAAGGAAGGATTGTTGAATAGGGAGAAGAGGGAGGCCAGAAACACAGGAGGCTAAAACTGCAGAAATATGGTGAAGATTATGGTCAGAAAACAGGAGCCAGGATGTTCTTTAACTCAGATAGACTGTATGTATGTGTGTGTGTGTGTGTGTGTGTGAGTCAGCAGAGCCTGAGGCTGTACCCACTGAGAACAGTTAGACTGGGAGTCAGACGGCTGCTGGAGACGGATCAGCACAGACTGGGCCAGAGAGAGAGAGAGAGTCAGAGGCAGCTAAGTGATCCTGTTTGCAGCTCATACCAACTCAGTCACATGACTACAGCTTCACCACACAAACTAATCACACCACCAGGCCGTGCTCTGACTGATTACACTTTAATGTGCTCCTCAATCGCTCATACCTACTGTATGTCAAACAGCTAAGAAGAAGAAGAAGGAGAGGAGGTGGCACAGGAGGAGCAGATGGTGTTTTTGCATGAAGAACTCTCTGTGTGTAAATGTGTGTGTGTGATACCAAAAAAAAAAAAATCCTGCAGAGGGTCACCTGATCTCTGGATGCATTATTAAAAACTTGTGGCAGTAACACCTGTCGAATGGCTCCAGCTCCAGAGTGGGGGCTTCTTTGTGTAACAGACCACACGCAGTGGGCCTGAGCAGGAAGCACAAATGTCGGCTTCTTGGATAAATGTTCACATGTTCTGATATTATTGTACGTTATATAATCATGATCCAGCACTTCTCCATCATTTGACTTCATCTGCTTCTCTGTGCTTCTCTCAGCAGGCCGCCTTGGGATCGTCCAACTTTCAGAGGAAAAAAAAAAGTGTGTAATGTTCATTTGATAAAGCATATCTGTCACAGATTTAGCCCGGTCCTCTAAAATGTCTTAATCTATTATACATGGCTGCTGCCAGCAGGCTGAGCGTGAGCCTCTCCGCTCCAGATTCAGCAGCTCGGTTTTGTCTGTGTGCGGTTTTTCTGACTGAAAGGCCGCGACAACGATGCTCTAATTGGTTGCTCTGCATAATCTAAAGTTGCCCATTATGGCGCTCATAGTATATTTGATTAAACTTATAGGTTTACGCAGTTCAGTCCATAGACCAGCAGCTCTGCATGTGAGACTGAACTTAGACACAGTGAGCGGACAATCTCCCTCATAAAGTTTGTCCATTTTCCAGAGTTTTCTTCCCTGTCATGTTCTCCTGGTCTGGTTTGAACTGAGAGCTACATTGACTCCACGCTGCCCCCCATGGTCTCTGGTGGTACTGCTGCTACATTTGATCCATATCCGTAAGCTTCTAGCATGCATGCATACATATACACATGTTAAGAACATAGAGTACAGACACAAGGCTCCGTCCTTATCCATATGCGTATTTGGCATAAAACATGAATGAGCTGATAGGATGAGGGCGAGGGGTATGCTGTGGATGTGTGGAGACGAACAACCTCACTGCAGGAGGAAAATGGAGACCCAAAAAGAGCTCCGCCTCTACATTGTAATTCAGATTGATATTATTTCCTCTGCTTAGGTCACCACACAGACCTGTAAGTGTTCAGAGTAAGTTGCACATTGGCAAATGTTTTGCATTTGGTGTTAAGGGCCTATTTTTTTAATCCTGTTTGCTCCTCCTTTGACTCTACTCTGAATTCTTTGAAAATATGATGAACAGGTTCAGACCACAATTTGCCATATTTGAAATTCTCCAGTCTGGACCACAGGGGTGGGCACTGAGGAGCACAACAACAGCTCATTTCTTTTCTGTAGTGAAGACATATTGTGGCCATTCATCTAAATCAGCTTTTATGTCTCTTAATTTTGCCGCCCGCTGTAGATTTGTCACGCACTCTCTCTAACTGTCATAAAGCCAACATCTGTTGGTGCCATCCATCGAGCCAAGCCATCTCCTGCGCTCCTCCAAGCACCATATGGTTCAGCATGAGAATGATTTTACACAGAATCTGGGAAATGTTCCTACAAACTTTGATTTAATAGACACGACGTTCTGCGCCGGCTGCGCTGGACGCAGATTTTATGAGACTTGTCCCTATGGAGAAATATAACAGTCACCAAATGAGATAAATGTTAGCTCTAATAAAAGTCAAAGGCAGCGGCCTCTCTTCTTTATTTGAAGATAACGCTGTGCCAAAAGTGACTCTGAAAGGGTTAGAGAAATGTCTGTGAAAAAGGACAGAAAATCTCAGGTTTCTGAGTGAGGAAATGCAAACTGGGACGAAATAACAAGAAGAGAAGAAAAGTTGACTTTAGGAACTCCTGAGAGAAATAATTACACGTCCCTTGTTTCCATTTCTTGTTATGCCAATTTAGCTCACCTCTGACGCTTCACTTGAAAGGACATTGGCGACTATTTTGGGTTTGGCACCGACTGTGGAACACAGTGAACCTGTCACAGTGAGGAAGTTTCAAAAATTGAGAAACTTACACATAAAAAAAAAAAAAAAAAAAAAAAAAAAAAAAAAAACTCACAACTAACAAACTGGCTCAGAAGTCATGATGACACAGTAATTAAAAAGAGCACAGAACTGGACTCACACTTGCCATTGTGTCGGCAGCTTGTGGGTGGAGGAACTGTGTACAGTGGTAGTCTTTGCTTTATTGTTGTCACCGTATCGACTCTGTTACCAACTCTCAGATTTATTAGCTTCAAACTGCACAAGAGACACAGTGGATGTGTGTGTGTGTGTGTGTTTTTCAGGATATTCAAGTTAATATCTGTCAGAACAAGAGCACTGCCTCCTCTGTGTTTCAGATTTCTGACTTCAACCGTTCATTAATTTCTTCTGGCTGGGAGCAGACACAAGCAACCCGGACCAATCATCTGATACCATGTACTAATAAGCCAAGCGTGTCATGGCATTTACATTTTCTGACATCAGACTGCGACTCTGTGTGAATTCATTTTTCATTTCTGCTCAGCAAACACACACACACACACTTTTTTTTCATTTTTCTTTTACAGCCTAAAGTGAAGTTTTGAGATCTTGCGGTATGCAGCCTTTTCTGTAATGTCACTGTTAATGGATCCCAGTGGGCTCACTCATATCCCCAATAGCTGACAAAGGATTCCTCTAAACAATGCATGTGGTGGGTGGGTCGGTCATTTCTAGTCTTACAGGGCACAAATTAATGAGTAAAGCATTGAAAAACCTACAAATGACCAATCATCCAATGCGAGAGCTGTTTTGTTTTGCAGAGGACGGGCCCTGCTGAGACCTATTAATGGGTCGGTTTGGTCAAAATCTAAACTTTCTCCAATCAGGAACTTTGGCCATTAAAATTGTTATTATTGGAAGTTTTGTTCCACTTGAGACTCAAACAAGACATCAAAAAGTTTGAAATACGCTTCACCTTTGTACCAGATATTTGATGTTTAATGCAGCACGTTTATATCACAGTTGCCTTAGAATAAACTTTATGCCACAGTCATATGTACGAATGTACTTCCCAGCAAAACCGTGACGAAGCACACTCCTGTCACCTTTAATACTTTGGACGATCACTCATTCTGCATGCCAATATAACTGAGCCATACACAATATAGTTGTTATTATGCTGTAGGATGGTTTTGTGAGCAGTGCAGCAGCCACGTGTTACTGCTTCCCTTGGTAAACAAGTGGATTTTATGAGTGGTAATCAAATCAATGTCTTTTACTCATAGAGTCGTCTGAAAAAAGACACTGAGAAATATGTCACTGAGAACCATTAAACACAGTCTTTTATTGTGGAGGAGCACACACCTGGCACAGAGGCAGGTTTCAGGCCCTCAGCTTTTATTTATGCTCCATTTAAGATGATTAGTACGACACAACAGGCTGTTGCTAGCTTCTGACGCATGTTCCCATCCAGTGCCATATACACATCTGTGGACCGATGGGTGTGTCAGTCGTAAAATGAGGTTATGTCAGGTGAGTTGTTGGTTCATTGCTATAAGGCAGCAGAAACAGATTGTGTAACTGATCAATTCTGCATCACTGACTTCTTATTTGAAGGAGCTTTTATTTTTCCAGATAATCACAAGGCTGCACAGAGCATCAGAAGGTCAGACCATCTTTGTGACATGTTGTGTGATGTATAATGTTGTCATGTGTCATGGATGTCTCCTGTTCCACTGTAACAACAATACACCAAGGTGCAATCGTACCTGGTGTTTAAAGGCAATGGGAGATGTTGCTCTGATTGCTTTATTGGATGTTATGCCCAAAATACTCCAAGGGATAATTAACGGATTAGGTACAACCCTTTGCGTGTGTGTCCGGCACAGAATTTTTTTTTTCCAGCTAAAAAAGACATAAACACATTCATCAGACCATGTGCTTTTAATCGTTAAAATTGAGCCCTTAGTGTTCCTGCTGGGAAGCCAGTGAGGGATTATATCCTTGTTATTGCACTTGGGCACCTTGTCACTGGTTTGGGTGATTCAGTGGAAGGTGGTCAACTCATTGCATAACTGTGATATCCAGTGTTTCCACCAAACCCACCCCAGGAGATGACCAATAGCCTGAATATCTGAGGTGTCTACAAAGGTCAGTGTTGAATCAATACATGTGAAATGGTGCAGTAAGGATGGACCTACCTCAATCAGGTTGTGCAGGCTCATTCCCGACTACATTGTATTGTATGGTCTTCAGAAAATGACCTCCCTCTACTAACATGGATACAAACATCTTCACATTTCTCCACCTTGGTGTGAAAATATGTCTTTAGATTGAGGCTTTCAGGAACTGTTACTGAAAGTGCACCTAGTTCACCACGAGTGTGAACTGAAACCTCTTGAATACAAAAGCAGTCTTCTGAAAATATGGACTACGTCTCCATGTCCAACACCCGTGAAATCATCAGTCACTCAATTTTCAACACGCATCTTTAAAAATATCCATCTCCATGACAACGCCACTTGTCGCAGCCACATCAAGGACACCCGACAATGTATAGCAGCTTTATTTTGAGCTATAAGGCTCTGAGCAACTGTTGACTGCCAGCTAAAAAGGACAGCAGTTTCAAGCTTCTCAGCAAGGATGGGATCAGGGTCTGTCTCACTTACACTCCCCCCCGCTTTGTCCCCGAACCCTGGGGTAAAGGAAATAACTATGTGATCGCCCTCAGCCATGAATGATTCAAGAGCTCACACTGACTTGGATGTCTAAGTGTGCTGTTCTCATAAATGACCAAGAGAAGAAGTGAGGAGTCACAACAGCTGATTGTTGCTGCCATTACAATCTTGGCAAAAGCCTTGGATCTTGGTGTTTACATGATTTTGATGAGTTTTTAGACATAATGTTTGAAATACCTCACTCGTTACTGTGTGAGAATACACCCTTGACTCAATTGCAGTGTTCCTCCTTCATCACTGGGCTCTGCATAGCTTGTATATGCAGCTCTGAGTTATGAGAAATCCCTTGCTTCTTCTACATAATGTAATACCCTGCAGCACTGAGGCATGGAGATTAATCTGTCAATTCTCACTATATTAACCTGCACCCGAACGTGCAAAGAGACGGCATAAATGGAGGCCGAGCGAGGAGCTGCAGAGACTTCTGGGTAGAGCGTCCCTGCATCGCTGCATGGAAGCTCCCTGACCGCTCGGCTTCCCCCTCTCCTCTTTGAGCCTTTAGGCTGTGAGTGCTTGTCAATATGGATGCTGCTGTTTCTGCTGTTAGCAGAGACTGATGGGGAGCATTCGGCGTCCCCGCTGGACACCAGACAGACACTTCAGACATGGGTGAACAAGAGTTATCGTGCTGCCACAAACACTAGAAGAGTCCTTTTTACAAGCTCCTGGAAGTCAACCCTTTTCAGACAGGAGATCTGGAACATTGGCTCATTTATGTGTTGAGATGACGACTCTCAGGCTCCGGGTCCATAATCACTCTCTTCAAACATCACATCATTACGGATAATTAGACATCAGAAGGCAGAGAGTGAATGTTTTCTGTTCTCTCACTGGTCACAGTAAGTGATGGGTTTGAAAACCTATTTTGGAGTTTATCTCCTGATGATTGCTCTTCTGAAATTCACGAGTAACAATAATATAAGAACAGACTCAGACCTTTACCAAGGCCAGCGTCAAAGAGTTCACTCCAGACTTCAGTGTCCACTGAGCCCACAGACATGAAACTGGTCATACAGCAAACAAACTGGCTCCTAAAATGTCCATGTAATGGAGTTTTACAAAGATTGTTGAAGCAACACTTTGTAGTTTCTGAACATGGATAACCTAAATATCGGACCCGTGTTGTAGACCAGAATCTCACTCCCCTAGTTGGAGTTACAGGGGGAGTCTCCCTGCTCCTCTCACCTGCACACGAGTGCCCCTCCCCTCTAGAACTCCATCGACACACAAAACTCTGTCAAGGCTTGTGTTTGATCACTTTCTCACTTTTTTTTACTTCGCATCCTCCGACAAAAAATGCTTTCCTTCGGTACCGGTTCCATCAACAATGTCATGTGACTGTGTTGGCTTCTCCCATGAGAGAGTGTCATGAAGCAAGTCACACTCTTAACCCTCTCGACAGATGGGGGGGGGGGGCTGTGCTCCTACCTGCCCAGAGTTCAGTTGCACGACCCCACTCAGACTGCAGCAGTGGCATGATTCATCCTATTAACTGTTTTTTTTTTACCACTTGAATGAGTTTAGAAACATTATTTTAAGGTCAAGAAACTGCATAGTGTTGCTTTAATGCAATTCCTAAACTATTCCTTGTACTATTAGTGACATATATTGTGCATTTGATAGTTGAATGCTGAAGTGTTAGGATTTTTTATACCGTTCTTACCTGGATTAAACTTGACTTCTTCCTGTTTCCCAGTAGGAGCTGTTATTAAAGGTCTGCCCCTATATTCTACTCCTCTACTGGCCACTGGTGCTGATGTCCATGAAAACACTATTATTCTTTCTACAGGATGCAGGGAGAAATTTCCAACAGCGATATAGTAGCTTCTACCCCTGGGTTGTATTTATACTGATCCTCAGTCTCCCTCTCCGGTGCAGTTTTTTTTTTATTGTGGTAAGAGTGTGCTCCTGCTGCACTGGACTTGTATTATTCCTAGTTTAGGTGACACTTGCTGACACAGCTGAAACAGCAGCGGCATGCGAGGTGCCCTCAGAAAGGTGAACCTTGGCTTGCATCAAAGATCAGAGAGTTTAAGGCTGGATAAAAAGATAAGCAGCCGAAGTCTTTGCAGATAAGCAGGACAAAAAAAGAAGCATTTAAAGGTTTAGAGGAGCTTTATTTTTCCAGGTATTTATGTGTGAAAGAGCGCTCTCTTTTAAAAAGGGGAACACGCTTCTCTGTAACTTATTTCCTTAATATAAACTTGGAGATCTTTTGGGGGCACAGACACTAGATTTAGCTGTCACTGCACTTCACCATTTGCCATATGCAAAAAAAAAAAAAAAAAAGTGAAGAGCGGAAGCCTCAGGAAGATGAACACGACCACATTTCCTTTTTCTCGTGGCACAGCCTTATTGTGAAATTGCTCACAGCTGACTGGGATACAGCGAGTGCAGCTGCTTTTCTGATGTGTCTTTTGTTGAACAGCAGGTAGGTGTAACTTGTGGGAAATGGGAAGATGGCTAACACACCTGCCAGAGGATTTTAATGCAGACCAGCACCAGCAGCTTTCAATGCGTTATTTGAAAGCTGGTTAACAGTGCATTTTGAGCATCTTCCAGTTTCTTTATTGGATTTAGAAATGCAAGGTGTCATACTCAGGGTTAGACTTTAACCTAAACCTCTACTGTGACTCTGATCCAAATGACATATGCAGGCCCTAAAAATACATATATTTTTACAGTTGACATTGATTTTGTCTGTACAAATATTGAAACAGTTATCAGTTATCAGAGCCTGAATGTGTCCCTTCTCCTCCAGTGGACTTCATTTTAAGCCTCTTGTCTAATGGTCTCCCTGCACTTTGTCTTTGTACTGAGCCAGTGTCTGTCTTCTACATCTTATGTCAGCCTTATGTTTGCGACCCCCCTGCTGACAATCTAATGGACAAGACATTGTCTCTTTCTGTCCAAGCTGATGGGCTGTGTGGTCAGCTAAACCAGCAGGTTGGTGAAATAAAGATAATGGCCATTATCTCCTCACTACTTGCCTGTAATTGCCAGATGTCTGATGACCCCTCCCAACAGGTGTACTCGGCTTCCCCTCCCCTGCTGCTCCTGGCGGAGGAGAGGAGGATGAGCATGTGCTTGTGGATTGTTGCATCAGCGAGTGGCATCAAATCAAGAAGCTCTTTGTGTTCGTTTCATTTTCTGCAAAAGATAATTTGAAATCGACTCTTCTGGAGTTCAAAGTTTTATTCATATGCAGAGTGTGAGCTGTTTTTGATGCCACACTATACTGAAAAACAGTAAGGAGAATCCCATCACCCCGCTGTGAGGAATAAAAGTGTGTGTGTGTATGGGTATATTTGAGTGTGTGTGTGCTCCACATAACAGAAAATGAATCACTCAAATAGGAGGAGCTTAATTTAAGTGTTTCAAAGCTAATTCTGCTTTTGTTCTTTAGAGGGATGCAACTGAAACAGTATCAATTGCTGTTGCTAGGAGACACCAGTCGTGGTCCACAGATAGGCAGCAGGCAAAGTAAGTGATGAAGTGCTGGCATCGACTTCAGACCAGTATCACCAGTAGTGTGAAGAGGCAAAAGAGACAGAAACCTTTGATCATGGATGAAGAAAAAGCATATGTGGAACAAGGCGACGGAAAATATGCAGAGATGCAAAATAATAAAAATATTAGAAAATCGTGTGGTGGACCTGAGAGCTCAGTGGGTAATGCCATTGAGTTTGGATTGGGAGGTAGGGACTTGAATGCCACCCATGGATGGCTATTTTATCTGGGCAGAGGGAGATTTTATTTTCTTCATCATAAAACTGGCCTGATTCTGTATTACAAGTTTGAAGCAAGACAAAGTGACACATGTGATGTAAGATAATAGGATGGTGGAACAGTTGGGCTCAACACAAGCCGCTGGATAGGTCAATGGGTATAATGCCTTTTCCTAGTCATGACTAGTTATGCTGTTGGTAAACAAGATCTGCAGAACAAGAGTTTGCTTTGTTATCATGAATGGATGTGAAATATTATTCGTTGTAATCATTAGCATAACATTTCACTTTTATGACTGACCTCGTTCTGTATCTCAAGTTTTGATACATGTAATGTAAGATAATCACATGATGGAGCTGAGGGAAAAATGCATTGAGCTGGATCGCTGAGTGGGAAAGTGGCTCTGACCTTGGATAGGGAGACGGGGGGTTCAAATCCCTCACAGGGATACCATGTTGCAAGGGAAGAAAAGAAGAAAGAAGAAGAAGAAGAAGCAGCAGCAGCTTTATTTGTTGCAGCTGCCTGGCCCCAGTCTTCCGGAGAAAGCTGGAGACAGTGTGGTCTTTGGCTCAGCCATGCATGTGGCCTTGGCCCAGCTGCAGTCTCCCCCAGAGAGAGCCAGAGACAATGTGGCCTTGATCCAAATTCAATGACCAATTTTGACCCTATATCTTGCCTGGGTCCCCTCAAAAAGATGGTCCTCTCGGGTCCCCTCAAAAAGCTGGTCCTCTCAGGTCCCCTCAAAAAGATGGTCCTCTCAGAAGAAGAAGAAATTTTAATTGTTGCAGTTGATAGTGCGGCCTTGGGCTCAGCCATGCCCGTGTCCTTGGCCCAGCCCCAATCTCCCACAGAGAGACCCAGAGACAGAGAGACCCAGAGACTGTGCAAAAAAAATGGTCCTCTCAGAAGAAGAAGAAGAAACACAGAAAACAATAGTGCCTTCGAGTTTGGAGCCCTGTTGCACTAATGAGGAGAATAAGCAGATTCAAATTCCTCGGCGGCTGTTTAATGTGGCTTTGTGCTTCACATAAATAGTGCTCTACCTTTGGAATTTGAACTTCAGCAACCCAGACAAGCATCTCCTCCCTTGATGCACCACCTCCCAATAAATCCTTCACATCTGGCAATCAAACAAGCATGAATTATTCAACAAGTCACACATAATCATTTGATGAGTTTCTCCCCTATCTTTTTGCTCCAATATACTTGGATGAAGAACTTCCTCAATATGAGGAATAACGTGGCCAGTTTGTCTTTGAACATAAATGCATCACTTATCAGAGAGGGGACAACTTGATTGTGCAGTTGTTTCTGCGATGAGGTTTTTCCAGGTTTTTATTATCATCGTTATGATTTAAAGAAAAACAAACAGATTAATGGATTTATGAGATTAGCAGGATCTCTAAAGTGTAAACATTCAACACAGTTTGTTAAAGGTCATAGTTACAACTTTTTCATAAAAACGAAATACGAAAATAATACATCCACAGAACGTCTAGAGGTGTGCAGAATAAAATTATTAATTTTACTGAAAAAAAAAGTATAAAAATAATTGTTTGATAAATTTTTACGGGTCCAAAATATATAAATATCTGGTTACGTTGGCAACGTCTGCGCCAACAGCATTAGTACGTGAGGCGGAGCTCAGGGGGTGCCAGATCGTGATTGCTCTGTGGGTGCGACACCTACTGGTTGGGAGGAAATAAACTTGTAGCTAACCCCTTTGGAAAAAAAAAAAAAAAAAGAAGCCGCAGCGTGAGTCTAAACATCAGCCGACCAGCTGAGTGTGGGCTTTTTCTTCACCGTGGCCTCGTCTCATTTGTCACACTGCTGACTGGTGCAGATTGTGGGAGAAAAACAAAAAGAAACACCCTTGTCTGTGATGCTCTATATATCATAACCAAACAAAAACATGACAAGATTTTCTTCAGGAGTGATGTAGCTGTTGGTCTAATGCAAGAAAAAAGGAAAAACTAAACAAAGATGAGTCGAGACTCAGAGGAACTTGCTGGTTTCAGTAAATATCTTCCTGTTACATGGATTAATTGGATTCATAAAAAGAGATTCAGAGCAGGGTCCAGCTGGATAATGCCAGCGACGACACTGGCATTAAAAAAAGTATAATACACATAATAAATCTGATAAAGTTCAGAGGGACGATTTCTCTGTCAGCTGCTATGGTTTGAAGTTGCTCCCCTCCCAGTGTTTGTTCTGCACATGGGAACACAGCAGAGGATTAAAGAGTCAAAAACCTGCTTTATCAATGAAATAACAATATGTTTATCTAAAAATTCATTAATAAGCTTGAACAGCTTCTACATTTACCATTTTTGGTGTTGTTGTGAATCGAGCCTGGCTGCTGAATAAAGTGTGAATAAGTAACTGGACGTATTTGAACTCCTCACCTCTTTATAAAACATGAGACTAAACACATGAATGAGAAAGTCTTGTTTCAATATGTCATCGCTGTTTATTTGCATGAATTTCTTTTTACTGCTGTATATTTGCTGTATTTACCAGAGCCTGTAGCTGTAACCACCATGTACTATGCAGTGGCTTTATTTATCAGTGGCTATGTACTGTGCTATTTTTGTCCATTATCATCATATTGCATTTTGTTGTGTATGTGATTTTTTTTTTTATATGAATGAATTCTTGGATTATGACGCATTTTATTCTACTGCATGGGTTCCCTTTAGTGTCTTTGAGGGACAGCAGACCAAATTTAGCCTCCTGGCTCATCTACATTTTATTTGATACATGAGCTTTTCACTCACCTGGTAGTTTAAATACTCAAAAACAAAGATATCATGATACATGATCCTTCAGCCTATCTCAGAAGTTCTCCATATCCCAGATCGTCTATTATCACTTAGGCCTTTTTGGTCTATGATGGACAAAGATGGTCTTCCACAGGATGTGGCCCATGAGCTGGGACCCAGCTTGTTACTTGACATGCAATAGGTATCTGGGAAATAGTGCCAAGACCTGTGTATAGTAGACAGATCAATGATCAGTAGGTGAAAATGAGATGTTGGCGATAGAGAGCTACCTTCTATCCAGAAGATCAGGTCTACAGACCGTCATAAAACAGAACAGAGTCAAGTGCCATTGATTGGTTTCTCAGAACATCTCATCACATGCAATTGGTCTCCACAGTAAATGACTCTCTCTGGTATAATGTCGTTTCATGCACCATCCTATAGAAGAGCTGGATGTGTTCAAGGCCTTAAAACCTGAGAGAAGAAATGAGGTCTTATTTGTGGTCTCACTGAAATGCTTTAGTATAAATGTGGATCATCACATGGAAGCCATGTTTCATGTATCTGATAAAAGGGTGGTGTTTAGCTCAGTTGGTAGAGCAGCTGCTCCTTGTGTTGAGGCTACAGTCCTTACTGCATTTGTCCCTGGTTCAACTCCTGCATCGAGCGGCCCCTTGCATGTCATTCCCCCCCTTCTGCCTCCCCATTTCCTGTCTCTCTGTTGACTGTGCTTTCCATTGAAGGCAAAAAGCCTGAAAGAATATACTTTAAAAAAAATCCTATAAAAGATATTCTAGTAATAATAGAGTAATATGAAGTGTGCACTCTACACACACAGTGCAGAGTGCAGCTCTACCTGTTTGTCTCTGATGCTGCAGAGAACCTCTTCAACTCCAACAACTCAAAATCAAAGCAGTGAAAAAGGTGCTGCAACTCTAACATTACATGAGCATTTTGAATTAGCTGTGTAAAAAAAAAAAAAGTTTTGACAACAGCAGCAGGTATCTTCTTGGCAGCTGGAGAATAAAGCTGCTAATTAAGTGGAGGTGTCAGGGTTGCCACTGTTCCTTCTCTCTCTCGGCTAAAAAACTGCCAAACACTGTTCTGTCTCACAGCTTTCCTCTCCTCCACCTGGAGAAGCGTGACACAACAACCCTGAAACACACTTCAGCACAGGTGAGAGGAGCAGCATGTTGTGCAACTTCTTTTTTCTTGACACATCTGGTTTGATGTCAGAATGAGCAAACGTGATTTAAACAGGAGATTCATAAAAAAAACATGTCTGACTTGTCTGAGGTGTCATTTGCCATGGGAGTAGGAACATTATAGCAGTGAGGCACAAATGCTTGAAGTTTAACTTGCTTTTTGTGATTTCCTTGGAGTGAAGTGATATGGTTTGGTGTAAACCAACTAAAAGCTGTTTAACTTACTTTAAATAGCGTATCAAAATCACATCACTCCGCACCATCAGAAGAACTGATTCAGTGCTGAGAAAAGCTCTGAATACTTTCTAAAACTTTCCAAGAATGACATTTTGTCCACCAGCTAAGAGCAAACCTCTTTTTTTAATCTTTCTTTTCATTTCTTCAAAAGTTGAAAACTTGTTTGAAAACTTTTTCCCTCAAGCCTTGAAATCTAGTATCAGTTTTATTCAGTTTTTTTTCACACAGTAGCTCTTAAGATCTATTAGATATTATACACTGGGATAAATTTAATTAAAATGATCTGAACTGTACATCTTGTATACACCATAGAGAAAAAAAAAGAAGTGTGGACATCTGAGTATGCATGCAACTGTGAGAAGCATCGGTGCGGCGCTCATCAGTGCTGTAAAACACAGCAGGACATTATGGAGGCTGATGTGGATGGTGGGGGGAGGATGAGTGTGATGGAGCTGGTGCAGATGAGGAGGCAGAGAGCTTTGGCACTGCAGACAACAGACGGAGCTTATGGAGGATAAACATCATTATTTATTAATAACCTAATGTGATAACCAGAGAAAGCAGCATACTGTCGTAATTAACAGTATAGTCAAGGTCATTAAATTGCACTTAAGTGAAAGTATTACAAGTGAAGATGGCGTTGCATAATGAATAAGGACGTATAGACTGCATAAAGCAGATGACACTATGGATGTTTGTGGTTTGTGATGATAGAATTCTTAGGCCACTAGAGCGATTTCTTCAGTTTATCAATTATGTATATTTAACCTAATTGAAATCTCTGTTGGATCTTACTCTACGTCCCGAGATGTTTGCAGCCGTGCATATGCAACTTAAAGTAGGTTGTGTCCTCCTGAAGCGACATAATATATTCCTCCTCCACCTGTGGGTGCTGGTAGTGGAGTCCAGGTATTTGAATGACTTTGCAGCACTCACATAGGTTCCCCTGGCAACACAAATGTGCAGAAGTTTAATATTGCAGCCTGTGGTTGCAGTGGCCAAAATGAAATGTGTGTGTCCTCTGAGGGACAGGGATGTGCTTCAGTCATTGAGATTCCTTTTGGACCAAGAAGTTGATAATTGTTGGGAATTAGAAATCAGAAGTCATCCTGTTGTGTTTGAGGGTAATTCTGGACCCAAGAGCAGACAGGGGGGTGAAGCAGGCATCAGCACAGGTGGGGGAAAGGTGTGGGACCTGACTCTGTCTCTGAGAGCTTCTTGCTACCACTGTGCTTTGCGAACAACTTGACACAGAGCGGAGGTAATAATGCTTTGCTACTCTCCACAGCCAGGTAGCAGAAGCCACGCCCCCACAGCAGCTGCACACACACACACAAAAGGAAACAGGGAGCTCACAGAGAAATACTGCGAAATCCAGGGATGGAAATCTGATGAAAGATGAACACAGCAACCAGCTGACTCATCATCCTTGGGCAAGAAAACTACAACAACAACAACAAATATTAAAAAGTAATCAAGCCTCATGAGCGAGAGAAGAAAACATCTTCAGACTGAAAATGATCTCACTCTCCACATCGTCCTTGCGTCGTAACGCTACGACCCCTAAAGGTGAAACTCGTCTGACGCAACCACACACAACCAAACCCTGAGAGGCCGCCTGTGACCTCCTGTCCTAGCTTTATAATAACAAGCTTCATCAGCCAGTCAATCAGGTATCGCGCCAAATAACGTGTTTGATTAACCAGTAATTGCTCATGTAGAATGAAACGTAATTTAATATCACAGTGTGGCTTTATTTAGCATTTAATTAACATAGCTGCGAGCTGAACGCCACACCACCTGCCTCTGTGATGACGTGCCTTTAAAGACGGGGGCCTGGCTGATTTATGACTCAGATACTGTTGTCCGAACAAATCCTAAACCTTTTTTACCCCCCCCCCCCCCCCCACCCCCCAACATCAAAGCTCTGTCTTATTAAATTCTGTTGGGATCTCTTATCTTATTGGTGTCAAATGAAGTTAGATGAAAAATAGATAGAAAATCATGATAGTTTCACCAAAGTAGTTTATAAAGACCAGGACAACTGAGGGAATGTTGGACACACACACACACACACACACACACACACACACACACGAAAAAAGAAAGTTATCTATTAATATCCTGTCCAGGGGTGTTTTAATTTTTCATTTTGATCACAGGTACTTTTTTGAGAATAATCTTGTAATTTCCATTCTGTGTCACTTCTGATAGGTTATCCATTATTTAGTATCTTATTTTGACAGTTTTGGAGAAGATGGTGAGATCTCTTGAAAGAACAGGTATGAGACTGTTAAATGAACACCTCCTCTTCTTCTTTTTTTCTCTACTGATGTAATTGACTGTGAGATAAGCTTATTTTCTCATTGCAGATAGAGGATCTGGCTTTTTCCAAACCTTACGAGACGCCCCAGTAGATCACGAGGAGGGGGGAAAACGCATCATAAATCTACTTATATAACTTCCCCTTCAGATAAACAGCACTTGGGGATTTAGGTAAAGCGAAGGAGCTTTCTCATTCCTTACATTTGAAGGGCGGTTGTTGAAGCTACAGTACAGCCAGCGATAAGAGTGAAGACGGGAGACACTTTATCAGTATTTACAAAAGGGATGTACATACCGTGTTTGGAGATGTACATATAGATGCATTTCTAATTGGTCTGCCAAAGAAACCAGGGGTGTCTGCGTGTAGTGGGGAGCTGTTCAGCAGCAGTAACACTGAAATGATGGATACCGAGGCTGGCAGTGAAGATAAAAAAAAGAAAGAAAGAAAAAAGCACACAAAAAGATGTAGGTGAGAAAGAGAGCTGGAGAGTCAGGGGAGGGAAAGCAATGATAGATGCTGTTTTGGGTGAGAAACTAAGATAAGGCAATGGATGCATATCAGTGGAAACACATTTAACAGTGAGAAATAACCAAACTGAGAGCACTGCTTTGGCTGCAGGAGTGTGGAAGCATCCGACTGACTCTTGCAAAACACTTTACAATCCCAAATTATTTAGTATAACGCACATATTTGGACAGAAATCGTGACTCAGGAAAAGACAGGTATGGAGGGGACAGGTATGGAGAAACATTATTACTAAAGGCAGTGACAAAAACAAAGGCAAGTCAACAGGAAACGCATCACTCCACGAATAATATCTAATTTGATAAATAAGACACTAGATGCATCATCCCTCCACAGTACGTCAAATCCAGAGCGCTGTGCAGCAGCTCGGGGCCTTTAAAATTAAAATTAGCATCTCAATCAGTCCAGTCAGTCATTTCTCAAACTTGCAGATGCAGAAGCAGAGGTGTATTGCCTTGACTACCTTCAAGTTAAAAAGTCTATTATATCTGCAGAAGTTAGATAAATGATTTTAGACAATGTTAGGTTGTTTAGTTTTACAACAATATCCCGTTATTAAGGGAAAGGAAGAAAGGAAGGAGCAGGAGGCAACTGCAGGAGTGTACTTCAGGTTTAAACAACCTAAATTGAATAATCTGCCCCCCACACCTTCACCCCCCCCCCCCCCCCCCCCCCCCCCCTCTTATTTAATCATGCGGTGAGTGACTAATAGTGTTTTAGGGAAGACAAACTCATACATAATGAAGTCCCTCCTGTCTCTTAGATCTATGCAAGCTTCAGAGAGTGGAGCTGAGCCATTTTAAAGGATTCATGTACGGTGGCCCAGGGAGCTCAATGCAAGCACATATGTAACATACATCCATCTTCACTTGTTCAGTACTTTTAATTTCAAAAGTCATAAAGCCCTGAACAACAGTGGGTTTGCATGTGTCTTCCGAAGTTGCACTGGTTTGAACTCTCAGGCCACCACAGGGCATATAATTATATAACAACAGCAGAGGCATCTAACAGGAAATGAGACAGAGAGATGGGCAACTAAGGCCTCTGATCAGATTCCAGCTGTGGACACCATGTCTCAGCCATTAACCCGCAGCACTGCATCAACTGTGTGAGAATTAGATCCCACATATTTTACACTGAATATCAAACACAGTGATATTAGTACACCAGAGGTCAAGGGATCAATGCACGGGTGCCAGTTTGATATAAATCTGTTTTGTTTGTAGCCACAGGACTGACTGATAAAACATTTCAATATGAAGAGAAAGCCTCTTTCTCAGGACATAAAAAGAGGAAGAGATCCTATCAGTAACAGTGTTTTAGTGCCTGAAATGCCAAAACAGGCCTTCACAGATATAATGGCATGTCAGCAGCTGAAAACACAGTGCAAGAAGGTGACCTAACCTTGTGTCCTGTAATAACACAAAAACAAGTAAACGACCATGCTTTCAGGCTAAAACCTCTTTTTTTTTTCTTTTTTTTTTTTGCACAATAGAGATGCACATATAAAATTGTGAATGTAAGCTTAGAGAATTGGATTGCATCCTCAAAAATCCTTTGAACCTCTCCGCTTGCACATATACACACAAAAAAATACTGAAGAAATGAAAAAAAACAAAAAACAAAACAGAGCCCTGGGCACTGCAGAGAAATACGCTGTATTGGTGAGGACGTGGAGAAAAGATTGGCATGCAGGAGACGAAGCTATTCAGTTTGTCATTGCTCTTAACTGTCCCACTCTAAAGCTATTGATCTCAGGGCCGTGTAGCACAACAGGAATTTCATTCATCAGGGACTTGAAGAAGAAATGTGGATGTAGCCATTGTGGTTTATTCTCGAGACGACATGTAATAACAGAGAAGAAATCAAGTTAACTCCAAAAGTTAATGTGTAAAAATCAGTTTTACAGTCGGTGCACCTAATGCATGGCTCTCAGCGTCTGCGAGCCGCTGTTGTTTTAACAGCCCATACAGTCTTAAACAACATTTAAAGCTGAGTGAATGCAGCTTTACAGGATACTGCCTTGGAAAGAGTAGAGGGTGGGGATGATTAAAATGTACGAGACCACAGATAAAACAGCATATTCAATCAAAGACCAAAAAAATATTCTAATTCAAAGGAGGAACAGATGGGCGACAAAATAAACTGAAACCAGCTGAACACCAAATGTTTTTTTTTTTGCGTCCTATATACTCTGATAGAGGAAGAGAGTTGAAAGATGGGTATAGACATGGACTGTGCCCTTTGACCTCTCCACTGGGCCGGCACCTCATCACTGCCGTCACCTCGCCGCCCTCTTGATATTTAAGTCCTGGCTGGGCCTTTCTTTATTCATTGCCTATCACCTTTTGAATGAGACGAATGAAAGTGCACGCTCTAAATCAATGACGTGAGCCCCTGACAATTCCATTACACCAGAACTGTTTTCCCTTTTCTTTGCCACCGCCATAATTTCCCTAAGCGTCTTGGTGTGCCTTGCGCTCTGTTTGTCATCATTTCTGACATTTCTCTGGCGTCACATTCATTTGTCAAATGAAAGTGGGAACATCTTTCAGAGCTCCGCTTCACTTCCATTGTCTTTGTCACTTTAGATTATATTATTTGTCATCTTTATCAGCTCCAGACAGCTTCTTTAATAAATCCATTGTCATATATTTGTGGTTTCACAAACAATTCATCCCATTTACAGCAATGATTTTTTTCCAACAGTGTGGTAGCATCCTGGACAAATGAAGGTGCCTCTACCAGCACCTGGATAGTTCTTCCTTAACCTTAATCCTGAAACTAAACCTTACTTGAAAGCCAATCACCACACTGCCTTCAATCAACCAATCAACACCACACCACCATCGTCAGTGTGGAGAATACCTTCGTCAGTGATTTCCCAACGATGCTTGTTTAATATATTTGAGTGTCAACACATGAGTGTCTTACAACTGTCAACAATTGTGAGTCATGAATGAACAATTTACATTTTCAGTTGCTCAGGATTACACAAACAATCCAGTGAATTTAATTACGCCTTATTAAGAACTAGCTTTATTAAGTTTCATGAATATTTAATCAGCATCTTCCATTAACAAACACTAGAGAGATCCAAGTAATTTGAAACAGCTGGTTGAGAGAAAAGCTACGGTGTTTAACACTCATGAGGGTCCCCGGCATCCTGCGTGACTGTGTGCTGTAATAAATCAATTAAATTAACGTGGAGTGAGGCTGGTGGCTGACAGCTGAAACAACGTCATATCTTACATGTTTCTCATGAGGTAGCACAGACGTGACAACAGAATCAGATTTGTTTTTGTGAAGCAGGCCTCTTATTTGATGATGTCAAAGAGAGGATGTGGTTATTCAGATGAACTGACATCCATTATATGCAGTTAATATGAATTATAAGTTTTGATACTGGCACATACATTTTGTGCAAGCTTGAGTCATTGTTGCATTTACAAGACAACAATACGCCCTGTGAGCAGTGCTGCTTCTCGATGCTGCAGTGACTCGGTATCGGAAAGTGAGGAGACAGGCCAACTAGGCCGCAGCTAGTGGGTTAGCATGCTAAACTCAGGAGAAGAAAAGCAAACCAAAGAAGCCAGGCCCTAATTTAAGGAGTGAGATCAATGCCAATGCTCATGTTAGATACCTCAAGGCTCAGTTCTGGGGCCTCTACTATTCAGTTGTCATGTATTAGTAGGCTATGAAACGAAATATTCATTTTCATTGTTATGCAGATGACTCCGTTTTATAAAGCTGTTTCTCCTGATGCTCTCAGCCAATCACCCCATGTTAGCACAGTCTCTATCATGGGGGTCAGAAACTGCACGACAATTATTATTGTCTCAGCAAGCATTGAGGTCTTGTTCTTGACAGGGACAAAACTAGAACTGTAACATTTCAAAGTTCAACTATATTAGTGCTTTGCTCTCACTGCTCTCCAGTTCTCAGTTATAGCTCTTTCAAAAAAAGCTTCCACCAGAGTTTTATATGGTGCCAAGAGAGAAGGTTTCATCGCCCTTGGCCCAGCGGTTGGTCTCAGTCTGTATCTGTGGGCATCAGCATCAATGTGAAACTTTATACACCTTCTTAAAAATCACCTTTGCATTCACCTTGGAGTCTGATGCTGATATTCAGCTGTTATGTTGTATACAATTATGCAAAATTATGCATTCTCCTCTGACTGATGTTTTCAGTCAGTCAGGTTCAATTACACAAATACTGTCTGCACAAACATATTACCAATTAAGCAAGACGATGCTCACCCCTCATTCAAATCCTTAGGGCATTGAGTTTTTATATGTTATATCCAATAAGCTTTTTATCTCTGTCCCATCCCTTCCTCAATAACAATAAAACACAGCATACGGACTTCATGGCCTGTGACATTAGAATATCTGGTTACAGTATGGGAGACTTCTCATCTCACAATGCTGCTTTTATGTTCATAAATTCAGATATTTTTTATTCTCCGGTAAACAAGCCCACAGGAATATATGCATAGATATACCGCATATTTACATCTATATGTGATTCTAGCTTTCCCCCTTTTTCTTTTTCTTCTTTTTTTTTTAACTTATTTTATGTGTGGGTGTGAAAAGTGATTACTCTTAATCATTGCTCTGCCGTTCCATTGCATTGCCCATTTCCCCCAGAGACTAATCATGCATGATTAGCTGATGGGTTCTGAGATTGGTGTCAGAATTAATACATTTCTAAATTTAACTCAAAAGCGCAGTTTGAAATGTCACTGTTCCCTATGCTTGCTTCATTACGGCTCATTCTTTGCTTATATTAACTCAACACTTCGGAAAAAACAACAAGGACACTCAAGTTCAGCTTTAACACACAAGTATGAAGACTATTATATCTACAAACAAAGGCAGTTTTTCGTAATCTTTACGTACTTAGAGATGAGAGCTTCCTGATCATGTTACAAATGCTTTTAACATTTACAACACAAAGGACACAGGCTGCGGACACGCTGCCTCTTGTGGGGATTTTATTGGATATGGTCACATTTTATGGTTCATAACTGTTGACAGTATAATAAAATGAAGGTTATTTTGATTTAAAAGCTCACACAAACATTTTATCAGTGCACAAGGTCAGTTCATTCCCAATGGAAGAGCTACTCACTTTGTCCCTTGTTGGTGATAGATCCTATTTGCTTTTGTAAGTACTGATTAATTTAGAAAGCTCGAAATATCATTAACATCCTCTTTTAGGTGAGAATTGGCTCTTTATAGCCACAAGGCTGCAACCTACTCCACGTAGCGCACATCTGCACTGTGTAGCTACTGTGCAGGCTCTATAATTTGATTGCTTAGGCTGCACGCCCTATTGACTGAACCTAGGTGCTCCTGGTGGAGAGATTACAAGTAACCCCGGGGCCAGATTTCACAGATCAATGTAAGCTGCTTCCGATTCTTGTAGCCTCATAATTTGCCAAGCAAGTGATCAAGAGAAGTGATCCAAAACATTATCACATTTTTTTCCCCTAACATCTGGCCAAGTGAAATTCAATATTGATTCTCTGCACAGGCCAGTGTGATATGAGCATGTGTACAGGAAGGTCCTTACATTCCCAACATGCACCATTCACAGCAACATCAGTCTTTTCAATGGAGGGCAACAGGATTCTGCTGGTTTTCTATTGATGTGCAAAGAATATAAGAAGGAACACCTACAGCATTATAGATCGCCCCGTCAGTTCAACTCAATTTATTAAAAACAATAGATATATTACTGCACTTTCACTCATACACAGGTGTTCACAGCTGCCAGCTGTGTATTGCAACACATTAAAGGCACGTTATAGAGAAAAGCACCGGAGCCAGTGCTTGTCAAGAGATTTAGCTCTCTAATCAATAAAAGCCCGTTCGTTCTTTGTTTTCCAGCCCTTCAGACAGCAGTCTTATAAATACCAGGTAAGTAGGAGGCTTTAAGCCTTGATGCCACGGCTATAGACGAACAGTGGTAAAAGTTACGTTTAAAAATGCAAAAAGCCACGGAAATCATCTGCAGCTGTGCAATTTGAAAACTAAGAAAGTAAAAAGCTATAGAATGAAATTCTATGAGTAGGGACACATAATGAGACGATGGGCCCCTGAGAGCAGACATGTAAAAAGGGCCCCCACCACTCCGACACTTGGGAAATGACACTCAAGAAAAAGCACACACCACTCACATCGTTTTGTGTCTCTTTTGCATGTCTTTTGTGGTGATTTGGAAAATCTCTGTAGCCATTTCATGTTTCTTAACGGACCCCCCCCCCTTTTACACCATTATGTGTTTCATCATAACTGTGCTGTGGTCGTTTTGTGTCTCTTTATGTTCATTTTGTGGCGGGTTTAAATCATTTTGCACTTATTTTTTTTTTATATTTTTTCTTATATTTTTTTCTCTTTATAGTCGTTTAATATATCTTTGCAGTCATATTGTGTTTCTTTGAGGTTGTTTTGCATCCCACGGGGCCTGTACCTGGTAGGCCCGCTCAATCATACAGCCATATGAGCAATAATAACACCTCTGTGGACAGTTTGTTAACCAGACCAGCATACATTATTATCTTCTCCCGCATTTTTCCTTCACATGAAAGCACATTATAATCTATGCATGAAGTCAGCACGTGTTAAAAATGTTCAGACTAGCAGCCATTTTTAAATGACTATGATGGATTACACACACATTTGCAATGTGTCAAAAACACCTGAATGAGTTTGTGCTTTACTGCTCTGATATACCTGAGCTCACCACTGTGAAAGATCGAAATTTGATTAATAACATGTATATGTGCATCTTTTCTGCTTAAAGAAGCAGCCAGTCAAGTGCAATCAATAAAACATGTTGTTCACACAGAACAACAAATGGGTTTCATGTATCTCCTCTCGCTGGCCACAAAAAAATCCATAATTTCACAGTGTCTCTTACTCTTTTGTTTTCATTATTTCTCTCGAATAACAGAAAAAAAATACTTTCATACACTGAACAAAATGCACACACCATTAATCATCAACTCAAACCTTGGGTCTTAATCGCTGCTTCTGCTGTTTTTGCCGGCGCCGGTGATAGCAGCTGTCGCGACGGGACAACATGCATGAGTGGATTCCCATCAGCCCTCTGTGCAAACGCTGTTGGAAAGGAATGACAATCCCGTTCCCCATCTTCATTGTAGGAAAACACAGACAAAAAAAAGTTAAAGTTGTAATTACCCTCTGAGCTGCACACACTCCAAAACTATGCATAGTGACCCTGGTGGTGCTAAAGCTGCTAAAATGCCGTGATGTAAACTGCAGTGTCAAACATGAGGGGGAACAACGCTGATAGCATTTAATTTAATAACAGATACTCATTTAGTCTTTTATGAGAATTCATTCAGATGTGCTGAGGCGCCACCATAGGCCTCAGAGAAAAGCTGGTAGGTGGAAGTATAAATTATGAACATTGACTGGGATCCATTTTTTCCCTGAGCGCAGTTAAAGCACTTAAACAGACATCTCTACTCTTTTTATTCCTTGCCACAGAAGCTGGTGCGGTTCAGCTGTTGGGGATTCAATCAAAGCTGTTTGATATGCACATGTGTGTTCACTTCAATTTCTTTTTTTCCCCCCCGTCCTTCACGCTGAGTGGCTGCAGCACAATGAGGCCATCATGGCAAATGTGGAAGTGCATTAATGTGATATTATCCACCTTATGACAGACGATGACCCGCAGGGAAACCCCGGCCTCATATGAAAATATTGCCCAGCGCGTAATGTCTCCAGGTAATCGAATCATGTCTTACATTGTGTACTCTGCCTTTGTCCTGTGCTGTGTGAAAATTCGTTTAATGGTTTGGAACAATGTTAATGCGTTTAGAGGATTGCGTACGAGAAGGCTGGTGACCCACAGGATGCTTTTGTAGGAGGAGGTGAGGTTTTCAAGAAATGGGATGGTCCCAGGCCACTGGTTAAACAGCAGCAGTTATGTGCATAGAGTGTGTGTATGTGTGTGTGTATCTGAAGCTAAACATGAGGTAAAAATAGTTTGTTTTTTTCAATCAAGAATAACAAAATGATGGCAAATGAACAAGACTCACGTGGATGCCATCTTGAATCATGACTGAAGTTGCCTGACAATCCAGTTGCACTGCCCTGACACTGTCTCATTGGCCAAAACAATATGTCAATCACAATTGTTCTTCTCAAACAAGCCGTCATTGGTCAGACTGGGAAGTTCAGACTTCCGATTGGTCAGAGGTAACAAGTCCCGCCCCTCCCGCGTGAGGTTCGTAAACACAGCAGTAGAAACAACACAAGCAGGAGAAGTTGACAATGTGAGGGAACGAGTTACAACGAGAAATAGTGACACAACCGAGCCATAGTTTTATCGCATTTGTCAACGTCTTGGTGAGTTACCAGAGTTATGCTAACGCAGCTAGCGATGTTAGCTTGTGTTGCAGACTATATTCACGCCAGGTTAAGTGTGTGTTTTCCTCGATACTACGCTAAATTGACATCACAACTGCTATTCATCAGCTAATATGAACTGTAAAGTGTTGCAGTTCTTTTGCGTTGAGGCTGTAGCTGGTTATTTTAGTATTTATTTAGCACTATGCTGTACACCTTTGCACCTTTACTGTTTAAACTGTAGTACCTGTCCACTCTTAATTACTAAAACACTTACACGTGTGTCTGGCAGTACAGGCTGCAGTTACATATGCAAAGATAACCATCTTCCAGAGCTGAATATGGCTGAGGATGCAGTCACACATATGCAAATAACAGTGGTGAATATTCAAGGTTCAGTCTATGCTTCCTGTGAGGAAATACACATTTGCGATTGATCAATATGCTTAAAATTCTTAAGTTATGGTTTTAAAGAGCTATTAATACATGATGTGAGATGTAAAAAATATTCCAAGCAGAGACTCATTTTGTGTTACAGTGATGCATTGATGTGACATTGACTGAGGTTGATGATGCATAGTAATAGTCCTGTTTCTACACAGATGAGTTTTTTGAGATTTCTTGGAAAAGAAAAGTATGGATTCAAGATTCACTCTGATGAGGGAGATGGTGAGCCACCCATGAACCTGATCTCTTCCATGACCCAAGGAGTTGGATCAAGATCATGTGTTATCCGGAGGAGCCCATCCGATCTTCCATCTCCATCACTCCAGTGCGGTAGGAGTATCACATCCACCTTTTTCACTTGTGACATGAAATGAAATGTGAAGAATTAATATCTGAGTGCCAGCTAAATTAGATAATGTTTTATTTTGGTTTATCATAAAGATTAATAGATATGTTTTAAGTTAAACACCCAACGTGGTTACCGTCACTCATTGTGTCTATATCAGTCTTCATCCAGTTTCCCCTACGAATCTAGACAGTGGTCCATGTAACTGAGAACTACAGTCACTACTCGGTTGCTAGACAGCCAGCGTTGTAGCAAACGACTGTGCAGCACCTCATTTGTGTTTGCATGTTTTTGGAAGTTAGCAGAAGAGGGAGTCCTTGGAGCGGGGACAGATAAAATCTGTTTGTCGAGCTCGAACGTTTCCCTCTGTCACACCAGCTGCCACCAAGGTAAAACCCTCTATTTTGGTCTGTCAAGAAGAGGTTTCATCCTGTCACCCCTTCCAAAAACAATCACTTGCTTTTAGCTCTTGAGTGTGCACTGTATGCTCTGTGGATGTTTTAAGTGGACTGGATTTCTGTGAAGGTCCTTTTGTGTACAGCATGGATGTAAGAGGTTTTTGTTTAACACGTTTTGATGCATAGTGTAGGTATGCTGCCTCTGATGGGTATATTTAAAACAGACTAACAGTACATTTTAATTACTGTGTAGGATTTTGCTCTGGAAAGCAAGGTACATGGAGACACAGGGACCACAGCACTACCAAAAAAAAAAACAAAGGCTCCATGGAGAAGCTAATACTCTCTGTGGATCGCCACAATTTTCCTTTCTAACTTGTTAAATGAGACCTGAAAGGTACGACGAGGGGGCGTGTGGGAGAAAGTGAGAGTTCCACACGTTGAAATTAGATAAGACTCACAGTTGACTCCTTTTGTAAAGTAAGACGTGGCATTAATGCCATGGAGTGATTGCTTCTCTTTGGTTTTCATGGCTTGGCAGAAAAAAATAACTAAATGAAAAACACCAAAGGAGGAAGGTGTGAAGTAGAAGAATGCTATTTGGAAATGTGGAAATGTGCTACTGGGTATTTATTGAAGGAAGATGGAGCCAGATGAGTTTTCTCGCCTTAGCACCTCATCTCACACAGACGATGTGTTTCTCTTAACAAAAATAGTGATGTTAATGATAATACATGTCTTTTTCAGGACTAAGAGATAACATGAGTCAAAATATGCTCAGGGATAATCAGTAAAGCTTTGTGTGTTTGCCAAAAACAAAAAAAAAAAAAAACAGGTATCAGGCACATTAAATAGAGTTTCCCTCTTTAAGCCGATTGACTCACGCAGCATGCAGAGGACATGTTAATAGCACTCAGGTGGAAACACTGCAGGGTGAGTGAAGTGAAGTTATTTAACAGGCTCCCTGGATTGTATTCAAATGAAAGGCAGTGTAATTTAACACATTGCGGGAAATAACACGCTGCTCAATGAGTCACCCGGAGGATCTGTGCATTGGTCGCATGCTGCTTTATAATGCACATAAACCAAATAAACATAAATGCCGTAGAAATTGTTTAGAACAGAGCGGGAATAGTTGCATATTTGGCTTTAAAAATCTAATTTACTCTCACAAAGAGAAGCTTGTTTACCAGAAATGCAAGCAAAGTTGGCATTCGATCAAGTGTTGAGAGGCTGAGTGGCTCATTTAAAATTGGATGAACTACAATAGGAAAAAAAAACATGGCCACACACATAGAGAAAGGGAGAGAAGGAGTGACACAGCATGCAAACAGACCCAGCATGCAAACAGACACAACAATCACCCCCGTTACCCTTTTTTGACACGGTTACAAAAAAATGCTCTGGCGACCGATCGGACAGAAAGTTACAAATACAAATAATAAGTTGGTTGAAAAGTGTTTCACGGCACTGGGGAGCAAACAAAGCCACGAACGACAACGCTCAAACTGATATTAATAAGTAATTAATCCTGGTACTTCTTCTCCTAGTTTTACCATTGTGGAAGCAAATCAAGCTGCTTAAGGCGACTTACTTCACTTTACTAAAGCTTTACAGAGCTGAAATGTGATCAAGCGGCAGCCTGACGGGGAAACTGCAGGAATCCTCCTAAAACATGAATGAAATCTGATGATCGGATTTGTTATTGTAACTGTAAGTGACGTGCTGCGTTCACTGCACCGACATTTCTGTCAAACTCATTCTTGAGGTTTGAAACAGTAAATGCAAATTTAAATGTGAGTGTTGAATGTGAATGAGTTGATATTGAATATCCAGACCAACATTAAAGCTGGGGACACACCTGTCCATTTCCACACCTGTGGTAATGGGTCACCTGGATAGAAACGTCATGATGTTCAAAACAAAAACAAACAGAAGAAAAGACCTGCTGATGTCATAGTGACATCATACCAGCAAAGATTATTCAAAACTGACACCTTTAGATGAAGATGCTGAAGATACCACACAGTCGTCCGCTCATCGGCCACATGGCTTCCCTGTGCTGGGCCGTCAGTCCATCACCATGGCACTCTCCAGTCATCACAGGACCATTGGATAGAGAAAAAAAACACCTTTGCACAATCATATTCACACCTACGGGCAATTTTAGAGCTGTCAATCAAACTGTGTGCACATCTTTTGGACTGCAGGAGGAAGCAGGAGAGGCCAGCAGGCACAGAACAGCATGCAAACACATAAGACCAGGAATTGAACCCAGAACCCTGTTGCTATGAGGTGACAATGCTAAACACTGCACCACTGTGGCATTTTAAAGTCAAAATTTTTATTTATACAGAAAAAAATCCATAATGTGAGGAGCCTGCTAACAGCTGGTAGCCAAGGAAAGCTCCATGTAGGAAGACAGAGCTGGCAGCGACTGTGAGTCAGTGTGAACCATAGACTGTGCTCACCTGGCTGTCACTCTCTGCACATATCCCTCACCTGTCTAAAGGATGTTGGACAGTAACAAGGGTCTTTGGTGAACTACGCCACAGCCTGAGCTTTCCCTCCCTTGCTGACGTTAAGGGTTTGAATACAAACGATTGGGCGGTCAAGTTAAAAAACACAGCGGACACCTCTAGTTAATATTAAGTCGATCATGCAGCCTGACTGCGAGAAGTCAAGTTGAGGCCATGGTGATGTGTAAAATTAAGATTATGAAAAAGTTCTCGAAGATTATTAAATGCCGAGGTAAGCCAGTCTAAATTGAGATCAGAAGGATAATCACCTCATGATCAATCAGTGGTGCAATAACTGAAGCGCCAGATATTTCCCTGAGGAGTTGTTGGAGGCCGGAGATAAACGGAGACTGAATATTGGACTTTGCATATATGTCAGGTGGCCACAAACATGACTCCAGATAGAAAAATGACCTTTAAAACATGTCCTCCTCGAGCAAACAAAGCTGTAAACACGAAATATATAATTAAAAGAACGATTTTATGATTTATGATTTACTATTTCTATGTAGGTATTTTTGGACTCTGAGCAAAACAGAAAAGAAAACTGAGAAATAACAAACGGTAAAAATGGGACTACTTCAGAGTAAGAGCTTGTTTGAATGAACAATGAATGATGTATGAAGAACCAACATGGCAGAAAACATGTATTGGAGGTGTTGGTATCGACCTGTTGGCTCGGCACGCTCTCTGAGATGTCCACTCTTTGCGTTGCCAACGAAGGTGTGAATTCGATCGATCTGCTTTAGCTCTTCCAAGTGTCTCAAGTATTGACTGTTTCGGCTTTTTCTTTTCTCTCTCTCTCTCTCTCTTTTTTTCTCTTCTCATCCCTGTGAACATTTTGCTGAGTCAGCACAAAGTCGGCACATCTTGTTATCTTCCTTCACTGGTCCCAGAGCAAACAAAACTCTTGTATAAGTTTACAGCCATCTTAAACATTGATGTATGGGGAGGCCTCCACTTTCCCACTTTAAGAGTCACTACACAAGCTCATTAAGAGACAATGTTCTTGTTTTTTATGACAGCACAAGTTCTCAGGGTTTCCCAGCTTGCACTGCACCGCACATGCAGTTCAATATAAAGAGCCTTGATTAGAGTCGAGCGTGATGTAAAAGAAGAAGAGGATGAAAGTAGGAGATGTGGAGAAGGGAAGGAACAACTACAACAAGGAAAAAGAAAGACATGACGGGAAGCAGAGATGAAGTGTGGGGACGTACCAAGAGACAATCGGCGCTACCAATTAACTTGCAAGACTTATGACTTTGTCTCCAGCTCTAACGTTGGCTTCAACCTTTTGACCGCTCATCTATAACTTAGAGACCATTAAGTGCCTCACTAAAGTAAGCCTCTCATTATAATTGCCTTAAATATTCATGAGCTCCTTTACAATTAACAGTCGCTTTCTCAAAAAAAAGAAAAAAAGAAGCTGTTTTTCTGTCTTTCAACCGTCTACTGACAAACAAACTGTCGACACCTGGTGCGACTCCAGGAGCCGCAAGCAGCCAATAATAATGTTGTAATGTAATGATGTTAGCCACTGTGGGCTTTGATAGGGAGCTGTTCAAGTGCTTCATTGTTGTCCGTCAGAGCACTTCAACAGGCCCTTTACGCACAGGCGCTGAATTCAGCCTCAGTTTCAGGGTCGTGGTTTTCTACGTGCAGGCTCACAGCCACACCGTCGTGGCTTACTGATACACTTGACTGGAGCCTATTCATTGTTAATGATGTAAGTAACACTGCCGCCCTCCCCAGGTGATGTCTACTGTGAACCAGGCCAATAGTAACATCATTTTACACTGGACAAAAGGGCAATATTAATAATAGTAAGACTTAGCTCATATAGGTCTTTTGAATACGAGTGAAGTGCTTCACGGGTTACATGGATTACAGCAGGTTGTCCACTGATGATCACAGTGGTTAGTTGGTGGTTTGATCCCCAGCACCTCTTGTCCAAGTGTCGTTTGGTAAAACATGGTAATGGTAAGTTTCTTCCGATAAGTGTCGGCCACTGAATAAATGAAAATTGAGACTTTCCCAACTGCTGCAGTACGTCTCTTCCAGACACATTTTTTGTGCTAACTACGACCACCTTGACAACTTAATGAGGATTACAGATTGAGGAAAGTTGCCTTTTTCCCCCTTCAGCACCAGCAGCAGGTTTGACATTTATGTTTAAATCTCTCAATAACGGTTAAATCTGTGACAGAGATGTGAACTCCAGTGACCCCCTGACTTTTCATTTAGCACCGGTGAGAGCTCAAAGTATAAATTTTCTCGACTACTTTGGTTCATCTGACAGTTTTCCTATGAGTGTGTCAGCTTCACAGAGCTACTACAACCTGTTCTGTATTTCAACAACTTTCTCTCTAACCTCTAATTTGTGGAAGCAAACCCACATACACCTTTGACTCTTACATTTGCTCGCCCCTGTAACTCTAAGTATAAATTTTCTGACCAGGAGACTCCTCGCAAAAATAAAGTTTTACTTTCTAGAAATCCAAAGTTAAAAGCCAATATGGACTTGCTTTAGATTATTAAAGATGTGTTGCACCCAGAAGGTCTCCTCAGTTCATCCTTGAGAAGCCAAAGCAGGTCTGACGCACAAGTTTCTTTTTGACTCACAGATATATTATGATTCTTTAGAGACAAAGGTTTTTCATTAGTTAAGACAAAGAGGTGTAAAATTAATTACATTTTTTTTTCTTTGCAGCATCTCTCATCCACAACAGCTTGCCGGTATGACGCTTCTCTTAACTCCCTTGTGGAGCGGTGCGAAGGCGGCAGGTATGCTTTTCCATCTGCGGTGTCTAATTTCAGTGACGGTCATTGTCAAAGTGTGATTACTCACATCAGATCCACTGTGGATTCTTGATTATAGGTGTCGAGCAGCCAGCACTGGGCTGTTGTACACAATCTTCACCACACTGGTGTTGTCATGTCTTATGTCTGTGTCCTTAAACACAGAGTGATCAGTGATAATCACAAGAGGACATGTGGGGACACACACAGTTGTCCCATAACAATACACCCACTTTATAAAAACTTCTTTCCTTATTACACTGCTCTCTCCCCAGTCTCTTCATACATCACATTTTAAATTGCACTAGAGGTTTGTTATTAAAGATGAGTTGAGTCCAGCTGATTTATATTCAGATAAGTTCCTGGAAATCATTTTTTAAATCTCGCAGAAACTCTATAAAATAAAGTCAAACTCCTAAGTCTCTGGTTCCTCGTGGAGAAGCACATTCACATATAAATTAACATTTTCACATCACAGCTACAGCACCTTTTTCCAGCTTCCAGTCATTGCCACTGTCATCCAACTGCTACATCCCTCCTGTCTGCCAAAAATACAAGTTGATTTTTTTTTCTAGCTCTAAGCTACAGTCAGTGTTTTGGCTTTTCGCCAGTAAGCTCTCCTCTCCCCTCTCCCTTTCACAGAGACTTGTGATGAGCTGTGAAAGAGCATCGATGGACTCCTGCAGGGCACCTTTCTCGGCTCAGGGAGGCTGTAATCACAGGCCCCACTATTGTTTCCTCACATCGGAGGCACACTTATTCAGACGCAACAAATAGGATCCAATGTCTGGTTGACTAATGAGGAATCAGAAGTCGTGCATGTGAGTAAAGCTCTCTGCAGCAAACTCTTCTGAATCCCGTCACTTTTAGAAGAAAAAAAAACAGTATGAGATTAGTACCCACTGTTCAGGGAAGTACATACTGTATCGACTGTACCTGTCGCAGCTACCTGAGCTTTTTTTGGGCACCTCATTACCAGCACTGTGGTGTAAACCCAGTTAGTGACAGAACTGCTGATCCTGCTCCCAGTAATAACGAGATCCAATAGAATTTCAATCCACACATAAATATAAAGACACAAGGCTTGTCCATCTCTCAGATTTCCAATAGATTTCCCCTTGGCACTAAAAATTTCTTTCAGGACATGTTCTACTTTCCCTTTCGAGTTGGTCGATGATACTTAATGTTACCACTGACATTTACATTGTAATTAGTGTAAAATAAAAGCCACTCCCGATCTCCCATTCTTCCTCCGGTGGTTTCTTATTACCCTCATCACGGTAAGTGATTTAAACCCAATGCCGGGCACCAGCACTTCTCAGCGGCCACTGTCCATATTGCTAAAATTCAGTGTGGCTGTAAAACACCTAATGAGGACAGGATTTAATGTTGTTTGGTTGAGCAGCACCTGAAAAGGTTACAGCTTCTGCAACAATTACCAGAGTGATAAGGAGGTAATATCAGTTCAGTAGTCAGATATGTTGAGTATGGATTACCCTGGAGATTATATTGTATTTAATTTATTTTGGTAATAATTTATTCTTTCAAAGAAATGTTCATGACCTTCCCCTGAGGTACATGTGCAGAGGTGATGTGTTGTTGTGTGCAGAGGTGTAAACACTGTGTACCCACCTCTGGGCAGAGGGAGGGGGGGTGGGGGGTTGCTGTATACATAACTAAAAATAAACACAGTATATGTCTTTTAGAGCAATCCTGCAGCCGATCATATCATAACTCATATATTTGAGGTGTTGCTCTGTTAATGAAAATTGTAAATGCAAAGTAAAGTAAAGAGCAGCTGATTTTCAATGATAGATAACTGAATAATCTGTTTTTACATATTTAATGACAAATTTGCTGTCAACAAATCCAGCACTTCTGAGTATGACAGATGAAACCAATTTTGACTGAACTACTCTCAGTACATAATAGAGAACATAATCCACGAGGCATTAAGACGAAGAGGAACCATTGTCAATTAACATTTCCTCCGGGTGTCATTTATCTTCTTGACAGTTTCCTCTTTTGTGACACAATATCTGCTCATAGCAAATACAGCGGGATGTGATCCATGCTAGTTTATAGTTACGTTTAACAACTGACCACAGTTGGTGAAGATTTGGGAAAGATTGTGACTCATAAATACCAAAAAACTGACTTGAAGGATGAGTTTACTTTAACTTTAACCTCTAACTGAACCCCCCCCCCCCCCAATGACTCCGATGTGTTTCCCACACTACGAAAAGAAAAATGTGTCCTGGCCACAACCATTTCTCTGGCAAAACCTAACTGGAAAAACACATTTGTAGTACATAAATGTAATTTTCTAAGAGACAAAGGGTTATGAGGCCATAACCTGCTCCTGGATGCTTCTGTTGAGCAAAGGCAGAGATGGATCGTCGTGGATCCACCATCACCGCAGGGTTCATCCTCAGCGTCTGAAATCAGCTAAGTGCATCCCTCCTCTATCTACGAAGCTTCTCTCACAGTCTCCAGCAATAATATCCAATTTCTTCTCCACTGCCTTGCTCCACTTGGCATAATCAATTTCAATTTCATATTATTTAGAGACAAAAGGAGACACGCTTGGCTGAGAATCTTTGATCTGGCACGCAAGTTTACTCCACGTCTCTTCATAAATTTGCAGACCAAGTCCCTCATCCTCACCTTCCACTTCATTCTGCGAGCTTACCTCAGCTGATGGAGCTGCACCGCAGGGTTCAGATTTGATTAGAAGAGTGAGAAGACTTGAGCCAAGTCAAATCTTGTTTTTGCAAACACAGCCATTTGACAGCACACACGGCGCTGCTCCTTTTTTCCCAGCTTGATGTTGTTCACACAGTATAAGGCTGAAGTGGATGGGTGCAAAAGTCCCATAGAAAAAAAACCAAAACATTAGCATTTTTATGACTCACTCTACCTGTCTGTCGTTTCCTGTGAAATCGCTCTGGATTTAGCTCTGTAGCTTAATGACACATTAGGAGCAGATACAAGTGTTTATGCTCAACATAAACAAAAGCTCTCAAGATCTTTATTCAGTTAATAATTCAGTGACAAACTTTTCCAAAACAGCTCCAGCTGCTTCACATGAGGGTTTTTGGGGCATTTTTTCTGTTGTGAAAGCTTTGCAGGATTGTCACTGAGCATTTGCCTTCTCTCTAATCATTTCTAACTGATAATTAGATAGTGTCCTTGTTACCATCACTGGGTTTTTCATGCGAATTACACTTTGCAATTTTCAGTTTGTCTTCGTTTGAAATAGCACAGTCTTATCTAAGCAGGAGACAATTTAAAAGTTAAAAGACAGAGGGGGATAGGGGAAGACTAAAACTTTGAGAAGAAACACACAAAAGATTTCACTTTTAAATATCCCTTGTCTGCAGGCAAAGGCTGCGTTTCATTTAGAGACACAACACATGCCAGAGACAGAGATTTAAAAACATGTAATCGGGGTATTTTCCTCTCAGCTCCAAGTAGCAAAAGGCCAAATTGCCTCTTACGGCACATTTTTGTATCAAAACAACCGTCTCATGAGTCAGTGCGGCGCAGTGCTTTTGCTCGAGGTGACGTATTTAGAGGCTTCAATAACCTTAGTACAAACACAAAAGCAGTGTCCTGTTATATCCCCCCTCTCTGCAGTCACAGGTGGAAGCACCGCTTAAAAAGGAATTGAGTATCTTCACCAAATCAGACCTGGAGTTAAAGCCAAACAGCAGCCTGTGAAGCCAAGAGAGGTAGTGTTTATTTTATTGTAATAGTGATGTGAGGGTTGGACAGGCTCTAGGTAACATTCATGAGAAGATGGAGTGCATGTGGAGCTGAGGCTTTAGTGCCTATTGGTTTGTGGAAAACATGTGCGAAGTAATTAGGCAGAACTTTGAGCCTTGATAAAAAAAATGTAAATAAGTGAGGTATAAAACGGATAACGTAAAGTTGTAATGACGGACAAAATTAGTCATAGCGACAAAAATATTTTTTGTACCAGGCTGTAAACATTGACTCACTTTTGGAGCCGATGTCAAGTGGCCCTTCAAGGAACGGCAGTTTTGGCTTCATCCTTCAACCCATGTGGATACAACTGGACATGTTTTCCCATAGTGTCCAGATAGTTTTGGATTTGGTTGTAGATGGTCATAATTTCCCGGAGCCTTCTTCTCAGCTTTGTCCCAGCGCCAAAATACAAACACTTTATATAGAAGGAAAACAGAAAAAAGGAAAAAGTAAAAAGGCTCCACCCGAGGAAATATCAGAGATGGATATCTTTAAACCAAAGACCGCCTACTGAAAAGGGCAGGCACTCTCAATTTAATTCTTCCTTTTTATTTTTTATTACCTCATTAGCAACAGTTCGGTTCACACACAGACATCTCGGGCTCTGACGTTCTCTTTTTTTTCTTTTGCTTCTTACTTCTGATTGGTGCGACCCTCAAGGATTTCAAGAGCCTTTCTCTCCCCCGTGAAACCCTAGAGGTGAGGTCAACATTTGACTGATCAACCGACCCATTCAACTTTAACACCAAAATATGTATATGTCAGTTTTAAGTCATCCTCCCAGTTTTGTAAGTTTAGTTTTAGTCATTTTTGTTGCAAATGGAACCTCTGGGATTTAAGTGGGTTCACGAAGGAGAGCGCTTGGTCCATGAGGCGTGACACCAAGGGGCAAATCCTGCTGGTCTGCACCATTTTGACAAAGCTCTGCTGCACATCTGCACTCTGCTCCAGCATTCATCTCAATCCCAATTATCCCACTTATCTAAATAACAAAAAAAGGTTTCAGGCAAATGAACACACTGTTCATCTAAAGCTTTAGCACAATAAGAGGTTGTGGGGTTTATTCTTGAGTGTCACCATTAATGACAATATTCATGTATGCTACACCCCTAGCAGAGGTTTTGATGCTTTGTCCACCAATCCACTAATGCCATCACTTCACTTAATTACCCTCAATTAAGACACTATAAAAGAATTGCAAAGAATTGCTAATGAACTAATTTGGAGACGTGGAAACATTCAAAAGGAGATCCTGGATTGAGGGCAATTAACCCCAGGCATGATAGATAAGCCACTCAACTCACCCCCCCGCCTCCCCCAGCTCCTCGTTATTCCAGAGAGAAACTGTGAGCTTCAAGTGAAAATCCACCCTGAAATAGTAGGCCACTCAATCAATATTCGCAGATTAATATCCGCTCCATTGACCATGATTAGGTGCATGACCTTGCAGATACAGAATGCTTATGCATTCACATGTTGCTACATCGCATTGACGTCGAGAGATGTCAACTGGAAAATGTCCATTTACAAATAAAATGTGCAATCACTGATTTTTCGTCTCCTATTAGGTACAAGTGACATGGCCCAGTTCAATTCACCCTGCATGGTCTTGAAAGAGAAAAAGGCGCGTGCCTGCCCACAAGTCGAACCTAAACTGTTCAATATCAAACACAATACGACCTGAACACACCACAAGTGGTGGAGATGGAGGGATTAAAGGTGCATCAATAGATTTTTTTGGAGCACTTGGAGGCAGGAAAACTGAAATAACACAAGCCTAAATGGCACACGGGCTAACATGTAATTTGGCTACAAAAGCAGCATGCCAGCTAGCTTGTTCTTTAGCAAACAACTACCATTACAACCAATAGCAGCTTGGATTTTGTCCTTTTGATGAATGCAAGCGACATTTTCAACCTCTTTTTAGCTCTAGTTTTATCTCTGTCAACTCCTGGAGACAATTGTTTGGTTTCACATGCTAGATGCTTTTTTTTTTTTTACAATGCCAAGTGGGATATACCTGAGCATTTTAACAGGAAAAGCCTCCATCTGTGTCTAGAAGTAGAACTGCTAACTCTTTTGGGTTTGTTATCTTGAGTGGCAGGCTACATACTGATCAGTGGTGTTTAATGTTGTCAAAAAATGTGTTGGGAGGAAAAAAACAGAGCTTAGAAAGTGTTAAAGTGACACCAAAACAACAGGAAATCATGTGAGACTGATGAAAGCAGCGGTAAACATCTTGGGGTTCCTGTCCAGGGCGTGTCCATCAGCGGGGGAGGATAATGCTGAGGTGGTGGATTTGCCAATGCTAATGGCACTGCCAAATACAAAGACTAATAGCTCAGCAAAATAACATATGCAGGCAGGGTCACCAGACTTTTCTTGTGAAACATACTTCAAAACGCTGATGCGCACAGAACGGTCCCTTCACTTGTTATTGTGCCAAACTGTAAACAGGGAGTACAAGCGAAAATTACCATACAGAGGGAGGAAAGGGAGGGCGAGACGACCTGAGCCTGAGCTACAGCATCAGAGGGTTTGAGCGAACAAAACACTTCACAAAACAGAAAAAATGAAGACATTATCTTCCTGCTCTGATTTGTGAGAGCAATTAATTAGCCTGCGCATCAAATTATTGTGACAGTCTTTTGGCCTGTTCCCTGGATCCTAGGTGAATTGCCTTCCCCAATCTCTCTCTCTATTGATTTGTGCATATTGTATTTCTTCTGCTGTCGTCCTTTCTCCTGTGCTTCTGCCTTTTGTTCCTCCGAATCCTCAGAGGATTGTGGAACCAGCTTTTCAGTGACTTGCCAAACCTGATTAAGACAAAATGGTTCTGCTCCAGCTCATTCACCTGATAGCGCTGCAACATATCTGTCTCATCGTAAGAGAGAGAGGGTTAGGGTTAGATCCTGTTTAAATGTCAGATTGTTCTCGGAGGTCAAATGTTGTGTAAAGCCAAATCTCGTGATACATTTTTCCAACATTTTCCCAATTTTCTAGATCAGCCCTCCTACATCTGCTCCTCTGGCTTGGGGGACCACCTAGGACTTTACAAAGGATGTGGCGGCAGAGAGCTGCTCAGAAAACACCAGGGAGGATTATTTCATCCTTCTGTTTAATAAAGTGGCACTTCTGTATTTTTCAAGCAAGCTGAAGTCTCTCGACAGCTGTTTACCCCCGATTGACAGGCCGCTGATCAATAGGCACTGTAAAGTCCCAGCTGGTCCACCTGACTGTGGAGAGCTGCTCAAGTAGTATTTAAAAAGAATAAAAGAGAGAGAATGGTGATAAATGGATGTTAATCAGGGTTTTAACTGTAACAACTTAGTAGGGAATCACATTAAGAGTCCACAAGCTGAAAGAAAAACACCACTCGGCCACGAACATGAGCTGAATCAATGAATGTACTTAAGGTCTGCTGCACTTTTATTCCCCTAATTAAACCGGGCCATTTATTGCTGCACTATAACTGCGCTGATTGTATACATAATGGACCTCAATCTGTTCTATGTGGTTTAATTTAATAAAACTTTACTATTACCATTATGATTAATAACATTATAGATACAACATACAACATGCATTAGTCACGGAGCCAACACATATAACATGCATGAAGAATATTTTAAAGCTATTAGAAAGGAGAAAAAGCCATTTTCAAAATAAATAGTAATAAAATAAATCTTTCATCTTAACCTGTTTTAGTTAAAATAGTTAAATAAATTAGTACTGTTATATGTTATTTTTGAAATTGTGGGAAGACAATAGTGGCACATAAAAGAGAGAGGAGCCGGTTTATTATGTGTTGATAATCATTTTTTATTGACCACAAAGTAGTTCCCATTCATTAAATAGAAATTGCATACAGTAGAAATAGAAACGTTAATACATTTTAAATGAGTAATAATCTTCAAATGTTTTATTTAATTCAAAGTGTTGTTATATTCAGGATTTTAAGAGAATGTCCTGTTTTTCATTGTCATGGTTACAGGACGGACAGGAACAGACCAGATGTCAGACAGGAGCAGGTCCTCATCCGCCTCAGAGACGACCTCATACACAGCAACAGGTGAGAGAAGATTCGTCTTTAAATGCACTTCAGCTGCAACAGGTGACACACATGGGGTCTCTGCTGCTGCTGCTGCCGCTGCCAGGGAAGACAAATACATTAACACTCAATTTCACATATGCACTTTGATGTATCTGCCATTAACAGGATGGTGCCCTGTGCCTCGCTCAGACTTCGCCAACGGTGAATCCATTAAAAACTGTGATTTTAACAGCTAATTGCGGAGCACTCAAGCCGGCCTTTGAGGCTTCCTACGTTCATCAGCATGACACAGGTGCATATGCAACACATTGTCCGCCCGTGGCCATTTACACTGACACACAAACACATACTAATACACACACAATCAAATGAGCAACAAGCAGCGTGTGTGCATGTATACTATGAGTCATGTGTTTTCAGATGCATTATAAATAGGAATAACTATAGCACGTGGTGGGTGTTTTGACTGTCACCCAGCGCGTTGTGGAGGCTCCGGCCATCAGATGGGATTTAGTAATGAGAACAGACAAGTGTTTATTGTGCTGCTAATAACATATCGTCCTATCTGGAGCGTTTACACCAGCCATTAATGCGTTATTCTCTCAAAGTTAAAACATGTTCAGCTGTCTGGCATCTGTCACAGTGTGAGAACAGCTCCTCTCTCTGTGTCTTATTTTGTATTTTTTGTATTTTTTATTTTCCTCTTCACAGAGCCTCGCTGCTTTATATGCAACCTCTCCACGTTCCAGCACACCAATTTATGCTCCTCAGTTGCTACATGAGCCACATTGTTAAATAATTCAAGTACAGTATATATATATATATATATATATATATGTATATATTTAGATGTGTGTGTGGTACCCAAAGCCAAACAAGTGGCACTTGATACATTTTAATTGACAGTTAAGGTTCAGGATGGCACCATTCAGACTCTGCCTAATGGTTTCTTTTCTCCGAAACTGAAAACACATAAAAGTCTTAACGGTGATGGGATGAAATCTGGAGTGACAGCATGGTGAAGCAGAGGAGGGAGGAGAGGTAGGAGGAGGAGGAGGAGGAGGAGGAGACATAAATGATGTTTATTTTATTTTATTTTATTATGGAGGTATATTCATTAAAATAAAGTTGGTTGTCCATCAAGGCTGTGAGCTGACCTGGAGGAAGAGGGCTGAGTGGTTTGGAGGTATAAAACTGGCTGCTGTTGATGACCCGTGAAAACACACACACACAGAGCGAGAGAGTGAGCAGGTCTTCTGAGAATAACTTCCCCAGTAGATGTCAGTAAAACATCCCCATCCTCTTGTTTACCCCCCCCCAACAATCTTTTATTTTTCTCTCTGTAGCAGCTTTTAGAAATAATAAATAACAAATAATGTCAACTCACACTAAGCCTTTAATACCAACCGTCCAATTCTCAAAATGCAGCGTTGTAATAAATCAGACAGGAATCCAACCTTTCAAACAAGACCAGAGCAGGTTGATCTCAATAAGTGTGAGTCAGTCATGATAAAGGGAGGGGGAGTCAGAGAGAGCAGGGGGAGGGAGAGCAGCTCAGGCCATACAATGTATAGTGTATACACAGTGTGACAGAGAGCAGGTCTTGTTGGCAGCGTGTTCACAGAGTCAACAGGCTGCTGCTGCTGCTGCTGCTGGCAGGAGAACAGAGTTCATGTAAAAGGAGCTAAATGTGACGAGGACGAGGTGACACACGAGAATCCACATTCTTCTATTGTCTGTTTTCTGTTCAGACCCACAGACACATGAGACTGAGTGGAACTGTTGGCTGATTTATTCTGTCTTGCTTCAAGACATTCAGACACTGATTTGTCTTCCCTTCTACTGGTGGATGCCCCCCCCCCCCCTTCCCTGCCCACCCCACCCTCCTCCACCCACATCTCTCTCTCCCTCCCTCTCCCTCCCTCTCTCCCTGTTTGACTGGAAATAGGATTATGAAGAATGAATATGAAATTTGCAGACTTTTGGTTCGCTGTGTTTGCACTGAACTGTGGGACATGGGGGGGGGGGGGGGGGCGTTACACTCTTTTCCACACTGTATGAAAATGTTTGGCTTTTCCAAAAAAAGAAAAAAAAAATCCGATTCCTCTCAGAGATGACTTCTGCAAACAACACACACACACACTGACACACACCCAACCCCACCGTCACCATCACCCCTCCCTCTTCTTCAGATTGGCGCTCTCCTTGGTGCTGAAACCGGAAAAGTCTGCGTGAAAGCTGCGCCAATTCCTCGCGCTCCCTCCTCTCTCCAAACACATAAATTACGCGGGTAAAAACAGTTTTTATACCGAGAAGTTAAAAGGAAACGAATGAAATCCAAGTCAAATCCTGAAAATGAAATAAATGTGAGGAAAAAGTGCGCGCGTGCCTGAACACGTCATCCTGACAGGCTAAATGACCTGCTGGATGTCTGGTCCTGTCTGCTGGAGGTTTAATTGGTGTATTGACGAGTTTTGATTTTATTTCATGTTTCCTTTCAAAATCACGTGTTGCTGCTCTCGTGGTGGTGTTAAAAACGCCCCCCCCCCCAACCTAAAAGGCAAATAACGACTGTCATTATCGACAAAGACAGAAGAGTCAGTCTCTCTCTCTCTCTCTCTCTCTCCCTCCCTCCCTCCCTCCCTCTCTCTCTCTCTCTCTCTCTCCCTCCTCCCCCCACCTCGCTCCCTCCCTCCACTTTCTCTCGCTCAGCTCTCCGTGTCTCCACAGCCTGTCTCCAGAAGCATGTCCTCAGACATGCAGCCACGGTGCGATGAAGCGGACCAAAAGACGCCACCAGCATGACAGCCTGAAAGCAGGTAAGCGCGCGCGCACACATGAATAACACGATCATATCAACTGTTGGCTGAAATATTTCCTCTGATAAATAAAAACAACAAAAAGAAGGGTCGATATTCCTGCAGCAGGTTCTTGGTTTGTACCTGGAGCTCTCTGAGCAGGAGCTCCAGCTCAGTGCTCCTCCTCAGCTGCTTCTTCATTGAGATGTCTTTCTCGGTGCTGGTTGCTGCCAGGAATCGAACCTGAGACTCCACAGATACGGGACTGTCTCTATAACTGTTACTCGCCTAGGCAGTCTACACCTGTTATTCCCTTCCAGTGCGTAAAAAGCCAAACTTTTTTTTTTTTTTTTAATCCAAAATGATGACAAAGTGTCTTTAAACTTTACTCTTTTGCCACAGAAAACATTTCACTTGTGTATAACTGCAGTCGAATAACACACCTGGTGTTTTTTTTTTTTTTGGGGGGGGGGGGGGTGGCACCGCCAGAAGCTTTGCACGCGACGAGGACAAGGACGAAATGTTTGAGGCTCGATCCACAGCAGCTCGTGCCATATGGCGCATCGCAGACGCAGAGAGAGAGAAGAGAAGGAGACAGAACTTTATTTCAGGTAGTTCCTCCTCAGCTGCTGCTGCTCTCACTGTCAGATAGTGTCGTTTGATGCCGACACCAGTTTTCATTTTTCAGCTGAGTGAGTTCATCCTTTCACCCAGGAGGCTGCGCGTCGTCTCGGTGAAGTAAGCGCTGTGTTTTACTCAGCCTCCTGGATCCGCGCGCGTCTGTTTAAACATCGTCATTATTATTATGATTATTTATTTAGGAAACAAACGCTAAAGTGTTTATTGGTCATTTCTGCACTCGCGCGCTTTGGATAAACGCCTCTTCTTCCTTCCCTTTGTCGCCTTCATATCCAACAGCTGGTTCAGTTTCCCAGTGTCTCACATCGCGAAGCGAACCACCGCAGAGTCAAACGTCCTGATCTGCGCCGAAACCTCTCGTGTCTAATGGTGCATTTTTTGGCGACTGAGCGCAGATGTGTGTGAGTATATATTTGCCCAGAGGCAGTTTCCTCCTCTGTCTCCGCGATTCGATCAACCTCACTTGATTTCAGCAGAGAGAGAGAGAAATGTACACGTTCAATGCTGCAGTGAACGAAACAAAGTGATGTGATCACATAAAACACTGAGATCTTGAAGAAGCAGAGGTGATGATGTCGCCGGGCAGCTGCAGCCTGTGTGAACGTGCGTAAAAGCGCAACGCAGGAAGCGGATCAGACTCGAGACGGCAGGTCTGAGTCGGACTGGTGTGGCTGTTCCAGTCGAGCTGTTTTACGCACAGATTAGATCGCTCTCTCTCTCCCTCTCTTTCTCTCCCCCTCCTTCTCTCCCTCTCTTTCTTTTCTCTGAATCGCGTTTTTGTTTTGGATGACGTGCGGTGATTTAGTTGCGCACAGACCCACTGGAGGACATCACATCCAAAGGTAAAGCGTTTTTTTTCCTCTAGCTTATGACATTATTAGAGGCGATATCTCTCTCTCTTTTTCCTCTCAGAGTCAGGTTGGCTTTTCTACTTGTGAGTGTTAGTTCAGGGTCTGTGTGGATGGAAACGGGAGTCGAACAGGCGCAGATGTCTGCTCCTCCTATCAGTTGGGGAGAAATCAGTACGGTGGGACGACGGGTCTACTCGTGAAAGCTGGATTCGGGCTCTGGTGTTGGATCTTCTCAGTGGTGTGTTTGTTCAAACTGCAAACAGAAAAGTGAGAAATGTGGAAAAGGCAGCGAGTCTGGTTGTTTTTTTTCCATTGGAAATAAAGAAAAGTGAATGTAAACTGTGTATTTAGGTTGTGATTATAAACAGCTGGGCTCCTGCATAAATGCTGCAAACACGGTTCTTCACCTGTGGCACCAACATCTGGCGCAGAGACCTGTCGTCATTTGGTATTTGTTGTTGTTGTGCCAGTGTGTGAGTGAGAGCCGAGGCTCGACCTTGATTAAGTCGCTGGCAGTAATTGGTTTTGTTGGACGAGATGGCAGCTCAACAAAAAAGGAACTCGTGTCGCCTTTAGAGGCTGTTGTTGTGCACTATTCCCACAGGTGCATCTCAGGTCGATGCTGGTTTTTGTTCCTGCACATTTGATCTGGTGTGTTGCCAAAAAGAGGGGGAGGAGGAGGGGAGGAAAAAGAAGAAGATGGAATGGATGGAAAGCAGAAGAAAGTTTGTCTTGTTGTAGACTGGCACTGTTTATTGAAGCAGCTCTGCAGGTGAACGGCTCCACCTGATTCAAGACGATAAACTGTAACAAATAATTTCCTATTCATCTTTTTTTCCTGGAAATGCACCTTTCTTTTTTTTTTTTTTTAAGGTGGGTACTTCATCACGTCTAGCTGCTGCACACCTGCTCCAACACTTGAACCAAAGGCGCTACACAAAAGCCATTTGTTTGCCTGTAGATAAAGACTTTTGACAACCTATTATGTTCCCATAGGAAACACAATTTGCACGGAGGCAAAAGAAGAAGAAGAAAAAAAACCCTTCAGGTTTCATAAATCATTCCACACAATCAAGCCAACCTTTTAAACCACAGCCAGAGATGACGAACCACTCCCGACTCTCAGTTTATGGCTCCATTCAGAGAGCAAAAGAAGCTCTGAAGTCATATTTGTAATGAATCATCGCATTTTAATCCTGTTTTGTTGCACAGCTGGGAGCTCAGTCCATTCTCCTTTATAATATGGCAATGTGCTATAACAACCTAAACACTGTACTTCTTAGTCTTTTGATCCATATCTTTAATTTACTTTGCATTGCATGCACGTCAATGACTTTTTTACAGCTACACAAAACAGTGACTCTTCATGAAACCATGATTTTTTTTTTGTTTTTTTTTGTTTTTGCTTTTACCATAATTTGCCTGCACTTGTCCGTTCACTGCTTTTCTATTTGAGTGCAAGTTTCCAGAAGTTTCATCAGACAGACTTGTTGCTGCTCATTTCCCCTCTTGTCGTCCTGTTTGACAGGCTGATGTTGATGGATGAGGTTTGGATGCACCGTGACTGAACAGTCACTCGGTGTGGGGTGGTGGTGGTGATGGGCGGGGGCGGGGGCTCACCAAGGTCACAAAGGAGGGCTTTGTTTCCTTTTTACACATCGTTCCCTAACTATTGATATTACATTATAGATGCAGATATTATACAGTGTGCATGAGGGGTGTCAATGTGCTCGAGCGTGATGGCCCAGCAGGGCGTGCATTGATTTGTATGCTCTGTGTGGCCAGTGATTATGCAGGAATATTGGCTATTGGCATGTTTCTTGCAGATGGAGCAGCTAAAAAGTGACGCTTGTTGCCCCGTGTGGTGGAAACACGACATGCACAGGTGTTATCCTCGCTTGCTGTTTTCTTAATGAGGACATATGTGCATATGTAGCACACTATAATACACACACATGCATGCTCACAAAACAAAATGAATGACTCTTCCCTGGTCACACACATGGAGGACAGAGGGAAGAGGAGATTGGTGCCAGTGCTGCTACCTACTCGCTAAAGCTGTGTTTTTGGCAGAGGTGGGAACTGTGATAGTGGTGAGGTTGTGTGTGAAAGAAAAAAAAACACACACAGAAAAGTTAAATTTAGCCGGTGGGGAGCCTCATGCCATGGACATAAGCTCCTCGGTTGTAGAGCGACTGCACAGTGCACATTAGTGAATCTGTGTAGCTGGCACACACAGAAAGGAATGTCTAATTATCACGCTTTCCACCGCAGTAGGCTCCTATATTTGCACTGAGCTCCTGCTCTAATCGCTTTCTTTTCCTATCATTACACACTTATTTATTTATTTATTTATTTCCCCTCAGTTCTTCTTCTTGCAATTAACATGTTATTTTTTGCTACGTGTGAAAGAGCCAGTAAGACCATGCAGCGTCGGCCGGGCATTGAAGAGAAGGTCTAATTGAGCGGAGACAGAAGAATGGTTTTGGCTAATGTGTGGAAATTTGGTGGAAGAGATGAAAAGGGATTGTGTGGAGGGGCTTTTACATAACAGTGAACATGGTGTGTACAAGTGTGTGTGTGTGTGTATGTGGGGATGAAGGTAGTGCCAGTGGATGATGAAGGATGTGTTTGACTCATTGCATTTATCTAAATATGGTTTTATAAGCTTAAAAAATGTCTGTGTTCCCACACAGATTTCCACATGCTGATACTGAATCTTCTGCTCCAAATGGCTGGTGTTCACTTCAGCCGTGCTCCTTATCAGATGCTGAGTGATTGCAGAGCTTTACAATATGAAGTGCCACCAAGCCGCGGCACGAAGTGGCATTGATTGGAAAGGATGGAGAGGAGGGATATTCCTCCTTCAGGTCATTATCTAGCAGACAGAGAGAGTTAGACGAAACAAACCAGTGTAATTGCATTTATAACAAAAGACTCGGGATCAATGGAGTAAACCCTACATACAGCTTTGTGTCAGCAGATTTCATCAACATACAAATGGATTCAGTGACCCTGTAATTGCTCATAAAAATCTACTCCCTGAAATGTGAAGCCTGCGTGGACTCACATTTCCTGTGATTCAGTGAGTGAATCATGATTAATGCAGCAACACATTTGGAGAATTTGACACGCAGACGACACGAAAGGGACACGTTTCGATTTACTGACACAAACTAAAGTAAATACAGATTATTTTTATCCCTGGTAAAAGCAGTGGTGGGAGACACGAGAAGCAAAACTTCACAGTCTTTGGCCACTTGAGGGCAGCACAAACAAGCTAAGTGCAAAGTTGACCCACTGTTAGCAAATAGTTGCTAATCTAGCTGGAGTCAAATTAGCATTCACTCAGTTTTGTTTGACCAATACTTATTCCTTTATATGATTCATTTTTATCTTCATTGACTGATTATACAACTGCAAAATCTCCGGCATGTTGCTAGCTAGCTGCTAGCTGTGTCTGTTGACAGCTAAATGCTGAGCAGGGTCCAAGCAACGCTAATGAGAGCATGTGATGCTATAGCTTTCGCAGCTGAATCTATATACAAATAAACTGAAGGATGAGAGTGACTCTATGTGGGGGGTCCCCGCTATTAGTAGTTTATCTTCACTATAATTCAGTCCATTAGTAACACAAATGACAGTATGTATGATAATTTGGGTCCTGGATTTAAACACTGTAATAAAACATCAAATAGCAAAATATCAAATCAGATGGAGGTCTGTAGTCTTGTTTTAGTTTTGGGCCCTTGATGTTGAAAAGTTTGTGCAGCTTGGCTCTAAACACCTCAGGTGGCCTCAGTTTAAACATCTTCACACATGTTTAGATTTTTGAGAGTGGGACATTTTTAAAGCTTGTCAGCATTTTCAGGCTGTTGTTGAGACGTCTGATGGTTTTGGGGTGGGGGGGTGGGGGGGTATTAATAGCTGACTGCGTTAACTGGAAGATATAACTGGTCAGACTTTGTTGATACTGCCCTCCACTTTTAGCTTACAATTATGTGTTTTCATATCTTGTTTCTTGTATAAGTATCTATACAAGTGCGTTTCAAGAGGAGTGCATTAGCAGCTGGAGCAGAAACAGCAGATGAGATATCTGTATACACATAATTGCAGTGTAGCCCGAATATGGCTTACAGCAGTATTAATATCACTAAAACCTAGAAATGACTCTTCAGGTGGGGTAAGTGCCCGTGCTTTTAATCAAAACAGGTCGCCATGGTGATGCTGAATTTCATTCAGAAGAGGGGAATTAAGGTTTTTGCTTGTATATTAGTGAATAGCAAAGAAGAGTGACAAAGAGTCTTGACCTTTTTACTGTTCAAATAACAAAAAGATGTTTACTTTTCAGTCACACTCGCTGTACGTCGTTCTTGACAATGTGACTTTGCCATATCAGATAGTCCTTTCAACACGGTATTGTTTGTGTTCACTTTATCCCGGCATAATAGAACCGTGTCAGTCATTGTGCAAAATCTGAACAGCAGTTGAGTTGTGACAGCAGCAGCAGCAGCAGCAGCAGCAGCAGCAGTTGTAGTACAACTCTCCAAAATCTCCAGAGATCCCTGTGAATGTGCTCTGCCTCCAAAAGCCTCAGGTGTTCCTCAGTCTTGCCACTCATCCAGCAATAATGTCGGGCAGCCATTCCCTGCTCTTAATTACTCTGAGCCTCAGCACTAGATAATTCCAGCCAGCTACTTCAAACTCTGGCTCTGCCTTTATCATCGGCTCCATAAAACATTCATTGTGTCTGTCTGCTCTCATCGGACCTTGGCAGGGAGGGGTTACTATAATTGCCAGCAGGCCTAATTCCTCTATGATGAGAGATTGTAAAACATGAGGCAGAATCAAGCTTTGCCTCTTAACTATAGCATACGCATTTGCATGTAAGTGCAAAGTAGGAAGAGGAAGTATAGGAATGAGTCTGGACAGTGATTACTTTAATAATTTTTATGCAGCAACTTTAGCTCATGCTGGTGTCACAAGTTCTTGTAAACAGCGGCAACATGACAGGCCGCCTTAATGCCTCCCTGTGCCGCTGCAGTTGCTGCTTGTGTAGTGTTTTTGAAGTAGCCTTGTGTGACTTTTTTCTTCTTGTGGACCAGGAGCACTAACAAGCAATTAGCCAACAGGAAGAGCACTTGGTATTTCAGGGGACGAAATCCAAGCTTACAAAGTCTGAGGCTGTTCTCCCTCTCTTTTTCTCTTCTCTTCTTTTCTTTTATAAACTTTTTGACAGGAGCTTTTGCTCGTTCCAGGAAACAAAAGCCACAGTAGATAACTAAAGTAGCTTAAAATCATTTAGACAGATAAAGAAGGCAGATGTGACCAAGCAGCACAACACAAAGCACGGATAATGACCAAAACCTCCACACGGCAAGACCTTGAACATCCCATTGAGTTTTGTTGATTTACTACAGATTACACCACACAGTATGTGTGATGCATCAGAAGTAGCCGAGCGTCAATCCATCCACATTTAAGTGCAAGTCAATGAGCTGCTGGAGGCTGTCTTCTATGTGAATGGACAATAAAAGTCTAACTGTACTCCTGCAGGTATTGCTGTCCTAATTACAGACCTGCCTGAAGCTGATAAACAGGAATGATTGCCAAATTGAGGCACCTTCTGCTTAATGCCAATAATGAATCACTGCCCTCTTGTCATTGATGTTGTCATTGTTTTGCCTGGATACAGTTTCTGCTGGTCACACACCACAAGGTCCGGATTAAAAGACAAGCTCAACACATATTGGATTCTTTTGAGCAGGGTTTCCAAAGCTTTTATCAAATTTTAAGAGCATTGCAGATCACATGATTCAGTATTACCATTAGGTTTGATTTATTGATTACAGATATTAATGGATTTTTTTTCAAATCCACAGCACAGCATGTGTTCAAAACAGATAAACTGTCAGCTGTTTCCATCAGAAGCTGGAGGAGACCAAAATAGAGTGGACTGGAATGGTAAAGATTAGGGGAAACAAGGAGGGTTAGCATCTTAAATTTGTTTATGTTTGTGGTTAGCTTCCAGCTGGCAGTTGCCGACAGGCTCTTTATCTCTCTCTGACAAGGCTCTGAGTTTCATTAGCCCCGCCCCCACCCACAAGTGGACGAATCCATGAATCCCTGGAGGTCTGAATCTGTTTTTATGAGACTTGTGTTATATAAAAACATAACCCCTGTGGGTCGTGCTGCCATGGACAGGCCACTGGGGGTTAAAATTTCAAAAATCTTGATTCTCATCAGAGGGGGCCTTTAAGGTCTACCTTACATTTGCCTGAAGATAGAACCGTTGCTATGAAGAAAATATGCTTTGTAACATCCTTTTTACAAATGTGAAAGATCTGCTTACGTTCCGACTCAGCTTCAGGGCTGCACTTGATTATCACTGACTCACACTTTGCGAACATCCCTGAATAAACTTAAAAAGCGTGGGTTTTAAACCCCAACCAGTCGTCAGGTTACAGAAGACACCTGAGAAGAATGTCTTTGCTTAATTTTAACAAGCCTGATCATTATTCTGTGCTGCAAACACCCAGGGATACGTTTTTGCTCAGAATTTGAGAGATTCGTTCCCCTGTGACCAGCACAAGTTCATTAACCTGCAGCCGCCAGTAAAAAATGAAACGACACATTCACCCTCCGTTTACTCTCACAATGAAAGAGATCTGTCCATGAGGCATTGACGACGTATTTAAATTTAAAACCCACAAGAACTCTGACTCTTCTCTCTTCTTAATAAGTCTTAATAATCACTCATTTAAGAAAATATTTGCTCAGTAGGTTTTTTCCAAGGTTCAGAAAATGTCTTCTATTCAGCAGGAGAGAGAGAAAAACATGTCCAGGCAGTGAATGGCTTCCCTCTTCACAGGAAGAAAAAAAAACAACAACAACAACGTGTGCTATCAGAGCTGAATTAGAGCTGCCTCTGAGACAGATGGCTTGACATGAAGCTCAATACTGTGTACACACTCAACAGATAAACACTGGTCCTGACCCTGGATGTTGTGGATCAAATCAGCAACAACAACAAAAAAAAAAAGGTACAGATTCTCCTCTGCACGCCTGGAGAGCAACTAAAGCACTGAGCTGAGGCAAACGAGTGGGTGAGAGCGGTGGCTGCTATGCATCCCATCCTGAGCCGATATTATTAGGCCCAGTGACAATCATTGTCTGTTATTGTTATTGGATCCTGTGTCGGCTCTCGGGTTTATTTCTACGCTTCTGCAAGTGAGGACCTGTTTATTGCCTCAGGTGTAATCGGGTTCATCCTGTGTTTCTTTTAATGCCCCCAGGCCGTGTAAACTGTAGTTTTCTTTTATGTGGTCAGCCCGCTCCGATTTATGGACTATGTCTGCGCTGTCTTTTTAAAAGTAAACGTGAGACAGAGCCCAGATAACTGCTGTAAATACCACTGTCTCGTTTGATGGCATTTGGTGGATGTCTGTCTTTCCTTCTTTTTTATTCCCCCTTAGAACAAAGACAACTGTCCCATTTCTTGCGACGCCTTGGGGGACGGTAGAGGAAATCACTGGAGTACACAGACTTCCAGTATTATTCCAAGTTGCGCAGGAAACGGGGTCACGAAATACTTCCACAGGATAAACATGACCGGGTTATTTAAAGAGACAAAACATAGCCTGAGATTACATGTACACTTGATAAGTGCAGCGTGACTGAGTCGTCTGAGACCTGGCTGTCTGTCTTCGTCCAAACCCCCCCCCCCAGGCCTCACTATGAGAAGCCAGTGGAGGTTCTACTTTATCCAAAGCTTTGTACAGACTCATGGTTTGGTTTGACATTCTCAAAAGAAGATCCCTGAAGGTCTGTGTAACTCGTTCCAGGTGAATGATTTGACATTTTGGAAGAAATGCCAGCAAGAGGGAAAAATTGGGCACTTCTTAGGTTATCCAAGCTTGAGAGTGTTGCATACATGTTGTGGGAACGTGTAAGGAGGCTCTGTCTGCATTCAGCAGGAGGTACACACTCCTGTTCTGTAAAATCTCCCAACCAGATTTTTTTTTTTTTTTTGGAACCACTCTGGCCTTCCCGCTGAGCCGGCTCGCTGTGTCAGAGCGAGGAGCCCATTTGAAATGCTGTTATTTGACTTGACAGGAACAGGACTGCCGACAGAGTCCAGAGACTGCACTGTGTCAGTGGAGCACAAACAGACTGTGGGATAGATTCACGGTGTGAGGCACCCTCGCCGCCCCTGTGTTCACACTCTCTGATGGCCCTTTTTGACAGCCCTCTCACAAACAAAGCAGTCAGAGCAGAGCAGAGACACGTCTGACCACATGAAACAACATGGACACAGTGAAAAAAGTTTTTCTTTTTCTTGTGTTCTGCTCATTTACAATGTCAAAGAGCATTTTTGTGTGAAGCATATATTCTCTCTATTCTTTACTTATAAGACATCCACTGTTTTGGCTGCAGTGTGTACTCATGGGCTTGTCAGTACACTTTGACATCATAAGTGGGCGGAGCTACAGGTGTGTTTGTGACCACACCACACCAAACCAACCCCTAGCTCCATCTCTTACTCTTTATTTAACCTTGCATCATTAGCAGTTCAGATCATCCACTTCATAACACCTTGATGGAGAAAAGGATGGAGAGATATAGAAGGTCCTTTGTACCTACAGCCATCAGGATTTTTAATTCTTCTGCAAATGGTAGATGAGCTGCCAGACAAATGAATTTTCCTTTGGGGATTAATAGTGTGATGATATGCACTTCTACATAACTGCATCAGAAATTGAACCTGTTTCAGCTCATGTCCAATTGACATGTATCCAACAAACAAGTTAACTGCAGATGGCTTTGATAGCTAATAGGATATTGTTTGCTACTGTGTCTTTAAAAACACTCTGTTCAACTACACAGTGTGAAAGGCTCAAACGGGGCCCATTTCTATGTGGGCAGCCACGTCTCCACCGCTGCCTCTTATTTTGTTTGTCAGTCAGGAGGGGAGTACAAGAGACAAGGTCATCCCACTCCTCCGCAATTTTACACAGTTTTCCAGGCCAATCGATACTGCCCAACATGGCAACTAAATCAGCGGGGTCTCATTCCCCAGTCGCCTGATAATTGGAAGCTGTTAGCATGGACGACGGAACAGGAGTGTCGATCGGCTCAGCTTATTGCTTTTTGTCCGAATGAGACCGGGGGCTAAAAGCTCAAACGCAAGACCTGAGTGTCTCATTGTCCACTTTTGTTGGTTTTAAAAAAAGTCCTCAAATTTTCATTATGAGGGAAAAAAGGGAACGGAGTCAACCAGGAGGAGACTAAAGGCTTCAGTGTTTCTATAGCTGGCACAGTTATCAAACACTTTGCCAAGATCCATTAATAAAGGAAGTGTTAGTGAAAGAAAATGGCTCCAAGTGAAGTGACAGGTTGTTAAATCTTTTGATTTGAGTGGACACAATAATGATATAAATGGAAACAGCCTGGGTCACTTTAAATCACTGTCTGAGGCAGATAACTTCCTGTATCATTAGCACTGTCTTTGACTCTTCATACTTACTCTTCAAACTGTGACTCCTGTTTATTGGCTAGTTCTCAGATCCTAATGAGACTCATACAGTAATTAGTGCTTTATTAAAAACAGGTGAACTGGAAAGGTCAAACAGTTTCCTAAAAGCAGAGACAGTAATAAGATTCATTATAAGACAGTGTGTTTCTACAGGTGCCTAATCACAGTGATTAAGGGGTAGTCCATTTTCAATTTAAATTAGTTAATACCCAATAACACACAAATAAAGGTCAAATAAGAAAAGAGCTTTTGTCCAGAAAATGCTGCACATATTTATCTCTGTGTCTGTAATCATGTTTCCCAGTGTAGGGTTTCCATTAAAGTCTGAAAATGGAATAACTAATAGAAAAGGAGAAGAAACTTTAATACAATAGATAAGGGATGTGACCTTGATATTTCATTCCAGGACTTCGACACGTAAAGCCTCTCATTAGTTTTTAGTCTCGCCTGGGTGAAGCTAGTTTTATGCCGCTCAGACAAACTTCCTTATTAGGAAACACACTTAGTTGTGCAGATAGATGAACACAAACCTTGTATTGGTGTGATCCTATCTTTAAATTACACTTCTATGTGCGTGAACGAGCGAGGGAGTATAATTACGGCCTTGTTGAACAACCTCTGGCTCAGAAGTGGCCGGGAGCTGAGCACGACCGTGGACGCAGAAAGCCCAGCTCGTCCTTGAGGCGGCTTAACTTTTTTTCCTCCCTGCGATACTCCAGGAGCACAGTAGCACAATACTTCACTTCGAGAGCTGTAAACTGTGTGGAGTCCTCACCAAACGAACATAAGAACCGCTCAGCCCGGCGCGTACGTCCCTGTCGTGGTTCGTACATGTTAATTGCTCTGGGTCATTAGGTACACAGGTCGACCTCCAGGTCCAATTTGATATGTTTTCTGCTTCACAGATTGGGACTTTTGCTCCCTCGACGTGGGCGCCATCATACGAGTTAAATGATGATAATGATTCCTACAGCCCAACAGATTCATTATGGCGACCATCTTGTCAGGTATCACATTCCTGGAATTAATCCAAAGGGAACTAAATCCCCCATTCCTCCTCCTGGAGTTAATTGCAAATCACACTGTCACTTTTCATGGTGCTGCAACCGTCCCTCGAGTGCAGCTTGTCCAATTATCTGTTGGCTGGTGATTTATTTGGTCACTTCTTTTCTCCTTCCGTCCTCATACCAGCATCCCTCATTCACACTATCCACTCTCTTTCTCCCTCTCTTTTTGTCCCCCACTTCATCATTCTGCTTATCCTATATCCTCACAGCTCTCATCTTTCCACCACCCACCTCCACCACCTCTCTCCGTGTTAGGACTCCTTCTCCAGAGCAGTAATGGTCTGGTTCAACCTGCTGGATCTCAGTAATGAAGCTGCTGCCCTAGAAAAGCCATGTTAATGTTGACTCTGGGATCAGATTCTGCTCCAAGACACACAGCGATGACAAATGAATGTGCCAAGTTTGAGCCAACAGAGCTCAATAAACAGCACATATAGATCCACAGCTTTGACTTAGAGATGGGGAGCCCAGATGCTTCCCAGACAGATTATGGATATGAGAAGATAGAAATTCAAATTGGCTCATCAGGGAACTGTTATCATGTTCTCGTTGTAGAAGAACTAACCAGCAGAAGCGTTACGGGACTTGTCCAAGTGCAGAAGTGCGTCGCGTTAATAAACAAGAGTAGAACTGTGGTTCCCTAAAGTATTGGCTCATCCATCTGGTTGTCAGCGGCATTGACAAGCTGTCTGCCTACTCCTGCTCTACCACTCTGACCTCCCTTAACCTCCTCGGTCTCAGTCTGACAGGCAGAGATGTGCTCCATTCGCAGAGAGGTGTGTGCATCCGTCTGTCTGCCATTGTGCTTAGCTGCATTTACATCTGAGGATCGCCCGTGCCAGTGACCCCGGCTGACGTACACTGGAGTTTCCTCTGGTCTGCAGTCCCCACGTTTCTCCTGTCAGTCTCTTGTCTTCCTGGAGCCCGTGGAGCAGCCATGCATGCCTTTCTCTCCATCACAAAGATGGTCTCTGTTTGCCATGCCCACTCACGCTCCTGTGGCGTGATGTGTAATCCATGTAAGCACCTGAAAACTTTATTAGGTCTGTTTGAGATGTTTCTCCGAAGGCAAACCCTGATGTGAAGCCTCACTGGGGTGCTTCTATGAACAAATCCTGACTCTGCTGCTGCTGCTCGAATACACCAACAAAAAGACTCTCAATTCACACAAGCATCTCAAAACAGATGCGCGTCCAGTATTCCTCTGTAGTTTTATAACTCGGAGATGGAGGCTGTAAACCAGCTGCATCTGTCATATTGAATCTGGATTCACTATGGCCCTGTATACAGGACATTTTGGATAATGCTTTGTAACTCACAGGAGGCTGAAGAAAAGGAGTCCAGTTGAGACAGTTGGCTCGATTTTACCCATATCCAAATGGACATTGGAGGTAAATTTTCAAGCTGTTTCACTTTCTTAATGAAAGTAGTTTAAATCTTGAAGGTATATTTACCATTGATATAATATCCTACAAAGTCATTTTCTGCACAATCAAATGGCTTTATGTCACCTCAGTGGCGAATGATCCAGAGCTCAGTATCAGTCTGCAGTCGAGCATTTGAGAACCCCGATATAAAGGAAAAACAAATTGTCATTTGGCAAAAACACCACCCAGGAGCTCTCTCATAACAGTCGTTTATGAACCCTGCTTGCTAACGCAAATAGTGTTAATGTCTTGTTTCAGAAATGATGGATTCTCACAAATTGCAGATAGATTTGTAAATCCCACTGCGCTCCTGCACGCTCATGCAAATACACTGTGTTCCCTCTGTGAAAATGGGCAAAAATGTCAAAATGACGGGTCAGTGACCTCATGTTGCAAAGCAAAGCTTGCATGTTGCAAATTAAATGATATGCATCCACAATTAGTTGATATCATCTCAGGCTTATTTTTTTCCCAATTGGTCACACAGTTGGTGTTTGTCCTTTGATATTTGTGAGAGTGGAGATGTGCTGTGTGCAGTTTCTAAACTTCTCTGTATGGCTTTAGTCAGGTATTGAAACTTTAAAGGTCCCATATTGTATAAAGGGAGATTTACATGTCGTCTTTGATTATAAAGCAGCTTTCAGTTCTATATAAACACAGTGAGAGTATGAAAGCGCTCAGTACACAGAGAAATGCACACAGCCTGTATTCAGAAAATGAGCCTTAAGACGAGTCAGGACTTCTGAAAATTTGTGATGTCACAACAAAGTAGCTTGAGGACTCAGATCCTCGTCTCATCTGATTGGCCCACTGACCCGTTGTTATTAGATCTCCAGCGAGAAGCTTGAGAGAGGAGGAAAAATGACAGAAAAAACACAACTATGTCTTCATATGTATATCAAAACTTCAAAATAAAACACAGAAAGCTTTAAAACATGGGACTTCTAAAACATGCAAATACAGCAGTGTCCTGTTGCAGCTTTATGTAATTATCCCACTTCAGACATCTGATGTAGAAATGTGTAATTCCCTGCATCTTTTATTCAGTGGTTAAACTGCAAAGCAGCTGGTGAGATTAGGTGAAACATCTGGGATCCGTTTCACAAATGATTGTTACTCACAAATTGCAGATAAACACAGCCGCTCTCATCATGCATGTGTCACAAGTGTAGCGATTGTTTTGATTGGAGAAATCCTGTTGACATGAACAGATAGAGAGGAGATCATCTCGTGTTGCAGATCGAAGCTCGTGTGAAACAAAACAGGTGAAGCGGTTGAAAGTGAACGCTTTTAAGTCAAGCACGTCCATGCCACGCTTGGATTGCGACGTGTTTGTAGTGCACTGAAACAGCATTAACAGATTCTCACCTATCAAATGTGCAATAAAAATTTTGAAAGCCACTGATCTGGCATCGAGCAGAGGCTGCTCAGTGTTCCTGCACAAAAATGACTCCAGGCATCCATCTTGGGAAGAAGAAGGAGGAGCTGATTTTGCTCTTGCTTTCCTGACACCAGTGTGTGGTGTGGTGTGGTTTCCTTTCTTTTTCTTGGTTGGTTTGTAGCAGTTGCAGGGCAGCAGCACATGAAACTTCAAGATATGGAGGTGCTGCTTGTTCTCCGGCACTCACAGCTAGGAAAGCTGCATCCGTCATGCAAAGATCATCCCCACCCTGCCTCTTTGAAGTGATGGCTTGGATCTGGTGAGGCAACATGGCTTCATCCATACAATTTTCCATCCACACAGAGAGAGAGACACCAGCATGGGGGCAAAGGAAAAAAATGAGAAGGTTCTGCTGCCGTGGAGACGCTTATTGAAAAAGGCATCAAACTCCCCAACGCGTGAGGGATGTGAAATGTTATGAGACCAGGTGTAACGCGGCCAAGTCAATCAATTTCCAATTAAGCCACGCTCCTCAGTCATCCATAATTCTTTTTAGCATGTAAGTGGCTTTTTAATCTTTTCATACAGGAGGTGTGCTTAACCTATGCACCCCTCTGTGAAAAATGTCAACGAGTACAGGAGGAATTAATTAAAAGAGGCAATGTGTCTGATGGATAACATTGGAAAAAAAAAAAAATCCCAGTGAAAAATATAGTTCATTCATTTTAATTTAATCTATGTTTTCAAATCAGGATGGCATTTCCTTTACGCCCAACCCACTCATTTACAGTTCAGAGACTCCAGAGATTTATAGTGTCCTTTTACTCGGCCACATGAATAATTTATTACTCAATCTCTCCAGTGAAACCCAAGAAACTCTTTTGTGTAGAGTTGTAAACCCAAGATGCTGTGTTCATATATTCAACTTGTGTCCAAGGTTTTGTTTCAGTTGTTTCTCTTTTTTATTGCCCTTTTTTTTTCTTTTTTTTGGACTTGTCGTTGCAAAGAGATGGCTGCAGAGTGACAGAGAGGCATTACTCAACTGTAGGGAGATAAGGAGGCTTCAGTTTTCAAAGTAAAGGTTGTCAGTTTGCTCAGTGCGGAGGAATGTGATTGAGCATGTCTGGTGGCTGCTTACATCACAGTCTTGTGGCGATGCGGCGAATGATTAAGTTGTCCTTACTGGGGCTTTTCATTGGCCCGTTGCCCATCCTGGGGGCCAAAATACACCTGCCTGCCCTGTCACCCGCTAAAGTTATGACATCATGATTCCCCCTCATAAGGTGCCTCCATTGTTTTGAAATGAAGGCACATCAATTTCACGGGCTCCACTGCCCAGCGGATGATTTGTGAGTGCTATTATCCCTTGAAATCGCTCCGGAAAATGGCTGCAGTGTGAAGGCAGGAATTGGTGACGGAGGGTGGAGATGGTGGTGGTGGCTGAGGGGGGTGGGGTCGGTGCATGGGAAATGGTTCATTGGTTGTGTATGTAACCAGCAAGAACACGAACAAGGTCAGGGTATGGAGAAAATGTCATGTTCCCATGAAGAGAATTTGTTTGTCATTATCATTTCAAAAGTTTTCGTGGGAAATAAGAAAGCACTTGACACTAACAGACTTATGGCACAGAAGAAGTGGAGTGATGGGGGGGGGGGGGGGGTGAAGGGAAGGAAAGAGTGACCAATAACCTAGTTAGAAAATCAGCATGCAATCACTTTTTATTTTTTTCTCTGAGACCAGGTCCGACTGCCATCCAGCTGACAGAGGACGTTTTCATTTCCTGGCTTGACTAATTCATTATAAAGCCATTTGAGTGTCAGAACTCTCCGTTGTTATAACCTGAATCTGCGAAAGAGAAACAGCTGACTATTGGAAACGACAATTTCAGACTCGACTGTGACAGATGGAGAAATGCAAAAATGCATCTTGTTTGGAGTTCACTTCACTTTCCCACCTCAAAACGTAGCTCGAGCGATTCAGTTTGTCTGAACCTGGCGCCATCTTGAACGAATTAGCATAACAAAAATAAGCAGATCGTGATAAGAAATGCTCATTAATCAAGCCGATGCAGCAACAAAAACCTGCGTGCCATATATTTTCTTTTCAAGAGTTTACTCTCAGAGTCATGCGGGAACAAATATGTGAATCTGTTTGAAGGAAAAAGCATCACGCGTACTTTCATAAGACCAGCTGCAGGAACACAATACGTGGTCAAATGTTAAAGTTATCAGTGGAGAGCAGAAGTGAAGGAGCCTCTTCACTACTCTGCTTTCCACACCTGCACTGACGGATTTCAATTCACTGGCAAAGCCCTCTATGACAGCACACAGCCATTCTGCTGGGCCGAGATAAAACATAATGCTTAAAAAAAAAAGTTAAATAATCAATTCCAAAGAAATGCCTCGGTATTAATCTGGAGCAAGGCTGCGGGACGGTACCTCCCAGAGGATTGCAAGATGATTTGCAGAGGGATTTAGTAGATTCAGCATGTGTGTGAAAAAAGTTATATACCAATACTAATATTTTATCACATTGTTTATTCATTGTTGAATTTATACAGTCTCCAGACTTTGTTCACAAATATGAAGTTAAAATTGTCTGCAAATGTGGGAAATTATTGTCATCTGTTTCAGTCACAATGTTTCTGCTGAGGCATCACGATCCAGGAACATTAAGATGTGATCTTTCCCAACTTTGCTTGACACACATTTTTAAGGCGAAGTGCCAGAGACGGTTTTCAGTAAACCTGGAAACAGTCACCGTCACTTGGCAGGGAAAAGGAGCTCTGTCTTCTTCCTCCCCAATCTGCAGAAAGAGAATGAGTGTGTGTAGGTGAGCAACATAAATGTGTGTGAACGGGCTAATCTTGCACCCACAGGTGTAATTAATTCAGACCCTTCTCACCTGTCATAGTCAAGTGGCTCCAAGTTCCCTGAAATGAAATGAAAACATTTACTCTTTCATTTCTCTCTGACAGTTGAAAATAAAAGTTCTTCCTATGTGGGTTAACATCATGAAACATGACTCACAAGTTGTCAAACTATGTTACAAAAGGCAAAAACATTTCTGACATGATACTCTTCTGCTTGGGACATCATGAGCTGTCCCAGATGCTGCATCTTTTATCGCACGCACCACATGGCATGTGATAAAATGAGCTATTTTTGTCTTTAAAAAATACAAAAAAATACCAAAACACAGAGTTAAGAGATGAGTCTAACTTGGGGCTGTGTTTACACCATATATCAAAAAGCTTTGATGGGTTCCAGAAACTGCACTCTGATAATTACCCAGCCAAAGCAAGAGCACTAAATCAAGTGGAAGCTAGCTTGTGAAGCTAGTTTGGACAAAATTTAAGCTTCATAGGCTACCGATAATTGGATATTATTTCTAATTTTACAATCTGGTTATCCAAATTATATTTCACACAACTAGTAAATGAGGGACTAAGTAAATTCAAGCTAAACTGTTGCTAGCTAAGTAGCTTAACAGAAATCACCTTATCTTTGACTCTAATGTGATTCCTATGGCTAAAGCTAAGTTTAGGCTTTGCATTAATTTGTTCCCAGGTTTACATCCCAGTTTATGCAAAGATAAAGCTAAGAAAAGGATTAAGGTTTAGGGTTAGCATAAGATTAGCCCTGGCCTTAATGGACACGTGTCCATACTTCATGTCAGAGCAGACAGAAAAGTTATGTTACTTCTAACCTCACTGCTTGTAATTTTGTTTTGGCTTGTGTTCTCAAACCTGTTGCTTAATTTCAGTCTTGACTCCATCATGGGGGTGGTATTGTGTATCTGAACATAAAACTGTGCTGCACACTTGTAAACACCGTACTTGTCTTTTACCCCATGGGAGGAAGCAGTAAAATTACAAACAACAACAACAACAGCCTCAACTCCATGGGGTCTGAAGTGCCCCCCCTGTGCTTCATTGCTCATGCACTACCAGCCACACATTTCCCTCACAAACATGCTAGAATTTCATACTGGCTGCCATTACATGCAGATTTCTTTGAAAATCCCTAAAACTAACATTTGATGAAGGGATTTATCAGCTTCACTTCAAGTTCATACTTCTTCAAAAAAACATTACTCATAATCCTCCTATAGGATTATGGTGACCAGGAGCGGTAGAAAGGTACCTTTCAGTCATCTTAAAACCAGAGGGAATGTCCCACAAATTTCATGTAAGATGGACAACGAATTTACATGAGAAATGAGAAATTTAATCCGCCAGTGAGCCACTGACAGCATTTTGAGAAAGAGCATAAAATTTACACTGATTTGCTTAATCTGTGTTTCTGTGCCTTTCTCTGTAGACATACTCCTGTTGTCTGACTTCCTGTCAAGGAAATCTATGATTTAAGCAATCCATTGTGGATTACAGTGGATCACAGAATACCATGTGATTTCACCTCAGTCTGTTACTGTGCAGTGAAAAGAGACCAGTGAAGTCTCTAACAAAGCCCCTAACAAGCTTTCAATTTTTAAACCAAGAAATGTATGACTAAACCCCCCCCCCCACTGGCATTTTAGGAAAGGTCCAGCAAGTTGGCATCAAGATTACTGTTAAATCAAAGCACAGCCAAATTTCATCTAATCTCCTGGGTGAGGGATTTCATAGAAGCCTCTGATTGGCTGTAATGTGCAAAGTTAACCTTTATGTGATCCTCACAGAGTGTTTATTCAAGTCTTAACCTCCTTGTAGCTGGATAACCTTTGCTCCGTTCTATCTGAAGGCTCGCCCTCAACTTTTAGTCCAAATCTTTTTCATCCTTTTCTTGTGAAATTCTAAAGCCCAGCCAAGAAAAGTGATTTCCGCTGAAGAGAGGATGACCTGTTTAAACTAAAGCACAGCGTGGATGTCAACGGCTGATAGAATGAATTCATATAAATATGCAGGTGGTGCTTTTTGTCAAGGGGCAGTGGCTAAATTGCTTGGACTGCTTATCATTTAAGCACAGGGAAAAAGTTTAATGTCTGCAGCTTGAACATTTTCTGGTGCATTTTAAATTAGTTTTCATCTTTTTATTTATCCAACACAGCAAACACACATACAACCTTAATCTCCAGTAAATATTTCCCCAATCTCCAGGCTTTTGATCTCATTTCCCCAGCCCTAGAGGTATAACAAACATATATTCATACTATTTAGTGTATTGTTCTTCATTTTCACTTAGTGACAGCCTGTCACTGTGAACATGCAGTTGTTCAACTCAAAAAAGGAGGTGCAACAATTGGAGGAAAAACAAACAAACAAAAAAACACGTCAAAAGCATCGTTGGCGGCAACATCAGAGACTTTTTTCTTCTCTGTGGTTGCAGCTTGGTTAAAAACAGCAGCATGCTTCAAGTGCAATGAAGCCTTAAACTCATTACAATATCATTATATTCTGATGATATCTACACGGAGACCACGCTGCGTTATGCAAAGAAATTAATAAACATGACACTGACAACCAATGCAGTTGCATAAGTCATAATAATAAGTCACATTTGGAAATGTGAAATGTGATTACCAGCAGTGAAAGGCGTGTTTACATCCTTTAGTTAAATGAAACAAAAAATATATATGTACACACACACCCCGATATGTGGATGTGGTGCCTCCTGTCTTCACATTGAGTCACCATGACAACACGATGGAATTTGAGCGTGAACCCGAAGTGGCAAGTCTGCCCAATGATGTACCATTCAGTGTCGTGATGTGATGCTACCAGCAGATTAGCCTTTCAACACTCACTTCAGTTCATATGGGTGTGCCGGGGTTGACACAAGCTACAGCCATAAAATTGAAGCTCTGACTTTAGAGAGGATCTGAATTTAAAGAGGTTTAACAACAACAAGCAGAAGACAGGGCTAAAGAGATACTGTCAACAAGAGCTGCAGAGATTATATGTCATAGGGAAAATATATATATCTCAACTCCCAAGAACCAGGAAAGTCAGAGCAAACAGAAGAGTGATAGTGAAAACCTGGCCAACTTCAGAGGTGGAGAGTAAAAAAAAAAATCTGTCTGTACTTGGCACACTGACCCACGCAACTAAATACAGAAATATATTCCAGGACTGACAGGAACAAATGACCTTCAGAGGTTCAAGTCTATGTAGATAAACCAGAACAAGGAAAACCTTGGAAATACCTTGTGAATCACGACTTGATTGTTATGCACTGAAATTGAATGTGGAAATAATAGGGTTAGGGTTAATACCTAGTCCTTCACCTTAGGTCACACAAATAGGTTTTAAGGTGTGAAGAGAAACCAAATAGACTTTGAAACATGTGTTGATTGCACTTCAGATATTATCAGTCTGACAATGATGGGAAAGAAGCAAACAAAAAGGCAGATAAGTCAACGACGAATTCAACCGTCAATGAAGGAAAACACAGATCTGCTGACTCACAGCCACATGATCACACTGCCTGAAAGACTTCAAACCAACTAATCCTGACCCTAACCAACATGTTGACCATAACTCCAGCTCCCTCTATTATTATTTATTACTTTATAACATCCTATTTGGCACAGTACCTACTGACTATTGTGGTAAAACAAGATATGAAGACACTTATGTTTGGAGGCCATGATCATCTGAACAGAGGTGACATGTACAGTTATGATCTGTTGTCCTGTAAACACACCATTTACACTTAAATTAGGTATTTGCACACTTAAATATCCCTCATTTCAATGTGTGTCTGGTGGACTAACATTAGACAGCATGATTATCTCCAGTGTCAGTCGCACGAATAAACACCCATAAAGACATAAAGACACTTTGTCAAGTTGTTTCCACTGTTTTTACTTTTCCTCAGTATCAAAGTTCATCCAGTCATATTAGCTCTACATCCATGGGTACATTGCAAACAGTAACCGCTAACAGCTAAGTAGGGATACTTTTAATGGTTCTATTTTGCAAAGATGTAAACAAAAATGGGGTAGAACTAGGACTTTGAAAACTACAAGAACAGCATAAAGATACAGTAAAGAGCAAAATTGTAGTATTTGAGTAAAGCTGCTGAAGATTAACGGGATAACTAGATGATTTGTTACCAAATCAACAGGACACTTGTGACTTTGAGCAAAAACAGCAACGACAGACAAAACCCTCTTGTGCACTTTATCCAAATAACCTTGCTCGCTTCCTAATTAGCGCTGTCAGCTCTGAGTGGGGCTGTGTCGCCGGTGCGCTGCAGTGGGAGAGGACTGCAGGAAGGCAGAAGGCAGTGCAAATATCTAAGTAAACTCCCTGGTCTAATAACACGATCCTCCTGCCCTGAGGTTAAACAGACCCACTAATCACTCACTTTGTTTGGTTTGGGCTTTGCGCTCATCTCGGCAGCACCCAGAGCGATGGACGTCTGCGCCTTTGCTCCTCAAACAGAAACATTTGGCTGAATACCCCACTGCAGAAACATCCACCCACAGAAAGTAAGACTGATGAGTGCGTATACACATCTAATAAATGCTGGCACTTGTTCATGCGTGTTTAGAGACTTTGTTGATCAATCAGAGCAGACAGCATTTACCAGAAGACCGTGCATATAGATCCATCATGCATACTGGAAGCATAGGTCCCAGATATTGTACAGAGATGCAGAGTCAGAGGAAGATGGATGCATTGGCCTGTAAATAGGCTGACAGCCAGCATTTCAGACTGTTACACAATCAGGTCTTTTTATCCGGACACATGCCCCCCCCTGTTGGGATGTTGGCTGAGAGCAGATAATGAAGAGCCAGTGTAGATGTCCACTGAGATCTATGACCAGGTTTACACTTGGAGAAGCAAACCAACCCCCCCCCTTCCTGCCCCTCCTTCCAATTATAATGCTGATGTTGCAATAAAGCAGCAGCCCACACTTGCAGTAGGGCCCCGGCAGTTGCAGTCAGGGGACACCAAGTACTAGGAAATTGCATTACAGACATTCCCCTCGGAGTATTTAAAAATGGAAACACTGGAAGGCTTGTTTTATTGCTTGTGCTTTCGACGAGGTCTCTCCAAAGTGCTTCCGACAGTTCATAGCAGTGTGAACATGTTTTTGTTATAAGACAGTTAAAACAGCACTCTTACGGGGATCTCGTGGAGATGCAGAAGTCATCAGACATAAAACAGCAATCTCACTGAGGGGTACTCTGAGGTCAAGTTGTGATAAGTGAAAATGTGATATGAATGGCTTCATCTCTGTGGATATCAAATCTTGCTTGGCGAGTACCTTTTCTCATTTTCCATAACCTGGATGCCACATCTTTCTTGTGTCTACACTCCTCTGCTTAATGGAATTTTATTATATTGCTATGCAGAGGTGACCCGCAATGAACCATATTCATAATAAAAAGCAAGACCATTTGATGAGCTTTCAAATAGCTGAAACCTCAGTCTACCTACCTCCACTCTCAATGTACCGTACATGAGGTACAGCTACTGCTCCAGGCCCTGTGTGACATGACGAATGTGCTTTTTGTATTGGCACTGCAATGAATAGGTATATTCCATTATTGATCGTCTTCAAGATTAATTGTTTAATGAATTGTTTTATGACTATAAACTCCAAATCCTTACCAAAGATATTTAGTTTACGATCACATAAGACCAAGAAAAGAAGTAACTAGGAAGCGTAAAACAAATAATCAAAGAAGCTAAAGGTCTTGCTATAGCTACAAAGCTACCATTAGCATTAGCAAAAGAAGTTTAGTATTGAATTTTGTTTCTTTACTCCCAAAGAGCCGTCTCTAGTGCGGGACAACATCTCAAATGCTGACTCTTATCTTCTCTCGAAGCTAGCATGCTAACCAGCTCGCTCCGGCCTGTCTTGTCACTTTCCGATAGTGACTCACTCCAGTATCCAATCTACTCTGAACATCAGGGCGCATTTTATAACCTCCGTTGCTTGAGAAGCGCTTCAGCCATTATTGTGTTCACAGTGCTAATCATCCCCACAATGGGCAGCAGAGAAAACTTACATAAAACCTCTTTAGCCAACATCAAACGGGGAGTCTTTATTTTGTGTTTTGGGTGTACACTGCACATCTCGGAGATAAGTGTCAAGATTAGGCAGATCATCTTAGTATGTCATGACATGTAGAAGAAATTGTTGTAGAAGATGTAAATATGATTTAGTTTGCAGTGCATGCTTTTCATGCACCAAGACATCTAATATAATATGTATCTTGAATGTACCTGATTGCCAGTGTGGAAACAAAGAGATAAAGCACAAAATCTCATTGTCTACTTAATGTTTGGGATAAGCAAGTTCAGTTTCAGTGATCTGAGTCACAACATATTAAGTCGGTGATCTGTGCAGCTAAGGAGTGAAGTAAAAACAGCACATAAACAATAGTTAAGGCTTCTCGAGGTAAAGCCGATGCTCAGACCGCCTGACAATCACCTCTCAGCTTCAAATCTCATCCCTATACGTCTTTACAGGGCTTAGACACATCTCAGGATTTTACGGTCCACGTAGCGTCCGAGCAGTTTGGCGAGCACGCTCCCTCCCAAACATTTAGAGCTCCTCAGTGATGACGGTGTTCTGTACAGGTCAGTCACTTTATTTAATAAGAGCCCACCCACCCCGCCTCCCCAGAGGCTGAGGTAATTCTTTGGAGATTAAGGTGATAGAGTGTGGATAAAGACAGCCGCCTGGGTCAAGCTGTGCCCAGGGAGACGCTGTTCCTTATAACCTTGGTGGACATTTTTTTACTGTCACACACTCATAAAGTAAAGTCCACTGCTTGGAGCGGAGGAGGAGGAACTTATCTCAGGTCATAGTACCCTGCAGCCAGCCAGTGTGCAGTATATCTCATCTGTATGTGAAGCCTTAGAGCACATTTATTCAGATCGCTCAGATTTGCTCGTGGGGGAATTAACTGCCTGTCGGTGGAAGAGATTGCAATCCATGTACACGGCTGTCTGTTAGCTATTTTAAACCCTTATCACCATCTGACAATTTTCTGAATAATTTTCATCATCTCATAATGTGGCAGGATTGCTAGGAGCCTTCAAATCCTCTTCCTACATGATTGGAGAACATTGAAGTACACTTACGCATATGCAATGTCTGATCAGTTTATACGGGTTGCCCTATTAGCATAATAAATGAATTAGAGCACCAGAGACAAAGACCATTAGGCAGATTTCCACACACAAGGGAAATCATTTGGACAATGCGTTGTCTAACTGCGTGGAAACAACGTGTCGCGCAGCCTAAACATGTGTCAACCTCCAGCTTTCCCCAAGTTCTCTGTCCGCTAAAGCTATGCTAATTTTTGCATTGTGATGAAAACGACCTTCATTTCTTCGAGGCAGTGTGAGGGCCTCTGTGATTTCTCCACAGTCTGAGGCTCTGTGATTACTCATAACATTGAATAACGTGCTGCAGAAAGTAATAGCTAATGTGTCTACGCAGCAACATGCCATAAACACAGGTTTTTATCATTACACTACATCTCTCCACCGGCACAGACTGGCTTAGTGTACTAAACACTGCACTCGGGGGGGTTTTATCCCTTTATCAGCTGCGCCCGCCTTTCCCTCAACTTCTCCAGGTCAAGTTATTTCTCTGCCTGCAGTTCAAAAAGCAGGTGTGACATTGTTTCGCTCATGCTCTTCACATGCTGAAGACATAAACAGCAGCTCGTTAACATTTGTTATTAATAAGCGTGCGAGGGCTTGGTTAAAGCTCGGTTCTTGACTGCTTTGGTTTCTGCAAGGTGCTGCGTCAGAAATTTGCATTTAAACATGAGGTGTGCTCGTTAGAGCCTCATCTGGAAATATAAGTGAGAGTGCTACAGCACTCAGGGATAATGGTCTCAGAGGGCTGTGGCTTCCACACAGGGTGCTGAACGTATGGTGAACTTAGGCCATGTTCATTTACATTGGAGGCAGAGCCACCATCATTTTCTCTGATTGTCGTAGAGGACATGTACATTATGTATATTGGGTGTTAACAGGTCTGCAGGGACTGAGGAGTGTATAATTTACAAAGTCAAGACCATAACCTATATCCCAGGTCGGCATCTTGATGCTTTCCCGCCCTTGAAACAGTATCATTGACCAGAATATCAAGAAATACAATGGCACTGGTTGATTTAATGTCAATATTCAGTCTTTAAAATATCAAGTAGGCAGGATTTTCATGACACTTCACTTTCCTGCTGGAAATATCTTTTTTTTTTTTTTTTTTAACCTAACCACAATTCACTGTGAATATTTACCAAGCATTTTAATTGGCTAACCTTGATTCCCAAACATTAAAGGAAATGTTTGACATTTGGCTGAATATACTTATGTATTCTCTTGCCGGGGGCGGAATCAGATCAAGAGTCTCATATATCTTTGCATTAAGCATAAAGTTACAGCCCGGAGATGGTTAGCTTTATGATTTATGCTGAGACTGCAAAACCTCCTGTAAAAAATGAACACTTCCTGAATGTACAGTTGCTTGGATAAACATTAGTAACTTTAAAAATGAGCTGCTCTCTTACATTTGGACAGAGCCAGGCTGGCTGTTTCTCCTGTTTTCAGACTAAGCTGACTGACTCCTGACTGTGGTGTGGTTCTTAACTAACCTGTCAGTGTTGGTGCCAATATTCAATCAATGCTACTGACCCACCTAGGTCCATAGCTCTTTCTAAATATTCTTTTCTTTCTTCCCTCCACAGTGGCCATGGCTATTAACCATGAAGCTGGAGCCTAACATGTCCATCGCTTCCTCCTTCTGTCCAAAAAAGCCTCTCTGGTGCTACATTGAACACACACTCTCTGAATATGCCATCCAAGTGCGAGAAAGCCCAACGGACTGCTTAACACCTGCTGTAAGTACCAACACTCTCTGACTTCCAGTGTTTTAGTGTTTAGTCATGATGCAAGTCAAACCCAAATAGAGATAAAACTCATCCTCCAAAGAGTAATGTCTGACTTGATATATTGTCTTCCATGTACTGCGTTATTGCTTGCAATGAATTTCAATTTGCCTCTAAAATCACGGCAGATCGAAATTTATGTACACACAAATGACATATTTACATATCACACAGCTCCTGTGAAGCTCAGTCCCTTCACCAGGTCTGACAGGCAGCATTAATTATTCTAAATGTATTCATCATACACATGAGATAATGTGCTCATTATGTATACAGGTAATTTGATGAATGTGTGCTACAAAGTCACATTTTTTGGATGTACAATCTTAAGCAATGAAGTTGTAAAAAAAGGCTCGATGCTAATGGTCGTATCCGTGGACCATGGATACAACATGTGTGTATCATTAGGATCAGTAACAAGAGCTCGTCCTGTTACAAACAAGCTCTTGGCCATGAAGTAAAGACCTTGAACACTGACAGTGTCATGAATAAAGAGAGAGTAGAGAACCAGGTGGGTGGGGGGTAGCTGCATAAGGAAAAGTCAGATAACCTCAGGTAAGTAGTCACTCATGGTACTGCATATTAAACAGACATGAGATATTTTATATACATTCACATTTTAACTTTATAGCTCTGCCTTTTTCAAAGTGGGGATGACGAATTATCTTTTTGATTTGAATCATTTAATTCAGTTAAGGTCAAGTATTCCTTCTTAGTATTTCATCCTGAAGCCATACGAATCAATATTTGTGTATAAACAAAGAATTAAATGGCAGGGATCGATTGCAGTGACACACTAGCACCCAAATGTGCAGTTTCTCTATGGAGAATTTCAGTTCATTATTTTGGTTTTAACCTTTAGGAAGCAACTTTATTTTGTCTGACTCAGTCCCAGGCGCTCTTATGTGCTTCATCTCCGTCAGCAGCAGCAGCAACAGCTGTTGGAGAAAACATCTCAGATAAGCCCCCTCTGTTTAGTAACCAAATTTAGCAACCAGCTGGTTAACACAGTGGAGCATTTAGCAGCTAAAGACACAGGCAGCTAGAAACAGAGCGCTAAATGTATGCTAATGTTGCCGAGCATTTCCTGGATGTTGAAATAGGCAACAGTTTGTTTTGTTTTTTATGACTTTTGCGTTTTGGGACCACCTGAAAATCAATTCAAGCATCTTTTCCAAGCATCAGTATAGTATTGGCTCATGCAGCAGTGTTTCTGGTGTCCTCAGTTGAGTCTTTTCGTGCCGTGTTGTTGGATGTATAAATCTCACAGCCCATAGACCACCTATCTGCAGCAGCATTATCACTGACTCTGGTGCTGTCAGTCATCGGAGACAGGAAGGAGCCCCAGCGAGAGCACTGTGCTTGAAATCTGGGTGACTCTGTAGTGAACGCTTCCCCCATTAGCTTCCCAGTTTGACATATTTGCATATTAGATCAGACAAGCGTTCGTGTCTGTGGCTGCGGATCATGTTCAGAAGTTTCAAAAGCCATCAGATCGGGTGTCACTCCGTCACGTCAGGCGATCTCTGCAGACAAAAAGGACGTCATGTAAGGCAATGTGTGAGCACTTGATATCAACAGCCTCACTTTTCACTCTGGGAGCTAACATTATCAGCAGACATGGCAACAGCACACACACACACACACATACACATACACACATACACACACACTTTCTCTCACTCCGCTGTTTGATGCTGTTCCACCAACAACACTGTCAAGTGCTCTCCCTCTTCATCATAACGATGCTGTCCAGAACCATATCTCAAATGGAGTTTCGGCTCTTTGAACTAAGATTGTGTGTAAATGTGTGTGTGTGCGCGCGAGCGTCTCTCTGTCTCTCTGCGTATCTGTATCTCCCATTTGCATGTGAGTTCATGTCTCTTTGTGTTTAAATGACTGTATATTTATCTGTCTACTGTTTTTTTTCCTAAGTGTGTTTGTTCACATCAACACCCTCCCAAAGGACGGTCAGGTCACTCCTGTGTCAAGCCAGCTAAATCCCTGGCACAGATTAACAGGAGAGGGCAACGCCAGCCTTTGAGGGCGAGAGCAGAGGGAGCAGTCGCATCAATTAGAAACCGGCAATCTGACCACCCAGCCCTACACTCACCCTCGCTGGCTCAAGATAACAGAGTCCAAACACACACACAAACACACATGCTCAGATAGATACGGCACACATACACACACACGGAGATGAACTCTCTGCATACCCACTCATAACTTGGTACCTAATACATATGCAACAGCGCGCCAAACATCATCCATTAGCTGCAACAGGGGCCTGAGCGTGCTGCTACAAGTGTCAAATATGCATGAGGGAGTGGAGGCCTGTGTCTCATAATCCTCCAGGCAATTAATACAATCGTTTCCAGGGCCAAGCACCTAGATGCACACATCAAACCTCCCCGTGGGCTTGTTGAATTTTTTAGGTGGGCTAATTTACAGGTACGTTGGCTGGAGGGTGGCTTCTTTTTATGGATTGCAGCCGTCCAGAAGCAGACGGCCACCCATACATTGAGAATTGTCAACGGTGATGTATGAGGCTGAGGGGAAACACCGCCGGAGAGGCTGTGTTGAAAGATACAAAGCTTCCTGTTTCACCTAATTGTATGTTAGTGCTAATTCAAACAGTGATGTAGGGTTTGAATGGTCAGTCAAAATTCAGCATTAAAGGTCCCATACTGTGTGTAAGTGAGATTTCCATGTCTTTTTTTATTATAAGAGCAGCTCTAAGTTCAATATTAAGTATCAAATTGAGAAATTAACATTCAGAAAGTGAGACTTAAAACAAGCAGTGAGGATTTTTGTAACTATGTGATGTCACAACACAGCAGTCACCAGTCATCCAAACCTTGCAGGATTTGGTTTTACCCAAAATCTGCTGCTTTTCCATTCAGTCACTCTTGAATAACACAGTCAGCCAATCAGAAGATAGGCTCAGAGCCTCCTCTTTCTTGATTGGCTCATCAACATGTTGTTACCACAGCTCCTGAGAGAGGAGATGTAAAACTTTAATGTGATATTTTTTCACACTTAAAGCCAGAAATATATCTTCATATGGATCAACACTTAAAATAAAGCACAGTGAAAGTGAAACATATGGGACTGTAACTGATCAATGAGGATGATAATAACACACAGCGAAGCCGTTTTCTGGGGAAAAAAAAAAAAAAAAAAACATTTACAACATTAAAACATTATATTTTTAGACTTAACTGTCACAGAGAATTGCATTACTGATCCTGCAGAGATGCTCCTGCACAGTGTGGTGTCGTCTTCAGTATATTGTAAAGCATTGAATTCTGCCGAGCTTTTTTTTGTTGTTGTTGTTGGTGGTAGTGGTGTGACTCCTGCAGATGTTTTTAGCCTCCAGTCAGATATTGACTGAAATGTTCAGCCTAGTGTGAGGAGACAGGGGCCTGGTATTCAGAGAGAGGCATTGGGGTTGGTGGGGGAGAAGTATTGACTGCACTTAAAGTGACAAGATTGAGGAGACCCACTTTGACACGTTATCCCTATTGCTGCCAACAGACAAAGTGCGGGCCAGAGGAGCAGCGCCGATTGATTTCTTGTGATCATCAATGGCCTGAGCCCTATGAATCAGGCGTCCCAAGCTATATGCTGCTTGAGAATAAGTCAACAATTTTTCATAGCACTGTGGTAATGTAAGGACTGGCAGCCTATTTGATTTAAAAGGACAAGTAAATACTGCAGTAATGAATAGGCCCCATGCACATTCTGACAAGCCGAGGAGTCCTCACAGCTCTGGCAATAATAACCCAGCGTGTAAAGCACGTAGACTGGTAGTATATTTAAGGCAGCAGGCAGTGCGGGCAGCCGGTTCGGGCATCTATGGGATTTTGCTGTGCATAATTCACTGGCAAAGGCAAGCAGGCTGATATAGCCTCTCTGCATCTTATGATCATCCATCAGGTAGAATTGCTTTTTTCTAACATTAGCCTGTCAGCAAGTAATAACAAATGTAGCCATGCAGAGCAACACATGATTACAGGGTAATAATGCCCTGAGGTCACGGGGAATGTGACCTCGTTCACGGCAGCTCTGGTGAAGGGAGCAAGTGAAAGACTTGTCGCATCAGATGAAGAGTCACCAGGGAACGGGTCATCTTCATCTGAGGGGGCTGCTGACAGGTGGCCCCTCACCCACCCACTACCACATCTGTCACATGTCTGTTCTTTAAAAAATAATAAATAATCACAGCTGCATGTTGCATGTAATTGAAAACATGTAAATCTCTGTGATGATGTTCTCATGAAGAGAAATGAACTGGCTTTAAAAACAACCTGTCCTCCAACTTGTCACTTGCCCCCCTCCCCTCCCCTCGGATACAGATTGTTGCCAGGGGCAGGCTTATGGACCTCTGTCGTCATGGTAACAGTAATAGATTTAGGCAACAACAACAACTTACTTGGTTAGATTGAAGAAAAAGATTGTGGTTTCGATTAAGTATTTCCTCGAGGTAACACTTAATAGCCTGTCATCGTCATGGTTACAGTGATTAAAAAAAAAAAAAAAAAGTGGTGATAGGGATATGGACACAGTCTTGGCTGCGCCCCCTCCATCCACCTCAACTTCCTCCTAATGGGGACATGTTGCTCCTTGTAACCACGCCACCTGACTTCCTGCTTCGCTCCCGCCATAATTAAAGCCACTTTGTGTTTCTCTTCACAACATAAAAACACAACTGTGGCTCGTAAGAAGCTGCTGACAGAGGGAGAGGGAGTGTGACTGAAAACATTTACATCACCTGTGTTTCTGGGAGGGGCTCCTTGACCACGGGCCAAAATGAAACGCGCTTCTCTTTCCCAGTAGTACGATGGCTTTTTTCAAGCCCCACATTTGCTCTGATTGATATTGCGTAAATCCATCAGAATAATCTTCCAGGAAATTGCACAGGCCTTCGCAGAGGTCTAATCGAGATATGGGTGCACTCACAGACTGAGGAGGAAAATTAAGGAGAAGGGAACACAGACAGAGCAAAGACCTGCACAGCTCAAGATATATAAATATAAATGGAGACAAGGGGGCAGAGTGTGGTCTGAGGGAAAAAAGGGAAAGCACAAAAATTAATAAGTAAACAACACGATACAGTAATTGAATGGAGGCTAGAAAGAGGGGGGGGGGGGGGTTGGCATGCTTCAGTGATCTCACTTTCCTCCATCCCAGTGTTCCCTTTCCTGTGCGTTGCCTGCAGGTCTCTGGTTCCATGTGCTGCATAGCCAATTACCCATGAAAATAAGAGAGGGGAGAGCCCGTTGCAAGTGATTAAACACAGTCCCACAAAGGCTGAGATGTGGATGCACATGAGGCAACAAACATAGTTCAATATCTTGTAAAGAGTTTTTTTTTTTTTAATGCTGTATCTATCAGTGCTTTAATTCTTTGGTATCAGGACATTTAATAAAAAAAAAAAAAAAAAAAACACTCCATATATTTTGTTGCTTGAACCTTATAATGTAATATTGAGGGAATAAAACAGCAGCAGTAAACAGAGGAACTGGTTTATTGGATGAATTTTCTCCTCCTTTCCTCAGTTGACACAGTGAGTGTCATAACAGGAGGCTCTGCACAGCATGGCATATCATCGCAGCAAGTGTTTGTGCATGTGGTTGAGGTGAAGGAGGCAGAGGGAGTTTAAGTGTGTGTGTGTGTGTGTGGGGGGGGGGGGTTAACTGAATTGTGAGGTCTAGATGGTATTGTTCTTCGCAGGGAAGGACTCAAAGGACGTTTTAATGAATGGAGCTTGGGGAATGCAGCGGGACTGGCTGTCAGAGCAGAAGGAGGAATATGCTGCCTCCGCGCAAGACTCTCAATTATTGAAAGCAATCGTTTGCACTGATTATATGGCCCTAAAACTCTCTGCACACGGTAAATTGCAGTCATTTCAAAAAGTTTAGGAATTATTATAATCGTGGTTTGCAGTCAAATTGGAGTCTGTTTTTTTTTTTTTTTTTTTGCTGTGTCTCATGCAGAAAAAAAGTTCATCGCCCTGAAGACCGGAGCGCGGCTTATGTCCACTGTTCTCCAGTGAGACTGAAACAAGTGGCTGAGAGGCATGTTCCTGCTTGATAAGTCCGATGCGACAGCCGACTCCGCTCCAGCCTTGGGTAGCTCGGCGCGTAAATGTGAAATGATGTGCAAATATATTCTAATAACAACTTTGTTCCGTTTAAAATTCCACCTTTGATACATTTTTATTTGTTACCTACATTTTCCTCTCGGCTCCTAATCAAAACGCAGGAGCCACTGGTGAATTTATGTGCATATATGCATCTTTAATATTATGAGTATGAATTTCTCTTGACACGGTGATATATTTTAATCATCTGAAGGATTTCAGCGATTCAAATGGCCAGGTTTTCTAGCAGGGTGGTGGGATTAGAAATGCTCAGATGAATGTGTGCAGAGCAGCTAAATGGTGTGTGGGATTGTGTTGTCTGTGCAAGTGCATGGAGACCTGCTCTGTGTGTGTGTTTTGTGTACAACCACCTAAGCATAATGAGCATCTGACCCCGCGTGGATCATGTCCCTTCTTGGGGTTATTTTTAATTAGGTTGTAAATGTCAACATACAGTATGAACTCTCCTCTTCCTCGGCGTGAGGAGCATGGTGCACTGCCCCCGCTGGACGAGGGACTGCTGTACGTCTTTTGTCGTGCTGTTGACTCATCGGACAATTAAGAGAATGTGAATGACTCCAAAGGCGAGATCCAAGAATAGCTGCCCGGGCGACTCACTTCCCGAGCACCATCCCTCCCAACGTGCATCACAAACAGAAGGCAGCAGATACGCGTCATGGCAACCACCAATTAAGGTCAAATATCCCTTCACATGAGGGCTATTGCTTAATCAAAGCCGTGAGTATAATGAGCTAAAGTAAACAGTAATTACTAGAACCAGGTCATTGATTACAGTTGTGACTCTGACTGGTCCTGTGGGGGTTTCTGAGCACGAGAACATCTCCAAATATCTACTTGATAGCTACACGTGACCTTATGGTTCCCAGTCAAGACCATTTATCTTCCTGAATTTACATCAGGTATTATTCACACTTCCACTTTCAACCACACACACACACACACACACACACACACACACCCACACGTTGCTGAATCCAGTTGTATTCAGACATAGAAATCTATGATGCATTCACATTTCAACGCTTATTATTTACCATGTGATGATCAATTCACAGCAGCTGTTTTGGCCCTGTGAATTATGTATGTCATATAGATTTTGCCCTCCATGTGAACAAGTGAGGGTGGGAGAAAGTGGTGTAGGGTGGATGGGTGGGTTGGTGGGTGGGGGGGTTACATGACCATGCAAGCTGCCACTGCATTAGAGAATTAGAATTAGAGAGAATTAGAGAGAATGGAAAGTATTTCCATAAGACACAATCTGGGAGCGTGAGATCAGCCGCAACAATTCAACAGTTTAGAAAGGAGTTGTGTTGTTTTAAATGTAGAAGTGTTGAGTGTGTGTCTGTTGTGAGGGCTTCCTCTCAGCTGTCCTCTGTAACAGGTGGAAGTAACTTAAAGTATCAGTGCAACAACAACAACTCCATTAAGTGTATTTGCTCTTCAGCTGCTAGCTTTAGCTTCTTGACGACATAGGTACCGACCTTGTACATGAATGAGTGCACTCGTGTATACATTCACTTTATACAGTGGTTTCCTTTTTTTTTTTTTCTTTTTTCTTCATTTCTGTATGTTCATGAAATGAAGCCACGGCCTGCAGATCCAGCTCACCACCACAAGAACGCACAAATTGGATTTTTTTTGCAAAGACCCTGGTTTATGTTCAGCATCGACTGTTTGTTTTAAATATGTTTTTTTAATGACATTGAGTTTTAAAAGTTGCACAAACTGCACTTGCTACCACCTCATGTCTGTTTGTGTCCTCTTGGATCTTTTCATAGACTTTGCAGGGAGATCGTGTCACTGCTTGTGTTCAAGATCGTGGTGAGAAAGTTTAGTATCCTACCTCCTTTCGCCAGTCAGTGTTGATCTCTGTGAGGTTTGCTGACTCTCACGTGGCTTCATCTAAGAGTTGCTAAATCAACTGCACAAAGGAGATGCTACATTGTCTTTGGGGGAGGGTGTGTAAAAGCCACAGGGGAAAGACATTAGCAGTGTGTCAATCTGAACAGCACTCTTGTCGTACTGCAGTGACACAAAAAGGTATTGAATTATCTGTGTACATGGTTTTTCTGCAGCAGGAGGAGGTTTGTGGGGGGGCTGTGGCTGATCATCTGCAATTACGATAAGGCTGTTTTCTCAGATCATTACCATTCATCACTGCCGTAATCATTACAATAGATGCCCCCATAAAAAAAAAGGAGGACGTTACCATCCACACACACACACACACACACACACACACACATATGAGAACATACATAATCTTCCATTAGACACCATTTTGCATTCCAGTTTGTTTTGCATGACATTCAAGTGGGAAAAAGATTCTCAAGATGCCAGAATTTGCATACACGTTAAAGCCAGTCAGTGTATGGGTAACATGAAAATGCAATTTTCTGGGTGGCTTCCCACTCTTCAAGTTGGCAGCTGTGTGTGTGACAGTGTGTATTCCACCTGTAATTGCTCTGTCACTGTCATTTCTCATGGTTCTGACTGCCGGTGCAAAAGTTTGCTATTGAAAAGTGTCTAATTTTAGTGAAAGAGAAGAAATAGAGCTCTATAAAGATTTTGTGTCTGTTGTGGCTAATAGCTTTGGGAGGGAGGAGGAGGAGGAGGAGGAGGACGGTTGGGGAAGTGGTGTCCAAAAAGTGGCAGCTTCAGGATAGAATAAAGATAACTGGAGACCTTGGCAGAATGATATCGAAATGTTCATAAAAACACACAATAATCCCAGTGATTTGCCACAGACTATTGGCTGCCCATGAGGTGACACAGGCCAAAGTAGAAACTGTGGTGTATATTGGACGATTCCACAACTTCTGGTTTTCAGTGTTGTAGCAGCACCAGTTATATGTGGCTTATATAAGTTGGGGTGTTGAGGTCATGATGGTACATGAGTGTGGATGTCAGTCTTCATCTATAACCACAGTCCTTCTCAAACCTTGATTGCCTTATGCAATCCAGTGTTTTGCAGAATCATCCAATGCCGTTGTTGCTGTCTGGTGATTTGAGGCATCATGATACCCAGTGGTTTGAAGGATGTCAGAGGTATTTAGCAGCTCTTTAAGTAGTGATTAGTTGTAGTTATAGTATGTCCATGTTGTGTTGTTCTTTCAGCTGTGTGAGGGTAGATTTGGAGTTTAATAATCTAACCATTGTAGAAACAGCATACAGCTACAGAGATACACAGTTAAATGGAGACAACAAGGACTTTGGTTAGATGGGTCCAATTGTGTTCTCTGCTTTAAGTTAAAACCGGCCCAGACTTGGGCAAGATACTTGTTCTCTTCTGGTACAGTGTACTCCATCTTTCCTAACACAGTTATCAGGTGGCACTTCCACATCTGGACCGCACAGAAAGTTGTCTCAATGTCTGTCAATACAGGATGATAACCACCGAAATCTGCCCAGATGTGGAAGTTGTGACCGTAGTTAACTCCACATGTCACAATGTGCTACCCTTTATGTTGGGGTATGAACTCAGTTTTACTTTGGTCCCATTGTGACCACCATTCTTTGAAGCTTTGTTCTCAGGAGAGTTTCATGAGCCATCTGGGAAACCTTTTTTATGCTCATTATGAAAAAGATTTCAGAGGTCGTGCCAGTTTACGTACATGTCCTGCAGTGACTCCTCCCGGTTCAACCGATAGCGTTCCCAAAACATCCCCTCATTCCCTGTGACATAACAGAGGGAAAAGGAGGGATGTGTTCCAGAGTCACATCTGGCTCCCTGTTATTTTGTATCCAGACATTCATCCATCTGAATAATTCATGTCCTCCAAAGGGTTTCGCGATCAACCACAGGAGTTAATTCTCTCTCTCTGAGGCTGAATCAAACACTTTGCATCAGTCACGGTCCTTTCTCACGTTCTCGCTCTACATAGACGAACCTTTGGCTCCTCGCGTTAGATCAATGTTTTGACACGAATATAGCCCCATAGAGGGTTTCAGACAGCCATACAGTGTCCAAGATGTTCAATTTATGACAACCCTCGGCCCCGTGAGGGTTTCGATTCGGTACATCAATAGCTCTCAGTAATTTCTAAACAGAATGAATGAGTAGTCAGTGGGGAGTCTAGAAGAAGAGACTACAAACTCTGCCACAAGGAGCTCTTTCTCCTTGTTCTGCTGCATTTTTGGTGACAGGATTATTCCCGGCACGGGGACACACGATAAAATGTAACAGGCGCTGTCTTTGCTCCTCTGCTGATGGAGGAGGTGTGGGGGTGGGTGGGTGAGGGGTGGGGGGCAGCAGCCTCTGAGAGCACTTCTGCAACACATTCATGGGAATAAAAGTGTAATGAAGGGGCCGAGATACAAGAGTTTTTAACATGGTGCTTTTTGGATTTTCAGAGTCTGTTCTCTGGCCTTTTCCATATGTTCTTTCAACATGGCTCCGGCGCAGTCCTCCAGATGTCTGGTATTGGCACACAGCGCCCAAAAAGAGGGGGGGGGGCGGTTAATCTGCAGCCACAGAGAGCCTCAGCAGGACAATGAGCAGATTTGGGCAGGGAGAAAAGGGTACACGTCTCAGTCCTGAATGTGAGGTGTCAGCATTTGATTAATGCCTGACATCATTGTGTGTTTCGACTTGGGCAGGCTGATAAACTGAGAGAAACTGCTGATGGATGGCCACCTTCCTCCGAGATAAGGCCAATCTCTCTCCTTGGAATACAGACAATACAGAAACCAGAGATTTCTATTTTGACATTAAAGACCTTGTGTGTATCACACTGGGGATCTTATTACCATCTTGTCGCAGTTGGTCCAACCGCAACGAAGATGGCCTTGACTTCTGTGCACTCCTTCATGAAATGGCTCGGACACTGGGGCTGAGGGATGGACGGGCGCCGCTCTGGAGACGCAGATTGCATTTCTCCACAAACTGATAGGATGCCAGGTCGCTGCTGAAACTTGTGTGATAGCTCATTTAAGTGGCAACCTGATGTGCAGCGAGGCCTCAAAGGTGCCACATGGGCCCATTAATGATTCATTAGTTTGTTTGTGTCATATGAAACACTGGTTCCTTTAACATTTAGGTGTCAGGATTAATTTTCCCCTCAGGAATGCATGTCTTTAGGTTCGGCTATGGTTTATATATGAGCACAGAGAAGCACAGAGACATGGAGAATGAAAATTTCATAGAAATCAAAGCACTGCAACTATAAAATATGTATTGTGCCAGTTTTTGTGCTTACTCTGAAAAACCACCTCCTCAACGCTGACAGCTTAGACATACGTGTCACCTAAATCAAAGCTGTCGATTGTATCTATACAACCTGATCAATAATTTAGATGGATGATGATTAGGACAGCCTGAGCTAATGGACTGGTGATCAATTACATGTGCACCGGGTTCAAACATTTGAATCGTAAAAAAAGGAAAAACAAATGCCCCAAATTACTTCTCATATCCTAATTCACCAGCTTTTCCAATCGCACAGCACCTGGGAGAAATTTCCAGCTTTCATTAAGAGAATTCAGTTCCCACCAACAAGATAAACAAAACGTCTTCTGGGTCTCGTTTCCGTGTGCTCGTTCTACATATTACAGTCTGTGGAAAAATTTATCTCAAGAGGCTCCGACATTCACTTTCGTTTACCCGAAGGGCATGCCTGTTAGGAAGATTTACCATATCTTCCAGGTGGCTGCAATTGATTTGAGTTGATTCTCTGTGGATTCGAGTAAATGAAATGTCAACATCTATGTGACACATGATGAATATTAATGACGTCCCGCGTTGGGGAGAAAGAGACAGCAAAAAAAAAAAAAAAAAAAGGAGGTGAGAGTGCCATGTAGTTGGCTGTCATGTACGATGATTCAGATCTGATTAAAGTGGAATCGTGAATCTGTACTTTACCACGCAGTTTGCTGCTTGTTTACCATTAGGCTCGATGTTTTGATGGAAGTGGAGGTGTTATTTATATTTATAGTGTGGTTTTCATGTGCACAGCCAGCTGTTTCCATCAGCAGGTGGAGGAACCCAAAATAGAGTAAAAAATTAGTGTAATTAACTTTTCTTTTATGATTATTATTTTGTTTATGGTTTTCTCACATATTGAAAAAACAAGTGGAAAATTGGAGCAGGAAGCTCATCTACTCGTACTTCTTCATGAAACCTGGATCAGTCCTTACGCTGGGTGTGCAGGTGAAAGCAAAGAGAGCATGAAAATGGTCGGCAGATGAAACATCTGGGACTCCACCACAAATGAGGAGCCCATTACCAAAAATTGATGACTAGAAAATGTATCAGAACGACACCAGCAGGCTTTCTGGTTTATTTTGCCCTGTTTAATCTTCACTGACGGGGGGACGGGGGGGGTTAAGAAGCATGAGTCGTGGTTTCAACTCTCCATTGTGAGGACATGAGTCAAATTACACAACACTCTACTTGTAAACCCAGCGAGTGTGTTTTGAGCCTGGCAGGGGGAGGAGGGGAGGTGGTGGGACATATTGTCTATGGCTCACTGGAGTTCACCTTTTTCTAATCTCCGTCATACACCTTCCTCATCTTCTCGCTGTAATTACGGGGCCACATTCACCACGGTTGATTTGGCGGCGCTGGTAATCGTATTAAGTAATCCCGCTACTGAATTGTAGCAACAGGACATTGTTCAAGAACTTTTTGTAAGATGCTTAGGCTGGCGCCGCGCCAGACACGGCTCTATTCCACCGCACTAATTTTCTCCTTTTCTACTGAATGTCAGTTCACCTTGATCTGGTCTGAGTTTGTTGTCAGCTACTGTCACACTTTGTTGGTGTTTTATGAGCAGAACACAAGCCAGTAAAAAAGACCAGAAAAAAAAAGCTATTTCCATTTTTTTTTTTCCACACTTTAAAACCTAATGCTCTTGATGTTGACGGACCTGTTTCGTCTTTTTTATGGATACAATTTCCAGTGGAGATGCCATGGTGTTGATATTGAAGAAAAGAGGAGTCATTTTATTTTGTATTACACTTTAATATTGAGAGATCAGCTGTAAAAAATATTGAGAATGAGACCCATGAAGACTGGCGAAGCGGGATCCCCCAGGACTCTTGATGTTGGTGGAGGGAGAAAATGAATTCCAGTCGAATTTCCTGAAATATGAAGATCGTGGCTGTGATAAGGGAGGAGGAGGAGGAGGAGGATCATCTTCACCAGCAGGTCAGACGGCAGAATCAGCCCACAGCGGTTTTCATTTCACTCTAGTTATGCTAAGATAAGTGGCATTATTCAACTGACCGACCCACGTGAGACCGGCATTGATCTTCTCATTTCACTCTTAGCAATAAAAGCAAAGTAGAGCATTTCCCCCCCAAATGTCAGACCACTCCTTTCATCGCCTTCTGTCCGTTCACTTTCTCTTTAAGCCATTTTGGAGAATTACAGAAAATCAAACAAAAAGGTTGATTGGAACATTTCTTACCCCCGTGTTTCCTTCACATTATACTTAAGATAAGATGCAGCATAATAACCAGGATGATGAGCAGGAACTATCTTTCTTTATTTGCTCAGAAAAGACATTTTGGCTCGTCTGGGAGCAGAGGGGTTTTAAGTTAATTACACATGATCAACATTGTCCACTTGGGTCATTTCTCAGATGCCGCCGTCCTCCTCCTCCTCCTCCTCCTCCTCCCTCCTCCCTCCTCCTTTCCTTCCTTCCTTCTCTTCGACTCTGGCATAATCGAAAAATCACTCCCGTTTCAAACAGCCATTAACCCACCATCCCATTAATCTCAGCCAATCGGAGGCCCAGCACCGGGAGGGGGGGGGGGATTTCCAGCATGATCAATATTCCCGAGGAGCACATAAAGTACAAACACACCATTCCGACACATTCATTTTCTCATGCATGATTCTGTGTGAAAGAATCACATCGAATCAGCACTGTATCAATAGCAATTATTGTTTGCTTCAGTATTAATTGTTAGAGTATTTAGTCATGAAACAAATCAAGATATTTATATTTGAAAGTGAAACTCAGATATGAGCCGCGACGTGTTGCAGGCTCGTATCATTTATTCTCAATCTGTCACTTTGGCCAAGTTTATGACGCCTGCCATAAATATCAGCTAATAGATTGGTTTTATGCTGTTGATGACAGGGCAGGAGTACAGCGTATTTCTCATCCGTCTGTGTCACCACTAGTTCAGACACTTTATATTTCACTGTCAAGCAGCTGGGATGTTTGAATATGGAGGCAAAACTCAAAAAAGCCCCTCCTCTCTCTCTCTTTTTTTTTTTTGAAACTGTAGCCCGTGTGCCTGCTGAATAATTCAGATGACAGGCTGATGGGTGACTTTAATCATTCTTTGGCTGTCAAATGAGAATCGGAGGCCACAGACAGAATCATATCATAACTGCCGCATAATTACAAATTATAGTCCTGAATGGGACTGTAAAATTGCCTTCTGTCTGCGACCAAAAACGGTGCCAAAGGGAGTAAAGTATTATTAGAAGTAATAATCATTTTTTAAATCATTTTTAAAAACCCTATACATTTTTTCTTTTTTTTTTTTCTTTTTTTTGATTTTGACGCAGCAGTCGAGATGGAAGATTCCCACTAGGAGCCATAGTGTTGATATGTTTTAATTAGGATTTGTGTAGAACGGTAAAGTAACAGAAGTTAATTAAACATTATCACAGATCTGTTGGAATCGCTGTTAAAAGTGGAAGATTTAAGATGTAATGTTTCTCTACCTACATGCACAGTGTTATGGCTTTGAAGCACAAGCAAGGAGGCTGAATGTACAAGTGTAGAACAAACAGCTACGGTGCAGGTTTGGAGGTTGGAGGTAAATATTCAGCAGAGCAGCCCACACTGCTCTGAATTTCATTATCGCTACACTTTGTGTAATTCCCAGCCCTTTAATTATCTAATCATCTTTTTTAAAAAAGGAAAAGATAACATTTTATTACCGTCTCAAATAATTTCAAGAGTTTCATTTCATTTCATTTCGAATCATCACCAGGAGAATGATCAAACGCCACACTACTGTACTAATTTGCCTCAAACCGTAGAAAACCAAACTTCTGGCAGTTACATCAGCGAAGAGTGGAGTGAGGAGAACCGTCCTCGGATGACGGAAGCTGGCAGAGGAAGAGACTTGGAGGAGCTCTTCGCTCTCTGCTAGAGAGTGTGCACTGACCCATAACTGAAGTTTGGCCTCTGCGGCTGCTCGCTACAGCCTCCCAACTCTCTCACGCATAAAGCCACTGCTTTTTATTACTGCAGGGGTCATTGATAATGGTCCGTTCATGACTGTTTCCAAGAGCACAAAGCCACCCGGTGCCCATGGCCCGTGTGGTATTTTTCATTTCCATACACATATTGACACACACGCACACACGCGAGGGATTGTGCATAATAGAGGTTCCGCACAAACGCTCCGGCTCCTCGTTGAAATTCAACATGCAAGTTTCTGCTCAAGACCGTCCTCATTCCCTAAGAGCATTTCTCCATATGCACAAGAGGATGACAACCTCCAGCCTCTGATGCAGCTGCTAATCTGGGGCTATAAATCAAATTGGCAAAACCACTCCCTCCCTCATGCCCCCCTTGCCATATAAAAGGCGGTGTCGCTGAGTGTAGCATACTGATGCCAGCCCCTGGAGTCTAGCTACGTCCGTCCAGCTGGACTGGTGCCTGGCAGTGCTTCTTCTCGCTTCCTGTCATTCGCCAGCACACGGGTGCTTAGCAGTGGTTTATCAAACCCGGAGTGCCTTGAAAGCGTACCAGTGTGAGGCCTGCAGATTAAAACCACTCGGTGCTCCGTCACTGCGAGAAGAAAAAACACATAACACCCTCAATAGACTTGACAAAAAGTCATAGCTGTGGGTCACTGCCAGATGGAATTATCATTTCTATTCTTCTGTTTTTTGCCTCGGCTGGAGAAAGAATATTAAAAACCAAAAAATAATATTCACTTCTCAGACAGTGACCACTCATCCAAAATTTGCTGAGGATGTCCCAGCTGTTTGATCTTGTACTCCCTAATTCAACAAACTCATCCACTTGAGACACACAAAAGCAGACAATCCTATGCATACATAAAACGCACCAGCAGAACATTATTAAACACGGCATGCACCCAGCAGTAGCAGCACAGCACTACTTTTGTAAACTAGGAAGAGGCAGCAGAAATGAAGTTGTTATGCAACGCAGCACAGCACAACCCTTTTAGCTCCTGTGTGGCAACTAACTCCTACGAGTCCTGCAGGCTCATATGGGAGTAAACAGATCAATAGACTCACCTGAGAGATGAATGCTCACCTCCCCCGAGCAGCAGTGATCAAGCAGATTCTCCAAAGCCGTCCTTTCAGCTGCGGCCTAATGACGCTAATGGGCAGAGATGCTCTCAGAGACCCTTTATTACCCTGATTAATGCCAACTACCTGAAATATAATGCCCTAATCTGATTAAAGAGATGGACACAGCTGAGCAGGAGAGGGACAGAGTAGAGGGAAGGAGGGAGCAGACTCAAGAAGAGATTAGTTTTTTTTAATTGTTCATGAATCTAAAAAGGAAAAGAAAAAAAGGGCTAAACAGCAAAGAACTGGCAGTTTGCATATGTTGATGTGGTCCAGAAATGTCAAGGTTTAAGGTCATGCAGCCCATATTCAGAAAATACATTTAAAACCACTGAACCTGAGAACTGTGATGGAAAGATAGATGTGGTGTGAATTAGCTTTTTAATCCATGTTGGCTCAGATTTTCAAGATGCCGCGTTATTTAAATCAAGCGTTTTTCCATCATCAAGTCGTCTGTATCTTTGAGCACTGACCAAATGTGTTCAGTCCATTTTGTTCCTCTCAATGTTTACATAACCTGAATATACAGTGCATCTACTGTATGTCTGCATCTTCTTCAGGATTCAGGGAATCAGACCTGTGGCACTGTGACTTCCTGCCTCTCAATGATCTTTCACAATAGAATACAAACAAAAACATACACAAACCGGACCAGAAGTTGAAGAGAACATTCACTTTATAAACTAAGAGTTTAGAATTTGCAATGTAGTGAGTCTAATGTGAAAAAGATGCCATCATGATGCATTATGGGAATTATAGGATGCAGCATTGAACAACAAGAAATAGGCTACTTCATGAACAGAGAGTAGGATCCTAAACCAATAAAAAACTACTATTTGTACAGTTTTATTTTTGTCTTTCCTGGTGCATCTCTTCAGATTAATTAGTGAACAGACGAGCTGCGATGTTATTGGCCCACACTGGCCCATTTGCTGACCAGTCAGATTCTATGTTTAGCCATCTAAACACTAAATCAAGCAACAGCACACAACTGGGTCTGTTTAGCTTTAATTTCAGCTGAGATGAGAGAAGGGAAAATATTTGAAGCAATTGTTGCCCAGTTTTGAGGGCGTTATATTTACATATTGGTTTTGTTTTTTGATCATGGGTTGCTCCACATTTTCTGAAATAGATGTCGTCTTCTGGACTCTTTTAAAAAATCTAAACGAGACAAAATAACTCGGCTCGGCTGTGAAATTCATCATGTGATCCTGGCCTAACCTAAAATCAATCATGTCCTCTGGGATGAAACGCACGGTGATGGATACCACCCCCCAGCCTGCTGCGAGACAAGAGTGCCACTTTGGGTATTTATGTATGTGCGTGTGTGTGTGTGTGCGTGTGTGTGTGTGTGTGTAGACTACACTTCATTTAGCACTGCTCCACAGGGGAGCCAAGAGAAAGCACACAGAGACACAGAGAGAGAATAAATAAACAAATCAAAAGCATTAAACCGAGCAAATACAACATAGTAAGTTTTTTTTTTTCACCCCATTTTAAAAAGGGTCATTAACCCCCCCCCCCATCTCAAATTAAATGTCTTCTTTTGGTAGACTTTCACTATGGAGGCGTATGAACAAGGTAAGCACAGGTTTCAGAGGAGAATAAACAAACTGGCTGCCAATAACTGTGGCTTAAAACCAGATGAACTGGATATTGAACCTAATCTCACTTTATCTTATCACAATCTCCTCTCATGGGGAAAATGTGGTGCTGCCAATTCCTACCAAAAAAAAAGTTTCTCCATATTTACTCCCCAAATGTACTTGACATTTTCATTGGCAGCGGATTGTTTAAAGAGCACAAATGTTTCCACTTTGATTCTTCTTCAGTCTGCAAATACAAACTCAGTGTGTGAGCGTGCAGCACTCTTATATCTAAACTCCTGTGGTCTAAATTTGTACGACCACACCCACTGTCATACCAGCTGCAGGCACTCAAGTCGTTTGATGATCCAATTAGATGGTACAAGCTACCTACAGAGCTCAGAGGAGGAACAAAATCCAGCAGTGGATCTACCAGCAGTAAACTTCATTCAAGAACTGGGGCTTATAAAAGTTATACATTGACAGCAAGCAAACAGAGATGATGCCGCATAAGCCAACAAATATATGTATATACATATAAAAATAAACTGAAAAACAAAAAACACAAGTTCAGCCAGATTGTAGCTGATAGGCTACTGCTGTTTGCATCAGCTTAGGGTTGTAAAATTGCTTGTGCTAGCCCAGTTACTAAACTACCTTGAACTATTAGCCTACCTGCCAAGGGACAACAGCTGCAAATTAGCAGTCATGCTAACTCTGGCATATTTACAAAATATTTATACGACAGTTCATTAATATGCACCGTCTCTTCTAAATCCAAATACATTGATAACCTAGTACAACTGTTACGTTAGCGTAAAGGTACGTTAGCTTAAAGTGCAGTAGCATAAAGAATAAGTACATTTCTATCTCACATTTTTAATTGATATAAAAGTTTAAGTACAGAAATCACAATTTGTTGTTTAACATGTCATTATTTCTTTGGCGTTTCTGCTGGTTGCTAGGCAGCAGCTCCTAGCTAAACTATGCTTGGCTAATCAACTGTTAGCGTAATGTATTTCTTCTGTATCAAATCTTCTCATCCAGCTCTTATAGCAAGAAATTGAATAGGCCTTAGTATATTTCCTAAAGTTGTCAGAATGTCCTCTAAATCAGTTTGGTTTATATCTTGTTTACATCAACACAATCCACAGGCAATTTTCTCTTCTCCAGTGCTGAATTTTTGTTTGTAAAATGTCCAGGAGGGATTAAGTAGTAATTGATTTTCTGTTGAGAAAGTTATGCATGATTTAAAATAGCACTGTTTGCAAGCACTTGAAATTATTCAGTAGATTAAAGTGTCACAAGCTGCACACTGTCTACATCAGGCTTTTAAGATAATAATTCCTAAGTTGGATGCCACTTCAAATCAGGCAACCAGCATTTTTTTTTTTTTTTTTTTTTCCTGAGGCAAAAATACTGAGCAGCAAAATTTCAGAGTGTCATCTGATGATGGGTTAGCACTAGTTTGACTAATGGACTGTGAAGTTTTGTTACTTTTGTGAAAAGGTCACAGAATAATTTGGCGAACTTTCTCTATGCACTATGATTATTCCCAAGTAAAAGTTGCTTCCACCATTAAATCTGACCTTATTCGAGCCCCTTTGCAATAACATCCATCTTTAATTTATTGCAAATTTAACTCGGCTGTCAGACACTTTCATCACTGTGACAGGTAGATAAACAGTTTATCAAATGTGTTGGATGGTGGTTATCAATGGAAAGTTTTAATATGATATTGTTTTTGGGGTGCAATAACCTTTAAATATTGTTTTGTACCATTTCCAATCATTAAATAACTCATCAATATGACACATAACATCCTAAGTTTTAGATTACTGAAAGAAACACAATGCATTTCTACTGGGACGTTGTTTAATGATCTAAATCGAGCAGATCAGGTGTGTTTCTAATCTCTGTGTCTCCTAATGAGTGAGTGCCTTCAGCTGTGTGGCAGTGGGTGTGGTCAGAGTTGATATATTGTGCACAAGTGAAGGAGCATCCACTCAGACTCACCACACCACAATGTCAGCACCGTGTGGGCTTGTGGGCTTAGTTCCTCTGCTTTTTTTTTGTGACAGCTGGTTTAGTTAGATGCACTCAGCTGAGACTACCTGACACGAGGTGTTTTTTTTTCTCTGTTAGGGAGCTGGCTATTCTCTTAAGCCTGTTATTCCTTGGTATTGCCTTGCTATAGAAAATCACACCCCCCCACTTCAGTCCCTTATGAAACTTATAGCTTAGGTTGACCCGGCTCTGTGCATCATGAGGCTCAATCAGAAATCTCTTTGAGTCCAAAGTACAATATTCCAGGTTGACATTTCAGTTTCAATGGATAGAAAAAGGCGGTGCTATAGAAACTGTGAAGGTTACTGGATAAAAATGGGCAGGAAAAGCCCTCAGTGCTTCTGTGAGGTGGAATACAGAAAGAGGAGATATAATGTAGATCATTGAATCAACAAGCTGAATTACAAATGTTACTCTAAAGCCGTGTGGAAGGTAGATAACACAAAGAACATTTCAGCTACATGATGCCCACTGTGGAAAACAAAAGCACCATCCAGACTTATGTCCTTGTCAGCTTAAAAGGGAACACTATGCAAATACCATTATATTATACTGTCCAATCAATATTCATTACATAACAAAACACACTTGTCTGTTGCGGGTCAACATGACCTGAACTAAGCAGTCAGTGAAGAAAGCTTCATTTATGTGACGTGTTTCATTGCACATTCAGTTTTGATTATGATGAAAGGACTCGGTACAAAATCAAGGCTAAAAGAAAAACACAAATAATTAAAATCTGTCAATGTCAAAGCTGTAACAGGGCCAAATACTGTTTCCAAGAATTTCATTATTACTTTTGCCACAAACAACTTTTTTTTCCCTCCTCACTAGAGCAAACAAAGAAAATGATTGCTGGTAGTCTTTTGAATGAAACGACCTGCAAGACTGACACAGTTTACATTACAGTGCAGCACAGTCTGAATCCCCCACCCTCTTGTTCCTTCCAGGGAGTCTATATGCAGATTATGCAATTTATTGACAGAGCGTACACAGTTAATGAAAATGAAACGAGATTAGAAGAGAGTCACGCTGAAGAAACGGATGATGTTTTCATTGTGATCGGCGTGGAGGAAATGCTGCAGCCATGTAAACAAGTGCAGGAAACAGGATTTCTCAGTGTAGCTGCACAGAGCGTTGCATATTTCTTCCTTGCCTTTTTTAACATAATGAACCGTAAGTCTGTGGCTTCTTCTGCTCCTTCACCTTCCTTGAGCTGACTGGCACCATGATTGCAGCATAATGATGAGCTGAGACAGATTTGAATCTATTCGCCAGAGACAAGGAGGTTCTCACCCTTTCACTCTGGTCAATTATCTTTTTTGTGGAACCAGCAGTCATCTGAATGAAATTACAACTAAAGGGGATCAAAATCTGCCTTTTTCTCTCTTTCTTCCTGTAAATTATAGACCATGACAAAGTTTGAGCAGACGTGTGGGATGAATCCATTGGAATTAATCTGAATTTTTCATCAGCGCTGTCACACTTGCGTAGGCACTTAAACACCCAGAAGCTGGGCTCAGTCTCTGTTGGAGGCGAAGTTTGAAGAAGCTCCCGTTTGGGTTTTTGAGGTCAGATTTACGCCATTAGATGGGGAACAGGAAAAGCTTTATCCTGTTTGAAAAAGAACCTATTGCAGAGGGTTTTCTCATAATGCCTTGCCTGAATTTTCTTTTTCTCATTGCAACCAGAAATATTTGCTCGTTCAGTCAGACGTAGCTTTTAAAGGTTCCCTATTTTACACTTTTTTTTTTTTTTTTACTTTGAAGTGTGGATCCATAAAAAGATAAGGTTTTGGCTTTAAGTGCCAAAAACCATCACCCATATCCCCTCTCTTGAGTTCTCGTTGAGCTCAAGTAACAAGAGGTCAGTGAGCCAATCAGAATAAATGAGTATCATCGTTAATTTAACACCTAAAACAGCATTCATCCCTCATTTGGCATCAAAGAGCAAAATGATCATTCAAGTCTGATCTAAATTAGATTAAACATCCATGATTATTTGTCATGGATCAGCTGCTGGTCACTATCCACATGCTGATTTACTGCATAGTGTCATTTACTGTCTTTGTCTGTTTACTGGGTGTGTACTACTTACTGGCTGTTACCTGTTGGCTGATTATAGCTGTGTTTATTCTCTGTTTGTCTGCAAACGGTCCCCTCCAATACATCCTCACCAGTTTCATTAACTTGCACATTTCCAATCATCAAGATAAGGGGTGGGGGATTATGCTGAGGGAACAAAACATTACAAACAAACATACGAGCATTTCAAACAAAGCCCACGTTCTTACTGTTTGGTAATCAGTGTGTAAACTTATCACATACCAATTAAATTTTTATGACCATGAGCAGCTTTGCCATCAGTGAAAACTCAACAATCTCAACAAATTATAGGTGCTATTTTTGCTTCATGAAAAATAAAGCAGGATTTTAGTGTTAATTATCAATCTGTCAGACTGGGGAAAAGCCTAAATTCTCCTATTTGCATGAAAAAAAGACAGAGGGATCTGTGCCAGCTGTTGACTGTGTTAAATGGACGTGGCTATAAAGGCAATGGCTGAAATGTAGCAGCTGAATCTGGCAGCAGAGACTGGCTGGATTCTCCATGTGCTGTGTTGTTTTTTCTCTGCCTGAGGTGTGGATGACTTCACATGAGCTACAGCCTGAGTAACATGTGAACACTGCGTCATCTGGGAGTGGGACAAGTGCTCAGGCACTGACCGAGGCTAAACAGCCCGTTTTTAAAGTCATACACTGAAGTTCAAATGTCACAATCACTCTGCATTTTTAAAATTCAGTCACTAAACAGGAGTGTGAGGAGAAGCAGGAGTCCTGGTGCAGCTACGTGTGCTGCAAGTTGTAAGGTTGCCGTTGTGTATTAGTATATCATGCCTAGTAATGTGGCATAATCTTATTTGGAGCGGAGCTGCCAAAATAATTAATTCAATGGGAGCTGAAAGGCTCTGAAACACTCAGTGACTGACACATTAACTTGGCCTATTAACATAATTTGGGTGAATATGGGCATAATTCTCTAAATTACTACAGTAGCACCACTGTGTGTGTGCGTGTGCCACCACTGTGTTAACATCCATGTCTTTAGTTGGTTCATTTGGGTCCTCATAACAGGGTTTGTGCAGCAGTTATTCGGGGGTTTAGTCAAATCTAACAAAATGGATTCTCATCAAATGGATTAAGATGTGGACTTTTGCAAACTGCTGTATTTTAGTTCAATTAAAATCCATTACACAACTCCTGCTTTCATCTGGCTGTCAGTTTCATTAAGCCAGCTGCCAGTCATTTACACCAGCGCAGTGCCTGTTGAATCCTGTTCATGTTAAACTACAGAACTCACAACAAATTAGCATCACGTTTGATCAGAGGCAATGTTTACAGTAGGTTTGATCGGAGAGCAGCCAGCTGTTTGGGGGTAAACTGGAACCACTCTAGTGCTGTGAAATTCCCAGTGGGAATTGACCAGGCACAAAAACAACAGTTAATCATCGCACTGATGCAGACGCACGAGGAACGATGCCTTAAGGCAAAATGGAAATGAAGGCAAAACACTTGGAAATGGAAAAAACTGAATACACAGACAAAAAGGTTTTAAAGAACCAACTGTTGTCGCAGCGTCTGTGCTCCCACTTACATCCACACATGTGCTATAACATAAAACTGGGTCAGCAACTGGCCTTTTCGATGGATTGTGGCTACAGGCGACGCAACATCAAAAATGACCAATTAAAAGAATCAGAAATGACAACGAGTTGCCTCGGGCTGGTTCCTTTTCACTCTAATGTCAACAAAACAGCCATCATCATCAGTGCTGGGTTGGCTAATGAATGTTTAGAAAGAAGGATTTGATTGGCTCCAGGCATAATGTTTTGATGAGATGTTAGTTTAGGTGGACTGTTGTTGCCCCAGCAAATGTGAAACGCCAATTAGCCACTTTTCTTTTTTTTTTTTTTTAAATAGCAGAGAATGTGATTTTCTTCTTAGCACTAAACATCCAGTGGCACGTTTCCGCTGAAATATAAAGCTGTCAGTCAGAGCAACTAGGGAACGAAATATTGAAAGCAAGGGGAGGACAGGCTAAGAAGGGCTAATTACATAGTTGACATCTCTTACCTTCAAACATCCTTTCAAACTGCATTTTTTCCCTCTCTCCCATGATAATTTCACAGCACTGGCTTTGTTTGGCTGTGCATCACATGTGCTTTTGCCCGTCATTTTAAGGACAGTGCTTTCATTACATGGTCAGAGGTAATGTGCACAAAAACACAAGGTAGGCCATCTTGGGTTATTCTCGCCTGCAGTTCTGAGAGCAGAGAGCTTGTCAGTGCTATCAATCCTTTTTTGTGCCGAGACCTTACGAGAAAGACAGACGGCTTAAATAAATCAAATATGATGCAGGAGCATGCCTCTTGTCTTTCAGAATGTGCCCTGCATTCCCCAGCAGCAGCGGAGGCAAGTCGTATCGAAATGCCTCTCACAGCATGCCAGCAGCTCCCTTCCTGTGTGACCCCCCCTTTTTTTTTTTTTTTTTTTCTTTCAGAAAATTAAACCCTGATCATTATTTATCTTGTTTTAAACTTCACAAACATCATTTAACTAAGCAGTCGCCATTATGGATGGCTATTCCAGGCGGGGCAGCCTCTCGAGGCAATGCAAATAAGAGGAGGGCAGATAGTGAAGCGGGAGTATTTAATATACAACATGTATAATTAATGACAGCGGCTGTGAAATATAGTGGAGATTCAGAGAGTGGAAGCTTATTATAATTTTACTCTTGAAAGAAGCTGAATAGAGGCCTCCAACAATGTTTCTTTTAGGATTTTACATAAATCTCAGCCTTAAACTAACAGTATTAGAAACTATTTGACAACACCCTAGATCCCCTTTTTAGGGAGGTCACTGAGGTGAAATATAAAAGTTGACACATCAGCAGTAAGGTATCGCATTACTCCACTATTAATCTCTTTTTATCCATGGATAAATGAAAGGCACTGACAAGGTAATCGAATCGGGAAAACCACATAAGTGGGTCCTGTCAAAATTGCCCGTCACTGAGAGACACATGGCTTGACAGGCTGTCAGGTTTGAATGCTTTGAGTTTTGGTCATGGTGCATCTGTTATCTGGGTTATCAAGGTTTGACTTCCATGGATTAGCATCTGTCAGCTTTATTTCCAGCAACACCACAAGGCTTCAGCTTACTGCCAGGGACACTGATGGCCACTTGTGACTCGCTGCGGCACTCTGCGTTCCCGTCTTATCTGACATGCTGAAGTTGCCTCTTCTTTTTTCTTTCTTTTTTTATTTTTTATTTTTACAAGTGTGAGGCAGATCCCTCTGCAAGTGAACAACCACAGAGAGCCTTCATACATCACTGGTTCTTGGACCACAAGTCCCATAACGCTGCACTGGAATAGACAATTTGTTTGTGTGTTTGTAAAAGTTTCCTGGCTTGTGGTTTCTTTCAGATGTTACATTTTGTTTGGAGTTTTGAGATTAGGAAGAGTTCTAAACATTGTCAGAGCGACTTAAAAGTGAGAGGTAACACTAAAGCTTCAGTACAGTAGGGGACCTTGAAGTAAGTAATAATATATTCAATAAAACAAAGTGCAAGAAGATCAGATAAAAATGTACCTTACCAAGTACAAGTGAGACATGCCTTAGAGAGGAAGCTTCCATCCAAGACTTCTGAAGACTGTTGAGGATACCAGACAAGTTTCCTCAAAGGAACAAAACAGCCAAGAAGAAACGTAAGCCTGTATGAGTAGATGGATGCAGAGCTGGAGGTCACCAGTGTGACCCAGTGTGGGTCACCAGTGGAGGTCACTGAGCAGTGGTCTGATTTACCCTTTTGGGTAGATCAAAGACCAGACATACCACTGCATCTATATTTTACTGTGCAGGGAGAGGATTGCAGTAGTCGAGTTGAGACAGAACCACCTGTATGAAGAGTTGGATGATGCACTGAGTCAAACACTGGTGCAGCACGGTCAGAAGGATGGTTGGTCATCAAACGGGACAACCAGGTTTTTCGCAGGTTAAGTTGGGGTGAGCTGATTTTTGTTATGATGTATAGATTGATTGGCTGGGTTGAGGTGAATATGGGATGTCTTCAACCAAGTGAATATATCAAGAGACAAGCTAAGGTCATGGCTGACTGGATTTAGTATAGTTGTGTATCGTCTGCATAGCATCAAAGTCGAACATTACCCTCATTGAATGTTGCTCCAGGTCTGTGCTGTAGTGTTAATCATCTCTTTTCCTACTGTAACATGACAAAACTGGGACAGGTACTGTAAATAGAACAACCTGTCCAAGGGCAACATAGCTCTGCTTTTTATCACTAAACTCTGAATCACAGGAGAAAGAGTATGGGGGGGGGGTGGGGAGTGGTGGTGGGGTGGGGGGTGGGGGGACGAACAAAATACAGAAACAATGAAGTGGAACAAATCCAACAGACACACGCTTTATCTCGTTCCCTTCGCCTTCCCTGCTTTTTTTCCATTTTTGCTATCTTTCTCTATCTTAATGAGCACCACAGCTCTCTATCGAAGGATGGTGCCAGCGTGATACATCACAGGCAGGACACATACAGGGGGGGAACGAGGACAGGACAGTAGCAGTGTGACAGTGATGCTTGGCAGAGCAATTTAAGAGTGCTTAGACAGGCATGCTGATTCATGGGGGGGTGAGCAAAAGAGCACAATCATGCCTGGGGGGTTGGGGTGGGGGGTATAAGGCAGAGTCACCCATCCTCTTCAAAGGAAAATATTAGGAGGACCTCAACTTGTTGAACGTGTTATTTTAGGTCAGAAGCAGAACTGAGGTCAAGATCGGTCACTTTTAACATGCCTAAATAATGATTATGAAGATTAAGGTCTGTCTGCAAGATGTGCATTAAAACTGGAACAGTGCAAGTTTTCTATTTTGACCTCTGGTGGTAATGAGAGAGATGCTGCAATGCACAGATCCAACCCAAAGAGAGTGAGATGAACAGACTGAGAGAAACAGACCACAACATTACCTCAGTTTGAAAATGAAACCTTTTTAAAGTGTGTTATTAAAGTAACTGACACTCGTCAATAAAACATGTTAGATAGTTTGCAGGAAACTGTGAAGTGGATAATTCATAGAAGTACTTGAGACAGGACTCAACTATAATGGAACACAAACACCACAGGGTGTGTGAATGTGTGTGTGATGTCACATGACTTTTTCTTGAGTGGTCTTCAACTACTGAATGCAAACTAAGTGCTCGACACCTTTTTCAGAGGCAGTTAAACCTTTTTCGAGAGTGTCACATTCACAGAGTGACATTAACAGGCTTATGTTCTTCCCGCTAAACACACTCTAGTCAAAGGTTCAGTTCTAATTGCTCATCGGCCTGAGTTAAAATGTCTGGTCATAAAGTCGATGTGCACAGAGAGCCGGTGGCACGATCGCAACCACTCACTGTACTGAGAGTGTGAGAGCTCAGTTGCATAACGCAGCCTCATTATTCAGAGGCAACGTTGCACCACATTAATAGAAGGTGACCTTTCCATTTGTTTGCAGCAGACGCTGCCTCACATTTTATTTTTACTCCTCTTAGTGGTGCTGTCTCTCTTCAGCAGATCAAAACGTAAGTACATCCATCTCTGCAGCGCCTCTCCATTCCTTTCCTATAAATTTCCATACTGGGTAATGTGACACTATACACTTGTTCAGTGGTGGCAGCTAAGAGCAGGGTTTAATTGAACAAAGCCTGTGAGAGAAAGCCCCAAGCAGCACCGACAGGGCTCCGCTACACCTGTGTGAGGCGATTATTGAGCCGCCACATGAATGCAAAGGCTTAGAGAGTGCATCCATGTGTATGCTCTATGTGAAATCAGTAATGAGCCAGCAACTGAGGCTAGCAGGCCAGCTCATTGCCATGCATGGTACGGAGAAGCAGGGACAGCAGGGGAGTCCCAGAGGCAATATAGAAAAGGAAACAGGCTATATTGTCACTCTCATGGGGGGTACATTGCTTGCAAGATGCTCTTAGCTGATAGCAACAATATGGTAAGGCACCATATCGCCATATAACGTGGTACATGATGGCATTCCTGACCAAGTGAAGCAGCTCAGCATCTCTACCTCCTTTTTCCTTGGAGTTATCTGAATCAGAGCCTTAAATGCAGCAGCCGTGGAGAAAGCTTTCCTCTGTATCATGCAGGAACAATCATCGACGTTCTATTTTTGCCCACATGAGACACAGATTAGATAATCAAAAGTGCAGCATATTTTCTTATGAGAGGGTGGAAAAAAATGGAAATGTCAATGCACTTATTCAAGCTTAAAGGATTTCTCCATGCATGCTGTGAGATCACTACACACATTTACATTATTCATTTCCGTAGCATGAGCCTCGACACAGATAACGCGACGCAGCCTTGTCTGTTTCACGAGCTGGCAGCGTCCAGCAGCATTTTCACCAGAGAGATGACTGGCCTGCCAGATGCTGGCTTAATATGTCTGCCTGTTGATTATAGCTTGTTCCAGAGCTGCTGCTGCTGCTGCTGCTGCTGCTGCTGCTGCTGCTGCTAAAACGTCCTTGGTATCCAGAGAAGAAAAAGCATTTGTCATGCATCCACTGACACCTGGGATGATTTCCATGCATGGAGGAGAAAAAGCAAGATGTCTGACAAGCTGAGATTCAGTTTACATGCAGTGTTTTTTTTCCAGGTGGATAATTATGATAATGTTGATGTTATTTTTAAAAAGAACTTGCTGATAATGGCAGATATTTGTACTGATACTGGAAGCACACCCTGCTTCAAACTATAATAAGACAAACTGCCCACTGAGATCCAGACTAATAATATATGTGCTAGGTGGGGTTAGCCGCTCGTACCACTGCTTCTTCTCTTGAGAAGCAATTATGATATGAAATATGTAAATCTGCTAATTAAAGGCAAATCAAGAGAGAATACATGCTGCATGTTTTTCTTTTCTCAGGTGAGACTTATTTGTGTGAAATAAAGTATTTAGTGTGAAGTGGGAGGGGGCGCTTTGAGTGGGAGGCGTGACATTGCTTGTCAAGTTGCAGCTGCAGCAGGGTCTCCATGTACGACAGGAGAGGATTGACTCATCTTCTTTACCTTCTCAGATCGTTTGAGGATTAAAAGATGGAGCTTCAGTGTCTCTTTAGCGTTCAGGTGAACTGTCAACTCTGGTTTAGAGTCTTTCCATTGACCTGAACCTGTTCATAATAAGTTGACTTGGCTCTCACAGGCGTCTTTAATCTTAGCTCTGCAGAGGCTAAAACTGGGCTTTTTTTTTTTTTTTAGGTTGAATGTGGCAGCTTACAGTGAATCAAGAGCCGTTGGGTCGGGGCTGCCTGGCAGAACAGCAGAGGTCGTATGTGACACTGTCATTTTTCACAGATGGTGTGGAAACTGCCATAGCAAAGTAGCGGTAATATCACTAGGGCTGATCTCTGAGCATCCTCTGAAGAGGTGAGGAAAGGAGGAGGAGGAGGTGGTGGGTGTAGCTGGATAGAGGGCACCTTAAAATGACATTCCTGCAATGTTGAAGATAATTTGCGGTAAATCAGTACGAATATAATTTCTGTGAAGTGGCATCTAAAGGTCACGGTGAGAGAATTGTGGGGCGTCTTGCTGTCAAGGCTTGTGACAATTCATCCAGTGAAATAAAGAGGGAGCGGAGCGAGTCACTTGCTTTTCATTTTGATTAGGATCCGAAATGGGAGATGGGGAGTACAGGTCTGGGTGAGTCCCGGCCATCATACACTCCCACCTCGCTGTGTTCTTAATCAAAAATATGTGCACACACACACACACACAGACATGCAAATCCTCCTGTGTACATTTTGAGCTCATTCCCTTCAGTCGGCGCACACAGTGACACATGGCCACCTACAGGTTCTCTGGGGAATCTCTGGGTAGTTGACTGTTTGCAGATTATCACAGCTTGTTTTTCCACCCGCTTGAATGCCATTTCCTGCTCGTTAACTCCCCATTAACATCGCTCGCTTCATGTCCACTTAACACAAGCACTGCCAGAGAGGTCTGAGGTTTGAGAGGCTTTGTCACACCTGCAAAGGAGAGGTCTCGCTGTAATTGCACCCTTTCATGCAGAATGCTATTGTCTAACTTTTAATGAGAAGCTATTATCAATGTTATTCCACAAGGGTTTGACACTCCATCCATGAATCATAATGTGGAACGTTGGATGTGCTTATGTGTGTGTCTGGACTCCTATAACCCTAAGAGCTGTGTTATCAGGGGGCAGTAACTCCTGGTAGGGTCTCCCAAGACAAATTGGTCCTTTGTGAGAGGCAAGATTAGGAGGGACTCCAAGATTTTAATGAGGGTGTGACCTCAGTGAATGGGGAACCCTCTAATGGAGCCAGCAGTGGGCGGGGAACTAGCATGGGAGTCTGGGCTCATGTTCATGCACAGCGCAAGCTCTAGAAAGAATACAGTGGGATGTGCCACCTTCAGGTTGGAAGGGTGATGGGATTTAGCAGGTGATGCAAACATTACACTGCACTGTTTATAGCAGTTAACAAGAAGTTGTGTTTTTTTTTTTGTTTTTTTTTCTTGAGCCTTAAGACAAGGTCACATTACATTTATGCTCTATGAATATGTATTGCATCTATTGACACCCAACAGAAGGAAAGCTGGAGTGTGGTTTAAGGCCAGACTTCAGTTTATTCAACTCAGAGTGGATGGATATGCTTGGTTTGCCAATAGCACACGGCTGCACTGTATCTGGGAAGAGAGAAGCTTGTTCCCTCTCTATTTTAGATGTACAACATACTTGAAGTGTCGCTCTCCTTATGAAGAGCTTTTGATTGTTCTTAATCACTTGATCACTAAAATCAGAAACATGGCATCATCAGAGCAAATCACCAGTGGTTGTGATACTGAGTAGTGACTGGAAATATGAAATTTCGGAGAGAAGCAGCAAAACTGACTCCCTCCAGAGGTTCTCCGGCCTCCTCAATGGCAGGGTCCCATAGGGAGATGGAGAAGCTCACACATCCAGAATTAACCTTAAGCAGAACCACCGCTGCTCTTTCAAGTTTAAAAAAAGAAAAAAAAGAAAGAGGGAGCCAGCTGTTCTGAACTGGATGACTCCTCAGGGGGTGTTCCCTATGGAGGTATCCCCCTGGGGTCCCTCTTGGGTTGAGATGAGAGGAGCACGCTTTAACAAAATTCGCTTGAGGGCTTACGTATCATATCTGAGCGGGGAACACCCCAGGTTTACCCAGGTGGATGTGTAGGTCGTCTGGAAGAAGAAGATTATGATGTTTGGCCTATTTTAGTTAACCCACTGCCATCATGATCCAGTGCCCAAATAAGTGGCTGAAAATGGGTGGATAAATGGCTTTGATCATTCCCTGTATAAATATTTATGCTGTACCTCCACAAGCAACTGTCAAGACCCATCCCTCATACTCTGATTCCCTCGAGACAGTGGGAAGAGTTTGAGGAAGTGAATGCAAATTTGTAATTATACACCAGCTCCAGATTCATTTATCTTTTTTTTTTTTTTTTTTTTTTTTGGTGGTCGTGTTACATCAGCACGCTGAGATGCTGTGTTTGTTTGATGGGTATCACAACCTTTTCATTTCCTGCCAAACATTTCTTCAAATATTTGTGTACATTTTATGTGTGTGTGTGTGTCTCAGTGCTTTGTCAGCCTATCTGAGTGATAGCCCCTGCTGGAAAGTAGTTTACACACACTTGGGATAAAACGAGCCAATATTTACCTAAGCAAGAAGTTAGCCTCCACAGGAGTCCAAAAGATGTGGGAGATTGTCTCGGTCAGGGAAAAGGCATCAGCTTTGTTTACCATCAGCCGTCACTGATGTTGTCACATTATCACATTACATTGGAAGTGTTGTATTTACACCACCTCTTTCACATTTGCCAGAAACTGACATCGATGTTTTTTCTTCTCTTCTGGCGCGGTAGAGGTTTGAGTTGAGCTCAGGCTGTGGAAGTGATTCTTATTTCTCTTTTTTAAAACTTGCTCATATCCATGAACTGTGACACCACTGAGAGGAGGCTGAATGGACCCGCAGCCCCCTGCGGACCAGGTGTACTGCAGCAGTGATTACAGGTTTTGCATTCCAGTCATGCTTTCTATACAAGCAGCAAATAAACGGACGCCTAACCCTGCACACTCCCATGGAGAGGGCCAGCATTGAAAATGTATGTAATCATCAAAAGCAGGGGGCAAGTTCCCTCGGCTTTACCTTGGATCAGTGCTTAGAGATGGAGGGAAGGGAATCAGGACACAAGGGACACAGCAACAACACAGCTGCCACTTTTGGTAACAGTGCGTCTTGTATTTATAGGTAGCAGCTACATCAGTAGAAAACGAACACCTGTTGGGCCGTCCATGACACAACCAGTGACCCATGTTGGTGGTTATTTAGCTTTAAGTAAAGTCAAAGTTGTTATTGCCGTTTAAGCAAAAACCACCTATGACCATTTCCTGCTTTTTTTGTGTCCTGTTACTTGTTGGTGCCCGGTGGACGTCTGACCAGCTGAGAGCCAACAACAAAAAGACAAAAGTGTAGGACAGAAGTTGTGGAGAAAGGGTGTGAGGGTTGGCCCTCCAGGCCTCCCAGAGGGCATAAGCAATTTTCAGCTCTAGTGAGCCAGCTCCAGGAATTCCTAAGTCTGAACACAGAACAATACTCAAGCTCATTTATTCACATCCTCCCATGGCAGCAACTGACTTGTCTCACTTTTTCACCCCAATACACCAAACAAAAAGGGCAAATTCAGGATTGCAGCAAGTGAGTAACAGCAAAAAGTTTGAAACCATGGCACCAAGGTCTATCTTATCATTTACTTCAAGTAAAGTGAGCATGTTAATCCTTTTGGAAATGTGATGTGAGGTAAGATTCTGAATATTCACCTCTCTCAGGATAATGATGGAGGTGTCTCCACCTCCACTCAGGCTGGGGCTCTGTCAGATGCACTGGCAACTGACTGCAGTCGTACTGAGACTCACAGGTAAGCTGTGTGATTGATAGCTATGCTAAGGAGTGCCACTGCTGCTCTCCCCAGGCGATGGCAGCTGCACTCATGCTTAGCGGGCTGGAGTGCCAGGATTTCTACAAAACCAGATCCGCCGAAGTTGTTGAACTTGTCTTTTTTCTGTTCAGTACAACTTCCTCACAACTGCTTTCTTTGTCTTAGGGAGATGAGATAAAGATATTTCAAGAAGGGATCCTGACAGAAAAACTATCTAACAACAGTTGATTGAAATATCATCGGCTTTCCCTCAAAGTCTTCTCTGCAGTGGCTTCATAATAACACGACTCCCAGTGTGTGGATGGAAGCTTTAAGACCAAGTCTAAGCTCCTCTCAGACCTTCTTTGAAAACCAGGCTTGTCCACATTGTGCAGAAGAGGATTTGTGCATCTTTAGTGGACTCTAGCCGGGCCACGGCTTTTCGCTGTGTAATGGCAGACACTGCAGGTGAGGGACGAGGCTTATGGCCGCTGGAGGTGGACAGAGCGCAGCGAGGGGAGTTAACCGCCTCCACAGCGCTATGACCATCAATACTGATCCACTTTACTTTCCCTAATCCACTTGTCTCATACGAGCCACAAGTGTGTCCCATTGGTATTATTGGTGTTTTTGAATATGAAATGGTGGACTTAAACATTTTATGGGGATTAGGCCAGCTTAGCTCCATGCCTAATGCAATGATTAGGGATTTCTGGCACAGCAGATAAGTGAATGTTCACTAGTTACTCAGCAACTGTGCTCAACTGTTTAAGACCTTAAGCTGAAATGGCAAAGTCTTGGACAAGACTGTTCTCCAGCTACGGTAGAGTGCATCACCCGTGACACTAAAGTGACTTCAGCCCCTTCGTGACACATCAGTTTCTCATTGTTCACCATTAAGTTAATGGGAATGACATACTCAGGTTATGATGATCAAGATGGAAGGTAGGTGTAAAGTTATGAGAGGAGAGAATGTTTTCACAGTTGTGTTTTTAGGCAAACAGGGCTACACATCATCCATGATTAAACGCCAGATGTTGCCTGGACATTGATGGATGTATGTGGTTTGTTCCAGAGGTTTTTAGCCAGACAAGAGTCCCATATTTTATACTTTTCCTTTGTTTTGTTCTGAAATGCTGATATCCACACTGCAGCACATGTTTGGTCAGTCAGCAGTGGCCAGTGTGTCTCTTTTATGCTGCTGTCTGCTGGGGCAGCAGCATGTCAGGCATGAACACAAGGAGAGGAGACTGGATAAGCCAGTTGTAAATAAGCTGGGTCTCCGCTTGGCAGGAGTCTGGGCTTGCTGAGGACTGTTGTTAAAGGAGAGACACGTGTAGTGTAAGATGCAGCCATCTTGGACAAGAGCAGCCACCCTCTCCACAACATCCTGGCAGGCAGGCAGAAGCAGCCACTGCAGCAGCCAATGTCTCATCTCACTGCACTGCAGGACAGAGGGGATCAGGAGAGGCTTTGCTCCCACTGCCATCAGACTGTACAACACCTGAATCAAAGACTCATGAATATTGAACTATATTATTATTATTACCACTACTATTGAGCTGCTGGACACTTGAACTTCCCCCAGAAGATCCATAAAGTATATATCTATCCAACTATATTTATAAGAAGATATATCTGTGGTTATAAAAACCAAAAAAACACCTGAATGTTTTACAGCTTCTCTTAGGCTTCTCTCTGGAGCTCCTGAAATGTCAGGGTGGCGATCGGCAAAGAGACAAGGTTGTAGCCTCAGTTCTGATTGGCTGCCTGTTACTGAGTCAAAATAAAAAATATGGCAGACGAGAGATGAACCAAATCCACACAGTTGTATATTAGATCTGTGTGAATGGCTGAGAACAGTGACCGATGGTTGGTTTCTGAATCCAGTCTGTGTGCATTTCTCTCCGGACTGAGTGCTTTGATACTTTTGTAGTATTAATATAGAACCAGGACTTGTTTCATAATAGAAAAAACATGTCTCACTTTATAAAATATATACCCTTTATAGTAACAAGAGTCAGAATCTGAGTGATCCTTTCAAAATAAAAAGCTTTTGATTAAGCGGCTGGAAAAAGTTTGACTTCTTGTACAAAAAAAGACGGGGCATGCGGGAAAAGCTGAACCTGAGCTGCAGCCCAATGATATTTATGTCAAACTCGAGGAATGATAAACTCAACAAGTGCACCATAAAAGCAGAAGTCCAGAGTTGTGGCTGGGGCGAAGACGCAGAGCAGACAAACCACATTACTCCCAATATCAAAGGCATACGGAGCTGCAGAAGTGAGCAGTGTATAAATCAAAGCAAGGTCTACAACACAGGCGAGTGTTTAAGGTTAAAAGCGAGAGCTAGTAGGTCACTTGGGGATCAAAAGGATTTTATAGTGCCATGCAAGGCGAATTTTTAAGTGCAAGTTGGAAATGGACCTTTGAAGATAAAATGTCAGGTCCAATTTTGTCAATAATTCCTTTTAAAGTTTTTATTGAACTCGTGGTAATATGGGCTGGGTGGTGGAGGGAAGACTGATCTTGAAATGCCCATCAACTGCAAATATATTGGAAGGAAGGTTGGTGGTGTTTGGACACACACACACACACACACACACACACACACACACACACACACACACACACACACACACACACACACACACACACACACACACACACACACACACACACACACACACACACACACACACACACACACACACACACACACACACACACACACACACACACACAGATGGAAGAAGAGCTGAAAAGATGGGAATTCGAGCCACAGGAGAGTCTAAAGGCATTATGTGGTCAGAAATGTATCCGTCAAAAAGGATAGGCAGACAAAAGCCTTGAGAAATGCACAGCTTAGAGCGCTCTGCATGGGAAAATAAGCACCGCGTTGATAACAGAGGAGATGCTCATGCTTTGAAATGACAGTAAAGATTTTTTTTTTTTTTTTTTTTTTTAACATCACATGGATTTATACCTTCAGGAATTCACTGCCTGTGCCTGTTTATATTATTACATCATCCTCGTGGGCCTGGTGTAACAGGTTTAACTTGGCTCAAACTCAGCATTTTAGACACTTTAGACAAAATTAACCAAAGAACTTTCTTCTTTCTTCCTGATTACTTTGAAATTAACTGAACTTGATGTTAAATTTTTTGCCACCATGCTGAGATTCTTTTATGATCTCCTCATTTTCATCAGGCATTTTATGTGCACTTAGATTTTGCAGTTCTTATTTTTGTAGTGAAGCAGGTGTCTCATGGGGAGATGTTATCTAAGCACTGATTATGGGGGGAAAATATCTGTGCCAGATATCTGTCCTTCTAATTACCAGTCTAATTGGTACATGGACAAAAATCGTCAGTTATTTGAGTTTCTTTTAGACCGACCAGAAGCTGATGCAGAAAGGCTTGCTCTGCACATACTGATGTTTTAGATGGTGTATTCATCAGTGATCTTGCCTCACAGCATCACAGCTCACAAGATGGCACTGAATTTTAGTTGCATTTCGAATATAATCACATTATACCTTCCTCACACAAACAGACTTTGAAAAGATTTTGAAAGACTTAAGTCTGGCACCTTTTTGAAGACTTAGGTCTGGCACCTTCTCACCTCTAATAAACTACTATGCCTTTGTATTTGTACAATTCCTGTTTCCCCCCTTACTTTGGTTTATTCAAATCTTTTGGTGAAAGGCTGGCATTTAGAGTTTTGTGAGATTCAAAAGGATATTAAACCACTAAACTCTTAAATGTCAGGGTTAAGATGAGTTCCTTCTGAGCTGTATTTCAACGAGTTTAACTCGACCTTGTAATATATATGCTGTTAAAAAGTCTTCAAAAGAGCATTGAGCTGGTGCCAGTCCACCTCATTAAAGACATTCTTGTCTTGTGTTCTCTCTTGTAGGTTCCATCTGAGTAGGAGGTGGCAACAAAAGACCAAATGCCATGGATGTATTCAACTTCACCTACTGGAACGCCTCTGATGGCAACAGCACTGAAGTGGTGGAGGAGAGCGAAAGCCCCTACAAGACGGTGGAGGTGGTGTTCATCGTGTTGGTGGCCGGTTCGCTCAGTTTGGTTACAGTCATCGGAAACATCCTGGTCATGCTTTCCATCAAGGTTAACAGGAACTTACAGACTGTCAACAACTATTTTTTATTCAGCCTTGCATGTGCTGACCTGATTATTGGACTGTGCTCCATGAACTTGTACACAGTCTACATAGTAATAGGCTACTGGCCCTTGGGGCCGGTGGTGTGCGATCTGTGGTTAGCCTTGGACTATGTTGTCAGCAATGCATCTGTCATGAATCTGCTCATCATCAGCTTTGACAGATATTTCTGTGTCACCAAGCCCCTCAGCTACCCTGTCAAAAGAACCACCAAGATGGCAGGGATGATGATCGCTGCAGCCTGGGTCCTGTCTTTTATCCTCTGGGCACCCGCCATTCTCTTCTGGCAGTTCATTGTTGGTGGGCGGACAGTGCCTGAGAAGGAGTGCTACATCCAGTTCTTCTCCAACGCTGCTGTCACTTTCGGCACCGCCATTGCCGCCTTTTACCTGCCCGTCATCATTATGATTCAGCTCTACTGGCAGATCTCCAGAGCGAGCAAGAGCCGTGTGAAGAAGGACAACCGCAAGCCATCAGGGGCCAACCCAGAGCCCGTGTCACCTGGCCAGAGGAGGAACAACACACCAAAACCCAACAACAACAACGTCCCAGGGGAGGATGCAGGAGGTTCCCAGAATCAGAACGCTGACGATGGGGCCAACCAGCATGATGGGAAACTGCAAAACGGGAAAGGACCCTCCTCGAACACTGCTGAAGGGGAAACCGAAGGTGACGATGGAGCAAGGGAGAACTGCACCACCGGAGAAGAGAAAGAGAGCTCCAACGACTCCACATCTGGCAGCGTGGCCAACCAGAAGGACGAGGAGGCAGCGCCGTCCACTGCTAACTCCAGTGTTGAGGCGAGTCAGCCACCCCCACGCCAACGAGCCAAGGCAGGGGGCTCGAAGCTGACCTGCATCAAGATCAAGACGAAATCGCCCAAGGGCGACTGCTACACACCGTCCAATGCCACAGTTGAGATCGTCCCGGCCACGGAGCGGCAGAATCACGTGGCACGGAAGATTGTGAAGATGACGAAGCAACCTCCCAACAAGAAGAAGAAGGCAGCGCCGTCGCGGGAGAAGAAAGTGACCCGCACCATCATGGCCATCCTGGTGGCCTTTGTAGCCACCTGGACTCCTTATAATGTGATGGTGCTCATTAACACCTTCTGCTCCAGCTGCATCCCCAACACAGTGTGGACTATTGGTTACTGGCTGTGCTACATCAACAGCACCATCAACCCGGCCTGCTACGCTCTGTGCAATGTCACATTTAAAAAGACATTCAAGCATCTTCTCCTCTGCCAATATAAGAATATTAGGTCAGCCAGATAAAGATGGGCCAGAGCTGAAGTACGAGTTGCCTGAGTGTGTGTGTTTAGTGTGTGTCTGCACCACCCATGTATATGTGTCTGTCTGAGAAAGAGGTTTGTGAGCATGATGAAGACCGCAAGAGTGTATATTACTGTCCATCATTTTCTCATTACTTTTCCAATTTCTCTCTCAATAACCAGTTGTAGCACTCTACACGAATTCAACTGATGCCAGTTGCGTTGAGATGTGTCATGCAGAAGCAGCGTAGATAAGGAAGGCTGTGAAAAATTCAGCGCTATTCAAAGTTTTTAAGGCTAAAAAAAAGAGGAAAAATGGAGGAGGGTGTAAAGCAGAGAGCACTTGGAGGTGACACAGAGCTGATTCAAAAAGGAATAACAATAAAGACCAGAGGAAGATCTACGCTGTACAAAAACAAGAAAACTTCAAAATGGGAAAATAGGGCTGACTGAATGTACAAACCTCACAAGTTTGAAATTCAGTGAAGATACATGTAGATAACTGTACATATCAGTGTATATCTCCATTTGTGTGTGCATCACCTCAGTGTATGTGTGTGCCCCTCTGCCTGCCTCTGTGTGTGTGTGTGTGTGTGTGTGTGATCATCATCATGACACTTCCAACCAGCAACATGTAGAATAAAGTGGGGCAGCTTGTGCAGATTGCTTCTGACATGGTCACATCAGGGCTGGAAGCCGTCCCATCCTCCGATGAGCCCCCGTGGGAATGAGCTGCCATCAATACGTAATGGCTGTATAAATATATTAAAGCAGCACTTGTCGACTTTGCACACTGGTGGGACCAAGAGGAAGCCAGAAATCATTTCAAACTTTAACAAAAGTGAAAATGAAAACATTTTCTCACTCACTCCTGCTGCTGGTGTTTGACCATGCACATGGTTAGGTTTCCAGGTTTTGAAATATGTCTCCAAAATTTCAGCTGAATGCAATTTTATTTAATCTCCTAGCATTGAAAAATGACTTTTCAAAATTCACCAGCAGCTTGAAAATGAAGAGAAAGTATTTTTTATACAGCTGGCAGTTGAACAGTGGAGTGGGGGTTTCTTCCTTTTCCTTTCTTTGACCATATGTGAACATAGATACCAATTTAACACAAGACATGATCAAATATGAAAGTATTTATCCGTAGGGTGGTGACACTGCAAATATCATCAGGGTAACTTTCATCTGAAAGGATGGGGAGGTGATGGTTGACCTTTGGAGACAGTTAGGTGACAATGAATACTAAAGTGAAGCCAGGTGCTAAGTTAGTTAGAAACTGCTCACCTGGCTTTAAATCTCACATTTTAATCTGTGCAAAACTCAAACATAAAAGCAACCACCATTTTTGTTTGTTGTTTGGGGCTGAAGCCTTGTCACTGTGAAAACTCACTGTACCCAGACAAGAAATATAGTCACAGCCCTCACACAGCCCTCAAGTTTTCACATTTTTTTCTGGAGGGGAGGTTTGCACGGATTAAACTTTTATAAAGAAACCTCAGTGAATACACAACCTGTCATGCACCGTCACAGCAGAGAATAACCAAAAACTTGTAAGAACAACAAATACGACAACAACACGACTAAAATAAATAAAAAACAAACAACTGTGGCGTGAGATTGTTCAGTGACGCTCTTTGATTCGCCCACAGTTGTAGCACATCACTTCAGCTCCTCCGACCGCTGACGGGATGTCTGATGTCTGATGTTTATTTCATGGTGGCTATTAAGATATTTATGTTTGCTGTCGAGATGTTCACCACTGTGAAGATCTCCTCCTACTCAGAGATGGAAACAGGTGGTTGAAGCTCAGAGCTGTTGCTTGTTACTCTCTGTGGGAAGGAGATGAGATGTGTGACTGCTGCTGTTGTTGTTGTTGTTGTTGTTGTTGTTTTTTTTTTTAGTCTGTGTATGTGGATGAGTGGGAGACGTCATTTGATCCGGGTGATTAGTGGGTTTGGTGTCACAGCGTGTACTTTACCAGTGATGACGACTGCGAAGAGTGTGTGTGCTTGTGTGTGTGGCATGTGTGTGTTTGTGTGCTCCAAGAGTGGAGTTTACTTCTGATCACAGGTTACTACCTCGTGATTTAAATAAGGGCTACTTTATGCGTCTTTACATGTGTTAGTAAACCATTACTTTGATTTTGGAAATGAGCACCTGAGTGCTGTGAAAATCAGCCTCGTAGATTAAAGGTAATACAGAGTCGTGCTTATTTCAATAGAGGAAAAAAAAAAGAGAAGAGAAAATTTCAATTTACTGTTCATACATGTTGTGTGTATTCATGCACGTCATCCATCATTTCACACTATTAGAGTCCTCGGTTACATGAATGTGCTCTCACCAGTCGCAGCGATGAATATGCAGGAGCAGTTTTGCCATCAGGAGGTTGTCGCAGTGGCTGGTAGGGGGGCTTTGCGGAGAATTACATCTGCACTGAGCAGCTCTTCAAGGCTGTCTCCTTTTAAAGAGAGATCTGGGACAGGTCCTATAATGAAAACTCACCATGAGGCTGATCAGATTATGGGGACGACATGGAAACACCTACATTCTAGATTAAAGATCATCCATTACGCACTCGGCCTGTGCGTGCGTGTCCATGCCCTCATTCTCTACCTCCATATGTATAAATATATATGAGGTCATGAAATGTAAATATCACATATACATTAATTAACTCATTCTATAATTAATTCCCTTTCTCTTCCTTCCTGCCTCATTATACACCGAGCAGCTCCTGTATGTGCAGAGGAGAACGTTTAAGTTTCCTGCTTGACATTTACATTTCTCTGCTTTAACCTGCAGCGAAAAACGTAAATGCTAAGTTAAAATACCAGACGTCCAGAAGCTCTGGATGCATGCAGTAGCTCTTCTTCACTGTACGGTACCAACTCAACTCCACTCACCTTTTCATGGGTTTCATAACCAGCTAAAGTCGTAGGTATCACCTGGTGATTGGTGCGTTTTCACCACTGCCAGGGCTCCAAGCGTATCATCTTTGTATGACATGGGTCTTTCTTGTCATTTGTGGTGCAGAAACACGGCTGCATATCTCACCAGAAAATTGCAATATGGTCAACTGCAATGTCCCCACTTGCTAAACTACAGAGAAATCACATTTTTAAAAACTTTCAATGACTCGTGTCGCAATCGCAACACTGCGCTGCACTGTACAGAAGCATCTCTGCTTGGTATACTTTCAATATCCTCCACTGTTCATGTGTGTATCTCCCGAGAGGATGACAATGGTTTTGTGCTATACTACAGTAATGACGCTGCATTCAGGGCCAGTGGAAAAAGAAGTAGCAGGTAGAGTCAAGTTGAGATGGTTCATAGTAATGGAAAAACACTTAGAGAAGCTCTCATGTCGCCGCACATCAGAGGTGGAAGACATAAACTTGACTCTGAACAAGGTTTCTGTAGATGAACCTGTGAAAGGATCAGCACTGTTTCCCACCATCAGGGCGCCAGTGAAGAGATACACAAACTTAAGTTGGAATATCACAATGTAAAAACATGTCTAAGTTAGTTTAAGAGCTCTAGAGGAGATATACTTGTGTTAACATATTGTAAACTGTATCTCATGGGTTTTGGATGGTTTAGTCCAAGATGTTATGATGATGATGTTAGATAAGTTGGACCTTCTTCAAAAATTCAGTCAATCTTTCCATAGACAGATCCCAGGGGAAACTATAAAGTAGTTTTAAGCTGTAACATCTAAAGTGGAAGCACTGCTCTTATTCTATTCAAGTACAGTGCTTTGTGGACTGGACACATGGACGGTCTGTGTTTATCTATCGGAGCCGTTCCAGCAGGAACTCAGGCATCAATCCAAGTCCAAGCATCCAACCATCCGTCACAGCGATAACTGGAGCCATGTCTGTCTGACATCTGCCACACATCGCAGTAGTGGGTAAAGAGCCTTCCAGAATTTCTGATTAATCTTTGCTAAGCTGTCATTTGAGTGATGCCGGCCGGGGAGAGTAAGTGGCTCGCAGCTCCAGCGGTGGTCCAGGAGGTCCTGGGGCTTGGAGGAGCTGCGTGGGTGTTTGATGGGAGGTGATGGCAGTTTATCACCCCCTGGAACGAGGGGGAGAAAGAGGGGAGAGAGAGAGAGACGCATGTATCTCCATGCTGTGCACTTTCAACCATCAGGAGCTGAGAAGTTCCTGTGAAGCGTTTCCTCTTGTTGCCAAGTTGTTGAACAGATGAGAACCAAACAAACAGCGTCGGTTGGTGTATCAGGTGTTTTCCTCTGTGTTGGAAACAAGGGAGGTGCATTGATATGACACGAGGAGAGTGGGGTCGTTTGCTGACAGCGAAGAGGAGAGGAGAGGGGAGGGCTGCCTGATAAACCCCTCATGTGAAATACATATGAAAGGGATAAGTTTGCCTTTTGTAGTCATGGTTACTGCAGGGGTTCAGAGGAGGAGGAGGAGGAGGAGGAGGTTGGGGGGTGTCTGTCAGTGACAAAATCCAAAGCTCAGAGGATCACGCTGCATGTGGACCATGTTTGGAGAAACCACAGCTGTTCTGTGCAGGTCAGCCAAGGGTTCTGCCGCAGGAATTTGAGCGTCCCAGACAAAACCTGCCGCCTGGTGTAAACACAGCATGATACGGTGCTGTTTACCAGCCCTGCTGCACTTCAACTGCATCACACCCTCAAACCGGTTCCACAGTGTCTCTCCCTGTTTTGTGTCCGTGTTTTTACAATACCATCATCTACTGATCAGTCCCAACCCATGACATGACATATTCATCTGTTTCATGTGACCACACTAAACGTTGTACTCAAGAGATCATCATGTGCCGTCAGAGCTAGCTGGGCTCCTCTTCATACGGCTTATGTCAAAGGGCTGCGCTCCATTTACGGAGCACATACGACATGTAACGATTTATCAGAGGTGGCTTCAGACCGAAGGTTTCTTTCTCTGCACGAGTGTAAACGCAGCAGCTTTTAACGCGCTGTCAGAGACACAAAGTGTATATATGTGTGTGTGTGTATTTATTATATACACATGAATATATATATATGATATATATATATATATATATATATATAGAGAGAGAGAGAGAGAGGGCGAAGAGAGAGAGAGAGAGAGATATCGCCAGATTGTACAGAGCAATTTGCAGTGCCTTACCCAGAGTGACATAAACAAATTGCTCTTCTATCCTAAATGAAAATAAAATCCTGTCTTGTATCTGATGTGTGACTGTGCTGGAGGTTGTCCGTGTTTTTTTGTTAAGGATGTTGTGTGTCTGCAGCTCTGAGCTCCCATTGCTGTAATTTCCATCTTTTAACAGCCACTGTCTGATCACAGAGCCAATCAAAGTTCAGACTGAACAATCTGAGATCATCGTCTCGATGCCTTCTCCTTTACTTTTTCTTTCTTTTTTTTTAAAAAAAAATAATCTAAAATACGAGCAGTGTACACTTCAGAGCCACAGCGGTGACATATTTCAATACTCTCCTGGAGGCACAGACGGCTATTTTGGTTGATTTCACCATCAAATGTGAGTGTGTGTGTGTTGTAACTAGTGTGTGTGTGCACATTTGCTATATGAGAAATTCTCCCCTGTGCAAACCCCACATGTGTCATTATGTCGAGATCAGTGCTGTCATTTGTGTGTGTGTTTGTGTGTGTGTGTGCAGCTCGCTGTGTGGTGTTTTATTTTCTCCAATCGGCCTCCTCAGCATGAAGACCTCAGATTGGACAAAATATCTCGGCACACATCATGGAAAGATGTGCACAGTGTGATCGCCAATCCGATTTCTCCGCCATCACTCCTTCCTCTTTGAAACACGTCTTTCAATAGCAACAGGCTTCCAAAGACTGACTGTAGGACACAGCTTTGCGTGGTACTGGAACAACATATAAATATACATTATATTGTACATTTTCTATCACATTTTATAAATCTGTTTATCATTGTACAAAGTACAAATGTAGTAATACAAATTAGACTATGATCAATGTACAGCCAGAGAGTGTTTCTTTGATTTTTCTGGTTTGTTTTTTTTGTTTTCGATTTTAAAAATGCTCTGTAAAATCTATAAAGATACAAATATTATGGGATATAAAAACGAGAGTTGTGGGTATAAATACAAAAATGTGGATTTCTGGAGGCATGGTGTTGCCAGAAACCCAGAAATGGATTCTTACCCTGTAAAAAAATGAAAAATAAAAATAAAAAATGAGCAACTGGATCCAAACATTTCAACTTTTGGAGAAGCGATTTCAAGAGTGACTTTCGCAGCCAGAGAGAGAATGAGAAATAAAACCCCAGCAGCAGCAGCAGCAGGAGGAGGAGGAGGAGGAGGAGGACAAAAGCTAAAAACTAGTTTCAGTGTGAGCCAGAAGCCCAGAGGCAAAGGGCTTCATTTTGATTCCACCTGTAAATTTCTAAGACTTCTCACTCACCTTGGGAAGAAGCTGGTTGCCTGCTGCTATCTCACCGGACACACTTTATAACTTTTGCAATTTTAACAACCTGGGGTGAAAAGATTTCTTTTTTTATTCCCTGTGGAGCAACCAGTGTGTCGGGGGGGGGGGGGTTGAGTTCTTTTGACCTGATCTGAACTTTAAAGGGTCACGATGAACAAAATCAGCAAACAAAGTGTAAAAAAAAACTAAAAAACATAAAAAGACTAAAGTAGCCTGCTGCAAGTGTTAAATGTACATACAAGTGTTCATTTCTCATTTGCCTCTGTATGTAGATGTTCATTGTGTATTCACTCACTGTGGCTTGTGGCTTCTCTTGCAATAGGAAAAAGAAAAGTTAAGTCTATTGTTTGCATTGTATATACCTAATATGATAATACATATGTATATGTAATTCGGATGCGGTACATTTGAAATGTACATACATGTGTTCAATAGATACTGAATGTTTCCCTCCTCTCAAGAAATCCCTCATTTATTCTCCCTCCCCTCCCCCTCCCTCCCCTTCCCCCACTATTATACTCCCTGTACAGTAAAACAATGGTATTGATTTTTTTCTCCCCTCCCCCTCTTTTTAATGCATTCTTGATTGATTATTTGTTCTGGACAATGAATCTGAGTGTTACTATCACCGGCCACCTATGACGCTGTAAAAGATGAAACTGCATTACGTGGTTACATTGTGCCATATTCTCTCAGAATGAAATTAAAATAAAAATATATGAAATGTGTTTGATTTTTTTTTTCTTTTTTGACAGGAAGCATTTTTTTTATGGTTTGTTTTTTTTTTTGACATTTTTATTCATTTATATTTGGAAATGTAACAGGAAATGTTAAGTCCGAGGCAGCTGATGACTACAATAGTGAGGACTTTAATTTTTTACAGCCAGGAGGTGGAGGGCAAAAAAAAAAAAAAAAAAAAAAAAAAATCAGTGGGTATGTAAACTGAGGTACAACAGAGCAGCAGGAGGGAAAAAACAAACTAACTAAGAACAATGACAGTTTTCACATGTAACAAACAGAACTGACTCACGTTTTGTTTGCTCTTAGTCGAAATAAAAGAAAAATATCATGCCACAGAGTTTGAGGGGGGAAAGGGTTATAATTAACTTGAGCCATTTGGAACCACTTTTTCTTTTCTTTTGCTCAGATGAATGAAGTGAAGATGTTCAGAGCTCCACTTTTAACAAACTGCTTCATTAAGTCCAAAGGGTTTTCCAAATTAGAGTTAAGCTATGCGACTGTAAGACAAATCCTACCCAATTTGTTCTTCAGAAAATAATCCTAGACACAACATCATTAGGTGAGAACACTAGTAAACAAGTCTCCATATTCATTATTTGTCCCTACGTCTCCTATATATTGCATCATACAAGTTCATATCGTGCTATGAAGAAGAAAAAGTAAAACATGTCGTCACTAAAAGTTGAGTTTCCACTTGTTTTTTGTTTTTTTTTTCCTTTTTTTTTGTTTTTGTCAAAGCGCTATAGGCTCCTACTGTCAACCTACAGGACATATAAAGAGGAACCGTGTTGAAATAGGGCAGTGGACGTTTGTTTTCTCCACCCTCTTCTTCCTTCCTCCCTCGCCTCAAACCACCTCATCAGTCCATTTGGGCGCGCTCTCGCTTCTTGCCCTCCTTCTTTTGCTTCTTTTCATCTGCATAAAGAGTGAAAACAGAGAAGGAAACAAAGAGTTACAACCCAGAGTAAACAAATGAATCCCGTGAAGAGCTCCCATGCTCCGCTTCAGGCCGTAATAATCAGCCATTTGGATTTTAATTAGTTATTTTAGTGCCATGACTCTGAAAGCAGCCGTCACGCTCTCTCCTGGGGATTGATCGGGTGGCCTGGTGTGTCTGTGTGTGTGTGTGTGTGCCACATGGGGGAAAAAATGCTTTATCAGCTTCTCGCAACAGTGCATTGGTACCTGGCAGCCATGACAGGAAGCCACAGTCCACAGCCTCTCTGCTCTGGTGAACAGGGACAGAGCGCGACCTGCAGCATTTGGCTAGCTAGCTTCTGGCTAGCTGTTTGCTAGACTGTCACTGTGTGTGTGTGTTCTTTTTCATTTTCTGAACACACACTGACAGATGGGTGATTAATTAAAAGGAAAATGCTGATTAAAAGAGCGCGGTCCGACCTAGCGACCGCAAACTAACTCAAGCATGACACGGACTGCAGTGATACGTAGCTTTGGTGCTGATACCTGTTGTCTCCATTTTGATTAGAAATGGTCAGGGTGAAGTTACAGAGCTGTTTTTGTGCTGATGTTATCGGTCCAAGTAAAAACTTTAAACACAGTTGACTCAACATGACCTTTAGCCAACTCAGCACCTGGGGAGATTTTTTTTGGCACCCAAGTCTTAAACAGCTTTCTTCACTGAAGTCCTCGCAGCACCACATAAGGGAAAATGTTTTGGAAGAATGGTTTCACCCCTTCAAGTAGAGTCTGGTAGGATCCATGACATGAAAGAAATGAAGCTGTTTTAGAGGAATAAAACTTTACAGAACAGGGTTTTTCAGTGACTCACACAGTAAGTTTCTTGCTTTAAAGCCTTTATAAAGATGTTGACGTGTTTACCTGGATCATCGCTCCTGTCCAGTATAGTTGCCACTTTGTTCTTTATTTCTCTGGAAATGTGCACAGATTAGAGGCCAAGCCCAAAATATGAGAAAACATGAAGTATCTCTCCTGTGCCTGAATCCCTCTGTGCACAAATTTCAATTTTCGAAAAATGTATTATGTTCTTGCAGGAATGTCTCCACCAGGATCTACTACAAAGACACTACATGTTGGGTATTTCCAGTAATTTGTCACGTATTTCTATTTAAAAAAGATCAGCTCCAGTGCTAGTGAACACAAAGATGCTCTATTTGCCACACTGCTCAGTGTATTATACAAAATATGTTGATTTGTGTTTCTTAGATGCTGCTAATCCACGACTGTAAGTGCTGTTCTCTCGCAAGCTTTTCAGCTTATGCCATACTGAACACAGACGTCAGCCCGGGTAATCCACACCCTTCTCTTTTTATTTAGACCATGTACATGATCCAGAAGCAAGTTGTTGCTGCACTAAATTTAGATCCTCCCACATCGCTCTCATTTAGCTTCACATTTAAGCCCATACTGCTGGTGTTTTCAGAGGTCAGACAAGGGAGTGGTCGTCAGATTTGATAACACATCTAAGAACAAATATAATAAAAAGACGGTAATATATGGAAAACAGCACCTTGGTGTATTTTTAAAGAGATAAAGTTTCATAATACAAGAGTGTCAATGTTTAAATCCAGAATTAATTCTCATATGAATGGCTTATTTTTGAAAAGGACACCTCCACAACTCACAAATCCTCTAATAACATGCCAGCGAGCGGTTCAGAGGTGCGACAAAGTGTGTTTAGTCAATGAGATTTCAATTGAGTTTCAACCTTTTAACATTCTGACTGTGCCGCCACGAGGAAATCTTAGAAATCTGTTCCTGTCACCTGGTTCGCAAACTTTCCGCAAGGCATTAAGAGTTTGACATGCAAAGCGCTCTCACCCTTACAAATATGGAAATTGCTCTTCCATCCCATTTGCTTGTTTGTTTTCATTTGTTTTAATGTTTTCTCCTGCTTTTTTTCTGTCTCGCCCTGTCATTTTTTTTTTTTTTTTGTCAGCATATTCAGCTCCCTGAGGAGGGAAGATGGAGGAGACAAAGAGAGGATCCGCTCTCACTCTCTGTTGTATCTGCTTCACATGTGAGATGGGAACTCTCGAACCAGCCTCGAGTGCTGCTTTCTGCTGCATTTGCACATTAAATGACACTGCTCACTGTGACGCACACACTCAGGATCAGGCTGCTCCCATCTGCCCTGAGCCCAATCACAAATTTGCTCAAAATGGAGTTAACAACCGAATCTGACTCTGACGTTTGATAATCAGTGCTGCGGTTTAACCCAGTTAATTTACTCAAGTGTTTTAAGTATAATGTTCATTTCATGTTACTCTGTGTCCCACTTCAACGCTGACACTCGGCCTCAGCTCTTCAGAATTAAACCACTGACTTACATCCACTGAATTTATGATGGTACTTTGCAGATTGAGATTTTTACATTCAACATATTAAATCACATATAAATACAGTGCACTACTATTGATTAAAATCTGTATAACGATCAGTTTGACCTCAGACACTTGAAGTAAAGTTTGATTACATACTTTTTACATAACTAATGAGCAGTTCACTTATTTTACCATGTGCAAAAATGTGCCACAGAGATGGATCGTGTTCATCTTCAAGGTGATATTTTCAAACCACTGACCATGAACTACAACATCCTGTTTTAGCATTTCCTGTAAATTGTCAATCATCATCACCAATTAAGACAACAAAGCCCACAAATAGCACTGTGTAAGATTATATAGTAAAACATGACAATGAGTAAACTTTGGAGTTGTGTGTTCAGTGGCTTGGCACCACTCTAATCGTATTGCTTGACCCTGGACAGGCCATCATGACCATGTTCACATCTATCATGACCACGTTCACATCTACGGGTGGAGATGATGGAGACCATCATCCCCATCACTCCATCAAGGAGGTCATCATCACTGATAAAGCTTTTAAGCAGTGATTAAGCTTTAACACCTGAAGAGTGCGTGACACCATCGGCCACAGACTTCAACCTCCTTCTCTAAATTTTACTTTATATTCACTCATGGGTCTCTGACTTCACTGGGTAAAAATAACAAGCGTAACAAGGGGAATGTGCAGGTATGTGTTTGATTTATAAATCATAAGACCACCTGTCAGTCCAGGAGGAAAATTCAACAACAAACTGGCTCCAGAATTTCTAAGATGCCAGCTTCATGCGGCCAAAGCCTTTTTGTTTAGCCCTGAAAATCAACTCTGGCATCCAAACGCTCCCTTGTGCACGGCTCGCCCCTGTTCTCCTGAACAGAAGAGGCGGGGACCTTGAGGTTTCTACAGGCATTCATAATGTTTCATATCTGTCACTCTTTGTTCTCTCCTTCGCTCCACAGGGTCTGTGTTTCACCTGTGCTAGACAGGCAAAGACACGCAACTCTGCATCTCGCCTCGCTCCCAAGGTGCCTCTCAGCATTGTCTCCTCCAGAATCTGCAAATGACAGATGCTACCTCCATCACAGGAACCTGCTGCAGTCAGGGGAAACCTATCTCCCAAACCCAAGGTGGCTGTTCAGAATTGCAGATTTGACTGGGTAGATCTCTGCTCCCAGCCCCGGGGTAGATAGCCTCTTCTTCTTTCTCCATCTCAGTCACTCTGAAGCCAAACATTTCAGGATTTTTTTTTCTCTCTCCCCCTAAGCCCTCTGATCCTGCTGCTGTGGACTGTATCTCTGCCATCCCCCCTGAAACACACAGAAAAGCGTACACAATTCCCCGTTCCCTGTACACACCTCATTGTGCACAGCACCCCGTCTTTCTTTACCAGTAACCCCCTCTGCTTCCCAAGGCTTATCTTCCAACCGGCAGACATGGGAAATCACACCTCGCTCAGATAGCAGGTCTCTCTTCCCAAATGCCTCCCTTCATCTCAGCCACTGTCATCCTCGCTTTGCTTCTCTCTCGCCCTCAGCTCTCACACCTCTTAGCCTGTCACTCTGCATCCAAGCGGCGGGGCTTCATTAGGATTGATGCACACAGGTACGCAGGACTGCACACACGCCTGGGAGCTGCACACACTCGCACTTGCCTGCTGTATACTCAAATTTTTATACAGATTTTTTACATGAAATCTTTATGATCTACATCCATTGCTGTGCACAGACACCTGTATAATGACATATAAATAAGAAAAGCAGAATAATTTGTTGCTCTCCTTGACTCATGACTCTCCCTTGAGGTATTCCTGAATTTCTATTTCATAACTCTCTCTGATCCTTGAATGAGTCAAAGTCTTTATTTTCACAATAAAACATTTAAAATGCATAAATCTACTGTAGGAACATTGTTGTTTGTTCGCTGTTGGAGTGAAGGTGAGTGCGATCGATTGGAAACCTGTCTACACTTCTCACCCCTTGCATTATGGGATGAGCTCCACCCCCTGCAAGCTTTTGACAGCATAAATCAATGTAGGAAATGAATGGATATTACACAAGTCTAAATCCACCAGCAAAGTGCACATTTGAAATTGTCCTTCACATAAATGTAACATATGACACGTGTGTCAATAAAAAGAGTAATGATACCAGATGTTAACTATAAGGAGACATGTTACTATCACCTCTGAAATATTGAATACATATTTTACTGTTGTTTTTTTTTTTTTCAAATATATGTGCTAAAATGTAAACTAAACTATTATTAATATATATTTGGTTACAAATGCTGTGAGCATACAGTAAATGTCAATAATATATATATATTTAATCCATAATTCAGGTTTGTTATAACATATTTAATAAGTGATTTTTAAATAATTTCCTTATATAATCAATATGCAGTGATTGGCTTTGGGATGCATATAAATATGTCTGCAACATACATTATGCTGACAATATATGCCTACATACATAAACGTGCATATGTGTATGGGTGAGACATACAGCATATATTATGGATACGTTTTCTGTGGAAATTCAACATGTACATATATAACGTTTGTGTCCCAGTGAATATATGTTATGATGGAGCCTTTGACACTCACTGTGACCTCTATAAACCTTTTCAACTGTAAATGCATACTGACATCCTGTATGTGTACATTAGCTGAAAAGCACAGGAGAAGATGGCACAGATGGCAAACACAGTTATAGCTCCTCAGCGCACTTCCTGTCACGATGCATTAAAAGACGAAGACTTTTGAAACTTTTTTACACATTCCTCCTCTTTGAAAATAATAATAATAAAAAAAAATAATCTTAAAACAAATAATGGCACAGACAGACATGTCACAGCTGGCAGCGCTGCAGCTGCAGACATCCTGTCTCAGAGGTGTTTACACCATCTTATCTGTATAATTTGGAGCCTCGCCTGACTGCGGCTGTTTGGAGAGGAGACAGTAAGGTTAAGCAAACTCCATGTGTGCACACATGTCATCTGCCGAGCGTGATAAAGGCTCAGTTTATGACCATTGGCAGCATTTCTGCACTCATTATAATCCTGTTTGGACAGTGGGACATTCACAGTGGGTCTATTACATCCTTGTTTGCAAAATTAACAAAGGGCATTGACTCAGTGGCAGTGGATGGAGTAGATTTTACACCAGTCACTCTCTCTGAGCAGATGCTGATATAAATTCCCCAAGTGTCCACATGGTTATTTAATATTCCCCCATTAGTTCAAATCTTGTGTCAACCCCAGTTTTCTGATGACTGCCCATTTCCACGGGAATGTGGAAGGAAGGATTAAAAAAAAAAAAAAACGCTCCCTGACTTCAGTGACTTCGACATGACTGAGGAGAAGTAAAAGCATGTAATTACAGCTGAATAGTGAGTTAACCTATTCACCCCTGCTTTAACACTGTCACTCGCCACTTCAGCTTGGCACTTAAGTAGGTGGATTTCCATCCCGCTGATGGTGGGTTGAATATGAATGTGAGTCGTAGCCGGCACCGCCTGAGATTAAATCATTTGAGAGGGTTTGTTGGATTTAAGCAAAGATGCAATCAGTCTGAGACGCAGATAAATATCTGGTGAACTTACACAGCAATTATCATAAAGAAGATAGAAGAAGTTCACTCTGGCACACGAACGTGTTCTTCGACTTTTGGACTCCACTGTGCATCTTGATATGTGTACAAACATGAAGATTTATTCCAATCAAAATAAAAAAATCAGATTCTGTGACTTCTGTTTCTCTTCTTTTTTTTTTATCCGTGTTTGAATCAAAGAAACAAACAGAATGACACAAGATATACAAGCTTGTCTGCAGGAAGATCAGCAGTTCAGCCTGAGAAACACAGACACCCAGCCGGTAAACACCCCCTTCAGCTAGCATTCATTAAACAAATCAACTAATCCGACCTTCCAGGGAACTGTTTGCAATAATTTGAGCTGGAAAAATTCCTCTCATAAATTACTGGTTTGTTTCTGTTTCTGATCCAAACTAATCTGGTGTCATGTGAGTGTAAATATAAACCATCCCAGCCTCCAAACGTGTCCAGAATCTGTGCAGCGAGTCCATGCACAACTCTTTAAAGGGACTTGGGGCAGGATTTGTGAAAAATTAAATATGCATTTTAAGTTTTTTCTAATGCTAATAGGTGATGAAGCGTTCAAAACCAACTCCATCGCGTTGAACAGGCTGTGTGCTGCATAATGCACTGCAATTCAGAGTCCGAATTTCCCGCGCAGTTCTGCAGACGTAACGCCAGATGACACTGACTGCGTGTTCTCGACAGCTTTCAACTTGGATACGGGAAGAAGACAAGCGCAGTAGTAATGGACTCTGCTACGGTAAAGAAACAACCCACCACCATGGAAAAGTCCCACAAAGAAGAAAACGAAACTTTTATCAGCGGCATCTCGTCAATCAAAATGCAATCACCCGCAACGGCCATCATGTCAGTATTGAGTCTTATTTCTTGATCCTGCCCCAAGTCCCTTTAACTTCTTTTTTTTCTGTTGAATCGTACTTTGACTTTGGATTGTGTTTAAAAAAAAAAAAAAAGCTGGCGTCTCTTGGGTGAATTTGATTTCATTAAAGTTTTATTGAGCGTTCACCACAACAACAACAACAACAGTTCAGGATGGTGTGCTTGATTCCTTTAATACATTTTATTGTGCCAATGTTGTTTGGCAAAGAAAGGCCTCTCCCTCAGGCCACACAAAGGAAACTAGACAGTTCTCCAAACGCACTTGCACACTGAGTACGAAGTCAGAAACACATTACACTAATTACTTTATTACTCTTTTCCAGTCACAGTAGAGTATATAAGAGACTTACACTTTGAAATTCAATGATTAAATTACTCACATTGGTTTTACTCTGCTGCTTTGACAGTTTGGGGACCTACTTTTTGTGTCTGCAGCACAGAGGAGAGACTGTGATATGATTACCTCCACTCAAGTTGTGCGTTTATAGCTTCCTGGCTAATGTCTACACAAGTAGGTTTGTTTTAAAGGTATAAAATATAACCTTCTTGCATTAAAATGATTAACGTAGACAGGCTTTTGTCTTTCTATCATCAAGCACACCTGGTGACCTCGTAACCTACATTTAAATAACAGCAACTCTGTGTGATCAAAACTTAGCAGGTGATCTCGGAAGAGGAGAAAAAGTTTACAGCAACTGAAATCTCAGGTGTTATGATACGTCTCGTGTCCATCAAACAGCACCAGAGAAACACTGATATTTAACATGATAACATTATACCCAGTGTTTTATCCTGGATTTAATCAGCTCGACCATAGTTTCAGACAGGAGAAACCCTCTGTGGTAGAAACCTCCTGAACAACTGACGCTCTTCACCAAGATCCCACACGGCTTCAACTCTTTTCTATTGTTACTCTATTGATTCAGAGCCTGTTGATGGTAGAAAACAGAGGCAGTCTGCTTGTTAAACCCCGTGTCTCATTTCCCATTTCCATATGTGTTAAATACAGAATATGCAACGTGTGGGTGTGGATTTTATGTAATTACTTTTTCAATGGAGACATGTATATTTAGCAGGCTAATTTAGGTAACATGGCCAGTGGTGTTTAGCGGTCTGAAGAAAGCTGTGCCAGTATATTTTTCCTCTGAGTGGTAAAATATCATCTCTTTGATTCAGAGCGAGAACCTCCTCCCTCATGTTGAGAGGTACGGTGATTCATCAATAGGACTGCCAGTGTACCAACACATCCGCCGAGAGTTGCACTTTATCTGGTGATGATCAGCTCTGCTCAACTTACCTTGATGCTTGGTCTTGGGGATTTTCCCACAGGGCTTGGTGGCTGTGACGGTGGCGGCACAGGTCGCATCCATGAGCGCTCGCTTCAGCACGCCCGTCCTGTTCTTCTTTCCTGTCGCCAGATCGCACTCCCCCCAGGCCTGGAAGTCGTACTTGCACTCCCCTGGGGGCACACAAAAGGAATCAGATACTTCATTAGTTGCTTTTGTTTGGTGAAGTAGGCATGAAGGACGCATGGTAAAAAAGGGCGATCAAGCAGAACACCTGCTAAAATGACACACGCTGGCTTCTGTTTTTGTTTTCTTAAGAAAGCAGTCAACTGCAATCAGTCAATAGAACAAGTCCCTTGAGCCTGAGGAGTTGTGAGTCATACACTTTGAATGGCTGTGTGATGACAAGTTACAATTTACTTGGCTATTATCTCCCGCGTGTCAAAAGAAAGTGTCCCCGATCAACAGTGAGTGAGTTCTGCTGGAGCCTCGTCATGAGCTTTATAGCTTCTCGCCAGTGGGAACATATGACGCCTCTTTGTTTTGATCTTATATTTCCTATATGATGAAACCCTCTAACACATGAACGTAATCAAAAACAGGCGAGCTGCTGCTGCCCAGGCTGGAAATAATGGACAGATACGATCTCAAGCAGCAGAGTCGTGAAAGCACTTTGAGCAGCAACTCAAATAAATTTCACATGTGGTTTCATTTGATATTAAATTCACCTTAAACTCAACCCCTGAGGATGCAAGATTACGCCGGGAAATAGCAACACTGGCTGATGTATGGTATGTTATAGAAATGTGTTTTGAAGAACCGTGTGCATCTGTGTGTGTGTGCGTGCGTGTGTGTGTGTGCTGCATGTCTGTCTCTCATATCTCCCTCCATTATTTTGTTGCCACTCCAGCCGCACACTCCCTGGAGACTGTGACACTCATTCGTCAGCTTCCTCTCACATGAAAAGCGTCGGACCCCTTGTCACTGCCTCTGAGATCCCAGGGTGCTCATCAGAGGAGAGGAGAGGAGAAAGGGGTGAGGAGAGGAGGGACGGAGAGTGATGAGAGGGAGTGACAGGGCCATTGTTGCAAGAATTCCACTGGGACTTCCTGAGCATCCAACTTTCAACCCCCCCCCCTCGTCTCCATTCCTATAATTTGTCTCTAAGAAAGAGCTTCCTGGCTGACTCCTGGGGATTTGGCAGGCAGCCCATGTTCTCTTTAAGGTGTCACATACATGTAGGAAAAAAAACAACAACAATGGTTGTACAACTGTGAGCACACCCACTCGGCAGTGACCCTACATCCAAGCAGTGTCCCCTATACGTTTGGAAAAGACTTCTTGCAGTTTGGAAAAACATCTGATCAATCTCCAGGTCCTTGCCCTGCCCTCCAAAAGTTTCAACCAGCTCAACTTTCAGTATTGCTACATAGCTAACATTAGCATTGACAGCTCTATACTTACCTGTCTGGAAGAAATGGTTCATTGCTTTACTCATTAAGAGTTATTGGGGTTACCATGCTAATCAGCTAGCGACAGCAGGACATTTTCCGCTACCGAGTCACTGCAGAATCAAGTCTGTCCTGAAGAAGTAATGCTGCTCAGAGGATGTAATATAACCTCTTGTTTCATAAACATAACAAAGGCCGAAGCTCTTGGCAAGACTGGTAAATAAACAGCTGTTAAATCAATGCTAACATTAGCAATGTAGCTTTAAAAAAAACTGACAGGGAGCTCCTTCACCTAGATGGAGCTAATCCTGAGAACTTCCTATAGGTTGTCACGTAGAAGACTGAATGAAGGTAAAGCAGAGGTCAGATGGATGGTGGATGTGTTGCATGTTGACATGTATCACTTTTTTTATCAATCACACATCATCACTCTGGTCCTCATGTCTGCTGTGAGTAGCTGTCAAATGGTGCCATCTGGGTTTATACCTATGTATGATACCCTCCACTGATGTTGGGCTGCACTTTAGCAAGTTGCAAACAGCAAAACAATTTGGGCCATGTGCTGCAAACTTAAACTACTGTTAACCTAGTTTTCACTTGTTTTTGTTTGTCAGGATCTTTGGGGGGTTTGATTTAGCAGTTTTGCCAAATGGGATGGCAAATCCTTCTGGCTGCAGATCTCAGAACAGTGCTCAGAGAAAAGCCAAGTTTATTCCACGTTTACACCTTGTCACAGTTCTCGCAGTAGCACCTTAAGCTACAGGATGTTGTGTCTTCATGCAGTATGTTACCTGCTGAAACTTGGCCTTCAAATCTACTCAGTGATAGACATTTTTACGGAGTAGCATCATATCTGGATCCAGACTGAGGAAGCCAGCGTTACATTTAATTCTTTTCACACCAATTCAAATGCATGAGAAACCAAATGTTACAGTCAAGGACACAGGGTTGGTCTCTGCAATGGTAGGGATAAGATAATCCTGCCACCCGTTCAAAACAAAGAACTTTTTAACGCTGTCGATGGAAGATATATGCTCTGTATTTACATCTAAATGAAACCATACACAGAGCAGGAGTAAACAATTGCACCGCTGCACTGCTTATATGCAAACCAACGCTCTTGGTTATAGTATTCATTTATCTAAGATTTCCAAAATCAGAGACACTGGCTGTGTTTAGAATGATCTTCATTTTTTCAGTGTCCTTTTCTTTCCTCAAGCAACTTTCCACAATTTAAAGACCACAGGAATGTAACTTATTTCCTCTTCTCCCAAACTTTTGCTGCTGTAATCCATAGAGCCAGTTAGCAGGACCATTATTTCCTGCAGTGAGTTCATCACTCGTGACAGGCTCATTGCAGAGCAGCAGGCTCGATGCCTGACAGGCCTTACTGGGGGGAACAAAAGTCCCTCAGGCATGTCAATGCAAGACTGCACACGCTCAATTCACCTCCCCCCAAAAAAGCTAATGGCACAGCATTATTCCTGTGTTTTCGATGACAATGTCAGACATTTCTGTTGTACCTCTAATTAGCAAGCTTTCTCATTCCTATTGTGAAAATGGGGGCATTGTTTGTGTGAATGACAGGCGGCCATACATCATGTGGAGGTGTGTGGTGAAATGGAAAGGACTCATGCAGTCATACAGAGCGGGGGCAGTTCTCTGGGTCTTTCAGTGGATGTGGATGCATACAGTTAAAAGTAGACCTTTCACACAGGCCATGCATCAGGAAATATGTGGTATTCAACAGCACTGCTACCTCAGCACAGCTGTGAGACTGCACGTCTCTCCCTCACCTCCAAACTTCTTCTTCCAGTTACAGGGGATCTTGCAGCGCTGGGTCTTGATGGTCTGCTTGCAGTCAGTGCCGGTGCGTGTTCCCTCCCTGGTGCCGAGTCCACAGTCGCCTTCGTTGGCCACACATACGCTCCACTGCCACTCCCCACAGTCCGACTTACGCTCCTTCTTTCCTGTACAACCAAACACACTCTTTAACACCTGAGATAGAGGTCTAGCCAGGTCTGTAGGCAGCAATGTGTCATGACAAACCCTTCAAGTATACAGGTCATTGCCCGTGCCTCTGGACTCACAGGGGTGTCCTGGAAAAGCACCCCTATGTCAGGTTACTCACCAAGGTTACTCTAAAATCAGTCAAGGATATTTTTTGTTGTCATGCTTACAAGAATACCAAAATGATTGAATTAGTTGGATGGAAAACAGGACAGAATCGAACATCATTCTCCTGTGTCACATTTAGGTGTTTTTGCAAACTTTGTCGTCACCACTGTTTCACCTTCGCTGCTGTCATTACCTACTACGGCCACTAGATGTCGCTTAGCAACAAAATGTACTGGGTCGTAATAACCTGCTGCACATTAAACTCTCTTATATAAAAATAAAGTGGAATTTTAGTTTTCATTTAAACTAAACATGGAAAGTGCAACATCACATACAGTTTCTATAAAAGTACTTACTTTGGACTTGTTTCATATTATTCCAGTGCAGTTGTAATGGGCTTAGGTGCTTGCACTAATTTCCAATGCAAATGAACTTTTCCCTTGAATTTAAATTAGGCTAAATGTTGTTTTCTTTACCCAAGAGGGATTTATCTGACTTATTCCCCCCTTTTTTTTTTTTTGCAAGATATTGCCATTTGTTGCTGGTAAAGTCTCAAAGGACAAAAATTACTTTAAGCCCACAGGCGTTTTTTTCTTTTTTTTTCTTTTCGTATATTTTTAAAAGTTGTGTCTGGTTAAGTAAGTTGTTAGGAGACACCCTGTCAGCGGTGCAGCCTGTAGGGAGAGATGACACTGTCATTTTACCTACATTAAAAGAAGGCTTCACAAAGTGCTTTTACTCCATCAAACAAATACACCGCTGCTCTGCAACACTCACCTTGTTTCTCTGCTTTGCCTCCTTCAGCTGCCATCACCGTTAGCACCAGGAGCGCCATCACAGCCACCCTAGTCCACTGCTTCTGTCCATTCATCCTGAAAGAGGAAAAGCAGCTGTTAGAAGAAGACGACTGTCTTCATCAGTGTGTGAAGTGTCCTTCAGCCTGACTTGTCTACCTCGCTGTCAATTAATGACTTCTTACATTTCAGAAGCCTCTACTTTGAGAACTCATAACTTTTGAGAGCTCCATAAAAATACCAAAATAGTAGAAGCAGAACTTGACACATTCGGCTGTTTGATGGAACAGGAGGGAGGAGAGAAAAAAGCAATAGTCGCCTCCAAGTCTCATGAGACCAAGAAAAATAGCCTGGGGACATTTCCATGTCTCGTCGTCTTGTCATTTCCACTGTGCTGGATTCCAATATCAACATTTTGATTGTCTGCTCCGACACTACACTGTCAGTCACATGTGTATTCGCTGTCAGTCTCTGAGAGATCTTGTCATGGGTAGATACTGTCACCATATACGTGTTTGATTTGATTTGTCCAAACTTCCTGTGGAGTGATAATGAAGGTGTGGTTGGGATTTTAATTCTTCTGTTACACAAAAAAAGGCTCTTCATTGCCTGTATGGACTCCAGTGAAACAAGTGTTTAGATCAGTGGTTCCCAACATGTGAACTGGAGCCCACTAGTGGTCCACAAAGGTACTGCAAATGGACACAGTGATGAACCAATTTGCCACTGAACTGCATCATACACTTGTCTTCTGTCTTAGTTCCAGTAAAAGATCTGGTCCACTGCAAAAACTGAATTAAAATGAATTATGACAATGAGTTGTCAACAAAAGGAAGAACAGGAGACAGATACAAAACCAATGCTGATTTTAGATTATGGAGAAACACAGCACATGGATCTGGTTCTTGCTGAACAAATGGGAGATAAAGTTGGACCTGTGCATCACCAGGAAATAAGAAGTAAAGGAACCGATACTAAAGAGAGAATGAATTTGTACCTGCTGCAATAAAGGAAGGGAAAAATAAGGCGGCTGGACTCTATTATTATTATTATACTCCCACTGTAAAGGTGTATCATTGTCCTTGGGTTTCTCTCTCTCTCTGTCTTTGTATTTGCAGAGCATCTCACATTTCACGTGCCAAATTTAGATGGTTTAAGGTTTTTACAAATCAAAATCAGCTCTCCCATATTGAGCACCAGTATTCCCGTCATTATTTGATCTTCCAGCTGGTTCTGGATCAGCAGAAAAGCTGCTACTGTCACCGCACAACCTCGTCGAACGCGCCGAGATGAAATTATGGCAGAAAAAAAACCCCACTCCTCCCTTCGGTTATCCTGACTCCTCCATGACAGATTTCTCAGTGAGAAATCCTCCGGCAGACACAACACCTCTGAAAGAGCGGAGAGACAATTACCAAGTGTTTGACGCCAGAAAAATGCTCCTCTGTGCTCCAATGCTTGTAAAAAAGGGTTGAAGCCAGGAAGGGAAAATAATATCCGTTTGTCATTTTTAATTAATCATGAGCTGGCTCTGAGCTCCCCATCCCATTGTGTAATGAGCTTGTGTCCCCAACTTTATATTTCACCCATTTAAAGACCTTGTATATGTTGAACCTGGCTGTGTGGAGTACAGTAAAAGCCTCTGAGAGCCAAATCAGGTATTCACACCTTTAGCTTTAATTGTTAGATGTTAGAGAAGTACGTTTCATCCAGGATTTAATGTCCTTCGAAACCAATAATGAGCACCTGTACTTTATCTGCCTGTCAGTCATTTGAATCCTTTACATGATTGATTTTGGTATTTTCCTGACTGTGGCAGCACAAACAAATCCTGTTTTGATTAAATACTTCATGCTTCATCTCCCAACAGTTTTTCTGTTGACTCTTTTTAAAGAGATTCCAAACTATTCATTTCTATAACCTGAGAAATGAGGTGTAAAGGAAAAAACGTCACCGAATCCCAACTGTAAGAAGTGCATACAATGAGTTCTAAGAGTTTCAGAGAGAAGACCCAATGAAAGCGTCATGATAAGGATCATTTTCCAAGAAAAAGGCATTGTGGCCTTTCTAAAGATAAGAAAGTCTTTTCCAGAGTGATGGGCTCTCGGTGCAGAGCGGGCATCAAAGGAGACGTGGGGGGAGGATGGGGAGGCTGACGACTTTGAATGTGCACTCCATACAGTAGGCCAAAGAAAGACTTGGAGTTAAACTGAATTAACCATTTCCTCCAGACGACAGGTCTCTCCTCCTCCCAGGGGTCGATAAATTAAATGGAAGCTCATGTAGCTGCTATTTCCGGAGCATGACAGCACCTATAGCGGATGACTGAGTGGATCGGAGCATTACAGTGTCGCCGGCGTAACACTTTGATAAGAGGTGCATGGGGATTTCCAACCTAAAGGACGTCCACTTGTGCCTTTTTTTTTTTTTTATAAATAGTCTCCTTCTCTTTCTTCAGTATGCACAGACAGACCTGTAAGATGCAGCCCCTGGCAGCCTGACCATCATGACTCACAATCTCCTTTCATTTGACTGAAGGAAAAACGTTTTCAGTGCAATGCTTTATCATCCAGAGGTGCTGCTGTCTCCTGCAGATGTGTTTTTTAAAAAAAACAAGAGATACTGATGCATTTTGCAAAATGTTCAGACATATTTCAACATTCGGCTAACGCTGACGCTCAGGTAGCTGGGCGCAGGTGGGAAAAAGAGTCATCAATCACTGCTCAACCTCCCCCCAGATTCTAAGTGGAGATATTTGGCACCAGGATATTGCCTGAAAGTACCTGAAAGTGAAGCTCTTCAAATAAAAGAGAAAGTCATTTAATGCCCAAGAAGTTGGAGTGTGAGATTATAAGTTTGTGAATTTTTCACAAAGTTCAGCAGAGAAGAGCTGAGGGCTGTGGGTGACCACTGTGGAAAATTGCAGGTCAAGTGTTAGCCAGGGACATAATAACAAACTCCTGGTTGACACATCAGGTGTAAAATAACGAGAAAACTTTCTGAGCCTACAACACTTTTCAATACACCAGTCAGAGCTCATAACAAGCCAGAGTGTTGTCCATGTCTTCTGTTCATCTATGTGAAAGTTAAAGTTAATACAGTTACATGTTAACGCAAACATGAAAACTGATATTGGATCATTCAAGTGTGTGTTTTTTAAGTGTTTAAACACATTTTATCCTCCACAGTCTGCTGCAAGTAACGAGTCAACTACATGACACGACCTCACACAACCCCGGATCAAAAAAACAAAACAAACAAAAAAAGAAAAACGAACTGTCCCTTTAATTGCAGGAGGCTCCATATGACCACATTCAGCAGCCGCTTATGATCAAGCAGCTAAGATGGCAACAGAAGAAAGTGAATGTGTGCAGACCTCTTGGCGTGTGGGGGTGGGTGACTTGAACTTCAGAAGCATCCAGTGGTCAGTGCGGCTCATGAGCCGGTGAGAATTAGTCCTATCAAACCCTCCATTTGCCTCATTGATCCAGACACAGCTGTGGGTTCCTGCTGAGGGGAGTGGAGGAGAAAAGCCAATACTGGCCACAGATCGATGGACCTTCAGTGACTCCTTGTGTGCTTCAACACACACACACACACACACACAAGACACTCCACCACAGACAAACACCAGATGCAAACCACTCTCCGTCTCTCATCTCAGTCTCATTAGGACTGACGTTATCCCTGCCGAGTACATAAAGGAGAATCTATTTATACTATCAGATCCTCTTGCTTGCGTCTGAAATACAAAGGCAAGAGGCGATGGAGGCGACAGTGCAGGTAGAGAGGAGAGACCGGTTTAATTAATCAATTGTAAGATCCAAGATGTGGTGGATTGCTCTGATTATTAGTTAAAGAAGAAGAAGTTTCAAACACAGTTCAACTCTTAGCTTCTTAAAATCCAGTTCTTAATCAGAAGAACTGTGAGGAACATGAAGGCAACAGCCCCCCTGTGGCCTGTTAATGATGAACACATATTCTCAATAATTAAATAATATTATATTATTATTATTATAAGACACATGTATGCTTTCAATACCACTTAGCTGCATATGAATTATACATGTTTTTTAATAACTCTCAGCCCCCGGAGGGAAACAAATCAAAGAACGCTGTTTCCAGAGGCGAGGCTTTCCCATGCAGCTCCATTTAACTCCATCATGCAATATTTAAAGTTGTGCCGATGGGTGGTGAAGTCCTTTCATCAAAAAAGAGAAAAAAACTGTTAAAAACTGTTTTACATATGAGGTTTTATTTTTGGTTCAAAGGGGCGTTTGACTCGAGTCATGCAGAGCATCCAAACACTCTCAGACGAAACATAATAATTCACATTAAACAGCCCTCATGAGGATCAGTCATTGGTTTGTCCTTTCTGGGCTACTGTAGAAACATGTTGGAAGAAGCACCTGCTCCCTGTGTAGATATGAAAGGCTCGATCTGAGCTCGCAAAACCACAACGATTCTCAGTTTCAACATTAACATGAATATTGACCACTAGAGGACAAACTGGAATCAGGGCTGAACGGTGGCGCTCAGCATGAAATACTCGAGAGCTCGACATGTTTAGAGGTGCTCTCAAGGAGCTCTGTAAGCTCAGCCACTCATCTTTGAGTGTCATCATTTGAGTGTATATTCATGCTCACCGAATCATAAAGAGCCTGTTCATTTGTTACAGCTTCAGTGATTAGTGAAATGGCAGGTAAAACTGTTACGGGTTTCAGGCATCAAGCCAGACCCACAATACTTAAGCACCTGTAAAGAGGGAGGGGGGGGGGGGGCAAAGTCTGACAGCAGGTCAGACGGGAACAAGCCAACACGCTCCACCTATCTCATCTGCTAAGTAAAAAGAGGGATGACAGCCAAACATGTTCCATGACGTAAGGCTGAGCGACTGCACGACACTGAACAACAACAGGCCGGCCAGAACTAAAACATAACTCCTCCTGTACTTTGTGCAGAGGAGAAAGCTGTGGAAAAACATGCTGCAACAAGCATGTTTTATCCTGTACCATAAGCTTTTTTGTGTGCGTGTTTTCTCCCCACTTCACCCTCTAGCTTTTCCGTCTTTTCGCAGCCACTTTCAGTTTCGGAGCCACGTTTAGTACAAATCGGAAGGAAAAGGGAAACTTCCATGTGATCAACAACACCGGTCTCCTGGGGAAAAAAGTAACTCAGGTCATTCAGAGCTTTGTTTCAAGTGCAGAGATGGAGATGAAAGAACTGATCATGTCTATATGTCTCACAGACAGTCATCAGTCGAACAGGGAACAGGCGGATCTCTGCACGATAAGATGTGCACCAAACAACTGTATTTATAAAACAAGAGAGTAGCTGCTGTGTGTATCTACCTGCAGGTTCAATATGCACAGATTCAGCTTTTCTTCTCTTTCTGGAGATAAAAGTTTCAAATCTTTGCAATCTGCAGAACAAAGTTTGTTAAAGTGCTTATATACGGTGTGAGCCAGATAACAACCTTTAAAGCTTTAAAGCTGCTCTAATCAATACTTTTATATCAACAATGGATCAAATGACCAAGTGCAATGTGAAGGGGGTCACTTGTGGTGATAAACGTGCAGGGAATTATCATCAGGCTGCAGCTTCTCGTTATTTTGGTTTTACGGTCAACAACTCTCCACACTGGGTTTCACTTTTACACTTTTAACGCTCTCGTGAACCTTGTTTACAGCAGCTGCAGACAGATGTGTCCAGCAGCTCTACTGTACCTGCCCACCAACACACTGCAGAAAGAAGAAAAAAGTCTTGAACTGGCAATTGAACATTGTGGTGCTATTTTTCACAGAGGACAATGGGAAACCAAGAGAAATGCTAGCATCACTCTTTGCGAACATATTCATCTTGTTTGTTCAAGTGAAGAATTTCATGTTCTTAAACTTAAACTGTTGAATCAATGTCTGTTCTCCTTCTTGCAAAATCAATGACCATACTTGGTAAATAAAGTAGAATTAATATATTTTTTTTTTAAGTGAATAAAACAGCATCTCACGCTGAACTGTCCTGCCCATGGAAGATTGTTTCTGCTCCCGCTCTGTCTTCTCTGATATATTCAGAAAAACACAAACAAAAGAAGAAGCCATTTTATTGTGAGATTTCTTTGTTCAGTTCACTGTTTATCTTTGTATTACACAGAGAGAGAGAGAAAATTCAGGCAGCACTGTGTCCTTGGGAAAAGTCGGGCAGGAAAAAAAAATCCACTTCTGAGTGGCTTTCCCATCTCGGTAGTTGTGATTCAGAAAGAGGAGCGAGTACCTCACCTAGACACAGGGCATATTGAAAGGATTTATTTAGGAGTCTCTCACTCTGTGTGTTCCTTGAGCTGCAGCTTTTCAGATTCCAGCACAGATGATATGAGGAGTGTATTGACTAGAGGACACAGGAAGGCCTTTTTTTGAAAGCGACCTGCATGTAAAGTCAGGTAAATAACTGCAGAATGCAACCACCAAGTAAACAGTGGATTACAGCAGGAATACCCCACAGATGATAACGAGTATATGGTGAATAACACAAGGATAGAAAGCTAAGAAAGTGCAGCTGAGAGCAATAACACCTCCGGGTTAGATAACGACTGCCATTGAAGAAAAGTGAATCATTTCTCATGGGGCAGTGGGTTGCCTTAATTGAGGCACGGCACCATACCTCATGTGTTTAGGTGCAGATGATTAGAGGAAAATGCCACACATTTTCTGACTTGTGTTTTGTAAAGGTCAGACAGTGGGGGAGAGAGTGAGTGGAGAGGGTCCCTGCTATCTCTCAGAACAGCCCTGGAGGAGCCCCCAGGGAGCCACGCTCCAGAACAAAAACAGCATGTGTGGTACTCAGTGTGTGTGAGTATGTGTGTGTCCTTTCTCTGTGTGTGTGTGTGTGTGCGTGTGTTTGAGGCCAGCAGAGCTCAGTTTGAACAGCGGTGCAGGATGACGGGCTTGTTTAATGATAAAAACACAATAATAACAATGACAAACAATAGCTCTGTGAGAGCATCCGAGCCGAACCTCCTGAAATTGAAGACTTCGGTTTATGCATGAATGCCTCCATTACACTGATCACATTATATCTCTGCCCCTCCAAACACCCACTTAGTAGTTTATCCTCCCACTCATCTCTCCATGCCCCCTCCCCCCACACTTTTTCTTTATTATTAGCACTCATGTGAGGATATTATGGCCCCCATACTGTCACTGCTACAATGAACCCCAGTGGTTATCAATTACTCTCCTGTTTTAGGATTATAAAACGGCAATGCAACAAATGAAGGCTGAGTGGAGCACTCTTTGCAAACGCAGCCCCCCCCCATCATTTTCTTTTTTCTTTTCTTTATTTCTATTTTTTTTTTTATCTCAGACTCTATTCAGCTTTGTAATATTTTAGCCATGTTTTCACGTGGAGAAAAAAGGGGCTGTTCTCAGAGAGCTGGGGGGGGGCATGCAAGTGGATTAAACTTTCAACAACAGCGGCCCCTCTTCAGTGGAGACAGTTTGGTAAAAGGGGGGGGGGGGGGCTGTTTTAGCACTGGCTTAAGGGGTAAACAATTCAAACAAATGTTGAAGAAGTGAGCAAATTTAGGATGCAGCAGATGATTGCACAGACGTGACAACGATTGGCAGTGATGATTAAAAAAGAAAAAAGTTTGTTGATGTTTAAACAGTAAAATGAAAGTTATTTAGATGGAAAACAGGACCAAACTACTCATTCATTCTGTCGCTGTTATTTATGAAAGTACGAGTGGAAATCAATCATTCTCCTTGTTGGAAACCTTCAAGGGCTCCTGGGGGTCCCCACTTAAGAGCCACTGCTCTATATAATACATGCACATGACTTTTTAACAAGATTCTTTCATTCATTCATCTTCTGCAGCAGCAGCAGTCTAAAGTGCAGGACATGGTTTCTGCAGGATCTCAGGTTAAACAATGACAGACTTCAGGAATATGCTGAAAAAGAGCTGCTCAGTGAAGATCTTGACTCAGCAGATCTGGATCATGTTCATACGGCCGTGGCTGCATCCACTCCATCACCTGTTTTCCTCCTCCTGCCCATTAATCTGAATTCCTCTCAGTGCAGAAAGCTCTAAGCTGAATCACCTGTGTACAGGCCTGGCTCACAGGGGGACGTCTTATCACCAATCCTTACCCCCACCCCACCCAATCCCTCCCTCTCTCTTCCTCTCTCTTCCTCTCTTTCTCTGTTCGGGTGCCTTTTGATTGCTAGAAATAGCCGGGCTTGTTTCCTTTTTAGATCCTGGCTGTCTGTCTCGTGGACCTGTGTAGACCTGATCCCCCTGGCAGCTGCTGACAGCCCAGAAACTGAGCTCCGTCCCTCAAGCCCCTGCTCTGTTAGCATCAGCACTCGCCACCTCCGTCTTGCCTCTCTCTCTCTCTCTCTCTCTCTCTCTCTTTCTCTCTGTTTCTCTCTCTCTCCTGCCCACTCTACCAAAGGCGCCAATTTAGAGGTGTCTGTCTAATTGAACAGGCAACATTTATCTGAATGTGTGTGTGTGTCAGTGAAAGCACCTTGAGCCACTTGTTCATTAAAGTATGCTGGATGAGAAGTCTTTGCTGACAGCGTAGGCAGTGTTTTTTTTTTCCCCCGCACCTTTTGATTAAGCTGTCCTCCCTCCTTTTCACTCTTCCACCCTGTCTGCCTCTCCCTCTCTCTCTTTATCAGTTCCTTTCTCCACTTCTTATTCAATTCAGAGATACAGAGAATTTGTATTTCTGTCCACTTGAGCAATTGCAGTGTCTCTCTGTGTATCTGTGTGTATTTAATTTTGCTTGTAAACAGGCTGTGGACTTCCAGACTCTGAGTGGAGAGGCAAGTGACAGCTTATTAAAGAGTCCAGGAATCATAAGTCATCTCCAGCCTTTAATGTGCCGTGGATTACGATCCATAACGATGTAGCAGATACAGCTGTGGATCATGACTCACGCATGAATAATACAGTTAAAAAATGTTATATGAAGATCATCTTGATTTTTCTTAAGTTCAGCATCATCTACAGGGTTTTTGTTTTTGAGGTTTTATTATAACTGGGTTTGTGCAGCATCTCTGCAGTATCAGACATGATGGACGTTTACACGCTGTAGGTGCCAGTCAGTGAGTCCAAAACACACATAATTAAGCAGAGTCACTAAGACAGACATGGATTAGTTACAGCATTAGTTATTCCCTACACGTTAATGAAAAAATCTGCAGCAGGAAAATCACTTTTCTGACTTCAGGTCGATGTGGACGGTTCAAGCTCTTTAGAATAAAAAACAAGGGCTGATATACTAAAACAAAATGATTAGGTACCAAGCAACAAGTGTTGAAGTAAACTTCAAGAAAGAGAAAAAGGTTCAGTTAGAGAGGAAACTTTTCTGTGACACAGGTATTGAACTCAAGGTTTCTCTCACACAGAGACCAGTGAGGGACCAGGGTCTTTCAGAGCAGGACAGAGAAGTGAAGTTTGACTCTCAGGATGCAAAGGACCTGCACCAGATCAAATTTTAACTACCTGTGTACGTCCTACTGGAAGACTCAGACACTGAGTCTGAACATCCATCTGCAGCCCTGACCTGCACAGATGTGATGATCATACCTGAATGTTTAAAGACAAAAAAAATATTCTACTTGTAGGAAATAGAAAATCTGTTTATGGAATATTTGCATGGCGCAAAGTTGAAATTTATTCATGAGGCTTTTTTTTTTTTTTCTTTTTTTGCTAATGAAAAATTCATATTTACAGTGACCTGAAACTGCAAAATATGTCATGGCTGCCTTGAAATTTTTGCTTTTGCAAGATGGTTGTCACATTCTAAAAATGTCAAATTTGTTTCAACACCCACAGTTTTGTTTGCCCTAAATAACAAACTTTGTAAATTCTTTATACTTATAACCATTTTTATAAAAGTACAAATTGCTCTAATTGTATTCCATCAATGTGGAAACTTTTTTTTCTTTATGAAATTTTATGTGATGATTCCAGTTGTTATATAAAATTATATTGCAAACTATTACATTTTAGACATTATTGGAATGAATTTTAATACTGTGAAATAAATTCAGTGAGTTTTTGCAATTTTAAAAAATGTGTTGAGTCCAAAAAATTTAAAATCCTTAAAAGTTTCATGTCGCCCCAAAATTTGTTGTTATAATCTCCAAATTTGATAAAATCTCAAATGTGAGTCTCTTCGACCAGTTCAGTTTTTAAATGAATTGAGCAGAGGAATAATCTGATTCAGGCGCCCCCTGGTGGCTGAGCTGAAGAAGAAGTCATGTGCCTCTGTTGTGTTGTATTGGCTCTGTGGTGCTCATTTAAATAACAATAGCAGCAGGCTGTTTGCTGCACCACCACATGCTGCACAGTAGGACCTCACATTCACCACTGCACATTGTAAACCACACATGAGCGAGAGAGATGTTGCTCATCCTCTGGATTTAACCATGATTCCACTCTCAGATAACCTACATCTTACACCACCTACACACACGCCAACATTTCCCCACAGAGGTTTCCCACCCACTTTCCCCTAAAACAGGCATCACACTGCGAGGCTGAGAGGGAGCACAACTACAGCTGCCGGTGGAGAGATAACGCCTGCAGTTACCTGTAATCCCACACCAGCTTCTTACACACAGCATCATGGACACGGCGATGTGTTCAAGTGCACAGAATAGGATCGGGTACAACACCAGACTGACAATATGCACTTTAGGAGCCACATACACAAAGACCAACACATTTTCTGTGGTATTTCTGCACTTTTTTTTTTTAATATTCAGTGCTGAAGTTTCAGTGAGTTGCTGCAGGGCGGCTCACATCATCTGCTGCTGGGAGTTTCACATCTGTTGCATGAGCTACTTATGGGATGAAGGGAAAATCTAAATTTAATATGAAAATGTCACAGATTATTATTATTTTGTTCACACATACACAGTACAAGGAGTTTTAATTATTTCACCTGCTGAGTTTCTGAAACTTACATCAGGGCACGAATATGCAGATTCACACTTCACACTCAGTAGCACTGAAAGCTCAGTATTAAAGGTCCCATAATGTTTTTAGTTTCAAGAAGAAGATTTATTTGTGGTTTAAAGAACCAAAAAAACAAACTCAATGTAGATTTACGCTTCCACTCAAAGGCTTCTATCTGGAGCTCTAGTTACAACAGAAACAATCAGCCAATCAGAAGAGAGACGGCTGTGGGTCTGTGTCATGATTGGCCCACTGTTTTCTGAGTGATCCACTAAAAAGGTATGGGTTTCAGCGAAAAACACTCAGAGCAGCCAAATCATGTTAGTTTGGATGGTGGGTCCAGGTGGGCGGAGCTTGGTGACTGCTCTGTTGTGACATCACAAAGTCACAGGAAGTCCTAATGGATTGTTTTTAAGTACGAGCTGTGTGTATTTTGTGGAACTGAGCGTTTTGCACTTTCGCAGTATTATCATATCACCTAGTTCTGCTTGATAATCAAAAGGACATAGAAAACATTTTTTTTTTTTATTCAACATTTTAAGTGTGCTGTCTGTGAGCAAAGGAAAATTAAGTTCTGCAGTGTGAAGCCCACTGGCTCAGAGGATCCATGTCAATTAAAGCCAGCCACCACTCTCCACTTAATAGACCACAGTCGGGCTTCAAGGTCAGTGGCTGGAAATTTGCAAGTGCCAATGTGATGCAGGGTATGTGCTGCTCTCTGCACTGCAGTCAACACACAACACGACCTTTTGTAATTTCTTGGGTATTTTTTGATCCAGAACACATTACAACACAGCACCTGCTTGAATCTGCCAGACAGCTCCATTTAAAAAAGGCTTCATGCATCAGGTTTGCAGGAAATGGAGGTGAATGATGTTTGTGGTAAAGTCAAAGATGGAATAATTTGCTTGTTATATGTTTGCCACCATCTGGGATTTCTCTTAGCACAGTGCCGCACGAGGGCTGCAGGTGTAGAAGATGTGAGTGAAGCCGTCAGAGGATTCATTAATGTTCCTCTGCCTCCTCTCCTCTGGCGCTCTTCTGCCTGCAGATTCTCATCTCTCTTCTTCTCTGTCACGTCTCTTTGAGGGGAAGCCGCGGCGACAGTGGCGACACTGCTGCTGCAGCTCGAGCAGCATGCTAAACTGTACTGTCACTGAGACATGCACGAGATGAGAGGTTCTGACTGTTGTGACACGGGAAAAGGCAAGACAATAACTGCGAAAGTGTGGGCGGACCCTGTTTATTCACTTGAGCAAAACAAATTGTGGTGGACAGCTCTGACAGCTCTTCCCACCATTTTCAGATATAATGTTGTGTTTACAGTATTAGTGTCACACCGCAGCCACAGATACTGAGGAATACATAACATATAGTATAGTTATGCTATATATATTTACCATTTGCTCTCCTGAGCCCACATGCTGTGAATCAGAGGTGCTTTTATGTGTGCTTTCTTGAAATAGGCATTAAAGGTGCAGGTCTACAAGGTGTCTTATGTTGGAGAACAAAGGTACAGGATGAGTTCTTTGTTTTGCTGAAGCACCGCAGTCCTGTTGGTTCCCACTGTAGCCTGTGTGGCAGTGGAACAAAGCCTGACTCTACATTTACGAAAGCCTCACAAAGGCAAACACCAGTAAATTCCCCTCCAGGCTGAAGCTCACCTCAGATCACACGGTGGCAGCAGCAGAGGAATAGTTACAGTTCAGCATCTATGAGACACAAGTCACACACACACACTCACACACAACAACACCCAAGAGCGACACCTAAAAGAAAGCCTATTGATTTTAAAATAACAGTAAGAGTCGGACTCTACAGCCCTGTGAGTTTTGGCATTACCTTGATATCCGTCCAATTTCAGGGATGACTGCAACCCAACGACTTTCAGCCGTATTAATCACTAACCTGTGCAATTCAGTGCGAGCCACTCATCAATGGTCATTTTCAACTATTTTCTCCCAAAGGACACCACAGAGTGACCCTTCAATTTGCACCTCGTGTGCCCAACCCCAGGTGCAGATTCACCGTTAATTAGTGCGCTCTCGATCCTGAAGCCCTCCGTTTGATTCCCATCTCGCTTTGAAAACGTTTGACTGATTAATATTCACTCGCGCTCTTGCTCCCAGGTGGACGACCCGCAGAGAGACGGGAGCTGGAGGTGTGGCGTTCAATAACAGTGCTTTCTGTGCTGCTTTGGTTCGGGGGATTTGTTCCTTCTCTGCAGTGTTTTTTTTTCTTCTTCTCCCTCTCCTCAAATACCCCTGACAGACAGTCTGAAAGTAGAAGATAGTCTGACGGAGTTGAGGTGAACTTGGAGTGGGGAGTAGAATTGTTGTTTTCGTCCCTTTTGAAAGTTTTCCGTAAAAATCGGCGGCTGAATACGAAACATGTCAGTGGGATGGTTAAGTCCTCAGGAGGAGCTCTGCTGCTTCTTTTAAATGAACTATCATGGGGTGTGAAGTTGTGCTGAAAAAAAACAGAGAACAAGTATCTTGAAATGTTAATGTCCGGATTGAATTATTACAGTAAAAACAACAATTTTACTGAGACGAGTTCACTTGATTTAAGGTGTTACACGTTGTTCGATGAGCCATAAGAAGATATATATATGTGGTTTTAAGAACAACAAACAATCTCTGTGTAGTTTCACATGTCCTCTCTCAGCTTCTCTTGGGAGCTTGGTCGGCATCAGCCAATCAGAAGAGAGGAGGCTCTGAGGCTCTCTTCTGATAATACAGCAGATTTTGGGGGAAAAAAAACACTAAGCGAAACCAAATTTTGTAAGGTTGGATAGTGGCTCCAGGTGGGTGGGGCTTTGTGCATGCTCTGTTGTGACATCACACAGTTACAGGAAGTCCTAACAGCCTGTATTCAGAAACTGTGAATAAAACAAGCCGTGTGCATTTCTCTGTGGACTGAGGCTTTGACACTTTCACAGTATGAATATAGAACCTGGAGCTGCTTTATAATCACACTGCACATGGACATCTACCTTTATACAATATGAGACCTTTAAAGTGTGGATTTAATATTTTTACTGTCTTGTTTCAGATTCTAGAAACAGGTGAAACTGTAGTGGCAAATTATTCTTACAGCCGTGTGTGTGTGAGAAAGAGAGAGAGACTGAATCATTCTCAGTGTAAAGACCATCACTTGAACCAAACCAACGGTCACTCCTAACGGCCACTAACATCGCCGGCATATTCCCACTGTTACCTTTATCTCCTACACACCTCCCTTTCGATCTCTAAATCGTTCCTTCATTTCTTTTACAGCAGTAAGTGGGTGTCTGAAATAACATGGTGGTGCAAAATGATGATTGGAGTTTCCTGGTCTTATTTCAGTTCTCACCACAAAGGGGGGAAGTAAAAAGGAGCTAATTTCTCATGACCCAACCACAGGAAACAATCATACTCATTCACTAAAGTCTATTTTTCTTCTTAATGTGAGGCAGCAATTGGAAACAGGAGACTTTTTGTGTTGATGCTGATATTGGTTTCTTTTGATTTAACTGTCAGCAGAGGGCTCTCATGATCTATCCGTAATAGTCCTGACCTCTCATCTGCATTCTGTTGCAGCAGCTGTATTTAATGGCACCCCACCACCACCATCAACGTCCTTTCATGGCAATATTGAACAGGGCTTTTCTCACTCTCTCTCTACCTCTAGCCTCTCCTCAAAGATGGAGATTGCCTTAACATGTTCCTCACCTCGCGATCAAACACAGTGTGAGTGTGTGTGTGTCTTTGTTTTCCTGCTGCTCAATGTCCCATTGATTTCCTTGTGATTCTACCGCTTAGACTGAGTTAAATGATACCCACCATCACCACCACCACCACCACCACCACCCTCCTCTCTTGGCTGTGACCTCCATGCAAAGGTGTTCAAAAGCCCTGGTTTTTCTTTTTGCAGTGTGGCTGTCATATTGAGTGAATGACCTCATCAACTACACACTGGCCTCTGCTGGGTGAAATAAGTTATTGCCTGAGGAAAGGGAAGCAGAGAGAGGGGATAAAGATGGTTTTGCGGGGGGGGGATCATTTCGGATGTTTTTTTTTCTCTCCTCATTGTTGGTGGAAGGTGTCAGCTGCATTAGAGATTCATTTAGAAACATCATCCTTGTTGATGGGTAGTTTCAGCTTCTGCAGCAGCACAGAAATGAAAGAAAAACAGTTTCTCTGCTTCTCCTTGTGAACCTGCGAGTCGTCTCATCTCACCCCAAAAACACACTTTCTTTTGGAAGGCTTTGAATTACCTGCACTTGTCCCTGCCTAAATTGTTCAAATATGTTAGAAGTTGATCAAACAGAAAGGGTTTCGGAGAGAGAGAGAGAGAGAGAGTGGGCCGGCAGAGTCTCCCCCGCCCTGTGGGGCTGTTGGGGATCAGACACAAAAACAGGCAAAGAACAAAGGCTTGTCGGGACTGCTAAAGACGCCTGGACCCGAGCAGCCCATCAAAATCCGTTCAGTCAAACAGGCATGAAGTACCGGCGGACTGCAAGAACCTCTCAAATACATCTCTCAGAAATGTGTCAAGACGATGCTGAAATATGAGACATGAAGCCTTTGCTTCACTTGCCCTTCAACTTCTTCAGCCTGAATGAATGCAGAGTCAAGCTTTTATCAATGAACACATTTGATTATCACACTGTTTACCTTGTGCATCTTTGTTAGCGTAAGAGGAAACACACTGTTTTGTGAGATTTTGAACGCTCTGAACGCTCAGTAATGAGATCTCCTCCAGATTTGCACAAAACCTGACGTCAGGTTTTACTGTCCAATCAGGACGAATGGCCAAACTGTAAAATATGTATAATGTGTCTCCTTGGTTCAGGTTAACACTGAGAGGTGCAGGCACAAGGAGAGGCTAGTTTCAGGGTTAACTCTAACCCCAACGGCTTAAACAATTACATGTAAGATGAACCGGATCATTTATCAAGACAACACCACACAGGATGATTGTCAGACCTCCAGTCCAGCAGACCGTTACCATCTTTAAAGTCACTGCTTTGCTTCTACAAGTTAGCAACGAGCCGGAGCACGCGTATCCAGGGGCTGAACAGCCAAGAAGTTGGTAAAGAGCAAAACAGACCAATGAGGAGAATGAAACGACTCAGTATGATTTACTTGTTTGATTGATTTTTGGCAGAAACACACTCAAATCACTGAATCAAACTGCAGCACACTGTAGTGATGGGACACGGGCCAGAGAGGGAGGCCATTAATTTCTGAATCGGATCCAGATCATTTACTATACATTTGGAGTCTGGAGGTGTTCGCTGTCTGTCTGACTTTTGGTTTTGTTTATCTTCTTCTTTTTAAACTTTCCAATGATTTTTTAAAAGCATGATTTAATGGTAAATGTCAGAGGATTCTATCATTTGATTGGGCGAAAGTCTTGCTCCTTTATTTCATGGAGGCGTTACAGATGAATACAACATAATTAAGACAAAACAGGCAACAACTAATCATCATGACAGCGTCCTGACATCGTCTACACTCTCAGTGTTGTTAGTGTTCGGTGGTTTGAATGTAATATCTTGTTTATCTTGTGTCTCGATGCAAACAGTGGAGATAACAGCGTAGAAGAACGACAGCTATTTTTAACTTGTTTACTCCAGTTTCCAATGATAGTGTCACTCAGTTCAGTTCTTTACACTGCCGGGCTGCTGGCGACCCTGCAATGAATCAAACATAGCTGGCGACGCACTATATTCCAGGGGCCGGTGACAGTCTTATTTCCAGCCATCGAGGAGGCAAGAGGGGGAAAAGTTATTTACTGAGAGTGTTGGACAGAGGGAGATTGGACATCCCTGATCTGTCAAGGACATGACTTGTGCTCGATGGGAATCCTTCACTTTTATTGCATTGTCTTCGGGGCCATTTGGCAACGAGGAGATGGGCCAACATATGGGGCATTGCTTTCATCTAGCACTGTCTCCTGCTGCTAAGTTTCCTGGAGAGAGATAAAGTCCAATCTATAACCTGTGGAGCCTCAAACACTTCTTCACTGAGTCCAGTCTTTGCTCCTCAGAGCAAACTGCTGATCCATGACTAATAATCATTGGAGCAGCCAGTATTAGATGATGCATTGTCTGGATGTCAGTCACTTAAGGGGGAAAAAAAGGCAGCAGTCAGCTTTAAACTGACTCTGACAGCAGGTGGCTCTGAGTTAATTGAACACCTGTTTTCCCAAAGAGTCCTCGCAAATCTTGCCTTAACACCAAACTTAATAAACATGTAAATAACTTGAAAACGGACTTGAAAAGATAAAAAAAAGAAAGCATAATAATTGGCATGTTACTCTCATGGGGTGTGTGTGTGTGTGTGTGTGTGTGTGTTTTGAGTGGGGGTTTGGAGTTTAAAGTGGAGAGCAGTCACCGAGGAGGTCACATGAAGCACCGCAGAGATCCACCGCCTGAGGTCCTCTGACGTCAGCCAGGGAGGCTGATGGGAATTTAGTACACGACGTCTAATTTATTCCACAATAAGAGAAAAAAAAAAAAAAAAACAGCTGCAGCACCTTTGGCTGATAAACATCACAGAAGTTTGGCGGTGGATTCCTTAGGTAAAGTGGTATCTGAGAAGAGAGTCGAGTGGAAGCTGTTTTGTGTGTGTGTGTGTGTGTGTGTGTGTCACAGTGTTATCTCCTGCAGTGGAGTTATGAAACAGGACACTGGGCGATGTTGATGTTGAGGCATCTGTATCCCCTCTAAAGGTTTAGACAATATTCCTGATTTTACCTCCTCTCCAACCATATTAATTCAGTCTAGTTGCTCACACACACACACACACACACACACACAGAGTGCAGCGTTAGCCAAAGTCCATCTCACAGATCCGTCCAATTCACCATCTCCTCTGCCTCTGCAATAAGCTATTTCCATCCATCAGGAACGCAACCCACCACATTTCCTGTGCGCCTGCTGCTGTCATTGTCTACATTCATCTGCACAAAACACTATTTGCTCCGGCTTTATTTACCAAACCATAACTGTGTGTGACGCTATATGTGACACAATTTACAAATAAATAAGCAAAGCAGAGCTGCTGGAGGTTTTTTTTTGCTGCGTGGACAGATTCAGTCAAAATGAGAACACAATTCAGTGAGAGCAGCAACCACTGCTGCTGCTGCTGCTGCTGCTGCTGCTGGTGCACGGGTGCCAGTAGTCTTTACATGAGTCTGGCTGTGCTCAGCTGTAGGGTGGATGTAGGCTTAAAGGGAGGAAGTCGATGGGTGGAATGGGTAGAGGGGAGTGGTGGGGGTGGAGGTGGCTCCTGCCCTCAGTCACAGCCCAGGGCTTTAAACATGACCTTTCAACTTGCCACTGAGCATTAGAACAGTCGGAGGAAACGTCGAGTCCTTGTGTACGGACACCACAGAGTGTGGCGGGGGCTGCTGCCTGCGCTGACACCCTGCTTTACTTTAATGTGTGTCAGAGCAGCCACTGCTGCAGTCAAGGTAGTTTCCCCTCCTGGCTGAAAAGAGCATGCAAGTGCCCCAAACTGACATACAGTTAATTCGATAACTCCAGAGCAGAGCCAGTTGTCTCTGCAGGGTGAACACAGCCAGCAGTGTGCAGAGACATACAATCGTCTATACTGAGAAAATAGAAACTGAATTGTGGGAAATATTGTTTCACAGGCACAGGTTATGGATTAAAGACGCATATCTCATGTCAACTCATAGGCCCAGTGTGTAACTGTTTAAGTTTAGATGCATGAGAATTTAAATTTGTGGTTTCAACATCCTGCAAGGTTGGATGCTGGGTCCTGGGTGGGTGGGGCTTGGGACATGGCTGAGGTTTCTGTAACATGACATCACAAAGTTGCAGAAGCTCTGATGGCTCTTTTTATTTCTTAATACAGACTGTGTTTATTACTCTGTGGATCTACATTTCCAGTATTCATATAAAACTTAAACCTGATTCGTATTCAAAGAAAAAATAAAAATCTCATTTTATACAATATGGGACCTTTAACTCCATTGTGATCCTCTAGTATTGCGTGGCCGCAGTCAGCGGAAAAGTATGTTACATTTAGAATGAATGAACCTTTTGATCAAATATAAAACATTTTCTGATACTTTTAGAGTAGAAGAAGTACAAGTTCACCCTCAAGTTCAGCTAAATGTGTTGTTAACTGTCATATTTTTAAGGTCTGTTGAGGCAGTTTGCAGATTAAAGCGCCCGGCTGGTGCAGAGAGGAAGGAAGAAAAAAGCCACTTCTCCACCGCTGCAAAGAGGGTTCAGTGTCCAGCTGTTAGCTTCATCCCAATTGGCAGCGCTGGTGGATGGAAAGCTGGTGAGGGATCATGTCCTAGTCACAACACTAACTCGCTCCTCTGGCTGCGCTGCCAACAGCCTCCACTGTGCCAAGAGCCGAGAAGGAGACAGAGGAGAGAGGAGTTCAAACTAAGGCAGCACTCTGGTTTTTTCCATCAACCCCCGGTGATTATATTTAAAGGTCACTCGGGTACATAATTGAACTTTTTTCCGAGCTACAGAGCGAGTGTGGGTACTTGTTAGGGTGCGGCCCCTCAGGGAACAAGCTTTTGAACAGTGCTTCCCTTTTTTCCTGAGAAGCTTAAAGGTGGTCAGACGACGTCCAAGGACATCTCTTACATTACGTCCATACATTCCATCTACTTGCTTTTATACACACAGACTTTTTTTTTGCTTTATGCATAACTTCAATGGAGACAGATAAAATGTTGCAAGAAGCAAAAAGAAAAGAAGATGGCCGATGGAGGGAATAAAAGAGAAAATGCAATAAATTGAATCTGAAATTTTACATAACACCCTGTGGTTGTAGCTGCCCCTGCTTCATGTCATGCATGCCTCAAAGAGGAGAGGCCTCTTGTTGCTTTGCACCTGCTTTTGTGTCACTGTTATAAAACACAAGAGGCTGCAAGTGGATCAGAGAAACATTATTACAATTCATTAAAAATCCCAAATGTCGTCTTATGTGGGAAGCAGCAGTGATGTGCCTTTAATATATCAGAGTTACTCATCCTCCATTAATTACATAAGCCTGTCATGTCCTCATGGCTGTTCTCACATAAAGGCATTTGATACACTGACTTATACTCTCACTCGCCTTGAAAGATATTTGTTTAAACCTTGGGCAACATGTTAATAGAAGCCTGGCAAAGGTTGTGTTGAAGCCTCTTTCTGTTTAATATTTCAGTGCCAGTTTGAGTACAAGTGGCTTCTTCTGGGAGCACTGGGATCTTTCTGGTGTTGTGTTGTGCTGTGTAGAGACAAGATGTCTCAAGGGCAGTGAGACTTTTTAAGCGGGGCGATACGTGAGGATGCAGAGGGCATGCATCCAAAAAAAAAAAAAAAAAAACACTCAATATGAATTCACATTGTGTTTTCTTGTTTTGTTTTTGTCCGTTTTCCCGGGACGTCGCCTCGTTGTACTGTACTCTACTCTTCTTCGGAACAGCATGTGAAATGTTGCTTTAGCAGCCGCGCTAACAACTCTAAACTCCAGTGGAGAGGGCAAGGCCGCGGCCCTGGCCTGGTGTTTATGGTCAGAAGGAATGTGAACTCCGGGTGAGAAAAAAGGGTGGAAGTTATAATGAGGCATCCACCCTCTGCTGGTTGTTTATTTGGACAGACCGGCTGTCTCACAGCACAAGCTGTGGACAGAATACTAATGGATATGACTAATGATTCTCTCCCTCTTTCTCTCTTTCTCCCAATTCCTTCCTACTCAACTCTCCTCTGCCGTCTCCCCCCTTTTTTTGCCTCCATGCTGATGAAACTTTCCACCATCAAGTCAGGGATTCAGGATGCATAATTCATTCACGACTGAAGGGATAGCTGCGACATGCACACACATTTCAGAGTATTTAGGCCGAGTAACAAGTGCCTGACGGAGCACTCTCCTCCTCAGGGGCTGAGCGCTGCATAGAGCTCACTCCCACCGTCCCTTCACTGATCCAGGCTTCTAATCACTTATTGGTGGGTGGACATAAAAAAAAAAAACCCAATCCATCCATGGTGTGTTTTGCTACTATAGAAGTGGGCCTATCTAATCCTCTCCCCATCCATCATAGGTGTTTAACTTTCCACATCATACTTTCTGCAGAATGCGGCGCCTCCAGGGAGGAACAGGAAGAAGCTTTCTCCACTGGACCAGATTAAAACCTGCTGATATTTAACCAAGGATTAGACACCCCCCCTTTGGCATAAGGAGGCTGTATAAAGTGTTTGAAATAATTCTCGAATTAAGTGCTGGAGATTGGGCGCTTTAAGCAGCCTGGTAACCACTGTTTGGCCTGAAATGAAGAAGAAGAAGAAGAGGAAGCGTGCAAGAGGGAATCAGTTAAAGAGAGAAAGGCTAAGAAACGAAACCTCTTCTTCATGTGATCCAAAATTGGCAATAAACTCTGCGAAACCTTTCTAATCAGAGAAGTTTGTCGCCTCAGTGCAACATTACCATTAGCAATCCAATTAGCGGTGGGAATGGAATAGAGACACTAAGTGGCAGGCGGCTTCTTCCACGATCAATTTAACCTTCTATTCAACATCAGTGGCCACATCACAACAAAACCCTGCATCCCTGCAAAGTGAGAGACCGACCTGCTGCCCATGCATCTTCAAATGCTCTTTATTATTTTCCCTTTGATAACTTACACTGTTTACAGCTGCACAAGATTCACATACTCTCTGTAGAAACAATTATAATGGTGCTAATAACTCTGCCGACCCGGTCGACGAAGCAGCCGCCGAGTGGCTCTGCATAAAACGAGGCTGCATTGATTGAGCCAATGGATTACTACATTTAGGTGGGGGTTCTGCAGCGTATTGGTTGTATGTTATTTAATAGCCCCTCTTCCCCAGGGTTTACCTATGAGCCATTTAGCAAGGAGTGGGGGGTCGGGGGGGGGGGATCTTTCGGCTGCACCTGTTATCAACAGGAGGGAGATTCACAGACAAACGGACGAACGTGTCTCTCATCTTCCTTCTTTGTCTGAGTTTTTGATTTTTTCCTCTCTCACACTGCGGTACGTGACCGAGACAAAAATGATCCCTCAGTTCATTAGAGGAATACAAACACTACCCATTCCCCTGTGCTTCACACTCTGAAGCCTGGACACACACAAATTAGGGGTAAGGGAACACCCTGAGGACCCAAATTCCGCCGTATGACACTAGCTAAAGATACACAACTGCTTTGTCCAAAGCTTCTATCTTGCACTCTGCAGGAGCTGTGTGATAACCAAACATGCAAAACTGCAAGTTTGAGCTCCTTAATTAGATATTATGCAAACTAAAAGCTGTTTAAATTGATATTTTTCTGCACTACAAATGGGTCAGAAGACTGTGTGCAGTGTTAAAGGGGGAAGGGAGGGGGGTTGCTTGTAGTGACAAACCCACAGGGATTTATCACCCAACTCTGCTGTTCCACCCCGGCTCCTCTGAGCTTTTTAAGTCTCTTCAAGCTCATTGTTTCATCAACCTCATTTTCAGAAGCTGCAGACAATAGAAGAATCTCTTAAAAAACCCCATTGTACTCGACCTGCCCAGCACCAAACAGCAGACAAAGACAAAGTTATACAGCATTTAGCTGTGCAAGAGCTGTGTATTTCCCCCAGGAGCTGAACAAGAGTGAATACTGGACTGTTGCTCCTTCCTTGTTAACAAGTTCACCATATTAACTTTAAGAGGGGATAATGTGTCAGTGCTGTGTTTAAAGCTTGTTGTGACCCACATAGGCAGAAATCAATTAGGTTTAAAATCTTTGCTCACAATGTTTTAAAGTTGGTGCATTAACGTTGTCTGCTTCTTTTTCTTCGACAAACTCTTCCAGACAGAGGCTCATATATATTCATTTACTTTACTCTCTATGCTGAGCGTAAGATCAGCAGGTAGAGTGAGAGCTGCATTGTCATTCCCATTAACGGAGATTAAGCACAGGTGCATTAAAAAGGTTGTACAACAACAACAACAAGAGCAGCAGCAATTAAAGTTTGGCAAAAACAATTCATGTTTACTGAGATGGATTGAACAACAAGCTTCAAAATGGCACCACAAGGATTTGGTATCTCACAATGGATGCAGGAAACAGTATAAACAACATATTTCCATATATTAAATGTCTCTTAGATTATAAAGCCACTCTAGGTTCCACATTAATACTGTAAAAGTTTCAAAGTGAAATGTACACAGCCTGTATTCAGAAACCGGGCCTGTAAACAAGTTGTCAGGACTTCCTGTAACTTTATGATGTCACAACAAAGCAGTCACCACACCCTGCCCACCTGGATCCAACCATCCAAATGTTGCAGGATTTGGTTTGTCAAAGCGTTTCACCTGGAATCTGATATATTTTTATGCAATCACTCAAAAAGTGTCAGCCAATCAGACGAGAGCCTCAGACCCTCCTCTCTTCTGATTGGCTACACCCACCTGTTGCTCCAGAGAGAAGGTGTAAAGCTACACTGGGATGGTTTTTGGTTATTAAAAACCACAAACATATCTTCTTATGGATATTAAAATTTCAACGTTTTAACATGGTATCCAAGTGTTGGTGGATTAGTCTGTTTACTTCCTTCACCTGAGCTCCAGCCCTCTGACCTTTGCTCTCTCCTCTCTCAGTCACCTGTCGACAGCACTGGGGACAGCTTGTGTGTGTTTGTGTGCAAGTGTGTGGGCGGCTGTGTGACTGAGTAGGACACTAATGAGCCCAATGATTATAGCGGAAAGCCTCAGGTTATCATTAGCTCTCCCAGGATCAAAAATCAGATCAAGTCAACAGCAGAGCAGAGAGAGAGAGAGTGAGAGAGCGAGGTGCACGGGCTGTGATTAGATATTTGTTTTTCCCCACTGGAAAAAGTAGAGTTTAAGGCAGGATGGTTTATGGTGCAAAGATAGTGATCAAAAAAGCGACGGATGGATTTGCAACACACGAACCCTGACTCGTGTTATGTGAATCCTCTCACAAAAAGCATTAGTGGCCCCCATCAGTGGGCTTCGTCACACAATGGGGACGAACACCACACAAGAGGAACATTCTCTCATCAGCAGCTTAGAGGTTCTGCAGACAGCTTCGATTGTCTTGCCCATGCCCGTAATGAGATATCTCGCTTGCTTGACGTCTCCATGAGAAACGTGTGCATTTCCACACATGACTATTAACCCTGCAGCAGCCTCAGGAGCTGCACTCGCCAGCTTATTGCTGCTGTCAAGGAGGATAATTCGACTTTATCTGAACTATTTTTATTGTTTTGACCATTATTGTCACGACACGCGATCAGAGAGGCTGGTCATCTATTGGCTTATCCATGCAGGATAATCCCAGTTGACATGGGGTGAGAGTGGGATACAACCTGGGCAGGTCACCAGTCTATGACAGGATCGACATATGGAGACAAACAACCTCACACACACACATATTCACACTCACTTTCCAATCAAGTTACTGGACCAGAATGATCCAGAGGAATTAAATAAACCAGCTACGGCAAGCCAGACAGATCAATGTTGAGCCAGGAAGTTATAGTCTGGACATTGTGTCTTCTTTAGTCCTGGGAGAAATAAGTAAATAAGGGAGGATTTAACAAAAGAAATTGCATTCTGGGACGTGTAGGATCTTGAGCCACTTGAGGAGCGACACTTATCTCCAGAGTGTTGCCTTCCAGCTTGAATGATTGTGTAACTGCCTGTGTCTGACTTCTTTCAGCCCGTCCATCATCCTGTCAGTGAACTCACCAGCGACAGTAACAGTGGCCCATAGTTGTAGAAATAAGATACAAGCTGCAATATGTTGATTTTCTCCAGGTTTCTCCGGGGCCACATTTAACTACAAATGATGTTTGGAGCTGGATGTAATGAAGGATGTTGCCTTGACAGGCCTCTCTCCTGGCATCCTCCTCCTCCCCTCCTCTTTTCTTCTATTCCTCTCTTTTATCCTGTCCTCCCTTTTCTGTAGAGGCCCTCTGGACCCCATCAAGGCTCATTCTGTTCATCCCACATGTGAGGGGTCAGTGCGTACCCCACAAGAATAAACCAGCCACTCAATGTGAGGATCTTTGTGTATGTCCTCATCCCCCTACCCTCTTTCTCTCTTTCTTTCTCTCTCTCTCTCTCACTTTACTTGTGCCCTATAGATGAGAATTGGCTCCATTCACGGCGCTTCCCTCCCCCCTGGAGCGGACTTCTCAGGGTCCTAACAGCGCATTTCTATGCCTTATTGCTCCAGCTCCTCCATGGAGAACAGTCTCGTCAAAGCGTTTGTGAGGACACAGACGGAAATGAACTGGCTTTGTGCTTAGTCTTGACATATAGGCGAGATCACGTGGTGAAGTCTGCGGGGTAAAGCGTTTAACAAGAGAAAAGGGCAGAATGTGTAAAATGTTTCTCTTAAAGGCCTCCAAGTGGCCATCTTGGGAAGGAAAATGCCAGGACCTATTTAGAAATGAAGCAGTGTTATGAGTTTGGCCCCGCTGGCCGTCATCCAGCTTAATCCACATTGTGTTCTGACTTCCTACGGCACCCAGAGCTGGTTTCTCAAGCTCATCTCCACCTCATGTTTAATCTCCCCCTGCTCTTTCATTAGGACCACACCATGTGTTGATTCTAAAGAAATGAAGCGGACACCTCATTTCGAGCAAGAATGAGCCAGGGGTGGGGGGTGGGGGGTGATGGGGGGCTTTTGTCCACGGCAGGAATGCCCATAAGACAGAGAGGAACAGTGTTTGGTCTGACTCGGAGTTGCTATACCAGGGCTGGAGAAAGCCATGGCAACGAAAAGCAGAAGGTCTTGCTGGACCACATAGTGCCGATACAATACGGCTGCTGCTCGGGAGGGGGGGGGTTTGTCATTCCAGTCAGGCCTGACCCAAATTACGACATCCTGGGAAAAAGTGGCCCACTTCACCCGGCACACATGCACAGACATATTTAATTGGACTCACATATATTTGGCTGATAGCGATAATAAACAAAACATATGGATGTTTGAAGTCTAATCACTGAGGAGAACGCACCCCCCCACACCCCCACCACCACTACCACCACCACCTCTGTTAATGATTTAACATCACAGTCCATAGCCTATGGCTGCTGGATTATTGGGGCTTTCCAATTGTTTACCCAATATGTCTACAAGCCACTTCTCCATCTGCGGTTATAATTCTCAGCATTTCAAGCTTAATAGTTGTTGTTTTTGTGTGTGTGTGTTTTTCATATGTTTATTATCTCCTATCAACAGCCCCGGGGAGAAATCTGCTTAAAATGGGAAGAGTAACAAAGAAGCGATTAGGACCATGTCTACAGAGGCGTTTCTACTTTTTTTTTTTTTTTTTTACTCCTTGTTTGTCACCAAAAGGCAAAACAGTTGCATAAAAGCACAAATATTACATTGATCACCAGAAAAACTTTTTCCTTTTCTTTTCTTTTCTTTTTTTTTTTTTTTTTTTGCAACTTTACCCAAAGTTCTCTTATTGTCAACAAAACGCAGTGTGAAAACAACAGGGCTTCAAGATATACACACCACCACCAAACACACACACACACACAGATCTGCCAAAGGTGGCCTTCGTGCTCCGACCATCCATCCATCCATCTGAGTGAATACAGTTCAGATCCAGAAACTTCTCTGCTCACCCGACTGCTCATCTAACCACCTCATAATCACATCACACTGACTCCACCAAAGCTATGCATCAGTAAGTGTGTGCACCCCCCCCCCAAAAAAAAAAAAATCACTTACTTTATTTTGGAGGTCTGGTAGTTGTAAATCAGAGCTTGAAGAAGTGGTTTCTCTAGGCTCTTTTCATCTGCACCTCTGCCCCGCTGCCCTGCCTCTCCAATACTATTTCTCTTTGTGGGCTGAGCATACGATAGCTGTGTAGTCTTTTTTTTCTTTTCGTGTGTGTGTGTGTGTGTGTTGCATGGGGTGAGGGGAGGGTGGTGTGGTGTGGTGTGGTGTGGTGTGGTGGGGTGGGGTGTTGAATGCCGGGTTTCCTGACTCGTGATCAGGAGCTCATTACCCCCAAGGTCACTCCAGGGACGCCCCTGCCTGGTACCCACCGAGACACCAGAGAGAAGATGTGAGATGGATGGAGGCATGGATGGAGGAGTGTGAGAGAAGAAAAAGGGGAGAGAGCAGTTAAAGAGCTAAAGAGCCCGGGAGACCCATGGGGACGGAGGGAGGAAGTTGTTGAGAAGAAGAGAGAGGTGGACGAGATACATATGAACAGACAGAGAGAGAGAGAGGGAGAGAGAGAGTGAGGGGAACTGATCCAAATGCCAACAGAGAGGCGGATATATTCAGGAGAAGTGAGCAAACACAGCAACAAAATCCTGACTGTTTGAGCCGTGGATGAGCCAGCAGAGCGAGAACAAGCTGGGAAACAGCAGCGGCAGTCAGAGCACCCAGAGTTATATAAAAATATCACGTTGATCCATGGAAAAGTGAGTCCGACCACAGTGATCAATACAATATTGACAAACACCAGCTGGGCTCGGGATTTGAGTTTTTGTTTTTTTTCAGCTTTTGCTCAGAGCAAAAAACACACATATTTACAGTGTGATGTGAACGAGGTCTGATCATGTGATGATGTCATTTTGTCCAACTTTCACTGTGTCGTCTAACTTTTTAAGTGTCGGGCCTTTTGCATGCTACTTCTTTGGCTGATCTGGAGTCTGTCTTTAAGGAAGTGACTCCTCCAGACCATAATATTCTGTTTTCTTTTCACACATTACATCAGACCCTGTTTGAGCTGAGACCTTTAGTTATATACTATTGTTGCACACTTGCCATATTTTTCTTTATTCTTATGCACCTCTGTTGTTTATGCAACTTTTATTTTGTAATCTTCTCTGCATCCTGTTGGTTTAATTAACATTTTGTCTCATTTCTCTTTCTCTCTGCTGAAGCTCTGAATCACTAACTGTGGTTCTCTCTCTATGTTGATGCTTCAGATACAAAGGTCATGATGTAACTATGTGTTATTAGTAAAGTTGGGGAGGCGTGATTATTTTTTTCAGTGTGTAATTAGTTATTGATTACTTTTTTTTTTAACTTGCCCAGAACTGATTTTCTGTTGGACTAATGGATTAATTGGCTAATTATTTCAAGCCTAAACAAAACACCACAGTCCTCTTGATTAAAAAGTCTGAGTCGTGGCTCATTCATCACCAAAAAACAAGTCAACAAAGCCGCATGATTTTACAAACTTCCACAATTAAAAACAAAAGGCTGCGTTCAATAGTGAAACCAGGACGTAGATGATTATTCAACATTATAAAACAGTTTTGGTTTCGCACCAGTTGGTGTTTTGTCCTCTCGTGTTTCTTGCTGGACCTCGTCTGCTTTCAGAGGGAGTGTGTGGTAACAGGAAGTGGATATTCTCTGGGTGTTTCACAGCAGCAGCAGCAGATGGCTGGAGATGACCTGACAGTATAAGAGCAGCAGCAGCAGTGGTGGTGGCGCTCTGCCGCAGCTGGACAAACCTGGATTGACAGATTACAGCACACACAATCAATAAAGTGTACCATTAGCTCTGTCCACAAAAGCCTGTGCGCGATACTGATGTCAGACCGCCTCTGTAAACTCTCCACAGTGCACACACACAGAGAAATGGCCTCATATTTCACGTTATGAGGCTGTCGTTCCAGGCTCGGTGTTATTGATTGAGTGTCTGGCATGGATTCGTTCTGTACCAGAGAGAGAGAGAGAAAAAAAAACCCTTACAGCCCATAATTATTAGATAACCCATTTCAGTGCCAGGGTCTGCTGTTAAGCTGCTATTGAGACTCAATCACAGTGTCATTGTGATGCAGCATTTCGGTACATTAATGGTTATTTATACAGGAGGCGGACACACACAGAGAGCACTGTGATAGAGGCTCAACAGCACCAGTTCAATTAGTTATCAATGCCAAACTTTGTTCAAGTCGAGTCCAAAGTATTTTACAACTAAGTCAAGTTAAAAGTCCAGATTTGATGCTGTGATGTGTCCAGGTGGTTTAGAAAATGTTGGTATACTTCTATGATGATAACTAATGTTCTCTTGTCTGATGAGATCTGTCAGTATTATCAAGACTCCAAGACTCGTCTTCTGATCCTGTGGTGGTCTGCATTTCTTCTTCTTCTTCTTTTTGTGCAGATATCACATTGTTCACTTAGTCATTTGGCAGACGCTTTTATCAAAAAGTGATAATCATTATAATAACCTTCATTGTCCACACGTGTGAAAATTTGCTTTTGGCTTCACAGGTTAGTGGAAAAAAAAAACCCAAATCACTGTGGCTCCCAAACAATAAACACTACAATAAAATTAGCAGCACATGCACTGAACAAACAACAATATGTGATGTGATTTCAGCTTGTTATTGCATTTGGTTTAAAGGAACTTTCTTGGTTTTTGCTTTTGTCTCCGGTTTTGTGGATTTCTTGACAAAGAAGGATGAACAGGATCAGATCTCATCAGGAAGCTTCAGTCCAGTGCAAATCTCAGTGTAAATATTAAGTCTCTGTTTAATAACTGCAAGGAGATTATGTTAAGGAAGTCACCAAATGTGCATAGTAAGAGCTTTGTCTCTGATCTGTCCAATCACAATACAAAGTATTTGACTATATCCACAGCTCTGTGCCAGGGTGTATCTGAAATAAAACCCAGTAAATTCCCTTTGTCTCGATGGGTCGTCCACTAATTGGAGGGTCGGTGGTTGGATACTGGTGCTAAAGTCCAAATTGCCCCCAGAAGTGTGTGAATATGGTGCTTCCATTGAACTGGAAAAGTCCATCAAGCGTTTGTAAGCAAATTGCAGGTGTTTGAAGTCTGAGTGATGACACTGAAATGTGTTTGAACCGGTTTAGATTAAAAGTTATCACTGTCTAATGTTTCTGATGCAAGTCCGACTCTCGTCCATGTCTCAGATCAAAAGGAAAATAAGCCGCATCTACTTTCATGTGTTATTAAATAAGGGGGTGAAGCGGTGAGAGGTGTTCAAGTGCAGTTCTTAAAGGAGGACGAGTTGTGTGCTTTGAACACCTGCTGGCCTCCCCAACTTAAAGTTTCAGTTCAGAAAGTCGTCGGAGAAATGTCGAAACTGGTGCGCTATAGGCCAGCAGCGAAATAACTGATTAGTTAGTGAGCAGGCTTGGGGCTGTTTGGTGCATCTGCCCCTGGAAGACATGTCCTCATCTAAAGTCTGAATTAAAGCAGAAACTGCAAATAAAGGCATCGATTGAGATCAAGCTGATGAACAAAGTTGAGGGATGTTAAGGAGCAGCTCAGTGGACAAACGAGCTGCAGTACATTTGAAGAACTCCCGAAGGTCGTCTTTTATTCTAAACACCACATTTTGTTGTGCTTTCTTTTCTTCTTTTTAATTACCACCCTTTCACTTCGTCGCCCCATTGTTCACTCCTGTTGCCAAAAACCTCTTCAAATATTGCGGCGGAGCTGCTTCAGCTTCAGCGACGGCACTATCACTGCAGCGCTCCACATGTTCAGCATCATGTTGCACTGTTGGGGATTTCACCATCAGCCTCGGCAATGGCCGGTAATTAGTATGACTCATACCCCCCCCACCCACCACCACCACTACCCCCTGCTGATAACGATATACTATTCCACTGCTGTCGTCTCATATTCAACTCATTAATAATACATTTCATCCATTTGCAGCCCCCTTCCCCTCCCTCCTCAGCTCCCCCTAAGTGTGAGATATGCTTTAGTGCCAATGATATCATTCCCCTCATTTGATTAAGACGAGATAAGACAAAACAGTCTGAGGGAAGAAGATCCTCTGTTGTGGCGAAAGCGCAAAGGGAGCTGCAAAAGCAGTTTGCTCAGATATATAAAGGAGTTTGAGTGAAATTTGATCTTTGTATCAAATCCAACTGCTCCCTTGTTATTATTATTTTTCTTTTTTCACTCAGCTCAAACCGACCCCTGTCATTGTGAGGCTGCACAGGGGCCCGGGCTGGAGCCACTGTTAAGCCCCACTAACCCTGCTCGTTGGGTATAAGTCCAGCAGCAGCAGCGGCGGCCCAATAAGAAGGCGGCGGTGACTGGGCCTGAGTCTGATGAAACTGAATGAAATCAGTCTTTCGAAGTCAGCCACAGATTTTCTGTCTGTCTGAGTGTGCCTGTATGTGTGTGTGTGTGTGTGTGTAACCAAGGCTCCGATGGCTCTGCTCCTTCATCCCGTCGTTCTCTTAGACAAACACCACAAAGTATCCTCGCAGATGAGAGCGACAGGAAATGGCAGAAAAGTCATTTTTCCACACTTTTTTTTTTCAAAGCAACTATTCAATCTGAGCAACACGTCTGAGAGGAAATGGAGATTGAATTTATGACTGTAAAAAAAAAAGAAAGAGAGAGAGAGCAAAATTATTGTGTCTCAGAACATCCCCTCAAATCAGTCACAAACTGTTTGGATATAAGATAATCACACACACACACATACATAAGAACACTTCCCAGAGTCCCCGGCACAGATGCATATACATACACACACACGCACACACTTCATGCATCATATGGAGAAGCTGCATGAGGACGAAACACAGGAACAAAATGTCTTGACAGTGTGATTCACAGGATGTACCCTGCTAGGCTGCTACGTCATACCAGACACAGGACAGAAAACACACACACACACAGAGTGAACATCTGTGGGGCCATGGCTGCCATTTAAATCTGCATTTAGCTAAATACAGTATCCAGCTGTCTGTAGCTCACCTGATGAAACAAGTCAGGCTAAAGTTTATTCACACTGACCTTAAGCACAACTTTGACTCTGACAACACCACCTCTCCTCAGAGCTTGGGCGCAGATAAGCGAATACAGCACTAATAAAAGCTTAAGAGAAGTGAAGAGAAGTGGTAACAGAGGAGGCATCTCTCCTCCTGGATGGACTTTCGCAATATGGGAGCTGCGAGTAATGAATAGATAGAAAATAACAGTGTGGAGAAAGAGAAGTGTAGCTCAGAACTAATACCTAGAAAGTGGCGAGGCAAGAAAGTGATGTACAGAAAAACAGAGCTGTAAAAGTTACACAGCGAGGAGGAGAATGACAATACACCACTGAGGATTAGAGACTAGGAGATACAAAGTTTTTATTATAGTTTCAAGTGCAGTGTCAGAGTTTGGACGAATGTCAGTGTTGTCATGTGACCACCGCTCTTTTGAGGTGTTTCTGTGAGTATGGACGATGCAAACACAGCACTGACATATTATGAAGGTCAGTTTATAGTTATGAAGTTGATGTTGTGAATATTTTCATTTTACTTTCATGCGTTGGTACCACCTGAGGAATGAAAGCTTCAAGCTCCATTTTTGGTCTCCACCATCCACCATAGGGAAACATGGAGCCACTTGTTGCCAAGCAAGTGGCTTCATAGCTAACAGTACAATGAGCTAACAGAAGCTAAAACCTGGAGGGAGCTGCAGAATCGTGCATTAAATTTCCCAGTGAGCCATGAACACACCAACATCTGATCTATTGTTACTGAAAATAAAAAAACACTGGGCGTAGCAGCTTTAAGATTTTAAACGTCTCCTTTGATCCTGACTTTTTTTTTCTAGTGGTGCTGACCAGACAAACAGCGCACACACACACACACACACACACACACACACACACACACTTATATAACTTATTTAACTAGACAGAGGCGCAGCACAAACACCTCGTTCAAGTCGTTTCCCATCACGATCCAATCCTTGTGAAAGCAAAAACCTTTATCTCCTGATGAAGTTTATGACTCTCATCTATTGAGCATGAGATAATGAACAGTATCCCATTATGCCCATTTCATTTTACAAGAAGCTCAGTTTCATTAATAAAGCATAAGCTCTCGGTTGAGTATTAATATTTATATGCCTATGCCCCAGCTAATAAAAGTAAAGAGATTTTTACTTTCCAAAGACCGGCCTCGGGATTCCCTGTGGAGTACGGTCGGCATGTCTTCTCCCTCTGTTGTTGTTGTTAGCAACTTCAGGAGAGACTTTTCTCTTGTTGTTTTTGTTGCACATTTCCATCGTGGCCAAGGTGACGTAAGTGGTTTCACTGCTGATGCTTCCAAGGCTGCAGCTGCATTTGTTATTCAGGGATTAATGCTGTATTTAATCTCCATTTAAAATCCATTTGATGCTAATTAGTCATCATACACTTTTAGCATCAGCAGCGCAATAGTGAAAACGTATTGATTAGCAAGATAATCAGACTGAGAATGGATGAATGCTGATTTATTAGTGTGTTGCTTCTGTATGATAATGTGCCCCTCCCCCTGTCGGAGGAGGTGGCGACGAATCCTTTGGATCTCGGAACTTGTCGAGTTTTGAGTTAGTCTTTGGGCGTCAGGCTGCTACCAGTCAAACAAATGGAAATCTGATACAGTGCAATGTACATTTTGCTGTGTACATTGCCTCAGAAGTGCCCCCCCCCCGGCTGAATTTTAATGTGACTCCAAGCAGATAAATCAAACACGTCCTCTCCAACACTGGCGTATAACTGTGTCAGTGGCCATCCTGGCTGCAACACTGCAGAACTTAATTTATGACTGACAATTAATCTGAAGGAGCCAAAACACTCCAGCGTGTCCATCCGAGCGTGACGCGTTTGGTGAAAACAGCCCCTTGACCCTCCCCAGATTTGTCTCCCAGCAAACCACTGGCCCCCACCGTTTATCTGCCTCCGTACGCTTCTGCGCCCTCTCCCAAAAAAAACCCATTAATCTCTAATGGCTTAATTCTGTGTTCCCAGTATGGCCTGCGTATGTTCTCATTAATGACTTTTCAATCTTATGCTATGGAGCGGCGGCGGTGGAGATGATAGAAACGTCTGTTTCTTTTCAAAAATGAAAAAGAGTCTGCGATTGAAAACAGAAAGCGTACGTGATTCCTCTGGTGGTTATTTGATGTTGGGTGCTGCAGATAATCGAGTATGAGATCTGGTAGGAGGAGGAGGGGGACGACGACGATGATGATGATGAGGATGATGATGATGATGATGACAGAAAATGAAAATTGCATAAAATCTTCAAGCGAGTCATAGTTCAAACAAAAATGAAGAAGCTGTGAAAGACACTGAAAGACGGGGCCAGAGGAAAGTTGATAGAGGGCAAAAGGATTCTCCTCACAGCAGCGGCCTGTCTGCTGGGAATAATGGAGGTATCTAAACAAACTACAAACTCCTCTGGTGTCTGAGCTGACTGAAGTTTTACATTTGCTCAGTCAGCATGTGGAGAATCTCAACACACGTCGTTCTGCTGTTTTGTTCTTAACTGTTGTTGGGCTGTGGATTCTCTTGCTGCCTTTGGGGATTTACTCTGTGGAGAAACAAACCCAGACTTCCCATATTTTATCCTCTCTGTCCTCGTTCCTTCCACTGAGCAGTAAATACATTCCTCCTGACTTCCGGGGTCTCGAAAGACGAGTCAACAATACGAACTCTGAGTTGTCAAAAAAAAAAAAGAAAATAAAAAAGAAATAAAGTGTGCACTTGAATGCATCTCTCACGCCTGGTACACAACAGCTTCGAGGCCAATTAGTGAGCGAGTGGCTGTGAAAGTACTGCAGAGACAGAACGAGGGCCGGACAAAGAGAGGAAGTGAAGAAGAAGAAGAGAGAAAAAAAACTGAAATGACACACGATCAGCCCGGCTGTGAAAATACTAACTTTGTGCCATCGTCCAAAAAAAAGCTGTGTACTTGAGCTTGCAGTGTCTCAGCGTTCCCAGCAGTCAGCTTTAACAATAGGATTAGTGCCAAGCTGTGTAGGGGAAAAAAAAACGGGGAGGGGAGGATAAAAAACTGCCTGGGATCACTGCTATCACTGATGGACCCTGAGCCCCCGAGGGAGCACTCGTCTTTGTGTTTGATTTGTTCTGTCATCTAGTCTGTAGCCAGTGGGCTGAGGGCTGTTTGCTTGGCATCGCGCAGCCCTTTTATCTGCCGATTGAGAGACACAAGGAAGGGAAATAGCTCTGTGACCAAACGCTGAACCTTCTTCCCCCTCCTCCTCCTCCTCCACTGAGGCAGCATTGACCTGAGGACATCCGGTTGTGTCGCCATGTACCTGATGATGATGATGATGATGATGATGATGACGGGAGAGTCACTCTCTGCACAGATCTGGGCATCCGATTCGCCTCTGAACGCCTCACAGAAGACGACCTACCTGTGGTGCTTAAGTGAATTTAGATAGAAGTCAATATCCTCATAATAAAACACCTCTGTCTCACTCCAGCTGATCACCAGTTGTCAGTGTTTGGAAGGGCCTGCAGTCCCAATCGATGAGAAAATAAATTACCGCTGGAAATCTTGCCAGAGGGCTGAGCAGAGAGGTTGAGCCACAGCCGCAATTCAACCACACTCCTCGTCGTTCCCCCCTTGAAAAATAGACTTAAAGGTACTCTCAGTAATGAGACAGCATCTGGGTGATAGGGACCATATGCAAAAACGATGGATTTGTCTTTTTTTTGGACTCACTCGTCTTCAAGGGATTTAGAAACATGGCTAAAAAAGAAAAAGTGCCTGTGATTGGCACCAGGCCCCTCGGCCTCATTTCTCCAGTTGTGGGCTTCTCTCCGAGTCAGCCGAGCGTGTAAACACACATCAGCTTAGTGGGCCGTGGTCCTGCCCTTTGCAGGTGCTCACTGTCAATCCAGGAGGTGGTAAAGTAAATACAAGTCCATCTGACAACACAGCTCGGACCATCTGCAGCCAGCGCGCCGCAGACCATGGGGTTTACGTCCGGCCTTGGCCGCTCGCACACGGCAGCACCTCATACTCATCACATGCATTATTGAAAGCAGCAGCAGGGATTTGGAGCAACTTATCAGACGTTTAATTAAACTTGAGGATTTGCTCCAGTCTACCTGCGTTATTTGATTTAAGGCCTTTGCAAAAAAAAGTCGATTTTTATTCCCTTTCGGTGGAGAACATGTAATCAATCCTGATTAAAGGTGACTCGCTTGTTTGTAAATGAGAAGCACATTCATCAACTTATGAGATTTGCGAGGAGGAGACGATGCTGCAAGGAGCAGGAACGTCCGGCAGCTCAAATTACAAAGACAGAGTAAAGTCTGTTTAAACAAGCGACTTTAACTTTGATCACAATACTCTCAGCTCAATTTGATTAACATCCATTTTTAATGAAACAGCAGCAGCAGCAGCAGCGACCCGCCGCCACAGCCTCAGTGGGAATGTGCTTGAGCAGTGAACAATTTGTCATGGATGGAAATGGACATTCTTGCAAGAGATAAAGTGTGAGGATTATCCACTGCATTGCAGTGCCCTGTGCTTAATGCCTGCTGAGGAGTTTTTATCTATCAACAAGGTATACCAAAGCTGTGTTCTCATTACCAAGCATTAAATGGTGGTGCATTACAATGCAGCCTCCCAAATGGTCTCCATTATTGTAATTGCACGAGTCAGTTTGTAGGTTTAACTACAAAGAAACATCTTTTTACTCAAGATAAGCCTCAACTTAATAGGAGCTTGCATCAGGCATATGAATATTGATCACTACATTAAAAATGAAGTGTGTTTTTTTTTTAGCTATTTGCATTCATAGATTACTGGAAAATCAGACATCCAAAAGCAGCTGCAGTGGTGTGAGTTTCCATTGTGCTTTATTTGGTCTGATTCAAGCCGAGCAGACAGACACAGCCGCGTGCTGAGCAAACTGATGTCTGTGTTAGTGTCTCCTGTCATACATAAAAAGAACGCGTCTGGCCCGAGAGGAGCCCTGTGATTTCCACTTAATGAGGTGAGAATAGCTCCAGACTGAGCAGGTATAAGGCCAGACTGTTGACCTTTAACATCCCATAACCATCAGTCACAGGAGCCCTGACAGATTGCAAACAACTGAGCCCAAGCAGTGGTCAGATCGTGCATATCACTCACAGTGGAGTAGGGCTTCAGTCTGTCTGAGTGAAATCAATCCCCAGTTAATGTTCTCTAATCTATCAGCTATTTATCTGCCGACATCGATCAAATCACTTACAGAATAAATTAGAATAAGAATCTTTGGCACATCTTTAATAAGGAAAAGCACATGACACGACTTGCGGTGCAATATTTGTCATTTTTTTATGCTTGACTCAAAAGATATTGAAGTTTAAATGACTGACTTAGCTTCGTACGGTGACCCAGACAGGCCACCACAGTGCAAAAGCCACAACATGAATGCAAATGAACCTATCCATATTATTACTAACAACATGATGCATTGCATGTTTATTGTGGTTTTTGTATTTGTGTGTATTTCTGTGTATTTTTCACGGTCTGGGTTTTTGTGTTTCCAGTTTATGTCCCATTTTATTTTGAAATTCCCTGTGTCTTGTCTCGTCTTCCTGTGATTGCCTCATGTGTCTCACCTGTGTGTGATTTCTCCACCTGTGTCTCGTTTCTCCCTCGTGTATTTTACCTCAGTGTTTTCACGGAGCCCTTCGTTGCTTCAAGTGTGAGTAGCAGGTTAGTTTTCTGTGGGAGCTGGTTCTCCAGAGTTAGTTTTCCCCGTGGGTTCGAACTGTTGGGCGGTTACTGGGTTCTCTGGCCATTTTTTAGTTGTTTTGTGTTTCTTTACAGACTTGACCCCTCTGAGCCACTGTACCTTTGGTCACAAGTGTAAGTTAGACGACACAAATACAAACAGGGTGGAGAAGACTCATGAAAACGATGAACTGACACAGCAGTAATGTCAGTTTTGCCGAAAAAGTTTGCTAACATTAGCTACCATTAGCCACCATAGCATCCTGCAGATAACAACCGTGTCTGGCTGCAGCATCAAACCCGTTGCATGTACCAACCTTTATTCCTAATGAATTTTTTCAACCATTACACAGACCAGCTTTAAAATCACAGCAGTATGGCTCAAAGCAACATCTATGTCTAAATGTAACACTCCCTGTGCAGCTTCTCTCTCTCTCTCACTTTTACCACCTACATGTTATTAAATCTCCACTCCATCTGCCTCTGAGCATCATGACGATGACACTTTACAAGCCACATAAAAGATTCTCTCTACATGTTTATGGCCCATTTATGAATGTTGTGAAATACAGTATCCAAAAGGCACAAACAAGCTCTGATCGATATCGCAGCCCCCACACAACCACATGGTTATGGTCACAAGTGCAAAACACTCAATAAGGCATGACCTTCACAGAGGGCACGGCGTGGTCAAGGGAACACCAACAAAACAATTATCTCAGCTCGTTCCCCCCCATCGCTCGCCCCGCCATATATCATTGTTTTATCAAAATCGAAAAGGCCCGACTGAATACAGCTACCGCGGACTCCTCCGTCCGTGGATCGATGGCTGATTACAGCCCCCGCTGTGGTTTAAACATCTCTCATCGCAAGCCAAGTGCAGTCCTGCAGCATGAGTCAATACTGATGGTTGCCACATAATAGCCATCATATTAATACAGTCTGAGTTATTGTCTCTCTTTCATATTAAAAAGTTGTCTTCCTGTTGCCAGGTGTTGATATTTTAAGGGAAGCAGAGGAGCGCCCCCCCCCTTCACATGGATGTGACATTCATCAGATTTAGGCCATCAGAAAAAACTTATTAATATTTGAAAAGAAAAAAAAAAAAAAGACGGACCACAACAAAGACTTCAAACAAGGCATTGTTCCGTCTCGCCCACGCTAAAACCTGTGATTTTCGAGTTGAGAACTGAGCCAGGCTTCAGGATAGTCTCATTATGCAACCGCTATCATCAAATGCACTCAGTCGGGGCTTCACTTGAAGAGTTTGCTGTGTCTCCTCTTCTTGAAAGGAGCCGCGGCGATAAAAAAAGAAGGTCTCTTATCAGTTTCTCCGCTCATTTCACAATCTGCACATTTCTAGACGTCTTTTTTTTTCTTCCCTCTCCTCCTCTCTTTCTTTTTTTTTATTCCTACACTTTTCATAAGCACATTAAAACATGTCAAGACATAAAAGTCATTAGCCCTTGTAGTCTGACATTTAAAGGCAGCCAATTCTCTGAGTCATCTGGGGACACCGTCCTCCTGTAGAAAATGTCAGACTAATAAGGTACAAACAGTCACCGTAATCCGATTCAGTGTGCATCTTTAAGCAAAAGATGCAATCAATTTATTCAGCCCTCTGGTATCCCGGCAACATGTCTGTGTCTCTCTCTCTCTATCCGAGCCTCTAAATCTTCCCTGCTAACCTAAACATAAGGGAGTGAGGAGGGGGACAGGCTGGTTACCAGGAGGGATGTGTGTTCATTCCTGTTGTTGAAGGGAGAGGACCTCATTGAGAGGACTCAGTCATTTGACCTGAGAATGTCAGTCTATCTCCTCTGACATTCACAACAGCAATGCTGACACTGGTGCAGCCAAGGTCTGAGAATATTTTCCTCAATTGCCAATAGGAGAAGAACAAGTCTGCTAATAAAGCTGCTGTGTTTTAACACAGCAGAACCAAAAGGTTAAAACCTAAGAGCCCAGTCTGTATTAAAGTCTGTCAGAACAATTTTAGGTCAAGGTCCTTTTACAGTGCTTTCAACCATATCACATGGTTTTCATCAGTGAATGGTGATTGCTTAGCTGTGAGCTCATCCATCACACTTAAAGACTTTTTGTCGAATACAGCAATTTACCACAAGAGTGGAAGAAACTATAATGTGCTGCGTGTACACACCATATGTCCACACTTATCAAACCATATCAATATATCTTTATACATGCATGTACATACCATATATTAGTGCAGGGCGGCCACGTCTGGAGCTGAAAAACGAAGCAAACACCAAAATGCTATGAAATACAGTTCCTTGGATGGCCACTTGGGGCTGACAGTGAGTCAATACCCATCAGCATTGCAGCATAAATTAACATGTTTACTGTCTGATACAAAAAACTGTTTTGCAGCTATTTTCCTCTTCATAACAACCGTGCAGTGGAGTATTTTTGTTTCAGCTCGCCTTAAAGACAACATTTTTAAGGATTATGGCTGGGAGCAGAATCAGGTGCTGCCAAGATGGCGACTGCAGAGCAGCCCACTCTGCTCCTCAGAAACCTTTAGGTGACATCATAAAGGTTTTGTCCATCTTCATCAGCAGTCTCTGATATGTGTCTCCAGTAAAGCTTGTTTTTTAGGATGTTCAACATCTGCAAACATGTCTCCATTAAATCCCTGCTATAATCTATGGTCAGAAATCCTGCAGCAGTTTTCTCTGTGCCGTACTTTTCAATGCAGATGTGTAATGAAATTTTAAATCAAATACACACTGTAAACAAGAGCATGAATGTAAATTAAATGCATAAAACTTGTCGTTTCACATCTGAAGAAAAGCAAAACATTGCAGGACTTCTACAGATCACGTCATTTTGCTGTTGAGCTCTCATCCATTAAGACAAAGGGATTAAGTGGAGCTAAGTAGGGTGGGATATAATGACTGACAAGGAGTGGATGGTTGTTGCTGGTGGCCTCAGTGGCAGTGCAGTCTGTGTGAGTTGTACAAACCTTACTGAGGGACCTTTTGCAGTGCTGCTGACTGCCCAGATTACAGGATTACTGCTGTCACGGACTGTTCGACACCTTTAATTCAGCCGAAAGCTCCAATCCTGTTTCTGGCGACGGGGATTTGTATCATTCAAATCCTCCCTGTGGCTAAGATGAAAATATATATATATATTAATCTAATCTCACAGAATTGTCACTGCCTGAATCACTCTCACTCACTGATGTGCGCAGCCCCAGGAATGTTAATTAACGCTCAGGTCGCAGAAAGTCCTATCAGGAAAAGCAGGGTAAATATTTGAACTATCGGAGATGTGTTTGATTTATCTGCCAAGACACACAGGCTCAGCGAGGAAGAAAAAGAAAAACCTCCAAGTGGCATCTGTATTCTGCCGTACCCTCGCGTCCAGGTCACGGCTATCAGGTCGTTTATCAAGCGAATTATGTGCATCACACTCTTAGATGTGTTGTCCTGTGCTTTTATCACACCCTTAAGGACCACGATCTGATAAACACACACATGTGCACACATAGAGGACTTGTAGGGGTCAGTGGGGGATTCTGCAGCCTCCATCCAGCACCAATCCATATCTTACACTTGCCCCCACAAAGAGCCATCAAGGGCGGGGTATCCATCTCCCAGATCAGCTTTTTAATGTGTGCGGTCACGTGATCGAGGCCCTCTGGGTGTCATGTTGGCAGGACAAGCACATCCATCTCAGCCCTAAAGAGACCCCGGCTTCCCTTCAGTGGATGAAATCTCATTGCTGGAGAACAAAATCCACATTCACACTTTTTTTCTTTTTGGCTCCACTCATTAAAATCAAATTGTTGAAGTCCGTGCCATGATGCAGGTGGTGATTAGCTGAAGCCCTAATGTCTGGTGGACTTCATGCTTGACCGTGATGTTGCTCTGAGATCCCTGTCCTCAGCCCCTGCAGCCCATCATGTCGTGCCACAGCTGATTTGACACATCACTGGTTACAGGCGACTGTTGGCTTCAACTTTGCCAAATGACCCACATAGAGATGGTCAGTGCGTGGTCCTCCTGGCCTCACGGCACCATCGAAGAGAACCTGTTTACACAGAACCAGTCCACAGTTTCATCAGTTTGATCTGATTGAGTTTCTTTTTTCTTTTAATGAATCCTGAAGGAATGACAGCAATTCCATTAATATCCCGTGTCCCCCATTCAGGATGACATGAAATGGTGAGAAGATGAAGTAAGACGTAACTCAATTCCAGCAGAAAATGATTGCAGGCAATTCCCTGACACGGGCATCATTTCCCAACTCTCTCTATATAGCGTTTCTGATAGCAGAGTTGTGTGTGTGTGTGTGTGTGTGTGTGTGTGTGGGGGGGGGGGGGGGGGTGTTAATAAAGATTTGGGTCATCACAGACAGCAGATTCATCCGGCTAAAACAAAATTGTCATCACTCTGCTTTGCTGAGCTAGAGTTTAAAGGGAAGGGAGGAAGCCAGGAGGGGAAATGGGTTAGTGAGGAGATAGAGAGAGCAGCTGTGTTGTGGTGTATTGCGCTGTCCCTGTCAGACCGGGCGTATTGAATTGATGTCACTTCTTTAAACTCCAGTGGGATGGGCCGCTGTGTGCAGTGTGTGTGTGTGTGTGTGTGTGTGCAGGTGTGTGTGTGAAGGAGACAGGGAGGGAAACACTGATAACTGTGGGTTTCCTGTGAATCTGGAGGGCCTGGCGACCTTCCAGAAACTCAAGGAGCTTCTCCAACAAGATCAAGTGAACCTCCAGTCTGGGACACAAATGACTGGGGGGGGGGGGGTTTAAGTGCATGTGCACATTCATGCAAGTGTGGTGTTTGCAGGCATCCCCTTTCACACAATCTCCAAACACACTGACAAGGGAAAAAGACCTAAACTGCATGACACACGCTTTTCAATATGTTGCCAAAGGTTTCTCAGCTATTACCAAAGACAAAAAATCAATATGTGACCTGGAGAAAAAAAGGGGTTCCTGGTCTTTGGTGAGAGTGCCTCGCAAGCCATGGTCAAATTGTGCATTTAATCCAATTTATATGGAGCACTCAATTCATGTGTGAAAGGAGAGACGAAATGAAAGCATCCTCTGATGAAATGGATGTGCAGTATTTCCTCTTTGACGACGGTGACGACACAGCTCGCTGCTCGCGAGTCACAATGTGGATAGCATGAAAATGATTTGCCAGTGCGTCACAAGTGTTTTTAATCTGAAAAGATCAAATATTGATACGGCAGAAAGTACATGACTCAGTGCTGGTGCCCTTGTCCCCTCGATCTTCCTCTTGTCTCTCTGATAGCAATTACAATTATGACTAAACTCAGAGATTCATCTTTTAATGTCCCCTCCACACTACACCACTGACTCAGCCTGCTGCCATCTGACTGTAACCATTTTTTCTTTTTTAACTGCAGGAATTTCAATATCCAGAGGAATGTTAAGAGTGTGGTTAAAGTCAAAAAGCAAAGTAGGACACTTGTGTCTCAGATTAGGATCTTTCAAAATTGGATCCACTTCCGCACAGTGCAGCTAAACGCAAAAGTGAAACTTGATATACTGCAAATGTGGACATGTGGTAGAGCTAAATATTAAAGGACACATATTACATAAAGTGAATTTGACATGTATTCTTGTTTAGAAACCAGTTCTATGTTTGATATTAATACAGAGAAATTGCTGAAGTGCTCAGTTCTCAGAGGAAATGCTTGTAGCCTGGATTCAGAAACTGAACCTTAAAACAAGCTGTTGGGACGTCTGTAACTTTGTGATGTCACAGGAAAGCACCCATTGAACTTTAAAGATTTTGGTTTCTCTGAGCATTTACCTGAAATCTAGTGCATTTTTTTTATACTAATACTTGTCAGCGAGTTTTGGTACCTAAAACCACAAATATGTGGGAGTTTTAACTGCTGGACCTTTGGCACATATCAAGTCCAAGCTATGGAGCAAATGGACGTGAAATCTAGACTTGACACAGAGCAGCTGGAGGAACATCTGGCAGCTACAGGTGTAGTGATGAAAAGTGACTGTTCGTTATCAAGAATGGCGGCATCTGAAATGCAGAGCCTGCTATGGTATCTGGAGACCAAGTCTTTGAAAGAAGAGCAGAGAACGAAACTGAAGGTTTGATTTACCCACATTTACTCACTCCGCTGGAAGTGAGGACACAGGATCTGATTGGTTGAAGTAAGCCCATGATAGACGGTGACAGATCCAATCACGTGCCAAGTTTTTCTTTTCTTTTTTTTTATGTTTTGAAAACTCCTGTTCTTCCCAAACACTTTCCCACGAAGTCATCCCAGATGGTTCTGTGTAACAAACCATCTGGTGTGTCAGGTTAGGGACGGGACAAGAAGAAAAACTGAAATAACTTCAACTCCTGATAAGTTGAGATGATTCAGAAACTGTGAGCTGTCACACAAACACAACACAGTCACAGTAGGTTCAGTGGGTTCATTGCTTAGCAGCTAGCTTCAGCTAACACCTCCGCAGGTGGTAAACATGCAATTCACAAACAAACAGATTCATGAGAGGAAAAAGTGATGACCTCTTTTGTATCTATCAGCTGTGTGGTTCATTTCTGGTGCCATTTAGCTCATGGCTTTGGTTTAACGGGGTGCAATTTTACGCGTTTCCTCAAACTCACCACTCTACCACTGAGTCACCAGGACAGTGTTTTCACTGAAAATCTTCCAATAGACTGACTGTACACACGTTATTAGCAACGAGCTACACAAGCATGCTTTAGCATTGGTTTCTAAACACAGAATGTTGTAACAGTGATAATGATAAGTTGAAAAGAGGTGGATGATAGTGTTTGGTTCATAACTCGTTTCAACTGTCCTCCATGATCACAGAGTGTGTTTAATGCACCTTTAGCTAATTATATCTTGACTTAATTCATTAACCATTAAAAACGCCACCAGTTACAGTTCACAAACCTCCACTAACCCTAACCCTAACCCAAGTTGCATGATGTGGACGTGGCGCCTTTTAATAACTGGTTATCCTTCACCACTTTTACAGCATGAAGCCTAGCAGGTGTGTCAGCATATAGCGTGCTCGTGGAGTGGAGGGGTCCCTGAGGAGAACTAAACTTAACTCCATCAATCCATAAAATCAAATCTCTCACTCTTTCTTTCATTCCTCCTCCATGTCTTCCACTTACGGCCCGTCGTGAATCACTGGCTTTAGTTCACTTTTTATTGTCTGGCTTAACTGTATAGCACAGCAGAGTAATAGACTATTGACTTTTTGTCACACATTTGCAAGTATAGGCTTGTACAAGGGTGAAATAAATATGAAACTGTTACGGTCCACTGATAATGTTTTTAATGCACCTTCTCACTCGCAGTCATTTATACGTTCCTCCCGCCAGAAAGAAGAAGCAGCTCCATGTGGAGACGGCATTTGCACCTCAGCTTCCGTCAAAGTGGTGTCAGACAGGCCCTGATGCTCCCTGTAAAGTAAAGTATCAGGCGCTGAGATAGGTCTGACTGGGGCTGTCTCTGCTGTGTGTTAGCCTGCCTGTCCTCATTAGATGCTGAGAGACTGACACACTACCACCACCACCAACCCCTCCACCCTCCCTCTCCCTTTCCCTTTCCCCTTCAGCCCAGATGAAGCCCTGCAAACACTTGCTGGGCGTGAGCAATAATGAATCACTATTAGCCTTGGTCACAATGGCTGACAACCAATTTACGGGCGAGGAGAGGCTGCAGACAGTGACATTCAGGTAAATGTGAGCGTTTAGCTGCTCTACCCTGAGGTAACAGGTACGTTCAAAGCCTCTGTGATGCCCAGATAAGACAGATTACATCTTATCTCCTGATATTTGTCTCTTCACCTCGAGTCATTTTGATGCAAAACAGTGACAATTCTGCAAGAATGCTGCAGCAAGAAGTTCAGTATCTTTTAGCGCGTTAGCTGACTGGTCCATAAGTGGGTAAATACTGACACCTAGTGGTGAGAACACAGGGAAACATGCACTGGCTCCTTTCGAAGGTGGAAAAGTATCCACATTATATTATGTCCCTCTGAGACTATGACAACTGATGTGACATAATCCTCTTCTATAAATATCCCTTAATACATAGAGATATAATCAATATATGACTCATACTGAATCTTATTGTCACAGATTCCACAAAACACTGAAACTTGATGATGATTATAACACGTGAGATAATGTTTTAAGTGGGCTTGTAAAGAGATTACGTGTAATTGATGATTTCCTCTTCTAAACAGGAAAAGTAAAATGCTTTATTGCCCAAATGAAGCCGAGCTCAGCATGCCTTTTTAAAAAAAATCTGAGTCATTCCAGGAGGGAAGTGCAGAAATTAACAACGAGAGCATCTGCTGGAAACTCAAATGCTCCTTTATGGATGACAAACGGGCCATCTGTGATTCCAGTCTCATGTCAAGAAAGAAAGCATAGAGGACACGAGGAGAAGAGGAGAAGACTCAATTAAAAGTAACTTTTGGGGAGGAAAAAAACAAACAAACTTCACTTTATGCTCAAGTTCCTCTTGAAGGTGACAGGACAAGTGCAGTGCAGAGCACTCCCATCAGTCGGGGTGAAGACTGCAGGTTGTCATGACAGCCATCAGCCAGTCAGTCAGTAAAAACCTCCCTCTGCTGCTCTGACTCTAATTTTACATCTGACTTTTGCACAGCTGCAGCAGCTATTGAGTAAACATAAGTATCAGATTATTGCACACTACAATAACACACTCATTAAATTATGCATCAATATTACACTAATTAATGCAGTGTAATCAAACGTATCGAAACAAAATGACAGTTATAGGATAAAGCTACTCAGTGTTTGGCTAAAATGCTAAAGGCTGTTGTTTAATTCATTATAGCTTTGATTAGTGAAGTCAAATTAATTCACTGTCCTCTGGCAAACGTTTTTAGTAGTGTAGTGTTTGTTTTCTGCCGTCAGTGTCCTGCATTCAGCTGGAAGAGGATGAATGTGGTGACTTATACTATAACTGAAGTGATTATATTGACCTGAGGAGAAGTCCTGGGCCTCAGAGGGACACTACAGAGCTGAGCACAACGTCTTATCAGGCCTCTGGTGATGAGGAGCTCCCTCCAGCTTTTGGTTAATGAAGTCACAATCACAGAGGCTGTGTGGTGCTGGTTTGTCACGACTGGACTGCAAAGTGGACAGAATGAAAAATAAAGATAAATAGACTGTGCACACTGATGCTCTGAAGTTGTGCAACACATTTATCACAAAGGAAAGAACCTCAGTGAGCAGACTCCATTTTTCTCTGTCTATTAGATGTTGTTCTTTGGAGTCTGGGGAATAAAACCAGGGAAGAGGTATAAGGAAGAAAAGTCATGTCACCAAACTGTATGATAAAAGTCCTGAGAGAGAACTGCAGAGTTACAGAAAAGTTTTCTTCTGAGCATTTTAACAAAATCAGAGTGTATAGTGCAGCTGCTCTATCAAATGAATAAGGTCCTAAGTTTGCAAGGTCAGAAATGTAAGTGTTTGAAAATCGTAGCTGCAGCTTACCACTAGATGGCATTGTGCATTGTAAGCTCAGAAAAACATCAGAGACAAATGAGAACTGGCTGCAGACGTGGACTATAGTACTGCCCTGCACGTCAGTATTTTATAATGAGTTTATCTTATATGTTTTCTTAAAATATATCACATCATGTCAGATTATTAGGGGGATCTAATGTGAGATGATATTTGGACCAGTTTTTCCAAACCCCTCAGGCTTGTGAGTCTTAAAAACTGAAGCAGGATTTAAAAGTGACCCATGAAAAGTTCAACCAAGTATTTTTCCCCCTCCACCCTGTTTCATTTTCATTTTTCAAGCCCCAGACATTTTGTATTTCAAGGACAAAAAAAGCCACAATTAGACAAAACCAGGAGGAAAATGAGCTTCATTTTGTGTTGAGCCAAGTATTTATATTTCTCGTCATTAAGCCATTTGGCAGCCCTTCATATGTTTCTTCTTTACTGAGGAATGATAAGGAGTAAGTTAAGGGTTAAAAATGCCTGCTCTGCCTCTGAGACTCCGCCTCCTTCGGGTGACTCAGCACAACAGGAAGTAGGAAGTGCTCCCAGTTAGATACGCATTTCTGTCACAGGACTGTGGCTCTCAGGTATGTTTGGCTCTAACTTATCTTACCTTATATGAACCTGGCTGTTTCTCAGTTGAAGCCTTTACACACGGCTGTGAGTTCAGATGGTGCAGTTAATATCCTGCAAAGTGAGTGACTGTGCGTGTGTGGGTGTGTGTGTATGTTGGGGGTGCTCTGCCTGCCTCTGTTCACCTCTGCCTTACTTTCGTTTCACAGTAAACCAGGATCTGAACAGCGTCAGGATGGCTGGCAGGCTCTCGCTCCCAGAGGTCGACCTCTCCTGTCCCATATGCTGTGAAATCTTCAGAGACCCCGTGGTGCTCAAGTGCAGCCACAGCTTCTGTGCACCCTGTCTGCAGAAGTACTGGTCTCAATCGCGGGGCCGGAGCCGTGACTGCCCTCTGTGCAGGAGCCAGAGCGTGGACGACCCCGTGCCCAGTCTCACCCTGAAGAACCTGTGCGAGTCCTACGTCAGCATGGAGAGCGAGGAGCAGGAGCAGGATCAGGCGGGAGAGCTGTACTGTGAGCCGGGGGAGATGTGCCCCCTCCACGGGGAGAGGCTGAAGCTCTTCTGTCTGCCGGACAAGGAGCCCATCTGTGTGGTGTGTCACACGTCCAGGAGGCACAAACAGCACGACTGTTGCCCTGTCAGCGAGGCTGTAGTGGATGTGAAGGTGAATCCTTCAAAATAAAACCAAAACAAGCCTGAATAATGATAAACCTCATTATGAGCTTAGAAATTAATCTGCTTCTCGCCAACAGGCCTTCAAATTAACTTTCTCTTAATTATCCACTCAGGAGAAAATGAAGTCAGCCCTCAGCTCGCTGCAGGAGAAGAGGGATGCTTTTGACAAACTGAAGAAAAACTATGAAGACACTGTGGCGCACATTCAGGTGACACTTCTTACAAACTTTTCCAGCATTGACAAGCCGAGCCGGGTCGTTTCCAAAGCCGTGCTCATGCCATGGGTTTCTGTTTCAGGTCCAGGCTCGATTTGTGGAAAGACGAACCCGTGATGAGTTTGAAAAACTTCGCAGCTTCCTTCAGGCGGAGGAGGAGGCCAGGATGGAGGCGCTGAGGAGGGAGGAAGAGCGGAAAAGTGAACAGATGAAGCAGAAGATTGAGGAGATGGAGAGAAAAATAACATCCGTATCTGCATCCATCAGAGACTTGGAGGAGGAGATCGCTTTAGAGGGCATCTCCGTCCTTCATGTGAGTTTGTACATGCTTTTATATATGAACACAAGCTTTGATATTTGGATAAAAAAAAGTTTCTGAAATAGTGGATTTGTCTCTCTTTTTGCAGAAATGCAAGAAGACACTTGCAAGGTAGAAAAAGCTTTTTATATTTCAAACTTTTTTCACTTTTCTTCCATAACATGAGACATATACTGAATTTTTATGTGCTTTCTGCAGAGCGAACTGTCCAATTGAAGATCCAGTGATGGCTCCAGGGGCGCTCATAGATGTGGCCAAATATGTGGGCTCCCTGGCGTTTGATGTGTGGGAGAAGATGCTTGCAATCATCAAATACAGTGAGCACATACTGTAGTTTCTCCTCAGGCCAGGGTGATGTTTTATTCTTTTAAAGTTTTAGCTTTAATCCATCAGGGATTACAGAGAAGGAGAAAAGGTTGTGATTTTGAATGAGATGCAGTCAAAGTATGTAACAGCTGACAGTCTGCCATGTTTTCTTCAGCCCCAGTGACTCTGGACCCAAACTCTGCCGCCCCGTGGCTCATCCTGTCAGACGACCTCAGCAGCGTCAGTGACAGTGATGAGAAGCAGAAGCTGCCAGACAATCCAGAGAGGTTCGACCCCGACACCAGCGTGCTGGGCCACGAGGGCTTCACCTCAGGAAAGTACTCCTGGGATGTCAACGTGGGAGATAACACGGCATGGGTGGTCGGCGTGGCCAAAGAATCTGTCAAGAAGAAAGAGAAAGTGTCCTCGGTGCTGGGGAATGGCTACCTGTGTGTGTACTTCTACCACAAGATGTACTTCGCCGGCACGTCTCCGCTGACACGACTGAACCTGAAGAAGAACCCACGGAGGATCAGAGTGCAGCTGGACTGTGACAAGGGCAGAGTGTGTTTCTACAACCCAGAGGACAACACACACATCTACACCTTCAAGCACAGCATCACTGAGAAGGTCTTCCCCTACTTCTGGGTGGGCTGTCAGCAGTGTCCTCTGACAGTTGAACCACTGCAGGTGTCACTGAAGTTTGAACATTTCAGCTTCACAGGTTGAGGAGTTTCTCACAGAATGATGGCAGAGTGAAATCTAACGGTGTCATATCTGTTTTTTCTTTCCTGGTTCAGTACAGTGTGTCCATCTCTCTCAGTGTAACATACAATGAATGCCTTATATGTACATTTCAAATGAAGTGATTTCTTACTTGAACTTGAACCATATGACTTCTGACTATTATTTTGGGGAAATATTGTTTCAATTTTTTTGGTACAGTGCAACTTTGGAAAAAAAAAAAAAAAAAGAAGCAATTTTTCTTTTTGAAAAACTTAATTTTGAAGAATTGACCTTTGTGTAATGATTCTACCTTTGCATGTCAAAGTCCGAATGCCTTTTTTTTTCTAACTACTGATTTGTGCTGCACTACATAGCTTTATGTGAATACACTAATGAAGTGAAATTATTAAATAAATAATTTATAAATATCAAGACTCATCTTGATTTTATGCAACTCCCTCTTGTGGTGTGAACCTATGGGACTGAAACTATGACTGTTTTAAGTATGACTTAAGTTCAGTCATAGCAGACATTTCAACTCATAAAATTATACACAGGCTCTGAAGTCTACTGGAACATTTCAAAACTTATTACAATTTTATCATAATAACTAAAGGTCAAACAGCCCCTTTAACAATATGTGATTACAGTGGCCTTAATTGTTCTTTATTATTAAAAAAAAAAAAAAAAAAAAAAGATTATTTTCTATACTATCTTCTCCATTATTATCCCTTTATTTGTATGTTGTCGTGTTATTGGACCACAGCCTTGTGATGCCGTCACTTTATTCACCGCTCCCACTGAACCTCGCAGGCGCCTCGCGGTCCTTTTTCCTCTAATCGATGCATAGAGCTGAAGTTTCCTTGATTCATCGTCACGGTGCCGTTTGACTCGAGCGACTCAGCGGTAACGACCAGATCAGGCAAGTGTTATCCACTTATCAGCTCGTTGATGAGTTTCCAGTGTTGTCCTGTTGTTATTAGCTGCATTGCTAATTGTCTCTGCAGCTACGAGCTGATAATGTGTTAAAAAAAATGTACAAGTTACATTGTAATTCAGTTTTGTAAGTCTTTATAAAGTAGTTTTTTATTTACATGAATCATGAGCTCCAGTCGATTTGCCCCTAAAATATTGGCTAAGTATATTTAGTGTATGAAGTCAATATTAATTATTTCCCCCTCAACACAGCGTGATTATGATGCTGATAAAAAGTGGAGATGGAGGTTAGCTTCAGCCTAAACTAAGCTCACATTATCTTAACTGTCTTACGGATGTTTCAGGAGATTCAAGATGGCTGATGTTTCATACTGTAAAGGTGTAAAGAGAAAGGTAACAGCAGGCTTCTTCCCAACAACAACACCACCACCACCACCACCACCCAAATCCTCCAAAGTCACCTTCCTGAGCCCGTCCCTCCTCCTCCTGGAAATCCCTCCTGACGCCAACACCAGTCTCCCAGTATGGGAGGCCATGAGATCCCAGCAGGTCGATGTCACCTGGACTGTCAACCCCTACAGCGCCAGTGTTCAGCTAACCCCTATGACCTCCAACGAAGGGAAGGGTACATCAGCTTCCAGCAACAGTGAGGATAGGTCCAATGTGTCGGAGACCCCAATGCTTTCTCTCCAGGCACCTCAGATAGTCATCCAGCCCATCAGTCAGCAGCATGATGCCCCGCCAAAGGTCATGCTCACTTTGTCCCAAAATGGCTCCCAATCATTGCCATGCCCTCAAGGTCAACACCAGAAAACCTCATTTATCCTCCCCCTGCCTCTCATCATAAACCAACTTCCGTCTGTCAGTCAGCCAGTCCTACCCACCATCGAGACCCCAACTGCCATGCCCAGCAAACCACAACCCCCATCCAAAGCACCTGTTGCCCGCCACTTCCACACGAGGAGCTCCCCTGACATCCAGATCTGCGACAGCTTCCTCTTAAACTTGTGTCATTCAGGGAAAAAGTGTAAGATGCACCACACGCTCTACCCCTTTCACTGGCAGCTGTGGTGTGTGACCACCCACCAGTGGATCGACATCAACCCACGGTCTCAGGTCTTACTAGAAAGGGCCTACTGCGATGTCGACCAAGACGTGGTTTGCATCAAGGATGGGTGAGTAAAAAGGAAAACCTTAGGTTAGCTTTTGTTGCATGTGACCATCTCATGGTGTAATGATCCTGAATCAAAACAAAAGCGAGTGGGTTCTGATTACAATCTCCTTTTTGTGCTACAAACCATGTAGATGCACGCAGTACCGACTGGACTTTGACACAATGGAGTTGGACAACTCATTGAAATATGACGGAGTCAGAAGACTGACCAATTCTGACAGTCCAGCCAGAAACCCTCACTTTCCCAGCCAGTGGAAAATCTACTGGTGGAACAACTTTTCCTGGGAAGAGTACAACAAGGTTGATTTTTCATTTCCCTAAGCTAAAACAAAGACAAAGTCAACTGTGGGTTAGGGTAGCTTGTGTTGTACTAAGAAGCTTTGTTCACTGACTGGTTCGTCTCTTCATAGAACATTTCTACCTTGCTGCTGAAGAAGATGAGTGAAAAGGAGCCTGAGTGCTCCTTCTTCATCAGCTCACAGGAGTACAAGCTGGACTTCACCGCCATGACCCAGACCAACGTCACCACAGGCTTCCAGAGAGACGTTCGCTGCAGACCAATCTACCGCTCCCCTGATTCCATGCACCCTTACCTGCAGTCGGTGTCCTGGATCTTTTTACAGTCTCTTGTTTTAACAGCTCTAACTCAGATGAACATTAAAAAATATATATTTGTTTGTTGAATGCTCCTTTTATCTTCCCTCTTCTCTCCACACCCAGGACAGTAATCCAGACTGACCCCCCTGAGCTTGCAAGTGATCCTCCAGGGGCAAACTTCAGCGTGAACCCTCTGGAGGAGTTCGTGACCTGGTATCCTCCGGTGTGGTGTCAGGTCTTCAAGGAGGAGTACAGCTTAGTAGATGTTCCAGCAGGGACACAGGCCTACAGGAAGGTCCAGAGCTTGTTCTACGAGAGCCTCCCTGAGACCAAGGTGGACATTGTCAGCATCCAGCAGGTTCAGAATATCTTCCACTGGGACAAGTACCAAAGGTCCAGCAGCTGTTTGTGTCTCTTATCCTGTCTTGAAATTGACAAGTGTTCTGCTGTATATGCACAATGTACACAAACTGCATATCAGTGAACTTCTCTGTCTTTGCAGGCACAAGATACACATGCAGAAGTTGCACAAGTCCAAGCCCTTGGAGGGACATCTCTTCCATGGAACGACCAAGGATGCCTCAGAAGACATCTGCCACAACAACTTTGACCCCCGTTTGGCCGGCGTCAACGGCGCGTCCTTCGGTTTTGGCACCTACTTTGCCACCACTGCCTCCTTGGCCAAAACCTTCTCACATAAGGGGGGTCCAGAGCAGCTTGGCCACATGTTCCTGGCCAAAGTCCTGGTGGGTAAGGTGACTGTTGGAAGGAGCATGTACCGCCGACCTCCTGCACTTGTCTCCAAGACAAAGAAGTACCGTCTCTATGATTCCTGTGTGGACAGCTTAGACAAACCCACCATGTTTGTAGTCTTTGATAGCTGCCAGTGCTACCCATACTACCTGATCAAGTTCAAAGACCTGCCCAAAGAGATAGATATTTACTGATAGCAGGCGTGTAAGGTGATAATGTTCAACCGTGAATCCTTAAAAGGCGTCCAGTTGTAAGACGACCTTAACAGTTGCACAAATGTTCCGTTTGCCAACATTAAGTTTATGATGCATAGATTATGTGCAATGCAGTTCTACTTGAAAGCAACAAACACATCAGCTACAATCTTAGCATGTATTCATGTATTCTCATGCAAACCATGAGAAGCACTTTATTTTTCAAAATCTCTTTATTTTGGTTATTTAAACATTTTACACTGATGGAAATAAGCACTTTCTGTTTTTCTCTTTAAGTTGTTCAGAATCAAATTGATTTTTGTCACATTTATGAAAATAAACTGTTCACTGAATACATTCATTTCTCATTGTATTCGCATGATAAACAAGTTTGATCATCCATGTTATGTTATGCTAAAATATCAGATTGTGTGTGTATCAGATAGGAATGTGTTTCAACAAAGTCTCTTGAAGTAAAAGCATATATTTCAAAACATCTTCTAGAAATCTCTTTTTTCTTTCTTTCTCGCTCTCCAAAACTCCATTGCACACTTTCAGAATATCTTCACTACAAAATCACAAATAAGGATTTCCATAACCTGCTTTGCCTTAAAACCAGACATTTGAATTTGTGAATGAGTGATGAAATAGCAGTCACATTCGAGAGGCATCTTCAGATGGTTTTGCCTTAAAAAGATCCAGATGTAACTGCAACTTTGAGTTATTTAGTGTTGGCTCTGTAACAAGACCTTACGCATGGGTACTATACAGATGTCATCACTTGCCCGTCACAAACATACAGTACAGTGAATGGACAAACTATTAAGAGACATTTAATGATGACATAAAGCCTTGTAAACTGTTTGATCCCTTACTGGTTTCCCTTAATTTTCCCTTAACATGGGAGGAGATGAAGAATTACACTCCAACTTCATCTCAACTCAGTAAAATGTCACTTAAATCTTGTGCACTCAACGTAAATACAGCAGAGTCCTTGTAGTTTACTTTGTTAAGTCTGTATTTCTATAGACCTGGATTTATAATGAGGGTGAAGAGGCGATGATAAACTTCCATTATTTTGAAATTCCTGACCTGGAAATGAGATTTAGTGATTTATTGTTTAAGAACTGCAAATAGTAAATAATATAAGGCTTTAACTTGACTTTTATATACAGTATGTATATCATCTCTTAAAATGTGCAATTCTGCATTTGTTTTTTCTTTTTTTATGGTTACCCAACTTACTTTAAGACAAAGAAAAATCACAGTCACAAGATAAAAATTTCACTTGATCACAAAAAAACACGTAAAACTGTAAGACAGGTCTGCTCTGAATAACGCACCTTCCACACAAAAATAAAAAAGGGGGGTGAGAATACGATAATAAAGAATAATGTCAAAATGAGTTAGAAGTAAATGGCAGATTAAATCATGCAGTCACATTTGAAGATGTAAACAAGGTTAAAATTCTGTGGCCACACTAGCAGCAAAACTGTAAGGTTCATTACACACCGAAGAGGAAAGTGTTGGATAAAGAAAAACAGTCCCTTACTAAATCCTGAACAACTCAAACTCGGCCAGGAGGTGGCAGCAGAGGAGAGACCCTGTTGTGTATCTCAAAATGGTTTACGCTGTGCGGCGTGAACATTCTCAGCTATTTGCAGCTAGAGTGGCCAGGAACACTGACTGAAAAGAAATTTAAAGGCAACAGAAGTGACAGAAAATACACAAGTAATACATCGATCACATAATAATCTTCAACCAGAGCCTTAAATCTAACACCAGGTCTTTTTGCACTAGGTGATCACAAAGCACATTTTGTCTCCAGCACATTTTGCTTTTTCCCTTTTAGTGTGTGTACATGTGTCCATACACACATACTGCACATGATGGGTAAACTGATATAAAATGGCATTTTTTTTTTAAATACAGGAATCAATAGAGGTGTTGGATTTGCCATCAAAGCTCCAACACCTCCGACAGACGTCCTTAACATCAGTCTCATGTTTGTTTTGTCTCGTCTGTGTGGACAGATTCCTGATTCTGTGAGCGGTGTCACCATCGAGCAGATTTTAGGATGGACAGGAAAGTGTGTGGGCGTGGGAGTAAAACCTGAGGCTCATTCACAGGCCAGCTTACTGTCAAAGCTCGAAAGGCCAATGGCAAAGGCTTGAAGGGCGCACATGGGATAGTTGTAGTCCAGCGTGAAGAAGTCCTCAGCCACTCGGCCAAACTGCATGACGATGTAGTCAGCTGGGGTGACAGAGAGGAAACAGCGTCAGTCATACAGTGAGTGTGAACAGTGCAGAGGAAAAGAGAGGGCCGATGATAAACAGTTAAACATGTTGGCAGATGTTTCTTTAAGTGTTTCCCTAAGTATTCAAACTAACCTATAACCACCATGGCTGATCAGTGACAAGAATAAGATTAAAACAGGCCACTGAGGTACAAATCCAGAGCAGCAAAGATGTGTAAATCAAGATACGTTTTTTTCCTGTTTGACTCTTTGACTTTCCCTGCTGTTTCCCCTGTGGCTCCGCCCAGGCCCTGATTACTCAATGAGATCCACCTGGTCTGGGGAGAGGGGATAAAAGTTTTGGTGCCAGAAGTCAGAAGCTTTTAACATGGGGGCTGCTCGGTTTGCTGCTGCTCAGCCTGGCTGGTTTTGGGGTTATATTCTGAATTTTCTGTCCTGGTCATTTTTTTTTATGACAACTAAACTCTTAGTTATATTAGAGGTGTGGTACTGCGCACCCTGCCCTCAACTTACGGTCGTTGTCGTGAACTATCTGAAAGTTTTTGACTGAAGCTTGAGTGACGCGGCCGTGGAAGTTGAGAACGTAGGACTGGGTGTCGTCGTTCCACACGGGGGCCTTGTTGTGCAGCTCTATCAGGTTGTCCAGCGAGTGGTTCTGCCACCTGCTGAGGAGACTCTCCTGCTCCTGTCACACAAGCACATGCCACAGGCAATGTTGTTTTTTTGTTTTTTGTTTTTTTTTTGTCAGGTTGAAAATACATTCCCATGCAAAATCAGCCTAGTAAGGACATATGACTCACATTTTGAGGTCTGACAGGGACTCTCTCAAAGTTCATGTTCATGCCCGGGATGATTACAGTCATTTTTCGTGGTCCTTTGAATCCCAGCACATTGGTTTCCTGCCAAATTGTACAAAGAGTGTGACAATTTCATTTAACATAATGAGTGAATGGGTGACACACTAAGCACGTTGCTTGTCTTTGTCATTTGCTCACATAGCAGATGGCAGCCAGTTCCTGTCGGGTGTTGCTCTCTTCCAGCAGAGTCCCGGGGTTTTTGCAGGGATTGGTGCCATTGTCATACACAGTGAATTTGGTGCCCATGAGGTTAGACCTGAAATGCACACACACACACACACACACACACACACACACACACTGATTAAGTCTTCAAAGTGTTTCTGTGCTTGGCCTTTCTCAAAAACAACCAAACATAACTGATAAAAAGGTGGATTTTAATATTTTGTACCCAGTTGAATGCAAACACCGCAGTCGACACGGGTCACTGCAAAGTGTCTGCAGTTAAGCACAGTTTGCTCACAGTGGCTAATGCAGCTGTTTGTCACAGATATGACTCGTGTAATTTCATACAATAAGCACAAACAACCCCTGAAATACCCAAATATGGAGGATTTTGGGCAGATTTCAGTGTGACCTTTGGACCTTGTTATCTTTAGGTTTGCTATCAAAAAGTGTCACTGGACTTGGAAAGTGTGGTCTTACCTCAATTTGCCGATGAAGCTCTCTCCCTCTCGTGACAGATCAGTGGCATCCACTGAAATAAGGTAGTTAGAAGTCTTGCTCTTCTTCCTCTTCCTCCCTGCCAGCAGAAACACCTGGAGAGAGAGAGAGAGAGAGAGAGAGAGATGTCGCTTTAAATTTGAAACAAATATTATATATTTAAGATCTAAATATGATCTCAAAAACACTCTCACCCTTTTGCCATCCTCTCTCTCCATGTGCATGAAGTAGGTTGGGTAAAGGCCGCGGTCCATGCCCTTCTTGTCTCGGGTGATTCGACATTTAACAGTGACGCCGCGTGGAGCTGGACGCAGCACAAACTCCTCTAGGTTAGCCACGTCGATTAGCGAGCTGTCTGCTGTGGGTGATCCTGGAGTTACAGCCTCCTGTGGGTTGAGAGGACACATGAGCACTTGTGAAGATAACAGCTTCTTTTCAGTGCGGTCTGGATTGTGCTGTTTGTGTTGGAGGTTCGGTGAATCTTAATTTACTCACTGAGACATCCTTGCCGCTGGCCGCAGACGCAGGCCTGGTGGTGTCCGTGTGAGGCGACAGGGAACGTGTCCCCTCTTCCTCAACATCATCCTCGTGCTCGCTGGATTCGTCAAAGTTCATGCTGCCGGACAGACCTGACAAAGGAGAGGAGGCAAACGTTTTAATGATACATGAAACGTCGTTAGCATTTTTCCTGCTGGGAAACTCATTCACATGAGACAGAGGAGGAAAATGAGTCCCAGAGGCTCTGTGTGTTTCCCCAACTACAAAAGAATTTCTAAGACTTCATTTTATTTCTTCCCAGAGGTTTCTATAGCTTCGCTACAAAAATTGTCCCTGTGGTGCATTTTTTAAGCTTTTCAGTTCATCTGTGGTCTTTGATATGTAAAGGACAAATTTTGGGAAAACTGATGCAATACTTCAGCAATAGTCAGTGAAACACAAAGCTACAGTCCCTCTCTTTTATACTTCTCTAAAATATTCAAAAGGGTTTTTCTTCATACACAGCGGAGACTGATTCCTGCACGTCAGCAGCGAAGGAAAGTGGAAGAATAAAGACGTGTGAATCTACTCCACACTGATTTCTATTAAATTTGACTTCGCTCAGTTCACCCTCTCCAAAGGTCATTTTCAGCTTGCGGCCTCAACTGAAGCCCTACCCATCACAGCCAGTGCATCGGTTTCTGTGAGGGGTGAGATTAATGTCAGGATATGGGGCTGATGTCCCTGCATGCCATGCACATACAGTATATGTAGCTGTGCAGGAGGCAGCTCCATGCAGTCACACAGTCATGCAGATGTAAAACAGGCCGAGCTGACTGCAGCCAGTGAAGACTGCTCGAGACATCTGTCTCTTCACTGATAATTGGATTTTTCAGCCAAGATACAAGTCTTGGCTGCAGCTCCGGTCCATCTGAATGTGCTGTCGGAACATGACAGCGGCCCGCTGGCATGGAAACATCTCAGCGAGAGGGGAAACTGTGTCATCCGGTGTTTTAAGAAGTGCTTAATTTTTACTGTCAGAACATTTTGATTGTGATTAAAATGCAACTTGCTTGACCAAAAGTGACATTAATGATGTTAATGTAGGTGATAAAAAGCTACAGAGCATATTGCTGGAGTCTGTCTCATTACTATAACCCAGTGTTCAGCTTTGAGCACCAGAATAATCTCGGTTCTTCACACACACACTTCTCCTGGTGCCAATCACCTGGACTAAGCAGATGAGGATGAAGCAGGGAAGGGAAGGAACTGGCCTTCTCCTTATTGAACAAAGTGAACTATGCAACAGACATCACAGCTAAGCACAATAATTACACTACAGTATCTGCAAGAGATGAACCCTGGATATGCAGCTGTCCCTGAGAGAAAGCACGAGTCATCATTAAATACAGATTTGTAAATGTTAGCTTCGCTCTAACATTGACTCCAGGGTTCCAATTAAAACACCAAACAAAGTTGTGTGAGCCAGTGGCTGATGAAATCAACCATCTGGAAATGTCAGAGAGGACACACAAGGGGCTAACCAACAACCCACTACATAAAAACAAAAAAAAAGAAAGAAAAATGACTCACATCCACATGATAATTACTACACTAAACCTTGCGGCTAAAAATCCAGATTTCACTCAAGGAGCTGATCAAAAAAGAATGTAGCTGAAAATCTCTATTTCTTCCATGTCCTCAGGGGTCGGGGCGATATGTGAGGATGGGGAGCCAAAAATACCTGCTGGAGCTCCTGGGGACATATCCCTCTGCTAAACTGGGCTGACATTAACAATGAGGCCTTGCATTATTGAAAGGGACGGTGACATTTTCTGCTGCTGCATCGCATCCCACTAAAGCCCAGAGAAAGATTTGATAACTGGAGCAGCTTTGATTCAATTTTGGACTCCAACATCTAACAGCCCACAAATTTCACATCCTCAGCCTGTGGATACACCTCCAAAAAGGCAAAGTGGTTCCACATCGCCAAAATTACATAGCATCAAGAAAGCTGCCTAAAACTTCTTAATGGTTAGTTAACATGTGTTTTTTTTTTTTTTTTTAGGATTCAGAAACTTGTTTTTTGCTCTTCAGTGGGACAAGGATTGAAAAAGTACACGTCCCACTCTGAGCTAGATTTTTAGTACACCTTCCATAAACTTTATAAATCCCTGCTAGCTGGCTGCTGAGTGTGGGTGGCAGTAGCTATAATGATGCCATAGATGAGCACTGCAGTGTGAACAATGCTCCGGCCTATTATTAAGTGACCCATTTCTCACTGCGGCGCCATCAATCATCTCACCGTCTGCCTCCAGCTTCTATTACTGCAGCTGTCAAAAAGTCTCAGTTTGTTTACCATTAACTACTAATTTGGAGCGGTTTTAAGAATTGTGATGATGACATGAACAAAAAGCAGATTAATACCAAATACACTCATCATGATGGCAGTTTATGTGAATGTCACTGCCATCCTGATCTGATGAACTGTCTCTTGTCTCTGTGTTAACATACATGCAATTAATTTACAGCAATAAAAGAGGTGGAAACAACTGTTTAGCAGCCATTAGCACTTTTGATATTAGCTATTACTTTTGGGAAACCTGTAACATTTTATGAGGTGCGCAGCAATCTCATCCTCCTGCTGTTTTGATGGAAACTTCAGCACAGTGTTCAGTAGGAGTGAGTGACCTGGATATACCTCAATTATACCTCCATCACGCCGTTTATAACCATAAAATCATTAAGCTGCAGAAAGTGGAGGGATCCAACTCCACAAAAACACACTGACTGCAGGTCATGTCTGTAAGACACTGTGAAATGAACATTTTAAACTAACATTAAGTGACTCCTTAAGTATAAGATGAAGAGAAAATACTCACCTTGTTTCTGCAGTAATTCATGGATGTCTGTCTTGGGCTCTAGCAATGTCTCAGTGTCTCCGTCTCTCTCAGGCTCCTCGGTGGCAGGGGACTGGGGCTGGGACTGAAGCGGGAACTGAGCCTGGGATTGGGACTGGGACAGGGATTGGGACTGGCTCACTGAGAGGATTTGGATTTTCATTCCCAGATCAGGGGCTTCTGAGCCCAAGAAGGCGGCTGGGCCGTCGATACCTACAGTTAAGGAAAAACAGCCCTAAGTCAGTGAGACATAATCTTAGCTGTTGGAGTTCTCATGTTGTGCTGATTACACAGATTGCGGGACATGAGTCATTACAGTAACTGAAAACCTACACTACTTTAATTATCTTAAGACTTGCCTGAGGTGCTGAGGAGGTACCAAATATGTAATTGGTGTCACATAATTGTAAACAGTTCCACATGCACTCCTGTTTATGTAAATAACTGTCTGAAGCAAAAATTAAAGGAATCCTGCAACACAGTTCAGTCTTTGTTTACAGTCAGTGTAATTATTTTGTGGTCATCTGCATGAATCAGATAAATGTTTCTTGGCCTAAGATGTTTTCCTCACCATCCAATATGACATCGTTGACGATACTGAGGTGAGACTCCACCAATGGGGCCTGCTCTTCGCCTCGCCGTGTCCTGGAGCGCCGGGGCCAGGCCTCGGTGTTGGGCTGCACCATCAGAGGTTCTTGACGCTTCCTTCGCTGCTTCTGCTCCAGCAGCGCCCTCTGTGGGTCGGACAGGGAAACAGAAATGAAGTATGAAGTTTATTTCTACATTGTAGGGCCATGTGACTGGAAAATAATCAGTCCATACATATATATAACGGTCTTCTATTAAACATTAGGATAAGTTAAGAGCACTTTGCTGAGGATTTGGAGAGCATCGGCTCTGTGAGCTGAGTGTAATTACATTAGCATGCGTGATAAGCTACAACCTGTGTCTGTCAGTCAGCCCGTGTTGCAAACGGCCAGGAGCGTAACATTAAAGATAAAAGACACAGGTCACAGCTGAACTGCACAGTCAGTATTATTCTCAGAGGAGAGCTGAGGCTGATGGGAATTTGGTTAGAGATACTGTACCATAAAATATTTGAACATTTTATCCTTTGGGGACCATGAATGTGCAAGAAATCCATCCAGTTTCTTTTTTACTTTGGAGCAAACGAGCATCAAACCACCTGCACAGCTTAAAACCAGTTTAAGGGAGAAGTCATTTCGTCACAATGGTGTTATGGTAGGAAGAAAGAAAATGACATCCTGTCACTCTACGCCTGACTATCTCACGTAACCTTGTAAAACCATCTCAGGGCCAGAAAACTGTAAATTGTTATTCAAATAGTGAATACAGTGATCAACACTCCATTAACAATGGAGTTGTAAAGTACAGCTGATATTTTGTGAATACTCAATGACTCATGCAGTTCAACTGAGTTAATAACCTCAAGAGCGAAACAAAAAGAGGAAGCGGAGTGAGCGGGAGGCAAAATGTAGCCATAATAAAACCCCACAGTCGTGCCAAGGCTGGAATACCTCTGAGTGCACCCAATGAGGTCAGTGAATAGGCAAAGTAATGGGTGCTCTGAGGGTCTCACTGGTGTTATTGCTGCACATCGTTCATTCCTCATCACGAGGAGTTTGGTCTCTCAGGTTCTTCAAAATGTGATAACTTCACTAGTATTTGTCCCTGGTGACCACACAGGATCAATAAGTGCTTTTAGGTACTGTGACATCCTGACTTTATTGAAAATTCACCCTGGTCATGTTATATCAGCTCCCACCACCCTCCCCTGAGCTCCAGCCTCTGTGGTCAGGGCGGCCGATGGATTACGCAAGCGCATTAATTAGCGCGTCAAATGCACAACAACAAGTCCTGTTTAGCGATGCTGCCTAGTGAGCCGGAATATACCAGGAGGCCTTGTCTCATATTTGTCTGACTAAAAAACGGCTTTCATAACTCAACATAGCTTTGAAATGTGTCACTCAGAAATCTGCCCTCCATTCTGAGCAAAGCACAGCAACATCTGCTGTCAGGGTGAAAAAACTGGATATGTGTGATATAAGTAAAGAAGTAAATATGTTACGTAAGAAAAACACATCACATGAATTGTTTAACATGATTTCGAGTCCTGGGAGCTTTTACGAACCAGACTTGGGTGTGTTATCATTTCAAAAGACCCTGCCCAGGATTAGCATGCTCGCTTTATGGTTATAAATAAAGGCGGCAAATGAATAAAACATCAAGCAGGATTATCATAATCATCATCATTACTGTTGGTGTAATAAATGGATATGGAAATACCACCAAATATCAGAAAGCACATCAGTGATGATGGGGGGGGGGGGGGAATCACACAATCCTAATGATGATGATGATGATGATGACGTTAGGAGGGAAACGGAAATTTAAAATCAAATTTCCACTTTTTACAGAATTAAACACAACCACACCAAGTTTGTGGAAAGAACAGCCCTGCACCGTACGCCTCCACACTGGACTAATTCTTCATTTAATCAAACTTTGACGGGTGTGTTTTCCTTCCGCGTGGTGCTATTTTAAGACAATCTATTGTAATATTCCCTCCTTTTGTAACGTGCTTGACATTTCCAGACCAGGATGTGACTTCTTTCTGGCTTTTACAGTCCTTCCTTTGTCTGACAAAACACTGGACACAGAGGAAGCTTAATTACACTGTATAATCGAGTGTGTCCTCAACAGTCTGATACTGATTATATAGACTGACCCACTAGATGTGAGATTATAAACACAGAGAAGTTAAAGTTAAAGTTGGGTCTCAGACTGAAAACATTCAACAAGCAGCCACAGATATGTATATCGCACAGATTATTCACCTGAGTCAAGATGGGAAAATAAAAAACATCAGTAGAAGAAATATTAAAAGTTACAAACCCGTTCCATTGACATCCTGAACAAGAGTTGGCCAAAGTTAACAACTTTCACTACCGGAATAACATTACAGGTCCCATTTGTCGTGAGGTCAGACGAAGCTCTGTTCTCCCCCGAAGAGCAATGCTCATGCTGGGTACAACTCTGTCCCCCTGTCCCTCATTCCTCCTCCTCCTCGTCTTCCTCCTCTGCAGCTGAACGTAAGGATCAATGAACCAACAGCCTCCTCTGCTCTATGTGGTCCTCTGGCAGAAAAGAGTCTGTCTCTCCATCCAAACACTGAGCGCCAGAGTGTGTGTGTGTTAGTGTGTGTGAGTGTGTGTGAGTGTGTGTGTGTGTGTGTGTGTGTGTGTGCGCAGTCACCGTTGCTAACTGAATCAGTAGTCATTAGCACTCCAGCAGGAGAGAGAGACAGAGAGAGAGAGAGAGTCTGTGAGGTGCGCCCCATGTGAGATTCGCTCCTGGACTGAGTCTCTGAATGGTTTTGATTTGACTGTTTTGAAATGGGGGGAAAAACACTGAATTAAAAAAAAACACACTGACAACACTGACAAGGAGGAAGTAACTTTTTCCTGTTAAACACTTTCTCATATGTTCCATAACCTGCATCCAATCCTGCTCTGGGTTTAAGTGCATCTCTGTGTTTGTCCTCATGACTTATGTAAGAACACAAGACTCTCAAGTGGAGGCTGTTTGGACTCTACACAAAGTGTGCAGCACAACTGAACCACAGTGGGACCACAGCGCACACACACGCACACACACACACACACACACACACACACACACACAAGCCAGGCGCCCCGCACTAAATCCTTTCTCTCTCTTTGAACTCACCAATCTGGCGCTCATGTTTCTTTCTGCCTAATGTGTGAGATAGTGGAGCAAGGCTTCCAGCTTAAAATCAAAGCTCTTACGCCGCAACTCTACAGCAAGGTTGGGGGATAAAGCGCCGTCTCGCTGGGCCCCCCGAGACGGAAGGGATGAAAAGAGTACAAATGTGGAACAGAGGAAGGGCTGTGTCAGGTAATCGGCAACAAGAGGAAACAATTCAGCTTTAGGAGCGAGGAAGCGTTTAAATTCCAAGTGACTGGGCAGGTGAAAAACAGGAGATTTCCCAACCCGCTGCATTAATCGCTGAATTGCACACATGATGTTGGAGCTGCTCTCTGCCAAATGCAAGCACCCCTGCAGTGGTGAAAACAACAGAACACAAGGCCATCTGAGCCCTTTCATCTCCTAGTCTTATGCAGGTGTAACAGAGGCCGGGCCTTCAAACTAAAGCATCATCTATGCATGAGTTAGACGGCTTTCATGACACAACACCAAACAAACAACAACAACTGAGTGAATATAAAGTGAGTTACCTGTTTTTCCAGCTTCTGTTGCATTAGACTGGCGCTGTCATCTTCGATACCACTGCAGACAAAGTGGAGAACATTATAATGAGAACTTCATCTGTAGCAGCATCTTCACCGAGTTTGTTTTTCCTGCTCAGACCAGTAGAGGGCACCACTGCTGTGGAATTAATACAAGTGTCCTTTAAACTATTTAAGATGTTCAAATGTTTTAATTACAGTAGTGAGAGCAGGCAACTATGAGTTGAGTCACTGTGAGAATGACAGAAAGAAAAGCAAGTTTGTGCATGAAAGAGAGGAGGGGGAAAAAAAGGAGAAAGCTCCAGCTGAGAAAATGCCTTGCACTCTGGGTCCTCTGGGCATTTACCCCGGACACCTATCTGAAGCGACTGGGCCTGTGTTGCTTAGCTACAGTGAGGAGAGAGAAGGGCAACAGCAGCAGGAGTTGGTACTGTCAGTGTGTGAGTCAGTGACCTACAGTTATCTCACGCACACACACAAGTCAGTCACATGGGCTGACTTAATGTGCAGGTCATCGACTCCATTCCTCACATCTTTAATCTTTTCCCTGTCGAGTAAATCTTTAAATATTACATGTTCCGCTGGGCTGAGATGAGTTCTTTTTTTTTATAGGATAAAGGGTATAGGATGAGAAGTCACACTCCCCATCTTTCCATTAGATATAAGCTCATCAGATATCTGACTCGCTCCTTATTTCCAGCTCCCTCAGTGACTCTCACCCCCCCCCCTCAGCTTCTAGTGTGTAGGTGATGACACATGCTACTTGAGGACCTCGTGCGTGATGATGGTTGACATCATAGCTCATGTCTCAAGGACAGTCACTGAATGGCCAAAGGTGACAAAAGCTGGAAACTCATGTATAAGAAGAAACACACAAGTGTCCTAACAAGCCTGTTCCACTCCTCTCAAGCCCACAGACTAACAATTAACATCATCTGCAGCCCGTATGGGTTCTAGTCATGATCTGTCATCCTGCGTCAGATTTAGTCATCGCGCACCAGCTTTTCGTATCATCATCGCTTGTAAATCCTTCTCCCAGGATCCCTCACTGGCAATGGCAAACAGATGGGTCCCATGGGAGGCCATGATGGCACCGGAGAGCAGGTGCTGGTGACAGGGAGAAGAGCCAGAGAGGGGGAGATACTAGTAGTTTTAATCACACATCACATACACGCCTGCCACTGAGGATTGGTGAGGAGAGAGATGAGTGAGACTTTCAGTCAGCTAACTTCTTCCAGAGAGATTTTTATCTAAGGCCTGGAAAGATTTACAAACTGTTTGTCTCAAACTAATGTGATTATCCAACAATCGGACCAAGGCATGAATAACTCTGATTAAAATGTTTACTGAGATTTCCCACTGGGCTGTGCCATTAATATTGCTGTTTCCATGGTACAAAGCGCAGTCTGATTAATGAGTGAAGACGCACCCTCTACATCACGATACAAAATGAGATTTTCCCTGATGTTTTCCGCCTCCAACACAATCTCTGTGTTGTGCTGGCGCTGCGGTACATCCCTGAGGTGATCCTCGTCTGAATATTTTATGGTAACTTCGACACAGAGAATGTTTTCCCAGATAAAGACGTGCCACTCGGTAGCGGCAGATGAAGAAGAAGAAGAAGAAGAAGAACATTAAGTCTGTTTGTAGCCTAGAGAGCAATCGCAACAGATGAAAGAGGCTCAGCAGGGAAACACTGGAAGGCCACGTGCTCAAAAATGTGCAAAGCAAAAAGACAATTACAGAAAATGAAAGTTCTCCACATATTTTACAGCAAGAAGACTTATTCCAACAATCGGCAATCAAGTGGTTTGGACTGATTCTCAAAATACCCAGCATACCATGGTCTCACTGAGGCATTTAGGGTTACTGACGTGAGCGCAAACTACAGATGAGTTGTGTTATTCTTCTCCTCCCAGCTTGAGCAAAGTGAGGATTTGCTGCTTTTCTCCTTTTTCTATCATTATCAATTGAATGTCTTTGAATTATGTACAAAACAAGACGTTACCTTTTGAAATCACAACAGGCATCACCCTTTTCTGAAATGTTATAGAACTTAATTAACTGAGAAAATTATCTGTATAAATGGGGATCGATGAGGAAAATAATGGTGACTAATCTACACATAGCCAAAACACACACACACACACACACACACGCCAAAGCTGCTCATCATTCTATAAATCCATGTTGATCTTTAATTAAAACAGCAGGGGCTTCAAGCCACCTCCCTGTCTGTCCATGACCTTCAGGTAAATCAACCAGCAGATGTGAAAGGGGGGGGGTGTACATGTGTATATCTGTGTGTGAGTGTTTGTGTGTGCGAGAGAGACAGAGAGAGAGAAGGAGAGTTTGTATTTCAGGGTGTGTATTGTTGCTTGTTACCTGGCTGTTGAGTTAGAGGAGAAGCTGGCAGAGCTGGAGGGCCTTCAGTGTGGCACCAGAGCAGAACCAGGAGCACAGGACATGTTGAAGATAACAGAGTGACACACATTAATGACAAGATCCAAATCTGTGGACTTTGAATCAAAAGCCCTGATGGGCTTCTTGACTAGTTGTTGCTATTGCTGTATGTCGGCTCACAACAGCTCTACTGTAGTGGTCATCCTTTAAAGTCAAACAGGTTGGTGACGATGTCAAAGGAGATCTGCAGAGCCGGCGCTATGTACAACAAAGAGAAAAGACAACTGAAAGGAACTCACATCTTTGTCTTTATGGGGTCTACGGCACTTGAATCTAACTAAACTTAAACCAAACTCTTGACACTTTTAAAAACTTGTGGAGCCCAGTGTCTTGGCCCGTCAGTAACCTTCATGCAAAGTAAGAAAAAACACACACATCACACAGGAACCCACACAACCACACACAGTCTGCTTCATCACAGTTGTGAGTGATCAATGTTTCATCAGTCTGTCACAGCTTGGGTGACAAGAGAAGGACACGCCACTGTTGTCCCTTCCCGTTGTGTGTCAGACCGAGGTAACCATGGAGATCTCCGTCTCCGTCAACAGCGCACCTCCACCGGCATTGATTAAAAACCTGCAGCCGGCTCAGTGCAGCAGCTTCGCTGTAATTGGACGCCTTAGCGCCGTCATGTAAAGATTTACCGCGAGACAGAGGGAGGGTTCAACTGAGGCGTGTGATTGTCTCCGAGCTGCACATCGAAACCTAAATATTTATCAAGACCTAATTAGATTTTAATGCTATTAATGCTGTGAATGATCAAATGGTAATAACTGTCAACCACGCCACAAAAGCAGAAAAGTTGACCCGGGACTTTTTTTTTTTTTATATATATATAGCTTTGATGACAGTATAAAAACTGCATGGCACTGACCTGTGGGATCTTATTATTATATGAGAGTCCATTTGGTCTGTTGTTCGTTATAATTAAAAGCCTTCCACTTTCCCACTTCAAAAAGAAATCTGAAAGTTGAATGAGCGTAACTTATTTCCTGCCACAGGCAATTTCAACTTAAAGAGGATACAGAGGAAAAGGAGGGCTGATGAGATTAAATGCTTAATTCCCCTGTGGCTCAGAGCGAGGTTCGCAGGAAGAGAGAGAAATTATACCAAAATGCATGTATGAAAAAAGGGACAAGCACAGTGTCTGCCGCTGAGGCCAAGTGGTCTCTGGTGGGATTTAGTTTTTCAACCAGAGAGTTCACTTGTGCAGAACTGAGAAAATCCCCAGCATCTGTAGCTTTGGCACAGGTGAACAGCTACAGTCAGGGGGCAGAGGTTGTGTCTCTCTACTGGCTCAATGGTATCAAACCTGGAGAGTCAAAATCAGCGTCCTCAGCTGTTATCACCAGAGATAGTTACAGTGCGTGACAAACGCTGACCACCATCCAAAAAGACTAAATTATTCAATTAATAAACTACATTTAGTTCCCCTGCTTCCAGTCTTTATGCTTGAAACACTCCTGCATAAACAGATCATCAATCAATTCATAAATTAGCATTTCAAAAAATATATGTACCGTATATTAGCAGCTAGCTTGATAGCAAAAAACGCAGCATATCAATGTTGATGTATCTCACACGCAAATAACGCAACGTCATCACCTGCTTTTGTCAAAATGTCAAACTGCACCTTTAACACTTCTGACTTCCACTGTGAAGCAACTTCTTAACATCACTTTGTCGCCCCGAAAGACTTCTTTCAAAGGCAGTATCATTACTATAAGTTTTATAAGGGAGAGAAAAGCTTGAAGTGGTTGCCCTAAGTGTTTCCAGATGCAGTGTACTTTTCCTAAAGTGGATCACTGATAAAGGCAAGACACTAAGAATAGCACATACGTGATACTGTCATTAGGATAGAATCTAGGCATGAGTGAGCCTCGGCCGAGGAAACGCTATGACACATTTAACAGTGAAAGTAACTTCAGCTGGTTTAGTGATCAGTGGGATGGATAAGCACATAGTTACATGTGTGTTGAGTGCTATGAATGTTCCAATCAGGCAGCCAGCGGCATATAAAAATAACAAATAAATAAATAAATAAAAAAGAGTTGGACAGACGTGCGCAGAAAATCACCAACTCTGGTTACAGCGCACGCAGTCACAGCCTGATGCCCTGAATAAGTAAAGACATGGTGGCAGAAACATGAGCAAGAGGCACATCTTTGACTGCAGGTCAGCCATTCAGCTGGCCGCAGGGATGGAGCAGTGACTGGAAGAAACATTATAGTAGCACTAACCTCCACCCTGGCACAGGCTGCTCTGCAATTCTCAGCCCTGAAAACTTAATACAGCTCGCACAGCTAAAGCCAAAGTGTCTCTCTGTGTGTATGTGTTAACGGTGTAGTCTGTTATCCTGCTCAATCACACAAAGTATAAGTTTAGAAAGACTAACGACAAAGCAGCTGTCCTCAACTTCTAGTACAAAGATGATAATGTCGGTATGTGTGCAGCTACCTGTATGACCAGCGACTGTAGACAGGCTGAGCTCCCCCATTCTTGACAGTGTCCATGGATGTGGCTGCAGGAATGCTAGTAGTCCTGGGATCTCTCCTATCTACAGTATCACAGAAATGTTCATTTACACTGGCCCTCAGAGTTTCTGTGCAGTCCTAACAACAGCATTAAGACCTGCAGACTCCAAGGTCCCTGCTATTATGTCACTGAGACAGAGTAGCTTTGTCCCACCCAGGGGAGTGACATCCACCACTGCTGAAGCAGACTGAGGCTGGGAGGCTTGGAGCTGTTACCATGACTTCACACTTCAGGCAGCACTCAGGGATTCAGACAGGGACAGTTGGGGACAGTGACAGGCCTAAACGCTGCTGTATCACATTATCAACCTTAGCAAAGCCAGTCTGAATGCTCTATGAAGTTTGGCAAAAGCTCCTAGAGCAGGCCTTGACACCCCTGGACAAAGAGGTAAGCAGCTTCGAAAATATTTCTAAGAATATCACTTAGATCAGTTGCTATCACCTAAGTTCCTCTTTTTTTACTGACCAACTACTTTCCAGTAACTTTCGGAGAGACTCAGCGCTCGTTTCCTCTGACTCACAAGTTGAGCACGACATATATCAAACCACAGAGGCACAATATGTCTGGCATCTGACTTGTGTATGCAATAGTGGGAATTTATTTTACTTAAAATAGCCTGGGTCTCCTCTAAAAGTCTGCAGTATTGAAACGTCAGCATATGACCAAGATGTCCCAGTCAGTGTCCATCATCATCATCATCATAATGATAATAATAAGGCTGTTTCATAAAACTAATTCAATAACATGTAACCTATAGATTACCCTGTCTAAAAACAGACACGCTGTGAAGAACTTCATCTAGTTGCTAGGAGACCAGAGGCTCCCAATCGTTTTTTTCTGTGCCTATTTGCAAGAGCAACAGAACCAAAGCGCAGAGAAAATGACAGGTTTGTTTGTGTATGTTTGCCCTGAGAGAGGGCGGTGAAATGGCATATAAGTCAATGGATGATAAGCAGGGGAATCATTCACCAGAGGGAGTAATTATTGAGCTCAAAACAAATGATGGAAATAAGCTACAAGAGTTGATAATAATACTATTTCCCCCGAGGGATCCAAGGGAAACACTCACTCATGACTCTATGACGATGATGCTTCATGTTGTTCAGACAGCTTTAAACAAATGTGAGCTACTGTCCATTAAATGTTTGCCAGCTGGAGTCTTCCTATGGCAGAGGTACCTGCTCTGCCGTAACCGAGTATAAAAGGAAACATCATGCTGCCGTATACCATTCAAAACGAGGACAGTGAGTCCATTACACACACTAGGCTATAGTTGGGCTGGGCCATGTGTTTGGAGTCAGCTGGACAACCACAGTAAATCACCACGCAACCACAGGCCATGCTTGTCGCTGCAGAGGTCAACCACTACCCTTGTGGATAATTCAATTCAATCAATCAATTCATAATGATAGTGTTACACTGTTCAGATAAGATGCTGATTTCAGTATCATGATAGATACACAGTACGTTTAGCAGGTTCAGCCAAACCCTGGTTGGTCAGCTACATGCTCCACGTGTACTCACAGACCCTGTAAACCACTGATAAATACTCAGCTAGAAAGCAGCTGAGGTTCTGTTGTGGATATTACTAGTGATCTTTCTGACCTTGTTCAATAATGTACTCTGCAAAGATTGTAAAGGATATTCTGAACAACAATAATGGATGCTTTTGTAATTGTAATGCTGATGGTGATAATATACCGTGAAGCTGTTTTTCCCAGTATCATAGCAAAGGCTAGTTCTTTACATGCCATTTAAGTACAGATGTCCTATTTCTCATGCTGTCCATCTACCCAATAAACCTGAAAATGTTAGTACAATGGAACCAGGGGGGGAAAAAAAGAAAATGAGCCTCACATTTTCAACGTCACACACACAACACGGCAGTTTCTGCAACATTACACTTGTGATTCTGTCAGGAAAACTGTCACTCCTCAGATGTGTCATCTTTGAAACTGAGATTTGCGACAGATTTACTCTTCTGAGTGATCCAAAAAAACTCTGCAGAAACACACTGCAACAACAAGGAATAATAATAACAACAGTAACAGTCTTGAATATATTTATGAGAGATGAATAAAATGCAATTAAAAGTAGAGAAAAGCCTCTTATTCTGCCGTCTTTCAAGGCGGACCATCACAAGTGCTGAGTCAGACATTTGTGAACTTAAACACAAACCGTGTGCATCACAGCTGGTGCGCTGATCAGAAATGAGTCCATTGGTGCGTCTCATGTTACTAAACTGACACAGTTACAAGGCCAAGAGTTTTCCTAGTGTAAAATCGCAGTGCTTGACATCTGGAGATAACATAAACAGGGTGGAAGCTAGCTAGGGCCGGGTCATTTTCTATCCCATGAACCAACACTGACACACAGGCACCTCACACATTATGAATGTATGTCCTACAAAGACGTTCTGACAAGTATATCCCTGGATAAAGCAAACCATATAATTGTGGTGCAGTGATCACAGAGCTGTCACTGTAATGAACATTATCTCGCATTATGGGTCTGTGTGCTGTAAGAACGGATAAAATCAAAACAGTCAGACTGCAACTGTCACAGGAAGGGTGGGGGCTACTTTGATTTTTATCTCACTGCAAAATGAAAGCAGACCTCTGCTCCAGCATCGGTGCTACCATCACACACACATACACACACCTGTTTGCGTGACCAGCAGAGCGGATGTGGGGGGACTGTGGTGCAATATGCTGAACCAAAATTATTATACAGAGCGGCTATCAAGCCTTTGCTGCACGTTGAGTTGTGCTCCGTCCTGTTATTTTCAAAGGATGTGGTCTACATGTTTTCCATTTTCTAACTGACTGATAGTTTACTTACTGATAACTCTCTGGGTTTACAGCTTTATTGCTCATCTGTGTGGTGAGGACCAACACTGGGTTACAGGAATGCTTTGACACAGGACAGAAGATGGAGAAAGGCATGCCCAAACATGACATGCAAGCGTTTCAGTTTCTTTTTTTTTTTTTTTGTCTTCTCTCTCTCACGCTTCTCACTGACTGTTTTCAAAGCTAAGCCTTGTCAGAGCTTTGAAGAGGCTGCGTGCATGACTGCCGAGTATTTGACACACTGTTAATAAACAGAGCCTGCTGGATTTGTGGCCCCATATCCAACCTACGTTTAAATTCTACATATCTACATGTTTGTTGTTGTTGTTGTTGTTGTTGTTGTTGTTGTTGTACCTCAATCATATCCACAGACGTTGTTGTTATGCAGTCATTTGTAACAAAAAAAGACTCTCTCGAGATTATATAAATAAAAAATGACTGACTGCTTTGTCGAAATGCAACTCGAGCATCGTTTTGCACAGATACATGGTTTTGAAGTTCGTTTCCACATCATTGCTCTACTCCAATAGGATTGAGGACACACACATATCGGCAGCAAAGATAAAGACTGATACAATCACGTTAGTCGCTTGTGGTTTAAGGGGAATGTTTTTCTTTTCTATTGTGTGGCTACAACGTCCACTAATTTCCCGAAGCGATTTCTTGTTTCGCTGTAATATCACGACGGCTCGCTCGCTGAGCTTGGCGTTCAGGGAATAACACGGGTCGTCAAAAGGAGAAAACAGACACGGTTACTGGCATTTGTTTTTCATCTGCCAGCTGTGGAATGTAATAGCTAGCTTATTACCGTTACAAGCTAACGTTAGCTGCTTCAGCCCAGCCTCCCCTGTGTGTGTAATGGTGCCTTTATAAAAGTTGTGGGCGACAGTTTAAGTTTCTCGGTGTGGAAGAAAACGATTACTACAGCGGTTAGCTTCACAGTGTAGAACTGGTCAAATGGAACAAATACGAACAAAACGCAAAAGCAAGGTGTATTGTATTTTACCTTATGCTGTAGTAACTCATGTTTGTCCACCGTTGCTAAGGAAGATCCTCGTGCGGCAGTACACTTTTTGTGGACGCGGTTGAGAAGAACTGTTACTCGGTCCTTAGTTACCGAACGCACCAAGAAGCGCTGCTGCTATTGGTCCGCCATTTATTTAGGTGGGCGTTGATTGGATAATATTCCACAGTAGGGTGGAGAGTGTACTTCACAGAGGAGCGCTCTTGATGTTTTCCTTTTACCTCAAAAGCCTGGGAATCAAACCATTTGTCACAGTAAAGATAAGTAAAAATGTATACAACTAAACATAAGCGAGAAGGTTTGGTTGGCTAAACTGACAGAAACCATGACAACAGATTCGAGGAACCCATCAAGACATACTGTAAGGTCTGTATCTTGTCCAGGAGCTTCTATGTCCTTCCTCTGAAAAAAGGTACAAGATATTTATATTTTCAAAGAATGAATCAAAACAATTTCCCAGAATATATTCTTAAGTAGTGCATTTAATGTCAGCAATAAATTATATACATTTCACGAACTGATTTTAGACGTGATCACCATAACATTTACAGCCCAGGTAAAGCTACTCAGACATTGCTGCATTAAACTGCAATTTTGATTAAATAAGTATTTGATGTCATCTTACAATCAAAACTAGCAGAGCGATGAAGTGGGTGAGAGTCATTTCATTATACCCTTATCTTACTATTATGATGTTCATTCAAACTAAAAAAAATAGTAAACTGTTACTGAGCTGGAATTTGATTTTAAAAAATCATTCCATGCAGTTCTGCCTAATCCCCTTCTTACCAAACATCATCAGCTTTTAATCAATACATCTGAATCAGAGAGATGGCCCCTGTCTTTTAACAGCAACATCAGACCCCTTCTCCTCCTCCATGTCACCTTCAAACCATAATCCCTCTCTGGTGTGTCAGCCACTAAAATGTCAGGTGGCTGATTACATGGTGGTGTACATAGCTCAGCCAGCAGCAGGTGCACAGCAGGGGAGGGGGGACAACTACTCTCTTCTTGTATAACTTTTGGAGTGTCCACATCAGGTGCTGGACTGATGACACTGAACTCAGTGGTGCTGATCTTACTGAAGGCAGGTGTGGAAGTACTGTCTGCTGGTGGTTTGCATCTCTTCCCTTGGAGAGAGTGAGTTTCAGGCTGATCCAAACATGTGCTGGAGGATGCAGCACCATCAGAAAATCTCTCATCATTCCTTTTTCTGATGGAGGTCAACTGTCTTTTTGGTGTGTCTCTGTGTTTTGCACTTAAAACCGTCTTTTTGTTTTGGCATGATCCATGTGGTTGATTTCCTGCATTTGACACAACAGTAGGCTCTGCAACTTTCTTTGTGCGCTTTGGAGGACAAGACTGGTCTTTTGACCTTGTCTGAAAAACTAATGAGGGGAATTTGCACACACTGTTTGTCCTGGACAGCTGACTGTAACCGTCGAGGATGCTTGTGGCAGACTGGCATTTTCTCCTCCCTCGTCTCACTGGAGGTGCAGCTGCAGCTGAAATGTCAAATTGTGGGCTTACCTGTAAGATAAATAAAAAAAATAGAGCAAATAAACTGCTAAATAGAAAATTGAGTCTTACAATAATTATTATAACAAATAATGCAAATTCAGTTTTATTAGCAGACCCTTCGAACTAGCACAGAGGGATTTCAGTGACATTACAGCAGTTAATCCCAATGTTTCAACTAGAATCATGACTCATCTGCAAAATGAATGAAAAACGTACCCAAGAGCTGAGAGCTGAGCTGTTGGGTGCCTCTGTCTCTGTGAAAAATTCCTTGGGGTTGAGTGCTGCTCGGACTTCAGGCACATTTTGGAGTCTGGCTCCACACAAAGGCCGCTCCACAAATAGCAGGGGGGGTTTGTCTGTCTTAGTGGCTTTACGTGGCATTAATATAAATCGCTAACGATCACCTAGGGCGAATAAAAACATAATTAAACCTGTAAAATGCGTCATTCATGGTGATATCCACTACCAGATTTTTAGCCACTGTTCTGTTTACGTTGACAACGAGCTGTTTATCTTTGAATATTACGTGTTAGTGTAGCATCAAGCCCGGTGTTACACTTACCCTGGTGTTGTTCTTTGAGTAAGACACAGCCATGATTACATGCTATTAATATATGTACATGTTAATAGTTTGTGAGTTACTTTAGTTATTCCATTGTCGCTTTCTACTCTGAACTTTCTTTTTTCCGGTTTATTTCCCGGTTTTCACCATTCTCGTTTCTGATTGGCTCTAGCGTATACTCTGCCCCTATTGGTGCGAGTTCATGCCACGTGATCAAAAATGACGGGGGCAGTCCCCGCAGCGCCAAAATTCAAAAACGTTACTGAATCGACCAAGACGGCATGTAAATAACACTAAGCGAAAGTTTTATAAATATTGCAGTTATCATGTATCCTTTGATTCAGCGTCGAATATGAACAGACCGTTCCATCTACCACTAGCAGACCTGCCAGGTGGAATCGCCTGAATCATCGCAGTAATGTGAAGGTTTGGCTTTATCTCGATTTGCCGTTTGTCACAATAGCTTTTGAGGACTAGCCACCTAGCTAACCTAGCTTAGCTTCCAACGTCAGTTAACAGAGAGATGGTTGTAATAGAGGTGAATTTACGCTGGATTTCGGTAAGAGTTGAAACAACACCGTGTTCCTCCAAATTATTATAAACCATTTGTCGTGTCATTCTTGTCCGTCAAAGGAATGTCACACGGAACTCAATTTGGGCTATATGATATTGTACACTTTTCACTACTTTACTTTTAATCAACATCAGGAGTGAAACCACTTTAATGTTTTATGAACATTTACGTCCAGCTCTTTAATTCGGCATACCTCACATAAACAGTACATCGTTTGTTCTAATAGATTTCGCTCCATTATCCGCGACAAGTGTGCGGTAGAAAGCGGCTTAAATCAGCTGTAGTCAGCTGAAAACGTTTTTTCATGTAGCTGCCTATCAAGTGAATTAGCGACTCAAAGTTTCCCGTGTAAGCAAATTATTTTACTATATTTGAATAACTCGCATATAAATCCATATCGGGTTTGGATGTCTGCCAGAAAGTTAGCTGTACACGTTACACAATCCGCGTTGTCAAGCCGGAGACACATTAACGACTGTTGTTCTAGAAGACGTTAACACCAACCGATATCTGGACATAGGCTGTTAGCAACTGCAGAGCTAAAACAACCTGAAACACGATTAATCAGGAGCTAAACTTCATCCCGAAGGCAAGTGAACTGGATGCTCTGATATCACTTGATCTCTTCGTGTTGATTTATGCCGATTATCGTTAAAAGGAGCTGAATTTAACAATTTTAGCATCGAGTTTACACCTTCTGCCAGATAAACGTTAATCTACCGGTAATTCTAGTTAGCAGTTTGTTGGTATGTTAGCATTGCTCAAAGATAAATATTTATGGCGCAATCTGTGTGTTAAAAAGTCGACTTTTGTTGTGTTGTTTTTGCACAGAATGCCAGTTAAGACTCAGGTGCTTTTTGATGATCTGTTCACAATGAGACGGAGCCCAAGGAGACCCCTCATCCTCAAAAGAAGGAAGTTGCCCTTTCAGCAAAATGATCCCCCTGCAGCTGAGAGGCAAAGCCAGTCTGGTCCATCGGGCCCACAGGAACCTTCAAATCCGACGACCGCCAGTCAGTCCTTCCCTGATGGGATCCGCATTATGAACCACCCCTCCATGTCTGACACTCAGGTGGTTGTCATTCCCAAAACAGCAGACCTCCAAAGTGTCATCGGGGCCCTTACCGCCAAAGGCAAAGAGTGTGGTGTCCAGGGGCCCAACAAGTTCATCCTTCTGAGTGAGAACGGCAGCAGCAACAATGGATCCTTTTGTCAGACTGCTGCTGAGGGGATGATGTCTCAACACAGAGCACAGATGGACAGCCAGTGAAAGCAGAAACTATTCACAGCTCCCCGGATACTAAACCCCACACTGCAATTAAACCATGTAAGGAAATGAGATAATTTTTGCACCTCAGTGTTAAAGCACTGGTAGGGTTATTTATATGTGTTTGAACAATTTGTTTCCTTTGTCTCTCTTATTAGTGAATAAGGAACTGGAGTGTGGTCCTTTAGATGACAGTCTCACCAATATTCAGTGGCTTGGCAGAATGAGCACATGTGCCTTGGACCCGGATCCCACCAGGCAGCTTAATAGCAAGGAGAACCAAAACCCAATCTCACAGACTCTCCAGGTCAGCTTTACCTTCACTGTGGCTGTTCCTGTGACTTACAATGATGCAGAGAACGATGCTGCTATTTTTGAAATGAACTGAGCATCATAAAGTTACATGTTGGTTATTGCAAACCTACATCTTTCTTACATATATGATGATCAATGATAGTTGGACTGATGAACACAATGTGAGATGTTCTGCACCTCATTACATGTTTGTTTTTCTTGTGCAGACACATGCCACACGAATCGATGTAGAAGCTGCTCAACATCCCCTGTCAGAGAGGCCTCCATACTCCTACATGGCCATGATCCAGTTTGCTATCAACAGTAGGAAGAACAGGAGGATGACACTGAAAGAGATTTACACATGGATTGAGGATCACTTTCCCTACTTCAGAGAGGTGGCCAAACCAGGATGGAAGGTACTTTAGTCTCTCCAGCAGATGGGTGGAGAAGCCTCTGAGTATATCGCACTGAAACATGTGTTAAAGTGCGTTTATTCATTTCTTATTACAGAATTCAATCCGCCATAACCTCTCCCTGCACGACATGTTTATTCGGGAGACGTCACCGGATGGTAAAGTTTCTTTTTGGACCATCAGGCCTGAGGCAAATCGATGCCTCACCCTAGATCAGGTTTACAAGGTGAGCACACCTTAATCTCTTCATAAAAGCCCTGGAAGTACAGTGGTCGTTGTTGTGTTGCAGGGTAAACTCTGGACTGACTTTTTCTAGTGTTTCCACCCTCCCCCTCTCACTCCACATCCCTCTCCACAGCCTGATTGCGACCCAATGACTTCTCCTGTCCCGATGCCAATGCTCTTACTGTCCAACCAAGTAAGACTGATCTACCCTTCTCTCACTCCTCTTCAGTCATTAAGCAGAAAGCAGAGGAGGGACAGAAAAATCACAGGATTAAAGTTCAGCCTGTTTGAATGCAGGGTTATGCTGCAGCTGCTGTTCTGAGGACCAAGGAAATGTTTTTGTTGCAGGGTGAGATGGCTTGAGCAGCAGAGAGGCTGCAGAGATGATATTACTGGTCCACCATGTGTATACTCATAATGTTCCCACCATTAGGCCTACTCTGTAAAGTAGGGGCAGAGATCTAATGTTGACTTTCTTCCTTGTTATACCTTAAAACAAGGTAGGAGAACTTAAATGTGTTCCCACTCAAGTGTAGTCAGAGATGAGAGGGCACAGGATGAGCACTAAAGACGAAAGCAATATATTTATATTATTTTATTTTTCACAGCAACAAAAGAGGATGCTTCCTGATGCAAGGAAGACACCAGGTGGCTCTGGTGAGTTAACAAGTTTGGAATAACTGCTTGGGAGCTTGAAACTGGCAAATGGTCATTAAGCTGCCCTCCTCTTATTTAACCACCGTCTGCTCTGTGTTCAGAGAGAAGGATGAAACCTCTCCTCCCTCGGACCGACTCCTACCTGGTTCCCATTCAGCTTCCTGTCACCTCCTCCGTCTACCTGCCCTCCTCATCGACCTCGTTTACTTCCTCTTGCCAACAGCAGAAGAGAAACATTTCACGGGGAACCAAGAGAGTGCGGATAGCTCCTAAGGTGAAGACTCTGACATCGGAGCATGAGATTTTAGCATGTGTAGTAAAATGGGATTGACACTGTAGGAGAAATTTTGTCTTGCGTGGCCTAGATTTCATATTTATGTGGTCACTATTTGACCTTAAAGTTTGTGTTTGTGTGTCTGACAGGTGACACAAAGCGATGCCCCAGCTGTGGTAATGTATCCTCAGAAGAACAGTGACCAGATGAAGGTGGAGATGAAGGAGGAGCCGGTTTGTGTTCCGATTAAGTGCGACACTCCTAAAGCTCCTCTGAGGAGACAGCCCAGCAGTTCCAGGCGTAAACAGCGGCTGGTTCACTCTGTGCACGAGGAGCCCGTCCTCCTCTGTCCCGAAAACACCTTCTTTGACTCTGGCGTCGCCTCGGACGCCTCAACTTTCCACGACATGCCAGATAGTGAGCTGGATGAGCAGCGGCACGAGCAGCACAGCCCCGACCGAGAGTTCTCCTTCAAGACCCCCATAAAAAGTAGCAGCCACCTGGCCTCCTCCACCCCCAGCAAGCCCCCCTCTAACATCTTACCGGAGCCCTGGAAAGTGACCCCTGTGGGAAAAGGGAGCCAGAGTGTTCTGGACTTCAGCCCCATTCGCACACCTGGTGGTCCGGCCATGACCCCCCGGCACGACTACACCACGTTCAGCTTCAACAGCACTCCCTTCAAAGACTGGCCTCTCTTCAACTCCCCCAGAGAGCTGCTAACATCCGCTCCCCCCAGAGTGACCGGACCAACAGACTCTCCCACGGAACCCCTCCGAAGCAGCTGCTCCAGAGAGCTGCTGCAGGCCGGGGGCGCCACGCCAGCCAACCGCTCCATCACAGAGGGCCTTGTCCTGGACACCATGAATGACAGCCTGAGCAAGATACTAGTGGACATTAGCTTCTCTGGTCTGGATGATGATGACCTAGGTATGGCAAACATCAGCTGGTCTGAGTTCATCCCACAGTTTAAGTAGCCGGCGGGCAAAAAACACATTTCTTATTCTTCACATGGCAGTATCATATGTTCTCCAAACACTACAGGCAGCAGGGCCCCACACTGAGACAGCAAAGCAGGTGCAAATGTTGGAAAAATTAATAACTGTGGAAATTTGGGGCTCAGATTTGGAGACATTTGGTCTATTACAGCTGTTTCATAATAAGTGAATTAACACCAAAGACATCAATACATGCAGACAACATGATAAGGCAAATCATCAAGAACATGAAGCATAATTAGTTTTTTTCATAATTTGCTTTTGCCAATGAGAAATTTTGGAAATACCCAGGTGGTGGATGGATATTCAATTAACTTAAGTGTATCCTGATGGAAGTTGGAATTCATACTATTTTATAGTTTAATACATTGTTGTATCCAGAGCAGAAAAAACACATTGTTCACTGTTCATTGCATTTGTTCAACTGATTATTTTCACTGCATGAAAACACCGTGAGTGAAACCATAAGTGAAACATTAACAAAAGTGACTCTAGATGCTTCGGTCTTTGCTGTAACTTCAAATGTACAAGCTGCAGCCTCAGTATGAAGGCCGTGACCTTCCAGCAGTTCTCTGTGGTCACTGAGCTCGCTTCATTTAAAGACCGTTTGCTTCCTTTTGCATCTGCTTTGCTTCATTCAGACATTTCTGGCTGCCGTTGGGAAATTAAATACATTTTCTTTTTGTTAAAGGATGACAGGGATGACACTTTAATTTTATTTACCAGGTCAAATTAGCAAGCTGCTCACATGTGATTGGATGTTTCTCTCCACCTCTGGCTCTCACGTTTTCTCATCGGTTGTTTCACTTATATCTTCCTCTGTGTCACGTTTTATGTCTGTCCCTTTGAAGGAATCGCTAGAGAAGAGAAATACTGTATGTATGAGTGTATGTGTACATGTATGTTGATTTGCACATCTTTAATATATAATTTAGCTTTTACATATGTAAATGGTAAGACAATATATTGGCCAAACAGCCGGTGAGATGCTTCTGTGCCAAATGGTTCAGTTCACCTGCCTGGAATTGATGTTTAGGTTGTTTTAGATTGTGATGCAGGATTTTTAGCAATAAAAAATGGCAATGTAATATAAGTAGCACTAACAGCAATAGGATTTGTTTGTTATCAAACTCATTATCACAGGTCTTTACAGTATTTGCTCTACAGTAATGCCAGTATCAGCTTCAGGACAGGGACAGTTTGCATGTCACAAACATCACCTTTGGGAACAAAATGCTCAATATTTAGAATCTATTGATTGCAGTTTGTATTTGTTTTCGATCAGAACGCAAACTGCCTTTTCTGTAATGAAGCATAAGCAGGAGAATGGGGGAAAACAGTTTCAGCAGCACCACCTTCGGAGGATAAAATGGGATACGTTCCCATTTTTTAAATATGTCATAAAATAATGTAAGGCTTCAGCTATGTTATCACAAGAGCGTATACAAGTAAGTGGGTTTTTACGTTGCAGTAACCCGATCTGTTTACAAACGGAGCTAATGGAGCACGTAAGAGAGGAGTGTTGTGGTTTCTGGCTGACGGCTCTCGCAGCATGTGCCTTGTTGGTGTTTCTATGACTGTACAATAAAACTGTTGGTGTTGGTGCCTCATACAGCGTGAAGAGCGTTCATTCAGCCACACAGAGGACGCTTCGATCAGCACACATTTAATCGATGTAAACAGACAAGGTTCACTTTCAACAACATCCACAAGCTACAACGCAGCAAGGTTGAAAAACTTCAAAAAATAAGACTATTGTGAGCTGATTTTTCAGCTAATGAAGAATAATGACTCAGAAAGATTTCTCCAGCATAAGCTAATTCACCTTTTGTCTATTTTAGTCAAAAAGCCATCTGTGTAAAAAAAAAAAAAAATCTGCAAGAGAAGCCAGATACTCAGATACCTGGTTCAAGCATACTACACTTGTAAACAACACCAAGTTCTAGGACTTGTACAGGACGTCTTCAGTATGTCTGCACCTCCTGCTGGGCCACCTCCAGGAGGATCTGCAGCTGCTTGCTGCAGTAATCTGGAAATGTAGAGGAGAGTCAGGATTATGCAAGAGCTCAGCAGGTTTAGTTTTCATACTTGGCTTTCTTACCCCTGGCCCCAAAACAAACCCTCTAGACACGCTCTAGAAGCCAAGAGTGGTTAATGCAATAGCCCTCTATACTTTTTTACTGCTTTTTCTTTTTGTCAGCTGATGTTTGGTCTTCACCCAGTCATCGGTTCATTTTCTTAGAGATCAATTGAGCTGTGACAAGTTGGCAGATCCTGCTGGGACTTACTGAAGACACGTCTCCATCTGTGGGGCAAACGAAAGCGGTGGACAGTGACGTAGTAAACCGGGACTCCAGTCAGTGTGAGAGCGCAGCTTCTCCCTGTGTTCCAGGGGTCTGAGTACAGAGACAGACCCACGATGAAGAAACAGACCACTGTGAAGGTGACTGCGATGACCAGGGGCACCTGGCGAAACCGGGAATAAGACGACGACAGTGTTTGGTCGGGTAGAAGTATTTTACAGTCCAGTGCAGTAGCGACTGTCAGACACTCACCCTGAAAGGTCGTGGGTGGAGAGGAAAGCGGTAACGATGGATGAGCATCCCCAGGGTTGCCAAGGCGATGAAGAACCAGCGAGCGAAGGAGGCAAAGTTGATAAGCTGGTAGATCTCTCCGGTGATTAACATCAACACCACTAAGGGGTACTGCATACAGACATCACCACTATGACAACATATCCATACTCATTTCATTTTCTGTCGTGGTTTGGCTGAAGATGCAAATTTAAATCAGGATCATTAACCAATTATCAATGAAAACCATCTCTGCATATAGATTTCTATTTATCAGTGTTTTCAGTGGATCCAGTATCCTCTCGGATCTGTCAATACATTTGACCTTATATTATTATATTAATGTACTGTAATTATTGTAATTATATTCAGAGCATAGTAAAAAACCTTGACTTTGGAGGTTAACATTTTATCTAACATCACAAACATGCATCTCCCTGTATCATGCTGGTTTACAGAGAGTAGCAAGTGTTTTCACCAGAAACAGCACGGCAGGTAAAGGTGTGTGTCTGCGAATGTGAATCATGGAGAAGATGGGTGGCCAGTGGCCCTCCCTGGCTCCCACAAACAGCATCCTGTAAAAAATAATGAGCGATGAAGTTTTTACAAACCGGGCTGCTCAGGCCTCACTGGGACAACAATAATAATAATAATAATCTTTCTGCACCCTGATTACCTGGGCGACCCAAAGAAGCCGCCGTTGAGTGCCCCAAGGCAGGACAGAGCCACGAGGATGGGAATCACTGAGGCTAGTCCCTGGAGAGCACGGTTAGCAAACGTCTGCAGAGAAACACACACAGACAGAGGATCAGGCCTCTGCTCTAACTATCTCTGGCTCTACCTTGTGATTCCAGGATGCTACTGACCACAGCCACGGCATCAGACAGCAGGAGCTCAGCAGGGGTCATCATGGTGTAATAGGCCACGTTAACGAGCACATAAAGGAATGTCACTGCCACCATGGAGCAGATTATTGCCAGCGGGATGTTTCTGACAAAACAGGATGCACACAGAGAGACATAATAGCACATCCAAGGCAACACGGCTTTTTTTGTAAAAGAGGACTGACAGCAGAGCTGATGTCAAATGGGAAATACCTATTAGGGTTGATGACCTCCTCTGTGACAAAGTTCAGATAAAACCTGAAGAGAAAAAGGGAAGAATTGTGTGTTTACCAGCAAATTATCAGGCCTTTTCAGTTTAAAATCTGTCTCTAGGATACAGACAGAATTGTCCACATCATCCACAGTCTCTTCTATATTGGTTAAAGTCCAGTATGACTGTGTGGGAAATGCCGCCTGAATTGTTTGTTTACCATCCACCATAGGCATATAGACCATTATAGAAGGCCAGTGGCAGCCTATCCAGGGTTAACGAGTCCACCTCAAAACCATTCTGGAAATGTTCTGTCTTTCCTGGAAAAGCAGGAGACACAGGCAGAGAAACTGATCATTATCGCCAGCAGCCAGGTGCCATGTGACAGTATCCTGGACCCTCACAGGTAACAGTTATATCCGCTCACCTTTGGCCAGAGCGATGACACCAGGAATGATGATGAGGACCAGAGCGAAGATCTTAATGAAAGTCAAGGTGACCTGAGTGCGAGAGGCCATGGTCACGCTCCAGCAGTTGACAGCCACAACAAACGCTGCAGACACACACAGAGATAATCAGTGAAAGAAAGGTTTGCCTCGCTCCTTATGGACACACAGAGAGATGAAAAGGTGTTGTGAGTAGAGAGAGGAGGAACAAAAACCACTCACTCACTCCGAGGATGCTAACGAGTTTGATCAGCACTGTGGGGGCAGCACAGGGCGCAAAGAACGGCTCCACCACGTAACGGCCAAAAGCCAGAGACACGTATGAAGCCACAGCCGGTCTAAGAAGTAGAGGAAGAGGAGGAGGAGGAGGAGGAGGAGAGCAGTGGTTGGAAAGGAAATCTATTTTCATTTTCACGGCAATCAAAACAGAACTAACCTGATGAATATGAACTCCACCCAGAGTCGCAAGAAGGCCGGCAGCGGCCCCAGCGTCTCCAGGAGATAAGTATAGTGGCCCCCAGATTTGGTGAAACTGGTGCCCAGTTCTGCGTAACACAGAGCGCCTGATGGGAGAGGAGGAAGAAAAACAAACTATTCATACACTGTATATGGACTCAAACATACATATAACACCAAAACACATATACGTATATTGCATAATTGACCTTACTTATAGAGACGTGTATCTTTTTCTGGGGGTTCTCTGAGTGGCTCATGCAGACTTGATGTAACCACACACATATACACACATACACCTTGTGATGTGTGTTTGCACATCAAGCACTTATATGATGTTTATTTGGGATTGAGCTCCATGTGACCTCCTCACTCATCTGAGTCCCTGTCCTCAAAGGAGCTATCAGCTTGATTAATTATTGCTTTTAAAAGTGTGTAAGACAACATGATCACTAAATTTGATGGTAAATTATCTTATTTTTCTGCCTAGAAATTAAGAACTCATTAAAAAAAAAGAGGAAGCAAAATACTGTTAATGATCATATCAGATCTCAATAAATCCTTCATATATAATGATTATAGATCACAGTTACATGTGTTTACCATAAGTCCATAGATTCATCTCTTACCGAACAATGAGAGGACCCCACACAGCGCCCACACCAGCAGAGAGAGCCCCACGCTCCCACTGTTCATCAGGACGCCCTTGGGTGCGATGAAGATGCCGCTGCCCACCACTGTCCCCATGATGAAGGACACAGCAGGCAGCAGACCTATCTCCCTGCGGAGGTGCACCACCTCGTCCTCTGTCTTCCCCTTTTTGTCATCCTCCTCTTTCTTCACCTGCGTCCCGTCCATGTGTGCATTTGCAAAACTCTCTTGTGGAGTAAGTTGCCACTTGTTGCCCAGCAGCACAGCGACAGTTCAGCTTTTTTCCCCTCTGGAGGAGACAACTCTGGCCACAACATAGCCCCCTCACCCCCTCCTGACCCTCTGCTGCATGTTTTTCTCTGCTCATTGGTCCTAAGCCCACCCGCCCAGCCTGAGCCTGAGCAGGGAACAAAGCCAGTACTCTTCCAGGCTTCAGCAAGTAATCACGGGCAGTTTAAAGCCTTGACGTTTTCACATTGTCGTGTTTGCATGTGTGCATGTGCTCTTCAGTTCCTGTGCAGCTTGACTGGGGCCTTTCAAGTCCAGGGGTTGGAGGGGGTGGGGAGAAAAGGTCAGGGTACTGTAGAAGCAGCTGCACAGACTGCAGGAGGGCTGCTTTCAGCTGCAACAGGCATTTCCATCTTGTCCCCTAAAACAATGTGAAAAGTGAAAGTGGTTCATTTATTTCAGCTGCTCTTTCTCTCTGCTTTCACACACTCTTGGCTTGAGCTGGAGCTAAAAATACTGCGATACCTCTGCCAAGATCAAACAGGAATCAGAACAGCAGGCAACAGAAAACAAGAAAAAGAACTGACACAGGCCACACTATTAGGTTGTTTCCCCTCATTTTCACTTGACTGACCACTGCATTGATGTCACTTTCATTCCATCAACGACGGCTGTGCTTGTTAAAATTCCTCCACACACTGTAAATACCAAGATCTGTGTTGTGTGAGCGGCTGCATCTGCCCTCAGGGCTCCTCTCAGATTCAGAGGTCAGGAGACGTCAAAAGCAGATATTCGGATGATGACAATGAAAGACTGTGAATGTTTATTGCTGGTGTGTAATGACTTTCATGTGTCCTGAGCTGAGCATAACAGGATCAGATGATGTCTTTGTTGAGTTGGGAGAGGCAGAACTGAGGGGATGTTCACAAGGAATTCCTGCCATTAAAACTAATAAACAAACATTAAACAAGTTTAAAAGGCTCTTTTTTTTTTTTTTGAATGACAAAAATGTTGCTTCATGTATCATGTTTTGTGGTTAGTTTATCTAATAAGGGCAGTATGATGGATAAATATAATTATATATAGCATGTGGTGAACCTTTTAAATATGAAAACTTTATTAGGAAAAACTCGAAGCTGCTTTGTGGTGCTCCATCAGTGCCTAAATGTTTCCCTTCAAGGTGGCTGCATTTTGTCTTCTCTCCAGAAGATGGCGCCCTCATCTCACATTATACACATCTATTATGACAGAGGTCCAGAGCTTGTCAGTCAGACACTCACTCCATCACTGGTCCCTAGGTGCTGACTGTTGTGGTTAAAGGTAGATGCTGTAACTCTGAGGGCATCATGGGAAATCCTGAGCGTCACACAGTGTGAATTCCCAGCACGGCTCTGAATTTAGCCCCACTCTCAGCGGGTAAACCTGCCCACGAGTTCACACACACACACACACACACACACACACACACCCCATGAGATGTGAGCCCAGCTCCCCTGCTGTTTTCCACCCGACCTCTCAAGACCCACTGCCCAGTCAAGTGGAGTCCGACCCAGCCGGCCTCAGACGCTCGCCCCCAGCTGGCTCATCACACAGAGTAGAACACAAAGGGAATATGCCTTGACATCTCCCATAAGCCTTTCTCACAGGAGGCTTCTTCCAATGTACAAATCAGCTGTTAAGGTTTAGGATGATAAGGGGCACACGTTTTGCATGCACACTCCCATTACGCTTCATGGTTTTAGGCTGGCCAGTTAACTAAGATAACTCAAACAACATAGGGGTTAATGTACTGTTATACTTTTTTGTTGCAGCACAAACTTAACTAGATCTGACTTCATTTGGTTAATTTTAACAAAAGGAACCAAGTGTCAACAAACAGACAAGACAGGTCACCACCTTTAACCTATAGGAGAGTGGGTAAACCTGCCCACGAGTTCTCTCTCTCTCACACACACTTACACACAGTCGCCTTTCTCCTTGTGGATGATCTCTCTCATGGTAAACAACAAGAGAAGTCATCTTTCACGCGCCCATCATCGCCCCTGGCAACCAGGCCTTTGCATGCACAGAGCATGTCCTGGTGTCTTGAATCCCCAAATTGCAAAGCCTTTCGCAAGGATGTATTATATGAACTGGATGCCGGATCGAAAATGGCCGCCGTTGATTTAAATTGGAGTTGCTCGCCTGGCGCATACGCCGAAAAACTTTCTGGCTTCCGGGTTTACTTCCGCGTCATGGGCCCACTGTATATGCGCAGTAGACTCACCCCGGTCTGTCTGGCGTGTGTGTGTGTATGGGCTGTGGGGCTGAGTGGCTCTATTCTTGGCCGGCGTGGTCAGTGAATCCGCCCGTAGCCTGTATAGCGCCACCGGCGGCTATGGGCAGCCATCCCCCCGCCCCCTCGCTTCCTGGTCTGTCTGCTAGCGTGTGTGTGTATGGGCTGCTGAGTGTCTGTCCTCCGTTCAGGCCGGCGTGGTCAGTGAATCCGCCCGTAGCCTGTATAGCGCCACCGGCGGCTATGGGCAGCCATCCCCCCGCCCCCTCGCTTCCTGGTCTGTCTGCTAGCGTGTGTGTGTATGGGCTGCTGAGTGTCTGTCCTCCGTTCAGGCCGGCGTGGTCAGTGAATCCGCCCGTAGCCTGTATAGCGCCACCGGCGGCTATGGGCAGCCATCCCCCCGCCCCCTCGCTTCCTGGTCTGTCTGCTAGCGTGTGTGTGTATGGGCTGCTGAGTGTCTGTCCTCCGTTCAGGCCGGCGTGGTCAGTGAATCCGCCCGTAGCCTGTATAGCGCCACCGGCGGCTATGGGCAGCCATCCCCCCGCCCCCTCGCTTCCTGGTCTGTCTGCTAGCGTGTGTGTGTATGGGCTGCTGAGTGTCTGTCCTCCGTTCAGGCCGGCGTGGTCAGTGAATCCGCCCGTAGCCTGTATAGCGCCACCGGCGGCTATGGGCAGCCATCCCCCCGCCCCCTCGCTTCCTGGTCTGTCTGCTAGCGTGTGTGTGTATGGGCTGCTGAGTGTCTGTCCTCCGTTCAGGCCGGCGTGGTCAGTGAATCCGCCCGTAGCCTGTATAGCGCCACCGGCGGCTATGGGCAGCCATCCCCCCGCCCCCTCGCTTCCTGGTCTGTCTGCTAGCGTGTGTGTGTATGGGCTGCTGAGTGTCTGTCCTCCGTTCAGGCCGGCGTGGTCAGTGAATCCGCCCGTAGCCTGTATAGCGCCACCGGCGGCTATGGGCAGCCATCCCCCCGCCCCCTCGCTTCCTGGTCTGTCTGCTAGCGTGTGTGTGTATGGGCTGCTGAGTGTCTGTCCTCCGTTCAGGCCGGCGTGGTCAGTGAATCCGCCCGTAGCCTGTATAGCGCCACCGGCGGCTATGGGCAGCCATCCCCCCGCCCCCTCGCTTCCTGGTCTGTCTGCTAGCGTGTGTGTGTATGGGCTGCTGAGTGTCTGTCCTCCGTTCAGGCCGGCGTGGTCAGTGAATCCGCCCGTAGCCTGTATAGCGCCACCGGCGGCTATGGGCAGCCATCCCCCCGCCCCCTCGCTTCCTGGTCTGTCTGCTAGCGTGTGTGTGTATGGGCTGCTGAGTGTCTGTCCTCCGTTCAGGCCGGCGTGGTCAGTGAATCCGCCCGTAGCCTGTATAGCGCCACCGGCGGCTATGGGCAGCCATCCCCCCGCCCCCTCGCTTCCTGGTCTGTCTGCTAGCGTGTGTGTGTATGGGCTGCTGAGTGTCTGTCCTCCGTTCAGGCCGGCGTGGTCAGTGAATCCGCCCGTAGCCTGTATAGCGCCACCGGCGGCTATGGGCAGCCATCCCCCCGCCCCCTCGCTTCCTGGTCTGTCTGCTAGCGTGTGTGTGTATGGGCTGCTGAGTGTCTGTCCTCCGTTCAGGCCGGCGTGGTCAGTGAATCCGCCCGTAGCCTGTATAGCGCCACCGGCGGCTATGGGCAGCCATCCCCCCGCCCCCTCGCTTCCTGGTCTGTCTGCTAGCGTGTGTGTGTATGGGCTGCTGAGTGTCTGTCCTCCGTTCAGGCCGGCGTGGTCAGTGAATCCGCCCGTAGCCTGTATAGCGCCACCGGCGGCTATGGGCAGCCATCCCCCCGCCCCCTCGCTTCCTGGTCTGTCTGCTAGCGTGTGTGTGTATGGGCTGCTGAGTGTCTGTCCTCCGTTCAGGCCGGCGTGGTCAGTGAATCCGCCCGTAGCCTGTATAGCGCCACCGGCGGCTATGGGCAGCCATCCCCCCGCCCCCTCGCTTCCTGGTCTGTCTGCTAGCGTGTGTGTGTATGGGCTGCTGAGTGTCTGTCCTCCGTTCAGGCCGGCGTGGTCAGTGAATCCGCCCGTAGCCTGTATAGCGCCACCGGCGGCTATGGGCAGCCATCCCCCCGCCCCCTCGCTTCCTGGTCTGTCTGCTAGCGTGTGTGTGTATGGGCTGCTGAGTGTCTGTCCTCCGTTCAGGCCGGCGTGGTCAGTGAATCCGCCCGTAGCCTGTATAGCGCCACCGGCGGCTATGGGCAGCCATCCCCCCGCCCCCTCGCTTCCTGGTCTGTCTGCTAGCGTGTGTGTGTATGGGCTGCTGAGTGTCTGTCCTCCGTTCAGGCCGGCGTGGTCAGTGAATCCGCCCGTAGCCTGTATAGCGCCACCGGCGGCTATGGGCAGCCATCCCCCCGCCCCCTCGCTTCCTGGTCTGTCTGCTAGCGTGTGTGTGTATGGGCTGCTGAGTGTCTGTCCTCCGTTCAGGCCGGCGTGGTCAGTGAATCCGCCCGTAGCCTGTATAGCGCCACCGGCGGCTATGGGCAGCCATCCCCCCGCCCCCTCGCTTCCTGGTCTGTCTGCTAGCGTGTGTGTGTATGGGCTGCTGAGTGTCTGTCCTCCGTTCAGGCCGGCGTGGTCAGTGAATCCGCCCGTAGCCTGTATAGCGCCACCGGCGGCTATGGGCAGCCATCCCCCCGCCCCCTCGCTTCCTGGTCTGTCTGCTAGCGTGTGTGTGTATGGGCTGCTGAGTGTCTGTCCTCCGTTCAGGCCGGCGTGGTCAGTGAATCCGCCCGTAGCCTGTATAGCGCCACCGGCGGCTATGGGCAGCCATCCCCCCGCCCCCTCGCTTCCTGGTCTGTCTGCTAGCGTGTGTGTGTATGGGCTGCTGAGTGTCTGTCCTCCGTTCAGGCCGGCGTGGTCAGTGAATCCGCCCGTAGCCTGTATAGCGCCACCGGCGGCTATGGGCAGCCATCCCCCCGCCCCCTCGCTTCCTGGTCTGTCTGCTAGCGTGTGTGTGTATGGGCTGCTGAGTGTCTGTCCTCCGTTCAGGCCGGCGTGGTCAGTGAATCCGCCCGTAGCCTGTATAGCGCCACCGGCGGCTATGGGCAGCCATCCCCCCGCCCCCTCGCTTCCTGGTCTGTCTGCTAGCGTGTGTGTGTATGGGCTGCTGAGTGTCTGTCCTCCGTTCAGGCCGGCGTGGTCAGTGAATCCGCCCGTAGCCTGTATAGCGCCACCGGCGGCTATGGGCAGCCATCCCCCCGCCCCCTCGCTTCCTGGTCTGTCTGCTAGCGTGTGTGTGTATGGGCTGCTGAGTGTCTGTCCTCCGTTCAGGCCGGCGTGGTCAGTGAATCCGCCCGTAGCCTGTATAGCGCCACCGGCGGCTATGGGCAGCCATCCCCCCGCCCCCTCGCTTCCTGGTCTGTCTGCTAGCGTGTGTGTGTATGGGCTGCTGAGTGTCTGTCCTCCGTTCAGGCCGGCGTGGTCAGTGAATCCGCCCGTAGCCTGTATAGCGCCACCGGCGGCTATGGGCAGCCATCCCCCCGCCCCCTCGCTTCCTGGTCTGTCTGCTAGCGTGTGTGTGTATGGGCTGCTGAGTGTCTGTCCTCCGTTCAGGCCGGCGTGGTCAGTGAATCCGCCCGTAGCCTGTATAGCGCCACCGGCGGCTATGGGCAGCCATCCCCCCGCCCCCTCGCTTCCTGGTCTGTCTGCTAGCGTGTGTGTGTATGGGCTGCTGAGTGTCTGTCCTCCGTTCAGGCCGGCGTGGTCAGTGAATCCGCCCGTAGCCTGTATAGCGCCACCGGCGGCTATGGGCAGCCATCCCCCCGCCCCCTCGCTTCCTGGTCTGTCTGCTAGCGTGTGTGTGTATGGGCTGCTGAGTGTCTGTCCTCCGTTCAGGCCGGCGTGGTCAGTGAATCCGCCCGTAGCCTGTATAGCGCCACCGGCGGCTATGGGCAGCCATCCCCCCGCCCCCTCGCTTCCTGGTCTGTCTGCTAGCGTGTGTGTGTATGGGCTGCTGAGTGTCTGTCCTCCGTTCAGGCCGGCGTGGTCAGTGAATCCGCCCGTAGCCTGTATAGCGCCACCGGCGGCTATGGGCAGCCATCCCCCCGCCCCCTCGCTTCCTGGTCTGTCTGCTAGCGTGTGTGTGTATGGGCTGCTGAGTGTCTGTCCTCCGTTCAGGCCGGCGTGGTCAGTGAATCCGCCCGTAGCCTGTATAGCGCCACCGGCGGCTATGGGCAGCCATCCCCCCGCCCCCTCGCTTCCTGGTCTGTCTGCTAGCGTGTGTGTGTATGGGCTGCTGAGTGTCTGTCCTCCGTTCAGGCCGGCGTGGTCAGTGAATCCGCCCGTAGCCTGTATAGCGCCACCGGCGGCTATGGGCAGCCATCCCCCCGCCCCCTCGCTTCCTGGTCTGTCTGCTAGCGTGTGTGTGTATGGGCTGCTGAGTGTCTGTCCTCCGTTCAGGCCGGCGTGGTCAGTGAATCCGCCCGTAGCCTGTATAGCGCCACCGGCGGCTATGGGCAGCCATCCCCCCGCCCCCTCGCTTCCTGGTCTGTCTGCTAGCGTGTGTGTGTATGGGCTGCTGAGTGTCTGTCCTCCGTTCAGGCCGGCGTGGTCAGTGAATCCGCCCGTAGCCTGTATAGCGCCACCGGCGGCTATGGGCAGCCATCCCCCCGCCCCCTCGCTTCCTGGTCTGTCTGCTAGCGTGTGTGTGTATGGGCTGCTGAGTGTCTGTCCTCCGTTCAGGCCGGCGTGGTCAGTGAATCCGCCCGTAGCCTGTATAGCGCCACCGGCGGCTATGGGCAGCCATCCCCCCGCCCCCTCGCTTCCTGGTCTGTCTGCTAGCGTGTGTGTGTATGGGCTGCTGAGTGTCTGTCCTCCGTTCAGGCCGGCGTGGTCAGTGAATCCGCCCGTAGCCTGTATAGCGCCACCGGCGGCTATGGGCAGCCATCCCCCCGCCCCCTCGCTTCCTGGTCTGTCTGCTAGCGTGTGTGTGTATGGGCTGCTGAGTGTCTGTCCTCCGTTCAGGCCGGCGTGGTCAGTGAATCCGCCCGTAGCCTGTATAGCGCCACCGGCGGCTATGGGCAGCCATCCCCCCGCCCCCTCGCTTCCTGGTCTGTCTGCTAGCGTGTGTGTGTATGGGCTGCTGAGTGTCTGTCCTCCGTTCAGGCCGGCGTGGTCAGTGAATCCGCCCGTAGCCTGTATAGCGCCACCGGCGGCTATGGGCAGCCATCCCCCCGCCCCCTCGCTTCCTGGTCTGTCTGCTAGCGTGTGTGTGTATGGGCTGCTGAGTGTCTGTCCTCCGTTCAGGCCGGCGTGGTCAGTGAATCCGCCCGTAGCCTGTATAGCGCCACCGGCGGCTATGGGCAGCCATCCCCCCGCCCCCTCGCTTCCTGGTCTGTCTGCTAGCGTGTGTGTGTATGGGCTGCTGAGTGTCTGTCCTCCGTTCAGGCCGGCGTGGTCAGTGAATCCGCCCGTAGCCTGTATAGCGCCACCGGCGGCTATGGGCAGCCATCCCCCCGCCCCCTCGCTTCCTGGTCTGTCTGCTAGCGTGTGTGTGTATGGGCTGCTGAGTGTCTGTCCTCCGTTCAGGCCGGCGTGGTCAGTGAATCCGCCCGTAGCCTGTATAGCGCCACCGGCGGCTATGGGCAGCCATCCCCCCGCCCCCTCGCTTCCTGGTCTGTCTGCTAGCGTGTGTGTGTATGGGCTGCTGAGTGTCTGTCCTCCGTTCAGGCCGGCGTGGTCAGTGAATCCGCCCGTAGCCTGTATAGCGCCACCGGCGGCTATGGGCAGCCATCCCCCCGCCCCCTCGCTTCCTGGTCTGTCTGCTAGCGTGTGTGTGTATGGGCTGCTGAGTGTCTGTCCTCCGTTCAGGCCGGCGTGGTCAGTGAATCCGCCCGTAGCCTGTATAGCGCCACCGGCGGCTATGGGCAGCCATCCCCCCGCCCCCTCGCTTCCTGGTCTGTCTGCTAGCGTGTGTGTGTATGGGCTGCTGAGTGTCTGTCCTCCGTTCAGGCCGGCGTGGTCAGTGAATCCGCCCGTAGCCTGTATAGCGCCACCGGCGGCTATGGGCAGCCATCCCCCCGCCCCCTCGCTTCCTGGTCTGTCTGCTAGCGTGTGTGTGTATGGGCTGCTGAGTGTCTGTCCTCCGTTCAGGCCGGCGTGGTCAGTGAATCCGCCCGTAGCCTGTATAGCGCCACCGGCGGCTATGGGCAGCCATCCCCCCGCCCCCTCGCTTCCTGGTCTGTCTGCTAGCGTGTGTGTGTATGGGCTGCTGAGTGTCTGTCCTCCGTTCAGGCCGGCGTGGTCAGTGAATCCGCCCGTAGCCTGTATAGCGCCACCGGCGGCTATGGGCAGCCATCCCCCCGCCCCCTCGCTTCCTGGTCTGTCTGCTAGCGTGTGTGTGTATGGGCTGCTGAGTGTCTGTCCTCCGTTCAGGCCGGCGTGGTCAGTGAATCCGCCCGTAGCCTGTATAGCGCCACCGGCGGCTATGGGCAGCCATCCCCCCGCCCCCTCGCTTCCTGGTCTGTCTGCTAGCGTGTGTGTGTATGGGCTGCTGAGTGTCTGTCCTCCGTTCAGGCCGGCGTGGTCAGTGAATCCGCCCGTAGCCTGTATAGCGCCACCGGCGGCTATGGGCAGCCATCCCCCCGCCCCCTCGCTTCCTGGTCTGTCTGCTAGCGTGTGTGTGTATGGGCTGCTGAGTGTCTGTCCTCCGTTCAGGCCGGCGTGGTCAGTGAATCCGCCCGTAGCCTGTATAGCGCCACCGGCGGCTATGGGCAGCCATCCCCCCGCCCCCTCGCTTCCTGGTCTGTCTGCTAGCGTGTGTGTGTATGGGCTGCTGAGTGTCTGTCCTCCGTTCAGGCCGGCGTGGTCAGTGAATCCGCCCGTAGCCTGTATAGCGCCACCGGCGGCTATGGGCAGCCATCCCCCCGCCCCCTCGCTTCCTGGTCTGTCTGCTAGCGTGTGTGTGTATGGGCTGCTGAGTGTCTGTCCTCCGTTCAGGCCGGCGTGGTCAGTGAATCCGCCCGTAGCCTGTATAGCGCCACCGGCGGCTATGGGCAGCCATCCCCCCGCCCCCTCGCTTCCTGGTCTGTCTGCTAGCGTGTGTGTGTATGGGCTGCTGAGTGTCTGTCCTCCGTTCAGGCCGGCGTGGTCAGTGAATCCGCCCGTAGCCTGTATAGCGCCACCGGCGGCTATGGGCAGCCATCCCCCCGCCCCCTCGCTTCCTGGTCTGTCTGCTAGCGTGTGTGTGTATGGGCTGCTGAGTGTCTGTCCTCCGTTCAGGCCGGCGTGGTCAGTGAATCCGCCCGTAGCCTGTATAGCGCCACCGGCGGCTATGGGCAGCCATCCCCCCGCCCCCTCGCTTCCTGGTCTGTCTGCTAGCGTGTGTGTGTATGGGCTGCTGAGTGTCTGTCCTCCGTTCAGGCCGGCGTGGTCAGTGAATCCGCCCGTAGCCTGTATAGCGCCACCGGCGGCTATGGGCAGCCATCCCCCCGCCCCCTCGCTTCCTGGTCTGTCTGCTAGCGTGTGTGTGTATGGGCTGCTGAGTGTCTGTCCTCCGTTCAGGCCGGCGTGGTCAGTGAATCCGCCCGTAGCCTGTATAGCGCCACCGGCGGCTATGGGCAGCCATCCCCCCGCCCCCTCGCTTCCTGGTCTGTCTGCTAGCGTGTGTGTGTATGGGCTGCTGAGTGTCTGTCCTCCGTTCAGGCCGGCGTGGTCAGTGAATCCGCCCGTAGCCTGTATAGCGCCACCGGCGGCTATGGGCAGCCATCCCCCCGCCCCCTCGCTTCCTGGTCTGTCTGCTAGCGTGTGTGTGTATGGGCTGCTGAGTGTCTGTCCTCCGTTCAGGCCGGCGTGGTCAGTGAATCCGCCCGTAGCCTGTATAGCGCCACCGGCGGCTATGGGCAGCCATCCCCCCGCCCCCTCGCTTCCTGGTCTGTCTGCTAGCGTGTGTGTGTATGGGCTGCTGAGTGTCTGTCCTCCGTTCAGGCCGGCGTGGTCAGTGAATCCGCCCGTAGCCTGTATAGCGCCACCGGCGGCTATGGGCAGCCATCCCCCCGCCCCCTCGCTTCCTGGTCTGTCTGCTAGCGTGTGTGTGTATGGGCTGCTGAGTGTCTGTCCTCCGTTCAGGCCGGCGTGGTCAGTGAATCCGCCCGTAGCCTGTATAGCGCCACCGGCGGCTATGGGCAGCCATCCCCCCGCCCCCTCGCTTCCTGGTCTGTCTGCTAGCGTGTGTGTGTATGGGCTGCTGAGTGTCTGTCCTCCGTTCAGGCCGGCGTGGTCAGTGAATCCGCCCGTAGCCTGTATAGCGCCACCGGCGGCTATGGGCAGCCATCCCCCCGCCCCCTCGCTTCCTGGTCTGTCTGCTAGCGTGTGTGTGTATGGGCTGCTGAGTGTCTGTCCTCCGTTCAGGCCGGCGTGGTCAGTGAATCCGCCCGTAGCCTGTATAGCGCCACCGGCGGCTATGGGCAGCCATCCCCCCGCCCCCTCGCTTCCTGGTCTGTCTGCTAGCGTGTGTGTGTATGGGCTGCTGAGTGTCTGTCCTCCGTTCAGGCCGGCGTGGTCAGTGAATCCGCCCGTAGCCTGTATAGCGCCACCGGCGGCTATGGGCAGCCATCCCCCCGCCCCCTCGCTTCCTGGTCTGTCTGCTAGCGTGTGTGTGTATGGGCTGCTGAGTGTCTGTCCTCCGTTCAGGCCGGCGTGGTCAGTGAATCCGCCCGTAGCCTGTATAGCGCCACCGGCGGCTATGGGCAGCCATCCCCCCGCCCCCTCGCTTCCTGGTCTGTCTGCTAGCGTGTGTGTGTATGGGCTGCTGAGTGTCTGTCCTCCGTTCAGGCCGGCGTGGTCAGTGAATCCGCCCGTAGCCTGTATAGCGCCACCGGCGGCTATGGGCAGCCATCCCCCCGCCCCCTCGCTTCCTGGTCTGTCTGCTAGCGTGTGTGTGTATGGGCTGCTGAGTGTCTGTCCTCCGTTCAGGCCGGCGTGGTCAGTGAATCCGCCCGTAGCCTGTATAGCGCCACCGGCGGCTATGGGCAGCCATCCCCCCGCCCCCTCGCTTCCTGGTCTGTCTGCTAGCGTGTGTGTGTATGGGCTGCTGAGTGTCTGTCCTCCGTTCAGGCCGGCGTGGTCAGTGAATCCGCCCGTAGCCTGTATAGCGCCACCGGCGGCTATGGGCAGCCATCCCCCCGCCCCCTCGCTTCCTGGTCTGTCTGCTAGCGTGTGTGTGTATGGGCTGCTGAGTGTCTGTCCTCCGTTCAGGCCGGCGTGGTCAGTGAATCCGCCCGTAGCCTGTATAGCGCCACCGGCGGCTATGGGCAGCCATCCCCCCGCCCCCTCGCTTCCTGGTCTGTCTGCTAGCGTGTGTGTGTATGGGCTGCTGAGTGTCTGTCCTCCGTTCAGGCCGGCGTGGTCAGTGAATCCGCCCGTAGCCTGTATAGCGCCACCGGCGGCTATGGGCAGCCATCCCCCCGCCCCCTCGCTTCCTGGTCTGTCTGCTAGCGTGTGTGTGTATGGGCTGCTGAGTGTCTGTCCTCCGTTCAGGCCGGCGTGGTCAGTGAATCCGCCCGTAGCCTGTATAGCGCCACCGGCGGCTATGGGCAGCCATCCCCCCGCCCCCTCGCTTCCTGGTCTGTCTGCTAGCGTGTGTGTGTATGGGCTGCTGAGTGTCTGTCCTCCGTTCAGGCCGGCGTGGTCAGTGAATCCGCCCGTAGCCTGTATAGCGCCACCGGCGGCTATGGGCAGCCATCCCCCCGCCCCCTCGCTTCCTGGTCTGTCTGCTAGCGTGTGTGTGTATGGGCTGCTGAGTGTCTGTCCTCCGTTCAGGCCGGCGTGGTCAGTGAATCCGCCCGTAGCCTGTATAGCGCCACCGGCGGCTATGGGCAGCCATCCCCCCGCCCCCTCGCTTCCTGGTCTGTCTGCTAGCGTGTGTGTGTATGGGCTGCTGAGTGTCTGTCCTCCGTTCAGGCCGGCGTGGTCAGTGAATCCGCCCGTAGCCTGTATAGCGCCACCGGCGGCTATGGGCAGCCATCCCCCCGCCCCCTCGCTTCCTGGTCTGTCTGCTAGCGTGTGTGTGTATGGGCTGCTGAGTGTCTGTCCTCCGTTCAGGCCGGCGTGGTCAGTGAATCCGCCCGTAGCCTGTATAGCGCCACCGGCGGCTATGGGCAGCCATCCCCCCGCCCCCTCGCTTCCTGGTCTGTCTGCTAGCGTGTGTGTGTATGGGCTGCTGAGTGTCTGTCCTCCGTTCAGGCCGGCGTGGTCAGTGAATCCGCCCGTAGCCTGTATAGCGCCACCGGCGGCTATGGGCAGCCATCCCCCCGCCCCCTCGCTTCCTGGTCTGTCTGCTAGCGTGTGTGTGTATGGGCTGCTGAGTGTCTGTCCTCCGTTCAGGCCGGCGTGGTCAGTGAATCCGCCCGTAGCCTAATACCGCCACCGGCGGCTATGGGCAGCCATCCCCCCGCCCCCCGCTTCCTGGTCACCGCGAGGGCCTCCCTGTTGTGCATGTGTACGTGTGGCTGAGTCTCTCTGTTCAGGCTGGCGAGAGCCCGTGGTGTACCCATCTATGTATTATATGAGTTGATTCGAACCTGTAGAGCATAAATCACAATGGGCAATAAATTACAATCAACTGTCTTTTGTGCATTTTTAATGAGAAATTAATGTTAAACATGACAGATTAGCTCACAACACCCCAGATCATGTTATCATGAGGGCTTTACTCTCTTACCTATCTAACATTGGAGTGTATATTTACCCTACACATAATTTCTTTGCTGCACAGATCTACAGTTGTATCTACAGGTGGTGTTATAAACTTAGCCACATGTGGTTTGTTTTTGTAAGACATACTGTGTGTTTAAGGAAAATTACAGCACTTTGAATTTCATTTACTCATTTACTTTTTAATCAGAAAAAGGCATCTTCCTTGTCTTTGGTACGTGTGTTTATAGGTAGTTTCATCATCATTTAGCCTTCAGGTGGCTGTGACTCTTTGTTATTAAACAGTTTAACCTTACAGTATTTCCACAACACGTAGGACGTCAGTGTCCACTCATGCAGCTGTTACACAACCAGGTATTTCAGTATATACATGAATGCCCCAGACACTGCTGCAGATATTGGATTTTTTTGGGGGGGGGGGGAGTAACAAGCATGTTTTTCAAACAATTTAATAATGAATGTATGTGAACATTTAGCGTAGCATACTGTACACTGAACACACACTGACGACGTGCTGAGGAGGAGAGACGATGGTGAGGACGTCCAGGACGGTCCTTCTCCTCAGGCCCGGGTGGAAGACAGGGAGCAGGCTGCACCATCTCAGGCCACAAACACCGACCCATGGAGGCCAAGTCTCAGTTTACATTTTACCACCGAGGAATATTAAGCCGTAAAATAAATTAACGTGGACGTTGTGAACCGAGGAACAGGTGTTCAACATCAGCTGCGATGAGACACTGCTAACACACACATAAACAGACAGCATGAATGACTTACCAAGTTAAAATTGTTGAAAAATTTAGGATGGTTTAGTGAGTCAACAGTTTAACGAGTTTAACAGGAGCAGTCGTGTAAAATCGGCCGGTGTCACATTAGTAAATCCAGTTATTACGATACGATCTTATCAATTAAAACGTTACGTTTAAGAATACGAGCTGACAAGAGACTGCTAACAGACATTAACCATCATAAAGTTAAATTAACTCCATGTGTCCAAATGAAAACTCACCTCTGAGTCGTTTTTTTCACTTTTCTGACTGAGTTTTATGCCGAACAGAGTCCTCGTTAAGTTTCAGCCATCCTCGTTCCCGAGACTCAACACGACCGCGCTTTGGGAGTGCCCGCGCACAGCTGTGACGTCACCATGGGAAAAGAGACTTTTCTGGGGCTTTTCTGGCCTTTTGAAAACTTTTAATGGATAAAAAGTCAATGACTTAAAAATATTCAAAAGAAAGATTAGTAATTAACGGTGGTTACAGCTGGAGGTGTCCCGTAAACAGTTTGACAGCCGTCTCTTATACTATTGCGGTCTATGGGAAAAATGCTTTTTGGGCCCATGGGAATTTTTTTTTTGCAACACCACGAGTGGCCACTGGGAAAAATCCAGTTCTTATAATAGATCCATGGCCTATCGTCACATGCCTTGTCGCGACAATGTGATGTGTTCGGCCCTCAAATGCGTCATCCAAAGGCTGCAGCCCCTGGGACACAGATGATGACGTCGTCGAGGAGATCCTTGTGATGTCACCAAGAAGATGACGCGACATCAAGATCCTTCAGAACGTCAAATGACGTCAGAGGTGCGTTTAATCCGTCAAATTAATACTAAATCAGACTGAAGCAGAGATAGCTCTGCGACAACATGTCCATCCTCGGTGACGTTGTTGAGAGACTGGTCTCAGCTGTGCAGGCCGTCATCACACCTGTCAGAGCGGACCACGGCCAGCAGCACTCCACACCTCAGATATATGTTCCCGACCCGTCAGCCAATCCCACGGGCAGCCCTTACACAGAGCCCCCCAGCTCCCCGTCCTCCGAGTGGAAGGTGTGGGCTGCGGCGGCCCTGGTGGGGGGCGTTGCCCTCGGTGTTTTAGCTGCGTGTCCCTCGGTCCAAAACGCCGTTTCCTCGGCCGCAAACTTCGGTCTCACCTACTGGGTGGAGAAGATGCATTCAGGTGATCTACTGTCCAGGTTCACTTCTCGTACCGACTATCCAGTCTAGACTGAATACAGGTCCAAACTCATCAGGTTTTCCAGTGCTCTAGCTCGGCCCTATCAATGTAATCTATAATTAACCATCTTATGTAAGGTTTTCTCCAGGACCTCCGCTTCTCCTACCATTTTAAGTAAAGAGACTTTAAACACACCAAGGCCAAGGAGGACAGGAGAGACCCGTACCTCAGCCTGCTGGAGTACACTCCAGTCTATGGGCTCAAATCACCAGCTCAAATCCTGATGAGCCGCAGGCTGTGCTCCATCCTGCCCAACACAACCCAACAACTACGACCTCAGGTACCCCCCCCCCCCCCCCCCCCCCCCCCAGGACACTGTACGAGCAAGGAGAGAGAGCTACCAACAGCTGAAACACCACGGAGCTACCACAACAGAACCGGCGACCGACAGACCTTCAGGCGCAACCGACGTCATCTGATCAACAACCACACACCTGTCATACAGCAACCAGAGACCAGTGAGGAGGACGCCGGACGAGACACAGAAAATGACCAGCAACGACCTGTGTCTATGAGTGAGCCAGGTCACTCTGGGCCTTATCGTGCCAGACTAAGCCAAGGAAAACCTTTGACTTTCTAAATTAAAAAAAAAAAAAAAAGTATGTCATCTAGCTTTGAAAACTGAATATTGCATTTTTGAATGAAATTTGATTGAATATGTGTTTGAATGAAAATGAATGAATTATAATTTGTGTTTTGGAAAAATTGTTCTTGAAAGAATAAGACACCTTCATTTACAAATGCTCTATTGCCATGTTTAGAAATATTTACATATGTGCACTAAATCAACAGGAGAGTGTTAATTATTTTGAGACTCAACTTATTTGTTGAAGAAAAAAATTGTTCGCGCTATGAAACACTTAAGACAGCAGCAGGCTACTGTTTCTATGTTTGTTTGTTTTTTACTTCGAAATTCACAATAGACTGTGTTATTCCATGTGCTGGACTCCAAAGGACGGTCAAAGTGTTTTATTATTTGCTATTTGCGACTTGCATAAGCACAGCTTATCTTTTCTGTTAAAGGGAGATGTAATGTTTTATGATGTTCCATGTATGCTTTTATTCTGAAACCCTAGCACCGGAGGTGGACTGTAATGAATACATATCTATGGTTACTGTTGCCAGGAGAGGGTAAATAAAATAACGAAGCTAGTTGCTTCATGTATCATGTTTTGTGGTTAGTTTATCTAATAAGGGCAGTATGATGGATAAATATAATTATATATAGCATGTGGTGAACCTTTTGAATATGAAAACTTTATTAGGAAAAACTCGAAGCTGCTTTGTGGAGCTCCATCAGTGCCTAAATGTTTCCCTTCAAGGTGGCTGCATTTTGTCTTCTCTCCAGAAGATGGCGCCCTCATCTCACATTATACACATCTATTATGACAGAGGTCCAGAGCTTGTCAGACACTCACTCCATCACTGGTCCCTGGGTTCTGACTGTTGTGGTTAAAGGTAGATGCTGTAACTCTGAGGGCATCATGGGAAATCCTGAGCGTCACACAGTGTGAATTCCCAGCACGGCTCTGAATTTAGCCCCACTCTCAGCGGGTAAACCTGCCCACGAGTTCACACACACACACACACACACACCCCAGGAGATGTGAGCCCAGCTCCCCTGCTGTTTTCCACCCGACCTCCCAAGATCCCACTGCCCAGTCAAGTGGAGTCCGACCCAGCCGGCCTCAGACGCTCGCCCCCAGCTGGCTCATCACACAGAGTAGAACACAAAGGGAATATGCCTTGACATCTCCCATGAGCCTTTCTCACAGGAGGCTTCTTCCAATGTACAAATCAGCTGTTAAGGTTTAGGATGATAAGGGCCACACATTGTTTTACATGCACACTCCCATTACGCTTCATGGTTTTAGGAAAGGCTGGCCAGTTAACGAAGATAACTCAAACAACATAGGGGTGAATGTATTGTTATACTTTTTATTGCAGCACAAACTTAACTAGATTTGGTTAATTTTAACAAAAGGAACCAAGTGTCAACAAACAGGCACGACAGGTCACCAGAAGACGTTTTAATACAGCAGAGTCACTAGTGTATGATCACGCTGAGGTACGGTATCAGGAGCAGACACGTGGACACAGACTGATATCACACGTGCAATTACAATGAGGTATTTCTAATAAAACGAGCATTCATCGTAATTGAATGTGATTTCCCTCAGTACACATCCCAGTTGCAGAATGACCATGTTAATTACAGGATTTATTCTCACCACGCTTTTGCTATACGTACAATTAAATGTTAACAGCAGCATAAATCTTAACATATGGTGTCTGATTAAAATTGGATCTTGGGGGATGTAAATGATGGGAATCTATAATATAGGAGTGTGTGCACGCGCACGCGCACACACACACACATAGTCGTCTTTCTCCTTGTGGATGATCTCTCTCAAGGTAAACAAGGAGAGAAAAGTCATCTTTCACGCGCCCCTCATCGCCCCTGGCAACCAGGCCTCTGCATGCACAGAGCAAGTCCTGGTGTCTTGAATCCCCAAATTGCAAAGCCTATCATCACATATAATGTGTGTATGTGTATGTGTGAGTGTGTGTGTGTGTGCCCCTGTCCTGGGAATTAATTAACCCTCACACACAGACGTGCACTCCACTGTACATGCATACACAATGAGCTCAGGGACATGGAAAGAAAAGAAAACAAATGCTCACATATGCCCTCATACACATCAGGTGGTACCCACACACACACACACACACACACACACATATATACATATATATAGTACATCCAGATCACCAGCATTCTCATATTCCTATCACTCCACGACCACCAGTGTTTGATTTGCTTTAATGATTTGCCACTGAAACATTCAAACAGTTCAAAGCAGGTCGGACTGTGACAGCCACTGAGGAAGGCCAGAGCCAGAGCATTTCTCTTTAATATCCTTCTGCTTTAGAAAATGAATTAAAAACATTGAACCTGCTTTAGGGCTCTGCAGCTAGAATAAGCTTCCTGGGCCCTTATTAACCTTCGCATCCTCCCCATCTAAATACTATTAAGTGTTTCCATGTTAAAATATAACACAACCATAGGATTATGCACTGTGTAAGTGTAATATCAGCTGAAACAATGAATATTTCAAAGCTGGATTTTCTGTTTGTCAAGATCTGCAGCAGCGATGTGCCAAGTTGGTCAAACTGACCCCCCCCCCCCCCCCCCCCATCCTGGGATGATCTAAGAGTTTCTATTCAGCTCATTTTAACCATTTATCGCTCTCACAAATGTGTTTTGTGTGTGTGTGTGTGTGTGTGTGTGAGTGGGGGTAAAATCTTTCCAAAAAACCCTCATTTGAATTGACAGTCAGGAGGCGCAGATGTTGAACGCTGCTGTTTTAGCATTCAGGTCACGCCCCGGTAGCCCATCTGCTACTGACTCCACACATGCACAGTTCACCTTACAGTGGGTTTCATGCACGGATGGTGTGTGGAGCAGGATCATCACATATATGCAGCAAGCATGATGGATGAGGGGGGAGGTGTGGGAAGTGAGTGATACTACATGGATAAAACCAGTCGACAGGTAACAGTAGAGTGCTGGGGCATGATGTTTGATGAGGTATAGCTCACAGTGCATCCTGAAATTACACTTCAAGTGGAAGACACGCAGAGATGGCCTTGGACAAACAGGACAGGGTGAGACTCAGAGCCGTCTGTTGGACAGTGATCTCTTCCTTGTATCTGAACACAAAGATCCCAGTTATCATCTTCTTTTGACTCCCAACAGAAAATCTCTTCCTCTTTCTCTTATTCTGCAAAAAAAAAAAAAAAAACTTCCTTTTTCGTTCTTCACCAACCTGCCTGCAGGGTACAGGGCAAAGAGTGATGTGGAGATCTGGTGATGCAACAATGAAGCAGTCGTGTGTTTTCTCGAGGAAATGTGACCCTGTGTTTTCCAGGCCTGTGGCTTTCAAAAGGCCAGTTGAGCTGTTCCTTACACCAAGACTTGGGCTACAAGGCACTGACACTCAATTCACCCAGCAAGGCATTTCCTGTATTGCAGGCTTAAGATATACAGTAATAATTCAGTATCTTCATAGACGACCTTACACAGTGTTATCTTAACACATTTTCTGGCTCTTTTTAGTGTCACTGGGTGAAGATACCATTAAAGGAGACATAAGATACATATTTTACTGCTTTTTTCTTACCATTGTGTCAGTGTTGAACGCCTACAGAGTAGTTCTGCATGATTTTCAGCTCCAAAAACTCCTAGCCAAGCATCCATCATGAGGCAGGCGGATTGTGTTTGACAATGCAGCGAAACCTGAACGCACCTTTTAATGATGTGACAAATTACACCTGATATTACATTATCTGGTAAAAAGGGTTTTTTTTGTTTTGTTTTGTCTTAATTATGTCGGAAAATCACCAAACAACCAGCAATCACTGTGAAAAATGGGATTCAAGAGCAACTCAGTCAGTCATCATCAAAAATAATGAATACAATTAATAATTCATCAGCTTCTCTGTGCAGTGGCCACCACTGACTGCAATCATTTGTTGTGAATGTTCATTGTTGGCGCCATGAATTATGGATGTAATTGTCTTGTCCAAATATTTGCACCATTTTGAAACCTATCAGCCTGGATCAGTGTCATCAGATGTTACATGATGAACCTCAGCCTGTCCCCCCTTCCCACCTCCTTCCTGACTCTGACACGTCTTCAGAGCCCTTAAACAGGGGGCCCCTGTTGCCTGAAAGCACCTGTTACTTAATATTAGTGACGGTTGCACAGAGAGGTGTAGTAATATTAGAAATCAACAGTGGTGTCACAGTTTACATGTCGGCCTGCAGGCTCTTCATGTCATCTTATCACGTCTATTCAGTCTGGCAGCTGCAGTTTGACTGCGGGTCTGTCTGCCATTTATGTGAATTTTATATTTATATGAGACATTTTAAGAATTCGGAGACACAGAGTACTATAGGACAAGATGAAATATTATCTCTAAACGTCTTTTTAGAGATATTTGGTGTTACTTTAGTATGCACTCACTATCTGATAGTTTCAAGCAGAGATCAATACATCTATTTGAACCTTAAACTTCTCTACCACACAGTATAGTTGTACATAATGATGTGTGTTATGTAGATTTGTAAATACATTCACAAATTCTCAATTGATTTTTCATTAGAACAAAACAAAACAAAACAAAACAACAAAAAAACTACTGACTACTTTTTCCCAGAGCTTTCAACCCTGTCACTCGGTCTCCATCAGCTGCTGGTGACAAAAAAAAAAAAAAAAAAAGATCAGTTAGTAAAAACACCCATGGATGTAATCATAATTTTATTCGTCATTGCCATGGCAACAACAGAGGGATCTTGTTTTTAATTCATTAACACTGTCTCATATTAAAGCTCTGGTAAAAGCCAATAAGTGGATCTTGAGTTATTATTGGGATTTTCAAGCTACTGTTCCTGAGGTCAAGGATGTTCAGCTGCTGAAAGTGAATGAAATCACTTCACATCTCAGAATATTGATAAAAAATGCATAACAATTAGGGAAAGCTACTCACTATGCACTATAGCATGTATGCTGTTGTGACTGACCGATAGTCAGTTGATGACCCGATGACATGTTACACCATCTTTTTAATATTGCTTTATGTTCAACTTTAAATTGGTTTCTTTGTGAGACGTGACGCCACCATGCCAATTAAGTGTACCCCGTTTTATTCTAATGCACGTACATGTAAAGATAACATTCCCATCATGCATTGTATTCCTCAGAGGCCTCCCTTATGAATTTATGTGAGCATTAAAAAGGAGGAATGAACCCACACAGTGTCCATTTGCTGCAACATAATAATAAATTGCTCGTTAAAGCTCATTCTCATTCAGCAGATATTGATTTGGCCTGAGTAAAACTGTAATTACATCGCATTACTTACACTGCGATGGACTGTGGGGTGGCAGACTCGTCTCTGCTGAGCTCTTCTCATGCTGCCAGTGCCAAGCCACGGCGATAAGCTACAAGTAATGTAAGCTAAGTGGCAAGGTTTCAAAGTCTAGCCTACGCATGCACTGTAAAGCACTATAATAAAAACTGACTCAAAGTGCTTTGATAGGCTGATTGTTAGCAGATAAGCAACTGAGCAACTTGTAGCTTTAAGCACAGAAGCATTTTCCATTTCCTTTCCTATAATTTATTTACCTCATAGTTTTACCCTTAACTGTTTGTCTGCAGGAGGTCTGGTGTATGTTTTTCTACTGGCTTCTACTGAGCACATTTGCTAGTTTGCTTATTTAAATGAGTCTAATAAATGGGTTGTTTCACTGCAAGATCACACTGACCTGCAGAGACTATAGGACAATGTCAGTGTGGACAATGGTGACCATGGTGACTTGGACACTGTTCATTTTCTGTTTCCTTCTTTTACGTGAGCACTTCTTCTCTCAGCCACTGGCCCTGATAGTTTCCTAACCTTCAACATGGAGATATTTTTATCCCCTAAAAGCCTGACTAAACCTTCGCCACCACAGTTTTTAAGGTAGACAGGAAAAAAGCAGTTGAGTTTTTACTCGTCACTGGGAGAGGTTTTTAAAGAGAGGTACTGGCAAATGATGATGTTCTGCCCCTGGGCTTGTGTGTGTGTGTGTGTGTGTGTGTGTGGTTTTGTCGTTCAGCTTGGAGGACTTGTTGGAGATTCAAACCGGCGATGCTCTGCCAAGACTTTCACAGTCCTTGAAAAGAAATACACTGAAGTAATCCAATCTTAAATAGATATAGAAAAAGCAACCTAATCAAATCACATCGTACTCTGTCCGGTTTTCCTCTGACCTTTTCTGCTTCATACATTAAAGAACCACAGTAATGCACTGAAACTGGTCATTTATCACAATGTCAACAACTATTTACAGGAGCATCTGTGGAGGCCAGATAACATAAACATGCCAGAAACGACCACAGTTACTTTTGTATGTACAAGTGTGATATACTGCATGTGTGTTCATTCTTACAGGGAGCTGTAAAACATAATCGTATTCCTCCTCTCAGGTTGTAAACACCCTGGACATAGCGAGACAAGATCTAACTCACATGACCTAAACTGCATGTGATTTCAGCTTCTAGAGGGTCTCTTAATCAAAAGCAATTGCAAAACATGTATTTTGATGACATCATGAAACAGTGTTGGATCATGGGAGTTGTTGTTTTTACCATCACAGTCAATATAAATTGACCTCACTTGATTGAAATGTTGTTCACAGATGAGATGATTCAGCAATGGTGATATGATATGTGTTGTTAAGACAGACAGACAGACAGTGAGACAGACAGACAGACGCATGGGAGTGCTCTTATTGTATTCATGTGGACGGCAGCTGACCCAGCATATCCCACTGATGGATGACAATTTCTAGAAGTCTCTCTCTCTCTCTCTCTCTCCCTGGAGCAGCTGACTGGGCTGCAATCCAGGCAGGAGTGAATGGGCTCCACTGGAGCTGTCTGCTGCCTTATCTGCCCAGGTAAATCATCATATAGACCCCAAAAAAACTATCTGAGATGGAGAGACAGAGGAGGAGAGAGAAGAGAACCAGAGAGAGACTTGGCTCCTGTGAATGGATCTCAAGACTGGGTTGTTCTTTCACTCCAGATTAGACCCAAATAACTCCCTGTTCTGTTTGCTTCTTGTGAGTTTTTCTTCTCAACAACAACAGCACAGCTTTGCATTCCTCTCACTCCACATTATTGCTGGACAGCTTGTACAGAAACCTGTGCGATAGGCCTGAGATGGCAGCAGTGCGGTGGGCAGGGGTGCGTACAGCTGTGATGAGCGTCTGATGGGTGATTGACTGTGGCACTTTATTACCTAAGGGGGCCACGTTCAGCTCATCTCAGTGTGCTCAATCAATGTAAATCTGTCCAGCCGGGGAATTTATGTCCTACATGATGAAGTGCTTTGCTTTACTGTGCTGCATTAATTTGACGGAGCTGTGATGTAGTCAACGACACCATTTTCCCCTCATTGCCAGGAATAATAGGTGAGGCACAAGTCATTCAGTGCACCATCATTTACCCAGAGTGTCAGGGTCTACATATGTGCAGCTCTCCACTCATTTTAATTTTACAGTACAGTGTTTTCTTTCTTTCCCTTCTTTTTTTTTTTTGTTTTGCACACGTGTCCAACCCTGGGACAGTTCATCAGACCCACCACAGTGCTGTGCCAGTGCACTCCTCTCCAGAAAATGCCGGCTGACCAAATGCTTCATCTGAGAACCAGTTGCTAGGAGACACCTCCTCCCTGCCCAGCGGATGTCTGGGTTGGAGAGAGAGAGTGAGAGAGAGTGAATGAGTGAAAGAGAGAGACAGATGCTTCTAACTTATTGCTGGATTGCAGTTTTTTAAACAAATGAAACCACAGCTGAGATCATGTTGGAAACATCTGCAGTGGCTCGCTGTATAAATTCAGTTGCCCAAGTAATTTACATGGTGCTGCAAGAGGAGATATTCTGGCTGCGCACTGTAGGTATAAGCTACATGTAGAGAGTGCAGTCTCACTTTTTGGTGGACATGACACAGCAAAAGTGAAAACGAACATCTGGAAGCCGAAGCCAATGCTCTGACATGTGTTTCTTTATTCTCTCTGCTGGATGTGGAGGCAGCTTGATTTATCAGCTGCTGCACGGGTGGCAGAGACATACAGGCACATAGAGGTGGAATAAAAAAAAAACTCAAGGTGCACACAAACAATGACCTTGTTTGACATGATGTAGCATAGTCACATTTCTTTTGGTCTCTTCAAATAAAAAATAAATTAGTAGAAACTGAGCTATTCTCCGTATTGAAGCTCTTGTTTAACTTGTAAACCCAATTTGCATGTATTTACACACACACAGCAGCAGAAGCAGCAGCTGTCAGGACTGGAAAGAAAAGGAAATACAGTCCGAGTGAAGCGCTGGAGCGGCGGGCCAATATCCGGCCGTCACCGGTAACGGGAGCCTGGAGGGCCACGCTACAACGAGCAGGAGGCCCGCTGCCGTGAGCTGGGAGGCGGGTACTAACGGCGGATGCTAGCCGCTATCGCTAGCGGAAGTTAGCGTCGAGCTAGCGGGTGTTAGTCATGGCGGATAGCATCGCATCCAGCATTGACTGGAGAGAAAACCCCGACTCTCCACCCAGAAACGTCCCTGTGCACAACACATTCAAATGCCCCACACCCCGGTCCAGCAGGTGGCGGTAATGCACCTGAAACCTGTTTGCTAACCACCAATCAAATCAAAGTAGGAAGAAGATGGATTTTTCCACACCTGGTGGTGTTGGTGGTGCTCCATGGCTGCGACTTGTCATGAGGATATTTTCATTGCTTGGATTATATTTTTGGAAAAACCTGTTGATTTTTGTCGTCTGTGGACTGTTCAGGCTACAGGAGTGGACATAATGGAGGAGTGGTGGTCGCAGAGTCTGGTTTCTAGAAGCTGCCAAAAGGTGAGATCAACAGCTGGTAGCCAATGCTAGATCTTCCTAAATCATATTGATATGACAATTAACAGCACAAAATGATCTGAGTACTTTGATTTAAGTCTCTTCTGACTTGTCTCTATGAGCAGATCTTTTTGAATGGACTCTTGTTATGTGTGTTTGTGTGTGTATACTCACCATGCTGAGCTGTGAAGTGGTGTTTGACTCCTGACAAATGCAGGAGAAGCTTTTTCTCCTGCAGTCTGTCCTCAAGTCATCTTGCCTGTAAATGGTGCATATGGGTAGTGGGAGGAGATGCAGGAGTGTGTGTGTGTGTGTGTGTGGGCTGCTGCTGTCGTCAAATGTGTGACCTCTTGATTCAGCCTTCCTTTCAAGTCACTTATGTTTCTTAACAGCACACTTCCTCTCTGGATGTATTTCTGAGGCCCATGCACTGTGCAGATCCAATGGCATCCGACCACATGTTAGAGTGAAAACACAACAAACAATTGATCTTTGAACGTGCTGTGCAGCGCGTAGGTCATATTTATTTCCACTGTATTCCCTCTGCTGCTCCGTCCTTATCTTGATTTCATCGACTGGAGGCTGAGGCTGAATTATCTGTTATTTGGACAAGACACAGCGGAGAGTGTTTATGAAACATGTTTGTGATGATGTAGAGGACCGAGCTCATAAAAGCCAGAGAGAGCACCATTATCAAACACACACCTCATAACTGAGATTAAATCACAGCCTCTGTGGCGAAGCCCACAGCTACAAAGCACTTCGCTCTTGTCGAAGTCATCCAACCTCCACCTTTCACTAACGCTGAAATTACTATCAATTAATCGATGTGAGAGCAGCATTTAAAACCTGACAAGCTTCATTTCACTTTATTTATATAAACCATAAAAGGACATTAAGATTGAATAATTGCCACACATTTGTATGATAATTATTGTTTGAAGCCGCTGTGATCAATATTTTATATTAACAATGAACTAAATGGTTAAATGTGAGAGGGGCTGGTCATACAAACAAACCCATCAGTCTCTGCTTATTTTAGGTTCTTCTCTTTTTTTTCACAGCAGAAAACTGTCTTGGTTTTGTCCCTGGGCCTTTGAATGTGCTCCTAGTCTGTTTTCTCATATATGAGACAGTGATCCCAACTCTGATGAATTACATCCTTTATGTTTTGTAATTTGATCCATTGCAGCCACAGGAGGGGACTTGTGAGCCAGATAAACAGGCCTTTTTATTGATGGAAACCTAGTGGAGCTGATCAATGGAGTATTGAGCCACACAGTGGATGTTCCCAGAGAGTGCAACATTTTCATTGTGATGTTTGGTTTCTATGAAGAGAGGCGTTTTGGCGTGAAATGTTGACTTTTATATAGTTGAGCCATTGTTTGGAAAATGTGCCGTCTGCAGGTTAAATAATCTGCGTGTATGTTTTGCTATAGCTACATAGCATTAGCACTACAAGCTGTTTAAGAACTTGTCTTGTCAAGAGCGCCAGACATTGTTGTGTTTACAAAACAACAGGTTATACCTGCTTCCTCAGGGCGGGCTGGAAGCTACAGTGACTCTGGATTGGAAAAGGATGAGACGGCTAGCTGGTTAGCATGCTAACTTCAGTTGAAGAACAATCATGACTGCTGGAGATGGAAAATGAAAGTTTGATGCTGATCTCACCACTGGAAATGAAGCATTTATCTTCATAATGGGTAGGTAGTAATAGCAAAAGTTAACTTAGCTTTTTAATGCTAAATTAGCACAAAAGCAGTGCAGTAAGGATGTATACACAAAAAACACAACTTTAATACATTTGAAATTGCACTATTCTAATTTAGCATGCTAGGTGGATTCTGCAGTGTAACATTAATACTGTAGAGTCTCCTTCTCTTCAAAGAATCAGAGATTAAACCGTTTTTTTTGGGGGGGGGGGGGGGGTTCAACACCATTTGTGTAGAACTGGGTTTGATCCAGCCAACAGCTCACTCCTAATTCCAGTTCGTCATGGCTCTCCAGCTCTCTCTGCTTGCCCCTTAGCCTCCACAGATTAAAGCCCACTTTCTTACCCTGACCCTGTGTGCTGACTCACTCGATCACAGAGCCTCTTTGTTACAAAATCACCATTATCTACGCACAGAAAATGGAGTTTTAAACAAAACAGTGCAGTGTGTGAATAACGTTGAAAACGCAGCTCAGATGAATCGTTACAATTTGCCAGAATATAAATTCGTTTTGCAGAAGTAGAAGATAAAGACTTTTTTTTACAGGCTGGGAACTCAGTGCAATGAAAAATGGCAAAGTATCAATCTTTACAAAGACGTAATAGTACAGTAGGTTAGATGGAGTCTATCTCTGAGTGTGTGTGTGTGTATTAATTCCTAAATTGGGCTACCACCATCACAGGCGTGCACATAGATGGAGCAAGATGCGACTTAATATCATGAAAGTAATCATGTAAGATAAGATGATAAGAGCTTGAAAGGACATTTTTGAGTTTGACAACATCACACATCACACACAAATGAAGACAGCGTCCTCATTGCCTGTCTCAGATTTGGTCTCTCCTGTTGACAACCTGTCAGCCAGCCCATAGTTTCAGATCAATAACACAGCTGTTTGATCTCCATCTCTGTCCGCTGCGTCTGGGTTGATAGACGCTCCGTCTTTCTACTTGGGAAAATAAAGACTACGTAGTAGACTGTTAGACAGATGGAGAGACATAGCTGCCCACAATCAATACTTAACGTGAGGTAGAGGTGATTGGAACAGGTTTGATCCAACATATGGTTTTCAGATATATGTAGACAAATCCTAATAGTGGTCTCTTTTCCTCATTCAGCATCCTTTTACCACATTTTTAGTGTTTTGCATAGTAAACCCTGAAACAAAGGAGGAAACACCCACTGCTTTCAGGATGATTCACTCTGCTCCCCTCTCACAGTGATGGACCCTGAAGTCAGCATTTTCTCAGTGAAACAGCACAACAGCTGCTATGAATGCACACAGAGCAGCAGTCAAACCTCAGCGCCGGGGATCATTTAAAAGTTGTAAGCGGTGTGTATGATTTGGTGTTTGCGATTGCAGTGTTTTGGGGACCACAAACAAAATCTTGTTTAGGCACCACCAGAACCCTCTGGCCGGCCCTGACGCTGTCCGTTGTAGCTGTTGCTTCCGTGATCAATCTTATGTATATTTTCTATTCAGGATCTGTTATGCAGAACTAGTTAGCTCTGAGCTGACAAAGCTGTGCAGCTCTGTGCAGCTACTTCTTCAGGGCAGAACAGACACAACAGTGACAGAAGGCTGGTTAGCATGCTAACTGTAGCACAAGAAACAGAGTGATAGACTTAGGAGGAAAATGTAAATATGGGTTTCCATGAATGGAGAGAACCTTTGGTAAGTGAAGTAATGAAGTTTGATGCTGGACCGTCAACATTAGACAGCTAAGACCACAATGTACAAAAAGCTATAAAGGGAAAAAATAAAATGAGAGGTACAAAACAAAACGTAGAGCGTCACAGATGAAACGAACATGGTCTCCGATAAACACAAGTCAAAGTCAGAGATTTTTAACTGTAAAGCAAATCTCAGAGTCTATCCAGTGAAACGGCACTCCCAGGTACAGGATGGGGGTTTCTGAATCTGATAGCTGACATAATGGAATAAGTCCTCCACAGAAAAGTGAGACGAATAAATTTGGAGAGAAAAGAGAGAGCTTTTCTTCTTGCCAGCCTCTATTGATTCTCCTCCAGGCCTTCCTGTGAGGATGGCCCGACCAGAAAGTAGTCATGAATAAATCATGGGGCAGCAAAGCATGAAAGAAAAATTGAAATGAGGACTCAAATGTCTAAAGGTGAACAGATAGCTCAAGATCTACTAACTTCTCTTTTCCTTGCCGCGCACTCAACGCGGTTCTTGCAGATAGCCGCCGTCAGTTTTGTTCTCCCTGATTCAATGGGATTGTCGGGTCAGATCCGTCTTTGAGGGGCTGATGGAGAAGAGCTGTCTTTAAAGGTTTGCTCTTGAGCTACACTTTAGGCCCCTGAGGCGATCCCACCACCAGCGCTTGTAGGATTGTGTTCAACAGGCTTCCCAAATTCCTGAATTAACATTCAGCGCGAGCGCTGCAGCTGACCTTTCGCTTCTCCATACGTTATTCTGCTGTTAATGAGGAGGAAGTCGATTTAATCCCTGTTCCCAGAGCCGCGTGTTTTCACTCAGTGAGCTGCCATTCCTGCACAACGCTGGTCTGAAAGAATGGACCGCAGCCAACGGTTTGGATCAGCCCACGGTCGGGCATCTCTGTCGGCCAGAACAGGAGATCAAGAGGCTAATAGCTCAGAGTCGTATGTGGCTTCAGATTAAATGCTCTGGTGTAAAATAAACTTTATGCAATTGGCAACGGACAAGTGGCTGAAATGGCTAATACATGAGCTCTTTGTCAAATCATGACAATAAAATATGGCAGGTAAACAACTCTTTCGTCTGTGCCAATCAGCATCTAGTCATGTAGTGTGGTTACTGTGGGAGTGGGTGGGAGGCACAAACCAATAGTCAGGGTATAAATCCAAGGGAATGAGCGTGACCCCGGTCGAACGTCGCCATGGGTCGATAAAGTCTGCCCCGCTATGATTAAGTGGGAAATGTTCAGGGCTTTAAAATGCATTTAGCTTTCTTTCTGCTGTGGATACTCTCCAGGGAGGGACGACCGACGACCTTCTGTACCTCTAGAGGAGATGACTTTGAAAGCCGGTGTCGTCCAAGGGATTTGATGCTTCAGACTTCAATTTGAATCAAGTCACTGAAAATCATGCTGCTTCTCTTTGAAACCAGCCGTCACGCATTATTCAAATGGACACATCCTGGTTTCAGATGTACTTTTTTTCTGACTCCTCTGTGGATTAGCTGAACATTTACTGAGGATTAACATCAACATTTTTTGTACTGGTTGTCCAACTTCTTTTTTTTTAAAAAAAAAGGAGAAAAAGGAAAGAGGAGGCTAGTTAGCTTAGCTTCAAGAACCTGTGAAAGCAGCTGGGATGGCACCTATTAGAGGCGCTTGGTCAAGCTGACCGGCCATTTTTACATATTTTTATTTAGACTACACAAACAGGATGTTTATGTTTTTGCTTTAGTAGTTTCCTTTTATGATTGCATTTGACGCAAGAGCAGGAGAAATCTCATCCAACAAGAAAGCAGAAAAGCATATTCCCCAAATTTTCAAATCATTTCCGTAAGAGCGAATGTGAATAACTTGATGAAATGAAATGAAATAACTTTTTTTTTTCTGGATCTTCAAAGCTGTTATGGTGCATTTGTGACGCAAAACAAAACAAAGCCTGCAGTCAGTCAGACAGACAGACAGACAGTCAGACAAACAGACGTGGACTCTCATCTTGGTTCCTTGTCCTGCTCTTTGAACACCATCCTTGGCCACACAGGGAAGAGGAAGGAAAGAGGACATAGGAAAGTGTCTCCTGTGGCAGAGAGACTCAATTTAATGTGGAGAATTGAAATGCTGGTGTGTGTGTGTGTGTGTGAGGTGAGAGTGCAGTGACCATAAAAGTGTTGTAGGTTGAATAAGGAGTGACGATCTGAGCTTATGTTCACGTGTGTGTGCAATCGTTGCATATAGAGTAATATTCACACTATGTTAAATTGCATTACACTGCAGTCGCTCTCATTCTCCTCGTAATTGTCTCTGTCCTCTGACTTAGTGCTCCCATTGGGATCTATGCTTTGTAATGTGATTTCTTTTTCTTTTTAATATGCACAGTTAAACCCTGAGCTATAGAGTCAGACCACCCACAGGCGATATGTCTGCTTTAAAGGAGTTTTAAAAACCACACTGTTGGTTCCCGGTGATTGTGACGGGGACGAGCCGATTTGATTTCCCTCATTGAAACAAACTCAGAACGGAAATCTGTCCGTGGAGCCGGGCCAGTGCTGATGGCACAGGGACACTGGGGTTTAGACTGGGAAGTGACTGATAGCACGGAGGCCGAGGCGGTAATCTAAGCCCAGGGTATCTGTCAGATTCTTGGCTCAGACAGCAAGGAGGAGCTCTAGAGACATTTGGAGAGACAGAAAATCGGAGTTGTCGGCCAGACTGCCACAGTATATGATGAGGGTTGGAGGAACAATGGGGAAGATGATGCACTTCCTGCTCCCAGTTTGATTTCCATGTTTTATTATTAGGTACGAAAGTATCAGCATCACATGACCAGACACCACAAAGGTCAAGTATTAAATACATTTCCCTTTAAAAACTCTCAAATGAAATGAAATTGAATGACTGGTCTTCTTCCAGCTCGAGGTCTTGAGGGCTGCACACAGTCGGAGCGTCGACGAGCACCGACTCGCTCGTCTGCTCCCTGCCACTGCCGATCGCCCCCTCTGCAGTGATATCTCTTGATTACACGTCGACAGCAGTTTTGTATGCACACATGTTCTGTGTCACACGTTTGTGGCGGGGGCCTCGCTGTCATTTCATGCCCGAAGGCTTCGGCTAATTAGGCTTTCTGTTTAATTCGAAACTTTTCCCACTCTTGAGAAGACTTAATCGGCCTGCCCGGGTGTGTTATTTATATTTCCGCTGAGAGTGCTAAATATAGATTGTCCAGTGCTGCTGCTGATGCTGGAGAAGGGGGGGGGGGGTTTAGGTCCATTGGAGGGGAATGGAAGTTCCTTGGCAGTGGATTCGAGGAAATCTTGCCTCGGCGTTATAGATGAGTCATAATTATCAACTCATTAATTAACTCAGTGATTCATTCATGGCTTTTTCCTCATTTCTTCTCCTTACGAAACTCATTTGAATGTTTTCATGACTTGACCTGCCTTCGTTTATAACTTGTCATCCCTCAGGACAAAGCTCTTCTTCTCCCTCTTGGTCACGTAGGTAATCACCTTCCCTCTGTTATACTTAAAGCAGAGCCTGGACCCCCGCCCCCCCAGCTGTTTGTGGAGGGGCCCAGCTTGAATGTTGTTTACAAACTGCAACAAACAAACCTATGGACTGTACCTTTAACCCCAGCCAGTTACTGCTTCAGCTCTTATTCCATTCATAAACTCTGGAGAGCGTCCGCAGTATTATTTGCAACCGGAGAGTCATCCTGCGTCAAAACCTGCCCCCCTCCCTTCCTCACACCATCCTGAATAACCAGTCTAGCACTGGTGAGATGTTCTGGTTTCCAGTCTCCCAGGACCCTATGTGTATCCTGCCCTTGCTATGGCTTGAATTATTTATATCTGCTGCCTATCTGGCCTCTCAGCAGGCCCAAGACACTTTGCCTTTGAAACAGAGAGAGCACAAAACATTCAAGAGGAAATAACGCATTGTTCAGAAGACAGCAGGACGGAGCCGCTTGTTTCTTTTTTTTTTCCACGTGCCATCTGGTGGAAGAGTCATTTCCTGTCTGTGTAGATGAGCAATCATAGATAGTTTAAGCAGACAGCACTTTAATAGCAGTGATGTTATTACAAAAACAATCAAATCCCAAGACAACAAAACATGTTGCATGGATTTTTAACAGTGGGAATAAAAAGAAAACGCCTTCAGTTGCCCCCAAAATCTGCAACGTGACTTCTTCCACCGTTGCTCATTCCCAAGATAAACCGCACAGGTGGTCCATCATATCTCTGTAACATACAAATCACAGCAGGGGAAAGTACAAGGCCTTTTGACATTTGCCTCATAAAACCTTTAAGGGGCTGCATCAATCAGTTGTCACCTGGAGAGAGAAACTGCTCCAAGACCTTGAGACACCCCCCCCCACACACACACACAGACACTCACACACACACGAGATTCATCACATATGGGGGATGTCGGACATGATGCAAGGAGGTGATCCTGGTCAGGTTTTGGTTTAAGGAAGACGACTCGGGTGGAGCACAGTCGTGTGGAAGGTTAGCCATAAAGTAAGGTAATGGAAATAAAAATCAAACCTTATGAAAGATTTGATCAATAGATAAAATCAGAAATCCAAAAAGCCACATTGTTGCATCACAGTGCTTCACTTCCCACAGGACCCTTTATCCACTCAGTCGTTAAGATACACCATCAGCAAGCAAATAGAAATGAGGTATATTGTGGTATTTTCATTAGTTTTGTTACTCAGTTGTAACTTATCCTCATTTAAAACAGCTATATGCAAGCTTTTCTGATGATGCTACGTAGCTAGCGTTAGCATTACTCACCAGTTTTGAAGAGATGTTGCAAGTTCAGCATCTCGCCAACAGGTGTCTCAGGATGGAAGAGTTAGCAGCAATGCTAACTCTTGTATCTATCAGGTGTTTTCATGCTAACAAGCTAATCCTAGTCACTGTCAGCCTGTTGCTTTCATATGGAAGTACAGAGAGCATAATGACTCTTGTGTCACTTCTAAACCCTGGAAGTTGTGCAAGTGGTGACATCATCACATTTCACAAATGATTGTTGAGTTCAAATCTGTTGATAAATGTTGGAAACAGCAGTTTTTATATCACATATGTGGTGATACAGATAACACAGAGGGAATGGATGTCATGTTGAACTGCCAGGTTGGTTGATTAAACCAGACGTCTCTCCACCACTGACGTTACATGGAGACTCAGGCGGAGTGAGAATTACCCCGAGATCTGAGCTTTGATCCATTTGCACCATAAGCAGGCGAAGCATGGAGCCACGGGGGGCCTGGCAGCCCCGGCGTCGCTGTCTCACTGGCAGCACAGAGTGGCTGCTAAAGTGCTCTGCAGAGGGACATAGTCAGGAGACGTTAAGAGCACATGAACGGCATATCATATCAGGCTCCCCCCCCACAAAAAAATGTGCAACATCAAAACCTGTAGCACTGGGAGACGCGATAAAAGAGGAAGTTAAGTGCAGCTGTGCATCACCGCAGCAACACTACATACATGAGGTGTCACAAAACAATTAGATCCTTTGGTGGAAGGTGTTGAAAGCAGGCGGTAATGTGTGGAAATAGCATCTCAGTATTCCTCTGTAGCTTCCATTCTCATTGAATTTCTGAGCGGGGCGCTCGCTGTGCAGGATCTGTAAGTGTGACCTGAGCGTGACTCATGCACAGCAATCAACACTCCACCCTGTGGTTGTGATGTTTGTGTGGACGCCATCTGCGTCTTTACACCTTTTTGTATCCTCCGTTTTTCTGAACCTCTGATACAGAGCAGTGAAGAAGAGACTTGTGCAGTCGTCGTTGTGTAAATATTAGTCATTGGGTGATGAGGGGGATGGTGACGGTGTCAGAGGTGGGGGGATGTCTAAGACATGATCGCACGGCCCCTGTGGGAGGACACGTCACACTCTGAGGAGCTAGATGAGTGTGTACGTGAGCGCCAGTGTGTGTGATTATGTATCCCCATGCACCCAAATGCAGCCGGACCCACCAGGACGTGTCAGGCATGAGAAGAAGGAGGTCAGATCGCCCTTTTCTGTGGTCGCTCTGCTACTATACTATACCTGCTGCCCCGGCTTCATCAGCAGCAGCAGCAGCTGTCTGTCAGCTAGTAGGGCCCCATGCACCGCTGGATGGTTGCCTGGCAACTGGGACCCTGCTTGGCCAATCAGGACCAGATGCAACAGGAGTTTCATTTCACGACACATAAAAGAGACTGAGTTCTCCTCTGGTTCGACTGATTTTGCTGGGGTGGCGCTCACTTTCGTGGGCCCCGCTGCAGAGCCAGGGAGGCAGGGGGACAAAGTTTTGATTTTTTGGGGGGAATTTTTTGGCATCAACACTGTCTCAGGTCTTCCTGTAGAAGAACCAGACCTGATATGAAAAGCTGTAAATCCCTCATCTGCTCCTCCTGTCCCGTGGATGTGAGACACGCTGCACATAATCAGCTCTGCTCCTCATGTGACGCGATGTGACGCACAGCGAGGCAGAGGGCGAAAACATCATCTGTGACTTATGGCAATAAATAAGCACCTGAGGCCATTTGCTCAGGATAATGCACCTGTAGATGAGACAGTAAAAACGGCCATTAGAGAAACTGTCCCTTGCGCTCAGTGAATCATTTCTAACTGCAGCCACCGGCTCAAAGGAACACAAGTAATGCATGATTGTTCTGAGAACTAACATCATGAAACATTTACACCGTCGTTACATTTTCAAGACGTCCTCGGCCTCCTCAGTTCATTGATCCAACATCTTCTCCTCTCCGTCGTATTGTTCCTCTCCCTCCTGCTGCACGGTGACGGTGGAGCTTTTCCAGGGGTGTTGGCTGCACCATTTGTTTCAATTACGTGGAGAGCACACCCATGGATCTTCATTTTATTTTTTCTTTTTTTCCAAACGTCTACCTGTGCTGATGTTGCTAAGAGACTGTCTGAAATACCTGTGGTACATCAGTGCATCTGCTTTTTATTCTATCCATTAGCTCCACAGAGGAGGTGATGCTGTTTGTTTGTCTGCAGGATGATGCAGAAAGCACTGAGCCGAATTTCACCAAACTTGGTGGAAGGATGAGGCCTGGGGCAGAGATAAAAGCCCTCCAGTCCTGGGGCAGATCTAGTTAGTGTAAATCTGGTGTATGGTATTGGTCAGTAATTTGCTTGTTTTTCTGTTTGTTCCCACTTCGTCCTTCTCTCTCTGCCGTGCGTTCGTCATCACTGACGTCACGGGAAAGCGTGAAAATTTCTGATCAAATTCCTGCAGTGTTTGTTTGAGTCTTTACTTTGAAGCTCAGCTTTTTCCTGACATTAAAACACGGCTGCTCCGATGTCAACCAATATTTAGTGCCATTAATTCTACACTTTCCAACATTATCTTTATCTACAGTTACAAAGCACTTATTATAAATGCTCTTAGACTTAACTTCTACTTTTTACAGCGGGTTAAATCTTGTGACACAAACAGCCCACAGTTGAGGATTAAACCACAGCAGAACATCTCTCCGTGAGATAACAGATTCCACTTGGCCTGAAGCGTTGGACGGGATGCTGTGATCTGTGTGTTCATACTGTACGTGTGTGTGTGTGTGTGTGTGTGTGTGTGCAATAAACAGCACATAATAAAGAATAGCATCTGGAACAAAGCCGAACCTGTATCTATTTATTTTCTTGAGCCTTAAAGATCTACTTAACTCCCTCCCCAACTCTAAATCTTTTCATTTTTTTCCCCCATTTTAAAAACTGAAAAACCACATGGATACATTTTCCCAGCATGCTTCATTCACACCACCGCCTCTGGTGCATTCGAGATATTAACAGAAACTTTGTCGTGGCGGCGCCACTATACATCAAAACGTCAAAAGCCCAGCAGCCCTAAACACAGATAAGAGTGTGAACAGAAACGCAATGACATATGAAGCTGTAATTGCTGCTGGTGAACGTTACATCATGCCGGGGTTCGCTGTCATCTCAGAACTCCACTGATCTCCAAAGCAGAGCTTTCTATCCCTCCATCTCCCTCTCCCACCATCCTGTGAAAAAAAAAAGAAAAAGTCAATTGGAATTCAAATTGCAGTCGAACACACTTGATTAATACTTAATGGTTACAGCAGCCATGCTTTCTGTCTTTCTGTCCATGAGATGAGAGCGACTCGTGGCCTCGGAGCTTTGACACCGACCTCTGACACGTGGCCTCACTCACTGAGGTCTGAGCTGAGTTTCCTGGTCCTGTCACTTCCCTGCCGTCAGACTGGGAGGAGTAACTATCTATTTCTTTTGATAAACGGCAGCAAGAGGACGAAGTTGATGCCAAAAAAGTATCATAGGTGGATGATGAAGTGTTGGGAGCTAGGGCATCATTTAGATGCAACTTTAGGGAGGCACTAACAGGGTCCACAACCAAGCCACAGCTGCATGTTGCTCTTGTTCTCCAACACACACTGTTGTTCTGAGAAGTAAGGCTCAACATGTGGAAATGTTTTCTCAAGGTCTTTGACACTGTGGTCAAAAGATGGGTGGATGTTCAGAGAAAGTATGAATGATGAATGACTGAGAGAAAGTGGGTGCCATTGTTAAGGTCTGTATTTAAAAACGGCGTTCGCCTTCCTCGCTCAGTTTCTCCATTCATCCTCAGATACTCTCCGACAATAAACCCTAACCCATCCCGTCTGTTCTTTATTCCGGCAGCATCGCTGGAGGCGTTTCCTTATACTGTGTTTGCCATAAAAATATAAAAGACCACTCATGAGGATAGTAAAAAATGAACATGGCCATAACTATAAGCTGTTTCCCATTTAGATTAACAGCTAATGACGTGAACTGTACCGTCTGAAGAAGTGGGAGCATATGGCGGTTCTGTAAAAACTGTGAACGCTGCATGAATGAGAAGCAGCTTGTATGTGGAAGATAAGTACCGCGGCAGATTTAAAGAGGTCCTCCGAGGATTTTACATGTCACAGTAAATGTGGAAGTAACAGGAAGTAGCTCTCAGACTGTCAAAATAGTTGCATTTGACTTCCACTGCTCGCTTAATCTCGACTGCAACTTTTGAACAGAAAGCCTGGAGGCATGAAGTTTTTAAAGAGCATTTACAAGGCGAGGGGGTGTCTAACAAGAAGATGCTTTTAGTGTTGCATCATGGGAGTTGTAGGATCAAGGCGGTTTTGATGTCAGGCAGTTTATCGTTCAGTCCGTCGTGGAGGTGTCACCTCGGTGTTTTGTGCTGTCGTGCAGAGAGACGGAGGAGATTTATGTTAAAGGTGCAGTAACATTACTCTCTCTCAGGGGGTGGGGACTGGCAAATAAAGAGATTTAATCCCTCTCAGTTGCGTCTCTGTAATGCAGCTCGCACCCCGGCCCGAGCTCATCTCTGTTATCAGTGTGTCAAGCAGCAAGAGGCTGGCAGCCGCTTCATTTATGATTCCAGCCAGCTCTTAAAAAAACAGGTTCAAGAAAGTCAAGAAGATAGCAGCAGACCTCTGGCAGCTCCGGCTTTATACCTGATATATGTCAGTGCATGTGTGTGGTGTGGTTTTTTTTTGGGAGGGGGGGGTGTCAGGAGGCATTTTCAGCCCCACCTGGAGAAAGACGGAGACACTGGAGGCTGTGATGGTGGAGTTAAAAAAACACACATGTTGAGAGATGTGGAAAATGTCAGGCGTGATAACACACACTTGTCTTTGATCCTCCTCTGTGAAACACCCTGGAGAAGCAGCACAGTCCACACACACACACACACACACACAATCCCCAGCTGTCACATCATATGGATGGCTGTTTGTTTTAACATTTTATTCATTAATATGAACCAGTCGCTTCATCATCCAGGGCAAACAATGTGCATCAGCATTCCTGCAGCCTGGTCCAGTGTGTGTGTGTGTGTGTGTGTGCGTGCGTGCGTGTTTTTAATTGGTCGCGAGGAGCTCAACTGCTTAGCCTTTGAGATCATTGAGATTTTGATGTGAGATTTGCATGTGCTAACCCCACGTATTGAAAGAAACCATTTGCATGACGAAAGTCGGAGTGAAGGGAGGGTGGTGTGTGTGTGTGTGTGTGTGTGTTTGTTTGTGTTGGGGGGGTGATTTGCTTAATGACATTCACACATTTAGCGTGTCACGCTATGAGGAGGAGGATTAGATCTGAGCGCCGTTGCAGCCAGGTCTCTTTTCTTTTTATAGGTCTCTTTTTATAGCTTTCCTCTTGATTCTCTTATCACTTTGATCATTGGCTTTTAACTGGCGCCCGTTTTAGTATCAGTGACGGCACAGTCGGAAGAAGATGCATTGTACAAAACGGCAGGTTTAAAGCTTTGTCTGTGCAGCTAGCTCCAAGACATAACCAGTCAATGGACTGTAGGTGACTTATCAGCCTCATGTCACTCACTGGAAAACTGAGTAATATGACACTATATATGGAGCAGGTGTAATGGAGTAGGTCAATATAGTGGGCGGGGTGTTATAGGAGCAGTCGGCTGCAGTGTAATAACTAAAAACAGCATTTATCCATGAATAATCAGTCCACAAACCCACACCTCACACACACACACTTTTCACTCTCCAGCCTTGAGCGCGGGTGTGTCTTCATGCAGACTTTATGACCTGCAAGGAGGAGTATTTTCTCACTCCCGAGGACAGCGCAGCACCACTTTGCCACTTAGCGGCACGTTTGTTTTGGTAATTTATCAGACAATAGGGGAAAGAAGAAGAAGAGGAGGGAGAAGAGGAAGAGGAGGAGGGTGGATGTGAGCTTGGGCTGCAACAGAGAGAAGAAAAGATCCATGTGAAAGTGTTTTTTCCCCAGGTGGGATTCAGTCGCCACGTAAAAGAGAAGAATGAGACAGGAAACACCAAACTAGCGCATAATGTATGTTAATTAAATATCGCAGCCGGTGACGGGCAGCCAGGAGATAAATCATCCAAGATGGATGTTTTCCCAGAATCCGGGAGGCGGCAGATTCCTGTGAATGGAAGTCCATAGATCTTACACTGTGATTGTTTTTCAGACATGATTAAAGAAGGTCTGATGTGATTAACCTCAACACTTTCACACACACACACACACACACACACAGCCTCACCAGTGGGCAGTATAGTGCATACAGGATTCAGCACCATGGACAGAGACACCCACCTCCACAGGCAGCGACCTGCTGTCAGGAGGCCAAAGAGCTCTTTCCTTTAACACTGTTTGATACATTACTTCAATAAAAAAAACTACATGTGACAGAATGAGATGTTGAAGGAAGTTTTATTTGGTGTTTGTGTGTGTGTGTGTGTGTGTGTGGGGGGGGGGGGGGGGGGTCTGCACTACTTATGGAGATAGTGTGCAACAGGAGACAAAGCTTTTTCATAAAACCCTTGAATATAAAAGTGACTCATTGAGGAAATATAAAAACGCTGCAGAGCTTTTTATCCATAAGATTCACAGCTTGTGTGTGTTTGCAGGACACGTCAATATGTTGATGGTAACGTAGCAACCAACGCAGCAGATACTGTATCCATATGAACCTCAAAGATTTTAATGGTCCCACTACTGGTATTGAGAACAACAAACTAATAGCAGAATCAACACGGCTTTGTTTTGTCACATTTATTGAATTAACATTAGTAGCACCTTCAACGCTGCTTTACAGTTTTTGACTGCTGTGTCTGCAGTTTTGTTCAGATGTGACGAAAAATCATGTGACTCATCTGAAGAAGACTGCAGTCGAAAGTGTCGGGTAAGAAAACAGCTGTAAAAAAGAAACACTAAAAAACATGTAGATGAGAAAAGCTTGATTGGAGCTCGACAGACTTTGACCTACCACTGTGTTACATATGTTTTTAGCTTTGTTCTACATGTGGTTGATTTACACTTCCTGCACCGTTCAGTAACAATCTCCAACTTTCCGGAGACACAAAAGCGAGCACAAAAAACATGGCCGCCTTCCTTTGTGAAGATATTTATAAAGTTGAAACACACAGTGACGCTCAGACACGACTTATTCAGGTTCTTTAATATTTGATGAGCAGAAAACTGTGTTTTTCTTACAGCGGTCACACTCGGCGGCAGACATCGCTCCGTGGGTCGATGGCTGAATTGTACAGATTAATGTGAACGTCTCATTTTGCCATTAGAGCGATGGGTGATTAACTGTTGCTGATTGGACCTTTGTGAAGCCACTAAATAATGTAATGTTCAAGTACATTGAATATGAATAGTAAAAGGGAACTCGGTGTTTGTCCCTTCATTTATTTTAATCTCAATTTATTGATCTGTCTATAAGGCACGGTATAAATCCTGAGCATTCAAAGCTGACTTGTGTGTTTTCAATTGCCAGGGACCCGACAAACTTCAGGGAAAGAAAATCAATCCTTAAGGACATGATTAAGTGGAGACTCATCAACTGGTGACATTTCAGTGTTGATTTTCTCATCGGAGTCGAGTTTAGGAAGAAAAGGGAAATGGATTGATTCATAGCCGCTTATTATAAATCTCTTCAGCAGTGAACATATCCACAACAACAGCCGCCTCAGCGTTTCTCTCACCACGACAGAGCGAGGTAAATAAAACAGAAATTAGAGTTGCATTTACTCCCTGATCAGCAGGAGGAGATATATTGTGGCGTTTCTCTTGCAAACAGCCACAGGTGCTGGATGTCCACTGCAACGCAACAAATCACTGTTGCTGGCTGAAGCACAGCTGTTTATTGTCGGCTGTGCTGATTTATGAAAATGTGAGTTTGAATTTATCACCTCAGCATTCATTCGAGCTTGTGGTCGTGCTCTTAAACCAGTGCATCGTCAGTGGAAATATAGGAATTTTATGTCCCACAGATTTTACTCTCGGCTGCGGCAGACGGTTGAACGTATGGTGGACATGACGTGGCCATATAGCATTAATCTGCAGCTACTTTCCACTTCCTGTGACCAGTAGTAAGGTTGAACACTGGTGTTGGACAAAAGGTGGTGAGGTCAGCTCAACACCAGACTTGTCAGAAACCAACAAACTGCAGAGTCAAAATATCAGAGCACGCTTTAGTATAAATGGAGCTGTTTAAAAGCATAGCTAGCTTTAGCTAGCTATAATGTTAGCATCCAACTTTATTCCATTACTCACCTAACTGTGGTAACAGTGGAAGGACAGCAACGTCAATGTCCAATTTCTCAAGCTATTGCGTCTTTTCTTCTAGCCTACTGAAGTTAGCATGCTAACCAGCTAGTTTTCCGATAGCGAGTCACTGTAGCTCCACTGCTCAGAGTGTGTAGTATTATAACTTCTGGTCCTGTAAAGGCAATGATAGCTGAAGCCTTTGTCAATCACCATGACAACCATAAAACTTCCCCCCCCCCCCCCCTTTTTTTTTTTTTTTTTTATGAATAGCCCATTGACTCTGGTGGTTTTCTGTCAGGTAGCCTACTGGGTAATACCATGTATGGAGAGGAGGGTGCTCGCATATCTTTGACCATTAAGTATTATAGCCTATTATGTCTGATGGCGCCCCACCATCTCTCAAACATAATGTTATTGGGGGGGGGGAATTCAAAAGTGTGCATGTGGGGGGGTATCTGGACTGGACTAAATGCAACAGTCAGCTACAACAATCCCAGAATAATCAATACGGGTTCAACACACCACTTGCAAACCTGGCACAGACCATCTGTGTGACAGGAGAAGGTGAAAGCTGCGTCACTGACGCTGACAGATTCAGTTTCTTCTGAATGGAGGAAGAGAAAAAAATCACAGCCTTCTCAGTTAATGTCCAGAGATGAACCAAATCACTGATTTTAGGATTCAGAGACATTTAGTTTTTTTGTTTTTTGTTGTAAATATAAATCTGTGGATCATTTTGTTTGTTTTTATCTTCATCTCATGTTCCGCTCGACTTTTTAAAGACCGATGTTCCTTTTGAATGTTTGCGCCTCAAATCTTAAATCACTGTCTTTAGAGATGTTTAATATTTAGTAATCGCTCTAATAGCCTAGCCAAGCTAATTATTATTATAGATCCTCACTTACACTGAGGGAGGGGGGCGGGGGGTTGCACAGCTGCAACTTTAAGACTCCGCGCGCCCCCCCTCCTTCAGCTCCCACAATGGTCTTTTCCAGCTCCGCTTATCACAGCAGAATTTGTAACATGCCATAATTTCTTCACCGGCGTGCGCGCGCGTGTTTGTGTGTATGGTATGTGTGTGTGTATGTGTGTATGTGTGTAGCCTAACAACCAACAGAAATCCGATGTCATTGCCCGACGCGGCTAATTCGGTGATTCCTCCTCCTGCTCCTGCTCCTGCCGCCGCCGCCGCCGCTGCTGCCGCTGCCTCCGCCGCTGCCGCTGCCGCTCTTCGGGTTTTTTGGACAATGCCAGCGGCGGGGACCAGCCGCACCTTCACCATCGGATCCTCGGCGTCGCTGCTCGCTCGCTCGCTCTGAAGAAGAAGGAGCCTCCTAGGATTGTCCGCTTGATGGTTAGCTGGAGCTTTGCAGAGACTGCAGTTGTCATTGATCCGCTGCCGGAGCCTCTCCTCATAGTAAAGGAATAAATAGTGAGTATGCACACACTGTTGCCGCCGGTATTGCGGTGACCTACATTGCCCTACTCCTGCAGGCTCAAGGTGATTTTTACATTCGCGGTGCCCTCTCTCCTCCATCCTCCAACTCTGGATGGACTGACACTTGGAGGAGGAAGCAGGAGGCTGCTGCTGTGGATAGGCTACATGGTGTCTTTGCATGCATGTGTATGTGTGTGTGTGTGTGTGTGTGTGTGTGTGTGTGTGGTTGTGACATTGTGAGGCTCTGCAGGAGCTGTAGAAAAAAATAAAAGAAGAAGAGGAAGAAGAGGAATGGGCCGGCTGTCACAGTGGAGAGACAGAGGAGAGAGTTAAAGGGGGGCGGGATGCAGACTGAGAGGCTGGCATGATGTAATGCACTTGAGACAATAGCCAAGGATTCTCCCCAATTATCATTTCAGAGAATGTGGAGGAGATGTGATCAGCGCTGCAGTCAGGCCGCCTCTGTGTGTGTGTGTGTGTGTGTAGCCTATGTGGTGTGTGTGTGTGGTTAATTATTATAAAAAAAGAGGAGCTGTCATAGGAGGAGCAGCTGCCCCTCCTATAAACAATATTATTACCGACTATTATAGAGATGCAAGGAGGGAGAGAGCATGAAACAAGCTCTCTGTCACCCACCCATCCACCTCCACACACACACACACACACACACACACACACATCTGTATCCTGTAAATGAATGAATGCAAAGGCAACACAGACACATGCAGGTGCTGGCTCAATGTGATGATAGAAGGTTAATGGCTGCAGGCGAAGCCACCACTCTCCCTCTGATCTTGCAAAATTGATATTAACATTTGTAACCACGACAGCACACACACACACACACACAACATGATGACAGTGTTCACTTCCCCGCAGACTGTGCAGCTGGCTGAAGTTGTGGCATGCAAACACCACCGGTTGTCATCCTGGTGTTATGCAAAAAATAATTTAATGGGGGTTTGCATTAAAAGTGTGTGTGTCTTCCACATCCGTGCACACACACACACACACACACACACACACACACACACACACACTCCAGTCTCCTAGTACAGTCTGGTGTGCAGACAGAAGCTTTTTATTTGCCTTGAAGTGTTGTGGCTACCTGTGGAAGGAGCCTTTATGTCCATTACATTATGGTTTAAGGGCATTTTTAAAGGCTGTGTGTGAAGCTGCTATAATAATTAGAAGCTTGTGGTTCATGTCAGTTAAAACCTGAGCTTTACTTGTGTTTTTTCTCTATTCACCTGGATCTTCGCTCTTATTCAATCTCTATTGATTGATGGTTTGCATGACCTTGCTGCAGGAGATTGTGGGCGATGTTAAAGGCTACACGCTGTCCTTTTCTTCCTCTCATGTGCATGCACACTTACTTTCAGTTGAACGCACAGCCAATGAACACACACACACTCATCAGACGACCACCCCACCCTCCCTTCCTCCCCCGCCTTCCCCTCCCACTCCCCGTCACAGATGCTCACACACAGGTAGAGGTAAAGCTCACAAATGGAGCCCCCCCCCCCCCCCCCCCCCCCCCCCCCCCCCCCACACACACACACACACACACACACTTGCTGCACAGCCGTTCCCGCCTCACTAATGGCAGCAGGCTGGGTGTAACTCTACACCCATGCCATCCTCTTCATCCCATCTCTTGCTATCTCATTCATGCACATGCACCGGCGTCCACATGTGGATGTCAGCGGCTGCTGAATACTGTGAATACAATGTTCTCCTGTAGGATCCATTAGCGGCATGTGAGTCGGACTAATTGAATATTTAAGGACATAAAGAAACAGATATCAGCAGGTTTTAGGGCCATGATGGTAGCTGTGAATATCTTGGAAACCATTGACACATAATGCTGACATAACTAAGATAAACTGGCAGTTTTTTGGGGGGCAGCGTGCTCTTCTCACTGACATCAGGACACAGGCTGTTCTCAGGCTGCTGCCGAGCACAGTGGTGCGGATAAATACCAGTGCACTCATGGCGTCCATTCCAGATCATGGAGCTCACAGTTGGAGCAAAGATGACAGAGAGCGGCCAATTGGATTCGACCAGTTTTCACTGGAATCATTCTTGTTTTCTGGATTGATCGTATTTTCTGAATGCTCCACCAAGATTTTCAACTTTGAACTTTCATGTTATTCTGCGTGGGTTTATCTTTTACCTCCTGTTCCCCACATCCACTATGCTGTGCTTATGCTAAATGACATGCCTTCCTTTCCATTTAGACTTGTTTTTGTGTCTTGAAAGGAAGTCGTCTATAACACAAAGATGTTAGAATGTGAAAATGTCTAAAAACTCATATTTGTAGCTTTGACTTTTCCAACTTCTTGCTCTAGAGAAGACGATATATGCAAATAATGCTGTTGCTCCATGGTTAAATTTATTAGCAGTTGTTTACTCCAACCCAGAAGAAACGCTGTGAGTTCAGCATCGTGCTTATTTCCTTTTATTCACCAAGAGAGGTGGAAAACATCTGCTCCTATCCTCCTTTGAAACACAAAACACAATCGGCTCCTTTAAAGTGAGGCCATGTGTAACTCTCAATAAGCATCATCATCATCATCATCATCATACAGCATTATAGAGCATTCTTCAAATACTTAGAGATGCTTTACAAACCGAGTTACACAGATACAAACTGGCAGCAGCGATAAATAATAGAAGAGTTTGGAAAAACAGATTTCTGACCCGTCTTACCATCGTGTATCATTTTTATTTGACGAGCGTAAGCTGCACTTCAGGTCATAAAAGATCCTCAAATTCCCAGTGAAACACAAAAAAAATGAAACCACAGTGTCCTCAGTGGCGGCTGCAGCCCGGCCCGGCCCTGCATGACACCAGCTACATGACACTGCAGATATGGCGGCCTCATGAGAACATGCTGAACTAAACCTTTGTTCGTCTCTCAGTATCTAAGAGAGAAGAGCATTTCACTATGTTGCAGTGACGACGGGGGTTTTCAAATGATCCACATCAATTAGCATCAGTATTAATCTTTCATCACGCGTGACTGTTGCATCACCCCCAGAGTGTCACAGCAATGCGGGCCAGCGTTTGCAGAGTTGTAGACGAGCCGATAACCCGGTGGACTCCAGTCTGCTGGAGCGCTGCTGTGTGATGCTCCTGTCTGTGGCAGCGATTGAAATGGAATCGACTTCAATTGTTTTCTTGGCACTGCTGTTTCTTGGTTGTGAAGTCTCTGTGGTGCAGGCGGAGCCATATGAATGGGATTTTTTTTCTCAGCACTATGAGTGTACTGTGCAATCTGGTCCGTTCCATTCAAAAAAAAAAAAAAAAAAAAAATGCTGTGTCACTGTTTTTTTTCCTCCCAACTGTCGATATGGCCTGATATGGATGTCTGTGGCCCCGCAACACTTTCTTCCATTTACCCTCTGAGCTCATCAGCCTGTAAGATGCACTTTGCGCTCGGCGGCCAAGAAATGAAACAGAGACGTTATTTAAAGAGGAGCTTTGTATCTTAACTATGCTGCATTTTAACCTCAAATAAACAGCTTCAGAGTACTTGAGATGGTTAAATAAATGACTTGTAACTTGTTACAGGGAGAATGGAGGCTCTCTGCCTTCCACCTCCGTCTCTTGGCTGGAAATCAACCTTGCAAGATCAGTGTCGCCGACCTGGTGTCCCAGATCTCGTCTTTGCAGCACCATGACACAAACGTACCCCATAACCTGTATCTCTTGTTTATCTCAGATAAGGCTACACAAATATACACGTTGTAACATCGTATGTGATATTTATCGTTATCCACTGCTCCATGAATTGCTTTCTGGCTGGTTTAGTTAAAAACAGGGTTAGGAGGAGGGTTAGCAAACAGCGTAAAAGCAACCGGACTTGTATAGTTCCCCTTTAAAAGCAGAGTCGGCCACAAAGCCACGTGTGTAATCAGCTCCTTGTTTCTGCTACTGATGCATTAACATCAAAACAGTACGATCATAAACTCTAACTCATGTTGAGAGGGAATGAGTTTGAATCTCAAACGTGACCTCACTCACAGATCTAGTCCTCACGAAGGGCACTTGTCTTGTTTTGCTGGTTTCTCAATGGCCGGCTCCTTGCTTAATGAGAGACTTATGAATCCCATGCTTGATGATAACAAAGCTTTAAACACACTATTAAGTAATGCTGGTTTTATTTTAGTCTCTCCACAGTCAGCCAAACAAGCGTACAGTAGCACAGCTTATCTCCAAAGCCACAGAGTGTCATGTTCAGTCCGCTGCCTGCGCTTCTTTTGATGTTTCCAGGTGGTGAATAGCACTGAATTTGGCCATATACACGCTGCTGTGTTTTTTTTTTCTTGTGTATGTGTGCTGCGCCTTATCTGCTTGCACAATTGTTCCTATTAATGAGATTAACTAAAGGCATTCAGGAAAATTAGCTGCAGCAGCACTGATTTGTTCTCGCCCAAATGGAGTGGTTCTTCACAAGTGGCAAAATTTACATCTGTCCCATATAAGATAGTTCACGGCTGCTTCGGGTTTACTTCAGGGAGCTGTCGAGCACCGGGGGATCATCACTCTTTTTGTCGTTTTTTTCCCCCTGTTTGTCCGTTTCACTGAGTAAATTACAGTTGAGGTGAGGAATCAATACTGGTACATAAGTCAAATCAGTTTTTTAGTCTCATATTTTGGCTGAAAATGGGATGAGCTCAGCATTTTCCAGCATTTTAAAGTCCAATGCCAGTGTTTTTAAAATTCTCACTCTGCCATATGTGAAATCTTTCAGTATGAAAGACAGCGGCCCATTGTTGGTATCAAGTTGGACTGTTTGTTCATCTGAACTAGAGTTGTTCCTGGACCAGTGTTGGAAATGGCAATCCAATACTGGATCGAGCCGAAGAACTGATCTGAGCCCAGAAGACTTTGTAGTTTCAGATCCAGATAAAACAGTATTCTTCTTCTTCTTCTAGCCTACACAGGAAGTTGTACTGTGCAACCACTGGGAGCTATTTCAGAGGAGCACAGAGTCAGACAAGAGAAGAAAAGATTCTACGGCATTCATGTATTTGTTCATGTTTTACAATGTTTTTCCACAGAGGACTCGTAACATGGAGTTTATTTTTTACACAGTGGGATCAGATCAGTGTTTGATATCATGCAATGCACAAGTTCAGGTATCAGAATCAGAAAGGAAAACAGGGTGTTGGAACATTTTTATTCTCTGTATGGAAAAATAAACTGTAACACAAAATAAAGAACAGTTGATCCACATTAGATAAAAAGCTAAAGATGAATTGCCATTGGATGTAACCACCAGTCTCCTGCCTGAGAATCAGACGCCTCGGCTGCTTTGTGCATTGGCACTGGTGTTAATTGTGGAGTCAAAGGCAGATTCGACTGCTGATTTTTTCCTTTTTGATGTCTGTGATATGAGCTCTCGAGGCCAGGAATCTGACACGAGTCCTGTTTGATTTGGACACGAGAAACGTGGCTCTTTTTTGATGGTTTAAGTGTGTGAATGCACATGTTTGTTTGTTCTGGCTTTCGTGTCAGACAGTGTCAGACTGTCTTTGAAATGGTGAAAGCTGTTATTTGTATTCAACGTAGATCTTTTTTGTTTAGTTTGTATGTATCAGACTGGAGCCATCTTGGACCATGAGTGGCTCAAGCTTGATGACTCAGACATGGACTTGAACACTGGGAGTGGAAGACTCAGTTTACTGGCTCGACTGCAACACTGTTATGTGTTTATATGTATAAATAAGTCATTTTAGTTTGGGTTTTAGAAGCCTGCTTTCCTGGAACTTCCCATAAAAGCAGCATGTGTAATTCGGGTCAAGGGTTTTGCTGTGTTAGACTTGATCTGTTCATGATCTGATCATGCTAAGCACCAGCGTTGCTTTTGTGCTTGTTTCAGGTTTGCTCAGCAAGTTCCTGCTGCCAGCCAGACTGGAGTCCTCGGCCAGGTGTCCGAGCTTTGATGAGGCTGCTTGGCAGTACAAGAAAAGAAAAAAAGAGAGAGAGAGGCTCTGGATTTGTTGCACTGATTGGGAAGAAAAACCTCACTCCCACCCCCTTGAATAATTCATTGATTGGCATATGGCATGGAGAGAGGAGCCCAATGATCCCTGCCTGCCTGCCTGTCTGTCTGTCTGCCTGTCTGTCTGTCTGTGTGTCTGTCTGTGTGCATTTCTTATTGCATCTGTAGCCCACAATGTGTTCAATTGAGCGTGTTGCTGTTCCTCCCTCCTGTGATTCCTGCATAATTTCAGCCTCACATTTACCATCTTTAACCAGCCGCGCCATGTTCAGTCATTTAAGCTTCGTCTTGTTTATACAACATTCTTATGTCTATTGCTACAAGTACCAATTTCTCTCCACGAGCATCGCGCTGACAGATAAAAATCTTACATATTCATTATTAGACATGCATTTATGCTAAGCCAAACTCTGACACGCTCGTGGAATTTGAGGGCAGATTCCCTGGTGTACATTATCATAATGTGCCGTGATGTTGCATTGCAGAGGAAATGTGCACAGAACGACTCTGTATCAGCACTCGTCCCGTGTATTATCTGTTGACCAAATGAGCTATTTTAATGGGGGTCAAATTGGCTGCGGAGTTGTGAGGAAATAGTGTTGTCACTGTTTGAGAGCGCAATCGAGACAACATCTGCATCCCAGCTGGTAATAAGAGCTCTCAGGCTGCACATTCTTCACACTGCCCACTACGGTTGATTAGTGTTTATCTATCCAAGAGGATCACAGTAACTCTTACCTGTCATTACCACTGCCTGCCTGCCCTTCACTAGAAAGAAAACTAATGACTTGCTGCCCACCGAAAAGTGGCATTTGTCAAACGCTGAGCAGCACAGAAAAGGATATTCTGGGTGGGGGGGCGGGGGAGCAATGGCTGTTTATCACTTCATTTTTGCCTCATGGCCTTGTAAGACAAGATACGTCTCTGTCCCTCTCTGAAAATCTCAAGTTCAGCTGAAGAGACAAGCCTGGTGCCTTTTGAATGGCACAATTAAGCGGATAAACGTTTCACTGAGTGATATGCTTTGCTGTCAGTTTTCAGGAAGGCTGCTTTACACGTCCAAGGGTGCAGACAAATGCGGCGCACTTTTTTCCGCTCCGTATCGATTGATTTTTCATAGACAGAAATGATTTAAGCAGCAGTCACGGTGCGATCAAAGCGTAAGTGGCAGGAAGAGGACAAAAGGGGGATTGTATATGTACCGTGAAGCAGAAAGAAACATCCTCAATACACTTTGCTTTTCACGCAGCTTAAAGCAGAAATTTAAAAAAAAGCCATTAGACAACAAAAATGTGTCTGGCATTACAGGATGTCTTCGTTGGCGTATTGTGTGCAGACAGGTGCAGTGTGAGTGTGTTCAAGGTGAGGTTGGAAGGAAAGATCGAATGAAAGAGTAAAATATCAGTGTAAACGCTGGAAATATGGACAGTGGCTGCTATTTTGGATTTCAGAATCACTGACTGAAGTTTGAAGTTAATGGACAATAACAATTCCTGGAAATATTTTCCAACTTTGTTACCCAGAAGTGAAATTTTTCCATTTTAACTAGCTACCAAAGTCGCACTAACCTCAATCAGGATCAATACTTGTGGCCTTCGGTTTGTTCTCATTTCCACTGCCTGATTTGCATACCAGCAGCACCTTCTGCCCTGCACACAACTTACTGAGCCACCACCTTCTACTTAAAATGCACCACCGTCGTCCCAGTCCGTCCTCCGGCTGGCCTGCTCCCCAGTCCAAGCGAAGGCTGGCATGTGCGTCGTCTCCAGCCAAGCAGCGTGCAGGCTCTGGCCTCTCGGATCTAAACGGCAGCGGATGGTGGCTGAATGGTGAACCGGTGGGACTCTGGCTGGGTGCCCGGAGAAGATATGGGAGACCCCGGGCTTTACTGCCAGAACATGCTGAGACACAGACCTGCCATTATAACCTTCCCTGGAGGGACCAAGTGTGGGCAATGGGTGATTGAAACCTCACTAACCAAACTTGGCCCAGGTCAACACACTGAGTGACTGAGGTCTGAGGCTGAGATTAATTTGAAATTATCATTAACCTTTAAGGCTGAAAGGACAGAAGGCTTTTGTAAAACAGCTGTGTGAAAAATGAGCAAGTGACTGGCACTTTCTGATATTTGTGTGTCCACTGAATAAAGAAAGGGTCAAAATATATTTAGCTTAATTTTCTGCCCTTGTGGAATCTATAATATATAGGCTACTAATGGAACATATTGCTTCTTTGCTGCTGTGCTGTGATGTAACTGAGATGATTTATCTCTACATACAGTGGAAAGCCTGGTCGAGGTAGTTAGCCTAGCTTAGGACAAAGACTGGAAACACAGGAAATGGCTAGCTGAGCTTTGTTGCTTGCAACAAACTCCAAACTCTAAGAACTTAACAACTAGAAAAACATATATCACGTGTCATATGTACTTACAATTTCTTGTATTTTATATGTTTATGTCAGTGGGCAGTGAGCTAGTTTGTATATAAATGCAGGATATGAAGCTCTGAGGATATTAGCTCCATGCTAATCCACATTTCTGACTGAAATATTGAGGTCCAGGTGATTCTTGGATATACTGGTGACTAGCCTGCAAAGTAATAAGGTATAAATGAAGTAAATAAGACATACAACAACAACGTCTAAGCTTACAATGTCTGTGGTAAGATATATTATATATATTATATATAACCCATTGCTTTTTGTGGCTTCTTGCTTCAGCCTGTGATACAAACGTGACGTGTGACGATGAAAACCCAGCTTTCGTCCCTTTAGCACGAAGGACTCCCGAGGCTCTCTGAAGTCCCTCAGGGAAGCAGGAATATGGCCTCACATATCCACTATAGCATAGATATGGTGTATTATGCAACTCGATCTGGGCTGGCCCATTAAACAGCACAAGCATGAAATCTAGGGCAGAACGCCCAGCCTCCCAAGACGTCTCTGCAGCTTTGAAACGCCAGGGTGACGTTTAGCTGAGCTCCAACTGTATCAGGCCCAGTCACAAACACATCGCTGTTCAATCAGTGATAATGGATGTTCACACATGTAGAAGACACTGATACTCACACATTTGTTTTGGTATACATTTGAAGATCCTCTCTCTTTTCAGTGACATAATCCTGATTCTGCTTTTGAGCCTGATCCAGTTAAGATGTTAAAATTGATTTGGTATTAGACGTGTTTTTATTTAGAAAACCGTCATCACATGTATCTGATCTTCCTCCTCTTCTTCAGAGCCAAGATGATGTGCGAGGTGATGCCCACCATCAGCGAGGACACGGCGCTGAGCCAGCGCGGCTCTCAGAGCAGCGCCTCGGACCCGGACTCCCACTTTGAGCAGCTGATGGTCAACATGCTGGACGAGAGGGACCGGCTGCTGGACACGCTGAGGGAAACCCAGGAGAGCCTCGGCCTGGCCCAGCAGCACCTTCAGGATGTTATCTACGACCGAGACTCGCTGCAGCGGCAGCTCAGCTCCGCCCTGCCACAGGTAAGACACAGGAACGTCACTTCTGACTATTTTAAAAGATGGTTCTTGAAGCATGTTTGCTTTTATTGACTGTGTGGTAGTGGAGAGATGATGGATAGACATGCAACTATGGTCTGTGGCTGGAAGAGATGGATTTTGCCATCAAATTAAGAAGTGAGTATTTAATTGACATTTGAACTTAGAGCTTTTTGATTTTTCCTTCAGTTAGACTTTACAGTATGTGGTTTATATCACATGCATGTTAGGTCTGATGTGTCATATATGCTATAAGTGTTACCATTCATTGTCAGGAAGAAGGAAGTGGAGGAGGACTGGGAGAATTCGCTAGGTGATATTTTTGGGGGGTGTTTTCCATTATAAAGAGATCACGGGCACACAGATGGCGAGGACGACAGCTGGAGGCTACATCAGCATGACATGGTTCTACTATTCATTGTGAAGATGCTTCTCAGAGTGCAGCCACTAAGTCCTTCCCTGCATGCTGCATGACTCAAAATAAAAAACGAATTTTCTGCAACAGGTTGCATCACTTTGTTTTCATTTAGATTCCCTGCAGACACTTTTATTGGATGAGCTGCAATTTGCATTAGGAGCAGTGTGAAGTATATTCTCCCCCAGCAGTGTCCCTCCACTGAAACTTTGTGTAATTAACTTTTAATTTACAGTACATTACTTGATCACGCTTACATGGCCTTGGCACAAACGTTGTGTCTTTCAGTGTCATTATTTTTAGAAAATTTTCTGACTCAGTGATTCTCATTAATGTTAAATCAAATCACGCAAGAGAGTTTATAAAAATTGGAGTTTAGGTATTTTTTGTGTTTTTATAACAAACAACAACATAACAGTTGCACTTGTTTCATGGAGCACTTTGGAAAAAGAGTGTGTTTGTGCTTTTGCTGTACACTTACAATACTTAGATTCGGTTTGTATTCAGCCATGTTGTTTGTGTGACGCTGCACACTTTGCTCTGTGTGGTGGAAATCTCCAGCTTGTTCACGTTTTTTTAGCACAAATGTGAAGGGGGGAAAAAAGAAGAGAAAAGTGTTACGTAATAATTCCTACAGTAAGCGGAGATTAGCACTTTCCAAAAGTGTGTCAGTAATTCTAGTCACACGCTCCGTCTCTCCCTCTCTCGTTTCCAGAAGACTCTGGAGGTTTTGCTGGTGGAGAGGAGAGGACTTTGTTCGGAGGCGGTGCCCACCGATAGCACAGTAATCCGCATGGTTTCAGAAAACGCAGGCGGGGCACACACTGCGTCTGTATTAGCTTTGGTGTGATCTCACATTAAGGCTTAAAAGTGGGGGTGGGGGGGTAGTTTGAAGTGTTAAAACGATACTTCCTATTTTGAATTAATCCAGCCGGAGAACGATTTCCGTATCTTCTCGTTCTTGCCCCATGGCCTTTGGAATAATTTGAATTAACCCACTTACACCTCTTCACTCTGATGCGTTGGAGAGCGCCCTGTTGAGATGTCAGAAATATGAGAAATACGCCTCCACCAGAGCGCCTGCAGTTTTCATTCATGTCAGACTGTAGCTTCGAACTCTGGCCTCCAGCTCTTACTTGAGCCTCGGGGCTTTTATCTCCTTCAGATCTTAAGCAGTGGACATAACACACAGGTGAGAGTACAAGCCGAAAAAAGGGAAAACTTGAGTGCTACAAAATACCTTTTCCGTGCCGTACACAGTGAAAAAAACAGAGCCAAAAACAAAAAAGATAAAAAGACATTTATCTTATCTCGCGTCTCATATTAGCGTAGCGTGTCTTGTTAGAGAAGCAAATGAGAGATTCCTCGTGTCCCGTCTAAACCTTCCCACCATCTCGTTCCCACAGAAACCATCCTAGACCTGCCAAAGTGAAATAACATTTCCATTATCAGACAATTTCACTTGTGTCCAGCGGCAGTAAAGGCTCGACGCCGCCGCCACCGTGGTGATGTATTGGTTGTCATTGTGTAATGACAAGAGCTGACATACTGTCCTGGTGCCTCTCCCTGGCACCCTCGGTTTAAATTAGATGTCACTCGGATGTGATTGGGACCCTCCCGGCCTCATCGTGGGCACAAACGTTTCCATTAATTAATCTGATGGCGTCCTGTTGGGGGGTGCCTGTATGATATCAGCATCGCTCTAACGGTTAATGAAGAGGTTTGTTGGGCCTTGATAATTGCACAGAAGGACCTTCTGCCTTTTTGGACAGTGAGAATGAGCTCATTTCACATACGCACTCATCACCTTTTGTGCTGAATGTCTTCGCTCTTGATGAGGCTGTAATGATTTTTTTTTTTTTTTACGGCGTGTGACACTTCTTTTTGCAGCAGTTTTTAGGAGGACCAGCAGTGTGGAACAATGCCCAGATAATCATGTAGTGGGATTCTTAAAGAGGGCAATAGATAGCTTCCAGGTCTTTCACCACTCTGTGTGTGTGATTGCAGAGGAGGTGGCAAATGAGACGAGAGGCAGCAGAGCTTCTCTCATAAAGACAGAAGTGGCCTCATTTAGGCGATAGGCAGCCTGTGAATGTGTCTTTACTGATATCCCTCCTCTGTTCCTGAAGCCCCGAGCGCCGGCAGGATTAGGCACTGGCCCCACCACAAACTTCCCCTCCCTCTCCTTCTTCTTCTTCTTTCCTCCTCTCCTCTCATTTCTGCTGTCACTGCCTTTTCTGCCTTTATGTGGCGCTTTGCGTCCTCCTCCTCTCCTCTGTTTTCTCCCCCCTTGCCCATCAGAGGTCACGGCTCCGCTTCACATCGTGACACTTTCGACTGATCGGAGTGACATTTGCCATCCCTGCTCGACGCTTCCTGGCAACAACCCCCCACCGCCATCACCACCACCCTTCCACCAGCCCGTCTTCCACCCTTACATGCACAACAATCCCTGATTCCTTCATCCTCACCCACTGTCCCTTGTCTTCCTCGTGGATTTCATGTACCAGTTTTGCCAAGAGCTGCAGCCACTGTTGCTTTTACAAGACCAGAAGCTTATACATCTTCTCAGCAGTTATTTCCTGATGCTACAGATTGAACGCTACAGTTACTTGGTATTGGAAAGTGACAAGATGGGTAAACTGATGTGGCGCTAGTTGGTTAGCATGCTAACTTCAGTAGGAAATTTCTACAGTGTTTTTCTGTATTTCTAACAAAGCCATCCTCTTTGATGCACAATGGCGCTCTGAATATTTTTCTCCAAAATCTGTGGTCCATCGCTGAATGTATAACAGGTGGCTAAACCTGGCTTAGCAAATGAAGCAACAGATTTACCCTCAACCATTTTTTTGCTCCTAATGCAACATGCATTTCAACTCCTTATTCCCTCTGACTACGAGCCTGCGTGCGTAATGAGAGTCACTGTCACACGAAGACCTGGTGTTTTTTCCCTGTCACACATCATCCTGCCGTGTTCCCTCTGCTGCAGCGAATTCAGAGCCACTCAGCTTGTGCTCCATCGACTGTTCAGGGAAAGAGATGTAGAGCAGGCGGACAAACCCAAAGCCTGAAGCGCCGCACACATGTGACCCTCTTCCCATCCCCCAACGAACCCCCCCTCCACCCCCACCCCCATCTCCCCTTGTATCGTGGCACTGGCAAACAGGCAGTGTTTCTCCAGAGCACTCAGCTGTGCGTTACTGTACTCGAAGGCCCCCGAGGGCCTGCGGGGGCCTTTTCCCCATGCTGTTTATTTACTGTTGCCAAACATGGCCTGATGAAGGCTGCTGCTGCTGATGATGCTGCTGCTGATGTTATCCACAGCAGCGTCCTGCTCCTGCTGATGCTGGTCAGCAGCACCAAGCTGTCATCTTTGGTAAACACACACTTGAGTTTTAGACCCCGGAGGAGCTGCTCTGGGTCATAATTTAAGAATTAAATTGAACTTTTAAAAAGGTGAAAGACAAAACAAACAGTGTTAATTGTTCCTGTCATTGTGAGTGTGGTATTTGCGGTCCTGGATGGTGAACAGGTGCACTTCAGCTTGACCGGGGACACCAGAAACTCATCTGACCTTTTTAGATGTTGTAAAGGCAATAAAAACACACACACACACACACATGAAATTGAACAATTGAACAGCTCTGAGGCTGTAAATGTGAAGTGGGCCACCAATATATCCATGGCACACGTGACCAACCTTTGAAGCGAGCAGGTTTGTATCACGGTCACTGCTCTGCAATTTACAGACGTGTTACACTCAGAGAAAACCAAAGCAGTTTTATACAGTGAAATCTAAACATTTTGTCTTTAAGAAATAGCTTTTACCTTAGGAATACACACTTTTTTTATTGTTTCTGTTTTCAGAGTCAGAGATCTAACACATTGGTCAGCATGGACGTATAAATCTCACCTGCTGCACCAACAGTGTGGCCTCAGGTCTCCCCAGACGTCGATCCGAGCGAGGGTTTTCTCTCCTGCAGCTCAACAGTAATGAGACACCAGCCAATTGATCACTCACACACACAGCAATGTTGTAATGAAAGCTAAGACTGCAGTAGATTACCTTACCAGGCAGCCAATTGATCTGTGGTTTGTTCATTCATGACCGTCCTACTGGCTTCAGTAGAAACTACAACAGTGTCTCTTCACGCTGATCGAGGCTGGAAGGATCCTTTGATATCACGCAGCAATTACCGCCTCACTTAAAGGAAGCAGAGGAATCATCTAAAGGGTGAGGACGATGTATATCTCTAGTGTTTGGTCATTAGCATCATGCTTGAAGTCAACCCCTCCCCCCAACCACTGTTTATTAATCATACATGACACAACCATTTGTCAATGGGTTAACATCTATGTCATCCCATCCTTCTTAAAGCAAACGCCAATAATATTGCCAAATGAGCATTTGCAGTCATGGACTGTACCACTGCTGAACTTCCACGGGGGTGAGTAGCGAAGCAAGTGGGTGGGTGGGGGTCAGGGGAGGGAGGGGAGATGGTGAAGCCCCGTGACAGAGGCAGAATGTGGAAACGAAGACGACTGAACGTTTACGGAGGATGAGCGGTGAATCCCTCTCCTCTTTGCTTCCTGATGTCCACCCCTCACCCCCACCCCCACCTCCTCCTCCTCCCACTCCTACTCCCCCGCCCCCCGCCCCCCACCCATCTCTCTGTTGCTCGCACAGGAGGCCCCGTGGGCTCCAGCAGTCAGCCCAGTCAGCTGGTCTCCTCCGCCAGAGCAGCACATGATTTTCCATGATTACTGTTATTGTTTGTGCCCCAGTTCACGCCGCCTGCAGGCTAGATGTGCGGCTGATGCGTGTGCAGGAAGACAAGCCAGAGTGGACCCACACCGAGACTTCACCAGTAATGACTTTTTTCACTTTAGAATACATGTGGGAGTTCATTTATTGATGTCCTTGGCACGACCATGTTTTTGTCCGACATGCGCCCTGATAGACAGTAGTGGTGAATTTTCCAATCTTCCCGTCTCGCAGGCGTTGATTTGCAAACTAAAGCCTCGTTTTTCTGCTCAATTTACCCCCAAAGCCTTGTTTTTCTTCCCTTCGCTTAATTCTTTTCTCCCTTTAATCTTCTCCAGATCGACAGAAAACAGGGATGGGCCCTTGGCACACACTGCATGCATTGAGTGTCTGTAATGTCTCTGACAGAGCTGCTTGATCAATACCCTTGAAAGGTTAGGGTCTGATTAGGGAGACAGATCTAGTCCTCCTCCTCCTCCTCCTCCTACCTCCAGATGAATCATCGCTGCTGGTGCCGATGCCAAAGCGCTGGATGCTGGGTGACCGTTGTCTGACAGTGGGTTGGCGGGGAGGGAAACGGAAGAAGGGGGTTCTGATCAGACACAACCAAGGTGACAAGACAGTGCAGGAGGATCTCCTGCAGATGTAATTATCTCTCTAATGAACAGCGCAGTGGGGCACCAGAGTGCTGTAAAGTCAGGAAGTTGCGGGAACAGTACATCAGCCTAACAAGGAGAAAGCAGCTGCTCGCATACGAGCTCTTTAAACTGTACGAGGCAAAGCCGGGCAGATGTGAAACCACTCATAAAACGGTAAAAGCGAAGACTCTTAGGCTGCAGCGTCTGCTCGTGCAAGAGATTTGTCACTGATTTTCTTTTAAATGTAATTTTTAGGCCTTTCCTGATGCCGCCATCTTCCTGCTGCAGTTGATGTGGTGTAGTGGTGATCATGCTCTTCCAACCTTATACAGATGTGTTTCCTACTGTCTCATAAATTTGGGTTTTTTCTTCACGAATGTAACACTTTAAACTTGAAAATACTGAGTTTGAAACTCTGAAATGTATCCCTCTTCTCTTCCAGCTTGTTTTCTTTTTTTAAACCTACAATGACCATAATGCACCATTGTACTGATTACAGTCACATCTAAGTACCTTCACTGTTAATCTACATGACAGGAGCAGCGTCTCACTGTCTGAGTTCAGTCCAGTTTCATTTTTTTAATGGGCGAGGAAACAAAAAACCAGTGGGTATTTCCCACAACGTTAAATTAATCAGCATCTGCTTTCCTAATTTGGGACAAGGGACACTTACACTTATTGCCACTTATTTCCCAAATGGAATAAATTCTGATTCACAAGGTCCTGATTACAGTTTGCTAACGATCGGGGCACATTTAATTACACTTAAGGAAATATCATTTACATCAGGAGGCAAGATTCCTAATATTATTATTATTGTTATTATCATGTGTTTCCCTGAGCTGGCACCGCACTGTGCAGGCACTGTAACGCCTGGTAAAATCTGGGTAATATTGAATTCGGTGTAAATATCTCCAAACAAAGAACCAAAAAGAATCTATTAGTTATCATGCCATTGATCATAAATGCTGTTAATCCCTGCATGGTGATGTGTTAACTGTTTAATATAAGCTGTGAGCACATTTATTAGGGAAAAGGGCAGCCATGCAGCACCAGTCAGTCAGGCTCCCTGCAGCATGGTGGAGACGACTCTACAGATGGGAAGTAATTACTCAAGCATGACAGACCCAGTTGCGGAATGAAATATTCGGTGCTGCTAAGCTATTGCTTTTAGCCGGCGATTGCAAGGTATTCATTTTTAATCGAGGTTCCTCTGCACACCGCATCAGTTTTAAGAGCGAGGCCTTCGTTTGACACGTCCTTTGTGGGGATGAATGGTGGGAGCAACTGGAATTTCTGTGTGATTCATCCATCCAGTCTCGGATCTGATCTCAAGTGATGGCTCTTTTAGACATCGCTTCGCTGTTACATAACATCTGGATTAATGAAGCTGCTGTTGGTCCATAGAGTCCAATATTAAGTTGAGCTAACTATGAATTTGTTGTTATTGACTCTGTAGCTGAGAGCTCTGTTTTAAATAGAGAGTAGCCCACACAGCTGGTGATGTCTTTGGCTTCACACACTAAAGGCTGCTCCATTTTGATGTTGCAGTAGTGACTCCATAGACGCCTGTGGCACAGAGTTTTATCTATGGTACAGAGCTGGCTGCTGTGTAGACGACGTGCACATGGAGGCTAACACAGACGTTAGCATCCCTCTGGATGCCTCAACAAAAAGCCGATGGGATTTCAACATTGGCTTTTGGATCACTGCAGAAAAAAATAAACCACAAATTTAGGGAAGGCCTCGCACACCGGTGAATTCCCTCTTAACCCAGTCTGCACATCAAATATTTATCGCCCTCCTCTGCTCCTGTCAAGTGTCAGGTGCTCTGAGCATCGAGTTTGATGTCATCATTTGCACTCATATGCCTTTTTTTTTTTACCCACTTCTAAGTAAGCTGTGACATACATAGCATCATCTCCAGGTGTGTTTTTTTTTTGTAATAAAATGTCCCCAAGAACATTTGGTGATGAATCATTTGCGTTTGAGAAACGACAATGTGTGGGCAGGCAGCAGACCCTGAACACTTTGATGTCATCTCCTCCAGTGAGCGAAAATCCACGTGTGCGAGTGTGTACTCGTGTGGGTGGCAAATATGAAGGAGAGGAGTTGTATTAGAGTTTGCATCTCGGTGGGAAAAAGAAAAAAAAAAAACTTGGGCATGACTCAGACCCTGAGGCAAGAAATACAGAAAGTTTCAACTCCAAAAACACACACACATACAGGCTACACACAGATACACGTTACAGTCGCATCCTTACGAATACAAACCCAAATACACACTCACACACATTCATGCTGCTTGCTGGCTTTGCCTGAATGAATTAGAGAACTGGTCCCTGGAGAACCACTTAAGTGAGCAGAGTGAAATGAGGTTATGACCAATACTTAGTGCTGCTCGCAGTGCTGATCTGAAAATGTAACCTCTCTCCAAAAGCAGCTGTGTCTGTTTATTTTGCCTCCACATTTATACCTGCTCAGTTTTACCTTAAAACAGCTGGTTGTTTCTTTTGATAACCAGCCAAAATTTAGCTTATTTAACCATCCCTCAAACCTGTCGCATGCTGCAGCAAATGCAGGCCGACTGATGAGGAAAATCCTGAAGACGTGCTTAAAAAAAGAGAGAGAGAGAGAGAGAGAGAGAGTTTGGCAGCTGTACAGGTCTCTGAAATGCACTGGTGTTTTTTGGCTGTGCAGCTGGCCCCCATTAATGGATACCTTTTTAGCTTCTTTAGCTTCTTTTCCTTTTAGCTCCACTTGAGAGCCAGAAATAGAGCATGATGTCACTGGCTCTTGGCGCCGGCTGACAATCTTGTTCAAGGACTCCAAAGAGAGTCGATCCCATGATGTGCTCCCTGCGCCGCTGCATCAAAGCTCCCACATCGAGTGTGGTGTGATGAACACATCTAAGCGCAGCATATCTGCTGCACTTCACACTGGCCTGTAATTAGCGCTACTTATTGCTAGTATCAATAACATTATTACTGATGTTGCTGGGTCTATTTTTAACACAACAGTGTAAGCTGCAGTAGAAGAGAAATAGAAATCACTTAATCATAAGAACTGCTATCTGTAAATAAAGTTAATACTGTGAAAAATGACATTATTTCCATATTGGTTTTAGCCAAACTAGTAATAGCAAAGCCTACTAGATTGTTGTTGTTAGCATAGCCTGCTTTACATATGAGATCTATAGGCCCCATCATAGTAACTATATGAACATCAGGGCTTTTTTTTTTCTTTAATTGTCGAGTGATTAAAATGTATTACTGTACCAAAAATGTGTTTTGAAGAACCATATATAGCTAAAGAAATCAGAAACAGCTGTATATAGCAGCTAGCTGAAACAATTCAGAGAATAAAACATGGAGGACAGGAGGTTTGAGGTGTACACATTATCCCATTTTAATTTCTGATGCTGCCGACATCATCCAGAAAGTGTAGTCACCATGTCAGCAGCACAAGCCACCAAGTTCTCAGAGTCTCTGAGAGCAGATGTCCCCCGCTGCCCCCAGCTACCTCCAAGGCCACATATGCATTCACTCAAATGAGCTTCAGTTCAACACTTGGAGCTTTTTATAGCACCAACAGACCGACCTATAGGCCTATATGATTTTTTTTTTCTCTGCGCAACAAGGACGAGGAAGAAAGTCCTTGATTTTGAAGGTGAAATATAATGACATGCTCCGCACTCTCCAAGGAGTTGATCCACTGTGTCTCTTTCCATAACCGCATCTTTCCAAACTGTGGGGGTGGGGTCGGACTTATATCTGACATTGTTATGCAGTCAGTGAGCCAGAGATGCTTGGTATAATTAAGTCATGGCTTGTTATGTCACAGTTTGTAATCGCGTTCACATGATGTAGTGTTTCCCAGTTTTTTCACTGGCATTGCTTGGCTTTAGCACGAGCGGCCTTATTGTCTGGCAACGTGACTAAATTTCTATATAAAACCCCGAATATTGATGAGAAAAAGCTTCAAATGGTGAAGTTTTTTTATTTTCTCATAGCCTACCTGTAGCTGCACACATGTAGACTTGATTTATTTTTGCAGTGTAGAAATCTAACAGCAATTTAATGGCAGTCTGGCGTCAGCCTCTTTAAAATCAAACAGCTGAGGGAGACCCGCTAGACATACCATTTTGCACTGATATTGCACTGGTATTCAGTGTTGAATAAATTATAGCTGCAGCAGAGATATCGGTTTCAGAGTGACACCGGCCTCAATATAGAAGAACACATTTGAGCGATGTGTGTATGTGTGTGTGTGACATACCTCTTTTTTTTTAGAGTTTTTCCCCTGATCGTCTTTTTACTGTCTCTGTCACTGTTGCTGTCTTTACATATAATTTAGAGCTGAGTGCAGCAGGTTTTCAAGCCAGTCAAAGCAATTTTGTGAGAAATTACAAAATAGACAAAAAGTACACACACAGGCAGGTTGGTGATTAAAAACAAAAAAAAAAAGTAAATATCTTCCCTGGAGCCACTTTGTTACAGTACAACTTCACATGGACAAATCCTCCATCTGTTTTAAGTGTTGCACTCTACAACCAACACATTTACACTCATAGTGGAGGCACATACTGTTTCTGTCTGACCGCCACAGTGTGGGAACAAAACACTGTGAAGTTATTAAAGCCAGGTAGAGTTACATGCAGCAGCTTATAATTATAAATCAGCACCTATGATTTCTCCAATTGCAATGAGAAGAAGCGTCGCTCGACTCTGCCAGGGACACATGAAGATTTAATTGAGATTTATGAAACTGAGAGTGATTTAATGCAGCAGATTGTGTGGATTTTACTTCCCTGTTTATTGGAGCTGCTGAAAATAGACGTCTATTAAAGAAACCTTTTTATCTTTATTGCATTTGGTGACTATATATTAAAAATATAAGAGGTGCTGCTGGATCTGTTTGTGTTCAAAAAGTGAAATCCTGTTTCCTGCTGTAAACCCTTGTTTTTTTGTTTGTTTGTTTGTTTTTTTACATTCCTACAGCAGGAGCAGTTCACCCCATGTGTCAGATCGGTGACCAGGAAAATATTTCATCCACTCCCCAAACACTTCATTTCTTGTCCCTGCTCTTTGTTTATTGCTGTAGATTTGTGGCTTGTTGGTTCACTGTTGCTACGATCAATTCAACAATCAAGCTAAATGTTACACCACCACCTGCCTGAGGCCAGTGTGTTGCAGTCTAGTTTGATTTTCTGTTGGGATAAACGCAGCATGTTTTACTCTCTTTACCATGACTCCCATTGTATATGTATATATAGTTGTATATATATTGATAATATGACTTATTTTATTGCCGTGTTTGTACTTATTTGTTGCTTACCTGTCATGTCTACCAGTATGACATGATTATATCATGTATAAGGTGTTATAAAAACACAAACAAACACACACACACACACACACACACATATAACAGTGTAATAATAGGCTGATGGATCACTCAGTGTTGGAATTGGTGTTAAGCTGTGAGCTGCAGGTGGCAGTGGTTAATTAGCATCAAGTGTTAGCTAGCCAGCCTGGTTATGTTAACAGCATTTTGTGGCCCTGTTCTGCACTGTGATAATCACAGCCTGGCTTCCTTTAAAGACAGGGCCAACCCACCCACCGCTCCCACAGCTGCTTGTTTTGTTCCCGGTGCTGAGAGCAGTCATCTGGTGCCAGCCTCATGTTGCCAGCTGCTGCCCGGCAAGCCGCCTCCCATCTCAGGTATCCAATAGGGCACGTCGTGTACCGTAACGCGGCCCCTGTGTCCGCTCCACTGCGATGCTGCCAAATTCTCATAAGCACCATTGAAATAATGAAGCAGATGAAACCCAGAAGTGCTTTTCTGTCTGATGGGGTAGAAAACATGTAGTGGAAAGCTCCAAATCAGCTGGGGACATAGCTTGTGGGTCGATGAAGCAACACCTCATCACATACCTCTAAACCTCTTCAAGTGCCTTTAAGCAAGGCAGTTATGGGTGAAGGTGTAGCATTTTCCTTGTGTTCAGACATGCACATTAGAGGTTTTTGCAAGAGAAATATATTGTGTCTTTTAGCGCTTGGTGAGGGACAACAGATGGAAATTAGCCGTAGTGCATTTGCAAACAAGCATTTAACAGTTTTTGCTGCTGATTAATGAGGAGTGTGTCTGACATGTTAATAAATTAAAGTCAACAGTGTGTTTAAACTTGGTGCTGGGAAGGTGTGAATCGAATGCACGCTTCTGCGAGAGCTTCAGCGAGAGCTTCAGCGCTTAGTCGGCTTTCACCAAATAATTAAAGCTCTGCAACATCAAAGCACCGAGATGAATATGAACAACGCTTAGTTTGTTGTGTGAGTCACTGTTTGTGCGCCGGAGTAAAAGCACGGCTGTGTTTTTTTTTAGGTGCAAAACTATCCAGTGTCTTAAAATGATAAGAGAAAAGAGGAAAGCAAATCAAGACACTTCCATCAGTGTCACATTGGATTGGGTCTGTTTTTACTTAGTGTTTACATGTGGTGCAGACACTCCACTGACTAAATTGCTTGTAGTTCCATGTACCAAGTAAATACCAACAATTAGGCTGCACAGTGCACTCTCTGTCGCTTCACGGCTACAGGAAAGAGCAGATGTGCAACCAATCAAAGCCAATTTCACCCCTGTTAGTGCTCGGTGGCTGAATTTCAAATTTCTGCCTCTTTTAGAAAATTCAAAGGTGGGGGGGTGGGAGGGGAAAAAAAAAACAGCGACTGCACACTGTTGTCTAAACTGCCTCATCATCACACAGCTCTCTGCAGATTTGTCCATATTACAGTGGAGTGCACCGTGCGTCGAGATGAGTGCGACTGTGCTGCAGAAAGTGAAGCTACTCACACTCGCACTGCTGAGCTACTCAGTCTGTCTCTCCTCTCTATAGCAAAATGTTTCCATTGTTTCCAACAAAGAAGCGTTTGACTGAATCCATTAGGCTCGACTCTGACTGGGAGACCACCCCCCCCGCTCTGCTGCCGCATGTGAGGATCACAGGTCTCATGCTTTATAGCTGCCTTTAAATGACTGAAGGCTTCGGGGCACAGTAAACTGGATTTTTATTGAACCTTTTCTTTTCATGGCTTATAACTGTGTACATTATTAGTCCCACCTCTCATGGAAAAAAATGCACACAGAATATAGATTAGTTGCAGTTCGTTTTAATCTGCTGCCGTTGGCTCTGGCTTGCTGCTGAAATGCCTAATGCAGCTAATTACAATCCTGATTGGCCAATCTGAGGCAATCTCCTTCCATCTCTGACAGCATTAGTCATGTAATATGTAGACGAATGCGCGGCTGATCACAGATCCCCCGGAGTTTGGATTACTTATCAACTGAGCTCCACGTCAGTGCTTTTGTACATATTATGGGCTGTATTTATAGGCCTGCCTTGCTGCCTTTAGATTACGCTCAGTACTGCTCTGCCCGCTCTGCCCGCTCTGTTTTATTGTTACTGTCCTTGTGAAGAATCCAGGAAGATGCCGTAAATTGCTTGATCCATGATTTGATTGATTTGTATTGTTTATTGTTTCTTCTGACGTTGGAGGTAAAAACCTGTTTGAGGCGTTGCAGCTGGCAAGAATGTCTGTCATTCTGAATCGAGCTGAACCCTCCATGGCTGAAAAATGAGCCAAAAACCGCAGTTTCCTCAAATGACCACTAGAAGCTGAGACTCTTATGTTTACAGCCTGGTTCAAAAACAGCCTTAGTGGCTATAGCTAATTTCCTCCTTATGACAACTGTACAGGGGTGAATTTTTATATAACTCACCTGTTGCCATTGTATTAAAGCAAGATGGTGACGGTGCAGCAGCAGCGCTATGAGCTTCAAAAGCCGCTCTTCAGAAACGAGTGACACCACAGAGGCTCAACCATCTTTATAAACAGTTTATAGTCTGAATCGATGCAGGTCTGCAGCTCAATCACTTCAGCTCTATATGGAGATAAGGGATAGGATGACCTCTGACCTGCATGTGACTATTGTTAAAAGCAGCGAATTGGCCATGAAGATTTCAATCAGGATGCCTCAAGAGGTTCATGTTATTTATTTCACATGAAAAGAAAAGGAAGTGGTGGAATGAGCTTGGCGCCACAGCGGCACTATAATGCAATTTACTCTATCTGAAGGTTATCAGTGAGCTGGATCCACTGTGTGCACGTATGTGTGGGTGGTTAGGTAAATAAATGGTGTTCTGTATCTGTATTTGACCGTATAGAGGGTAATATATGACATTTGCAATAACAATATGAATAGAAATCTAATAGACTCACACAAATAAGTCATTAGAGTTATTAATATTGACACTGCAGTGAGATAGTGTGGGGTTTAAGGCTGTGAATCCTGCACAAGTCTGCAGTATTAAACAGCCGCAATATTCAAATGCATCTATATCTTTATGAAATAATCATGTGCTGACGCCCTGAGTAAAACACACTCTGGAGCCGCGCTGGAAAATCCACTGTGAGACTGGGCGAACTGCATCGACTCATCCACCCGCTCTTCTCCCAGCCGTCCTCGCGGTGTAAAATAACGTTGCATTTGTCTGCCGCCACAACACATCCACCGAAGCTGTTGTCTAAGAATACAATTAGCCCCAAAGATGACTAATTGTGTTCTCATTTTTGTCATTGAGCATGATGTGCAGTTGTTATGACACACATCTCTGTGGTGGCGACGCTCGTCTATATTTGGCCATCAATGTGACAGCGCTAATTGATGATTTCCTCCCCTTGTTTGCGGACGTGATTCACTTTCACTTGCACAAGGACGGAAGGAGAGAGAGAGAGAGAGAGAGCGAAAGAGACAGAACAGATGTGCGTAATGAGGAATTAAAATACAGGAAGGAAGAGAGGGGAAGGGGTTTTTTATATATAAACAAGAGGACTAATGGCGGCGCACACGAGGAGGTGGATGTGCTACAAATGGCACAGGCGGGGTCGGACTTTTATCACCCTGTCTTCAGACATGAGCTGTAACTCATCATAAAACCTCCTCCCACCCGGTGCTCCTCGCCTCAACCTCCCATTCACAACGGACACTGCTCATTCAAAGACAGTGACCAGCATTCACACACACATACACACACACACTCCCACACACTGTGCAGCCTCTCACCAATACAATAGTCATTCAAGGTTGTTGTAAAGTGTATGGATATTTGTTTCCAGTCGCTGCTTTACTGCTCAAGGGTAGAGATGGCTTCTTGGCTCGCAGCGGCTGGATACAACAGGCGTAAATAACTATTGACTTTTTCCTACGTTCTCGGTGCCACAGAGTGAAATGAGAACGCCTCAGTGCATGATTTCTAGTATTCAGTCCATAAGGGCTCTCCATAAAGGGGCCTCTATCAGGTCCTATAAGTAACAGAGGAAGTTAGGGGTATTTGTGTGGACGTATAAACTTCTGGCTGAGCGAGTAATCAACAGAGGTGATTGGTTTTTTTGTAGCCATGTGCAGAATTGTAGCACCCTGAAACCCTTCCATATTATCTGTTGTGGTGTTCAATAGCACTGATTTATATTTTGTATGTGTTTTGACAAGTTTGAATGATGTGTGTGGAGATGTTAAGGTTGAACTGGATCATCAAACACCTCTGACGAATGAAGGTAAACTATGTTGAGGTGAAGGTTTTTCAGTAAAACACTCACCTGAAATCGATCAAGTTGTCAGTAATGGGATGGACAGTGAACGCAGCACTTTTGTCCAACGATCCACAGGTTGGTCATAAAATGTGTGGAAGTGTAGTGCAGTAAAATTGGGACCTGATGCGGCTTTAAAACATATAGAACATTAAAAACTAGGCTTTTCTTGCACTATACTAAGATGACCTGCACTAAATGGACTGAATTGAAACCGTGAAACTGTATCATATGGCTTTCTTCAGTGAGCCTGACATTAGAGCACTGTAGGTTGTAGGTGTTAGAAAACAACACAAGACAATCCCATGTCTACGGAAGCCCTAAGGGACCATTCATTCATAACAGGACGATTTCACAAGCAAAACCTTTTTCTTCAGCTTTCCTTAGAACATTTTCCCATTATCTCGTAGAAATGGAGGAAGTGAATGTATGGCTGCTCAGAGCTTCAGTACATACCTTTTTTTATTTTGGTTCACACAAAAGCAGCTTTTGAATTCAGCTTGAAAAATGCAGCTGTAGGTAAAAGACATGTTGAGCTGAAGCCGCCTCCTGCCACCCAGTTCCTGTTTAGTAAATGGACTGGCAGCCGTTCGCCAAGCTGATGGTCTCTATAAATCAGCTGCCATTTATTCTGCGCTAATGGATGTAAACGCCACCTTCCTGCACTAATGGAGCCACTGGACATGGAGTAGGCCAGAATCATCTTTTACCTTAAGAGGAGCTGCCTGACGATCACCAGAAGTTTCTGCTTTACACGATAGCTGCTAGCTTTTTAGGAAGAGCCCCACTCCCTGTCAAAGAGACCCTGAGGAAGGGGGGGAGGCAGCAGGCTGAAAACATCATCCGGTTGAGGAAGCTTCTAGTGTGGTAGTGAAGAAAGCGGGCCAGAGTGAGGCAGCAGTATCCTCTCAGCGGCTGGTGAGGCAATGTGACGCACAGCTGCATGACTGACAGCTCCAGTTCTGCTTCGCAAAGTAGGTCGGCAGCCAACTACCCCCTCTGGTGAGACGCTGGCACAGAGACAGACCCGAGGAGCGAGATAGAGACGGCAGGAGGTACACCAAGGCAATTCCATTTTGTTTATATACAGGCAAATGATAATATACATTATCTAAAGACGCTCCACAGGGTAGGGTCAAGACCTGAGTTTGATATGGAGAGAAACCCAGCAGATCCCACAGAGAGAGGCAAAAAACAAAAAACACTGTCAGCATCTAAATGAATGTTAAACTCCTCCATTCACATGACGTCATCCATACTAGGTCCTAAAAAAAGTCTAAAAGCTTGGTTAGATACTTAGAGTAAAAGGCAGGTGGGACTGGTTTTGTGTTTTCTAGCTTGGGTGTGAAAGACTTCAGACCCAGGACGAGTATAGGGGTATCCTGATTCTCTTGTGGATGTAGGGGGGTAGTTCTCAGGGGTACCAACTGAAGCATGCTACAAATTTCCCACAATACCAGCAAGATGGCTTCACTAAGCAAACCAAAGACACGTATAAATGTTTGTATTTTCACCAGATGATGCAGATGATGACATATTATGTTATCTCACTTTGTATGGGAATATTCCTCATTGTGTTGCAAGGGGTAGGGGTAGGTGGAGGGGTATGAATGAGAAATAAGAACAGAGCATTTAAATGAGTTATGACAGCGTTTTGATTTGGGGGTTGATTAATAAACTGGAGGGAAAAGCCATCCGACCTCCTCAGTCTGTGCTTGAGGGGGAATAAAAATTCATCTGAGTTGGGGGTGTTTATACATTCAGACTTAAAATGTTGCACCACAGACAGAGTAGATCAAAGGTTGACTGATTAGATTAGCACACAGCACATTTCCTGTTGACTTAAATAACCTGAGACGCACAGCGCTGCTGGTGTGATGCTCGTATCACATTTCCAATTTAGTTGTAACAAATATGTTTTCTGGTCATGGTTGGGATAAAGCGCAGTGGCAGTAATTAAGCATGTATTCAGATGTCGATGCCTCCGTCAGAGATAATGAGTCATCATCATGACACACAAACGACCCTGTGACCATATAAGGTCCTGACATTGCCCTTAAATCACAGTGTTCAGCTGTGACTCTGTCTGTCTGCGTGCGTCTCTACATCCACATCCGGAGCGGAGCGTTGAATCGTTTCGTGCCCTCTTGACCTCTGCGCACCACATGATAGCCATCATCCTCGAGGCTGGAAAAGCCAAAGAGAGATATTTTGAGATAGACAGATGATGATGATGATGATGATGATGATACGGAAGAGGTGAGGGACAAACAAAGGCAGGAGCAAAGAAGAAGCAAGCAGATGGAAGGCCTCACCGTAGCAGCCATGCTAGCAGCGAAGCTAAGGATAGTATATCATTTATCCAGTCAAAAATCTCACTCAAGCCACAAGAGAGAGCCCTTACCTCACTCAAGATGACGAACCCTAATTACACCAGCGTTTGTTTTATGACCTGCAAAAGTAAACACATCCCAATCAGCCTCCATTGACCTTGCTCCTAATTATGTGCTTCATTTTGTAACTGGAGGTAACTAAGTTCACACCATGTTTATATTTTCATGCACTGAGTATGTGATTATACAAAAAAAACTGTTTAGAAAAAAGCCAATAATGAAAGTTTCATCACCTCCCTATGTGATATTTTGTCCCTCGCAACATGGCTGGGCTCCTGTGAGGACCCAGGCGCAGTGGAATTAGTAATTGATCATTTTGGTGGAGCACACTGCAGGCTGGTGACGCAGGAGTCTCAGGCATAAACAAAACATTTCATCAGCCTGTGCTTAAGCCTCAAGGAATACAACTAGGTTTCCTAATTAATAGATACTCTATATTTGGTCTATGGGGGATAATTTCAACTGATGAATGAAACGAAGAGACCACTGTTATTAATCCGCCTCCCAACAAACGTCATTATTTCAAATTGAATGATAGAAATAAAACACGGTTGATTCATCACTGTTCATATATCCAGACCCACACCTTCAGGAAACAAAGACACATTTTTTAATGTAGCTGCATTTATCAGTGTAATGTAATTTAGCTGAGGATCACACACACTTTGTTTTTCACATCAGGCTGGATAAGAAACAACATGAAATAAAATTTGAATGTAAAAAAAAAAAAAAAAGCAAATTCATTCAAATCTTAATTGCATCAAATACAGGCTCCAAGTGACGGAGAGGGATGATTATATATTTATGTATACAGTGTGTAGACACACAACCCTGCCCAACGTGGCATGAAATTATCATATTGATAATAGCTCTTCTTCTTCTTCTTCCTTCATAGCTCGTCTCATCTTACACGTCTGAAGCGGATCGTCTAAAAATAGCCGTTTTTCCCACACACGAACCGCTTTGAACTGACTCGACATGACTTGAAATCTTGAAATCCTTTATTTGTAAGCTGTCAGAGACGTTTTCAGCCACCCGAGGTGCCGTTTGACATGTTTTATTTTTAAAAGACTGACCTGACAGACAGAGTGCTGCGGTTAGAGTTGTGTTTTTGTTTTGTTTTTTTTGGCTTCATTGAGGAGGGACAGTTCGGCAGGATTCACACTGCAGTTTTAAAGTTAAGATCACGTAAACAGCAGAGAGAGGTGTTGGGATTTGAGACTCACACTTGTCTGTATTTTTAGACCTGGATCACCACTTGTGGTTTGGACAGACAAGTTAGATGTAGTATTAAGCCCTGTAGTATTGATGCTTCCTGAAGTCTGGCCTATTTAATCCCACAGTGTGCTCATTCATTGTTTGTTTCCATGCTCTGCTTGCTCTTTGTCTCCTTGGGAGACCTATGTGGGGTTCCTGTGAGCACCCAAAGGGTACTACAGGGACGTTACATCGAGGAAACCTGGGTGGGGCGGAGAGAGAGAGAGAGAGAGAGAGAGAGAGAGAGAGAGAGTCAGGGTTTCCATGGTGATGATGCAAGGGAGGATGACTGATGATATAGGCTGGGAAAGGGACTCAAGGGGAAACTTAAAAAGTGGAAGAAAGACATCTCAATGATGTTTTCCTTGAGAATAACAAGAAGCTCTGAAGTGCAGTTTGTCCCAAGAGTATTTGTGAATAATACCATAGATCTGTTAAAACATTACACTTCCAAACTCTTCATGTACATTTTTGATGGTGGAACAAATATGGCTGCCACTGGTTTATAT